>CM051270.1:19541104-20211104 GCA_027921565.1 Artemia sinica | reverse complement strand
CACTTTTACGGTGTTGAAAAACGGCGAAAAGGTTAATTCATTAACCTATAGAAAAAAGGTTTTATTTTCTATGTGAAATAACCATTATTTTATAAAGTTAAAAAGCATATTAATTTTTTTTCACCCCATCCTCAAAGCTCAATTCCTCCTAGAATTATTTAAACTAAATACTTACCTCCACCCCCCTCCCACAGAAAGTTCAGAAAGACGCAAAAGAGTGCTTTCTTTGCTAATAAAAAAAATGCATTATATTCAACTATCTCTGAGGGGAGCAGAGAAATTTAAAACAATGGTCGGGGGGCGGGGGGATTAACATTTTAATATCTCTGACATACACTTTTACGGTGTTGAAAAACGGCGAAAACGCTAATTCATTAACCTATAGAAAAAAGGTTTTATTTTCTATGTGAAATAACCATTATTTTATAAAGTTAAAAAAAATATTCATTTTTTTTTCACCCCATCCTCAAAACTCAATTCCTCCTAGAATTATTTAAACTAAATACTTACTTCCACCCCCCTCCCACAGAAAGTTCAGAAAGACGCAAAAGAGTGCTTTCTTTGCTAATAAAAAAATGCATTATATTCAGCTATCTCTGAGGGGAGCAGAGAAATTTAAAACAATGGTCGGGGGGCGGGGGAATTAACATTTTAATATCTCTGACATACACTTTTACGGTTTTGAAAAATGGCGAAAAGAAAATACTTAAAAAAAACAAAAAAAAGTTGGATAGAAATAGTCAGAAGCTAGAGGTGAAAATACTCACATTTCCAAATTCAGACTGCTGTTGAGTGCCGTCCGTTTCTTGCACAGATGTGGTTGCGATATAATACACAAGTTCCATTTGAACAGTGTCGTAAGGTCCCCTACCCCAACCCCAAAGGCCCCCGGTCCCCCTAATGCCCCTCGAGCCCCCAAAGACCACCGGGACCCCTCCCCCCCCATTTTTTTAAAATAATTTTTGAATTTTTTTAACATGGTATTTTTTTAACTTTTTTACGTATCTTAAAATGACATGAAATATGCTTACGGCTCTACCAATCGTACTCTGTGCTTGTTCATAGACACGACGCGGCTTTCCCACTGGTACTCTATGGCAGGTTATCGACACTACCGAGTTTATTGCATGCATTAAATCAGTATTTTTTACGCAGTGGAAGGATAAACACACAATTCATATCTGTAAAAAGTGAAGATGAATTATTCGACGAAAGTATGTGCACATGAAAAAATCATCGTCGTGTTGAATGCTGACAAGGAGAAATACCTGAACTATGAAACAAGTGCAAATGTATGCATGCGTTGTCATGCCAGCGAGAAGTTAGATTTCTTTGGAGTACCCAAGAATTTCAATCGTGTAAACGGTGGATATGCGAGAGTAACATTACCAGAGAAATTAGTGCTCAAAGAGAATGCAAACTTAAAAATAATTGTCGATGATCGGGGACAACTCCTTGCTACTGTTGCTGGTAACACATTACCTGTTGATACATCCTATCATCATCTTTCCGGTATTAGCATTTTAAAGAGAACAAGAAGAAGACAAGCATACTCCTGCAATAATGTCATTAATCATATCTTGTCAATATGTCAAAACTGCTATCTATGTAAAAATAATGTGACAATAGACAGTGAAATCGCAGGCAGAATAAAAAGGACATTAGCAGAAAATATCATCAATGAATATAAAGATGAATTGACGGAAAGTGAAGCGCAAGTGTACTAATAATGTATAATAATGTATTTAACGTATTTTTATATTAATATTCTACATGTCGTTATTTCATTAAAAATATCTTATGCATTATTTTGTTAAGTGTTCATTATTTTTAGGGTATGCTAGAACGTCAAACGTTCAGAATATCTATTAAAAAGGTCAGAGATATAAGAAAAAGAATTTTTAGAGATAAAGATACTACTAGCAGGCTCAATTTTCATAGAAGATAGAAAAGTTCAAGTTCTCTTCTGAATTTTACCAAAGAACACAATTCAATTCTAATTTCACCAGAGAAAATAAAAAGCTTCCACTTCAGTTTTAAGTTCACCAAGACATAAAAATTTAAAGTTCACTTCTAAATTTTTCCGTAGAAGATAGGAAAAGCTATACTATGATTGTGATTATTTTCCATGAAGATAAAAAGTTTCACTTTAATTCTAAATTTTCTTAAATTCAATTCCGACCTTTCTCAAAGAGTCAAATTTAAAGTTCTGTTCCAAATATTTTCCCGGAAGAAGAAAAGTTCAACTTCGATTCTGAATTTTCTCAATGAAAATGAAATAAGTTATTGATCATTTCTATTTTCCCAAAATAATATAAAAATTTTCCACTTCAGTTCAGATTTTTCTCAAACAGATGAAAAAATTTAAAATACTGTTCCAAATTTTTCATAGAAGATAGAAAAGTTCAGGTTCTCTTCTGAATTTTACCAAAGAACATAATTCAATTCTAATTTCTCCTGAGAAAATAAAAAGCTTCCACGTCAGTTTTAAGTTCACCAAGACATAAAAAATTTAAAGTTCAGTTCTAAATTTTTCCATAGAAGATACGAAAAGTTATACTATGATTGTGATTATTTTCTATGAAGATAAAAAGTTTTACTTTAATTCTAAATTTTCTTAAATTCAGTTCCGACGTTTCTCAAAGAGATGAAATTCTGTTCCAAATATTTTCCACGCCAGTTTTAAGGTCACCAAGACATAAAAAATTTAAAGTTCACTTCTAAATTTTTCCGTAGAAGATAGGAAAAGTTATACTATGATTGTGATTATTTTCCATGAAGATAAAAAGTTTCACTTTAATTCTAAATTTTCTTAAATCTTAAAATGACATGAAATATGCTTACGGTTCTACCAATCGTACTCTGTGCTTGTTCATAGACACGACGCGGCTTTCCCACTGGTACTCTATGGCAGGTTATCGACACTACCGAGTTTATTGCATGCATTAAATCAGTATTTTTTACGCAGTGGAAGGATCAACACACAATTCATATCTGTAAAAAGTGAAGATGAATTATTCGACGAAAGTATGTGCACATGATAAAATCATCGTCGTGTTGAATGCTGACAAGGAGAAATACCTGAACTATGAAACGAGTGCAAGTGGAGATCTTATTGGGAATGTATGCCTACGTTGTCGTGCCAGTGAGGAGTTAAATTCCTTTGGTTTACCCAAGAATTTCCATCATGCAAGTGGTGTATATGCGAGAGTAACATTACCAGAGAAATTAGTAGTCAAAGAGAATGCCAACTTAAAAATAATAGTTGATGAAGAGGGACAACTTCTAGCTAATGGTTCTGGTAGCATGTTAGCCGTTGATAGATCTTATCGCTATCTTTCCGGTGTTAGCTTTCGAATGAAAGCAAAAGGAAAAAGAAGATATGCATACAGCTGCATCAACATCATAAATCATATCATGTCAATGTGCCAAAACTGCTATCTATGTAAAAATAATGTGACAATAGACAGTGAAATCGCAGGCAGAATAAAAAGGACATTAGCAGACAATATCATCAATGAATATAAAGATGAATTGACGGAAAGTGAAGCGCAAGTGTACTAATAATGTATAATAATGTATTTAACATATTTTTATATTAATATTCTACATGTCATTATTTCAAAAACATCTTCTAAAACATCTTCTAAAATCATCTTTTAAAATTTCTCTAACTGTTTCGCCGAAATAATTCCCTAAAATGTCTAAACAGTTTCGCCCATTTCAACTTGAAAAATGGGTTTAGGATGGACATTAAGAAAATAACTTGTTCTGAAAAAATATAATAAACCCTTAAAAAGTATTAAAAAATGGGGAGGGGACTCTTTGGGGGCCCAGGGGGGAGGCATTAGGGGGTCCAGGGGGTCCTTGGGGGCCGGGTGGTCCTTTCGGGACCGGGGGCTTCCTTCGGGGTTGGGGTAGGGGGATCGGAGCCCTTTGGGGTTGGGGTAGGGGGATCTGAGCCCTTTGGGGTTGGGGTAGAGGACCTCACGACACTGTTCAAATGGAACTTGTGTATTATAACGACCACAGAGTTTCACCCTCAAATCCTCTTCTAAAACATCTTCTAAAATCATGTTTTAAAATGTCTCTAACTGTTTCGCCGAAATAATTCCCTAAAATGTCTAAAACGGTTTCGCCCATTTCAACTTGTAAAATGGGTTTAGGATGGACATTAAGAAAATAACTTGTTCTGAAAAGATATAATAAAGCCTTAAAAAAGTATTAAAAAATGGGGGCCCGGGGGCCCTTTGGGGGGCACGGGGGACCCTTTGAGAGCCCGGGGGAATCTTTGGGGGCTGGGGGCTTCCTTCGGGGTTGGGGTATGTGGATCGGAGCCCTTTGGGTTGGGGTAGGGGGATCGGGGCCCTTTGGGGCTGGGGTATGGGATCTCACGACACTGTTTAAATAGAACTTGTGTACTATAACGACCACACTCAAAACCTCTTCTAAAACATCTTTTAAAATGTCTCTAACTGTTTCGCCGAAATAATTCCCTAAAATGTCTAAAACGGTTTCGCCCAAATAATCTCTAAACGTAATTTCATCGTGTTCCCTTTGTTTTTGGCATCCCTGCGCTGTCACATTTGAAATTACTAAGAAACCTTTTCCCACGTTAAACTCTAAGATCAAAACATTCGCCGGAGTTACAATTAACCTTGCCATCACCTGTCAGTTATTTATAAACTTTGCCCCGGAAACAATTCTGGTCGAACTCCAAAGATATTAATAAACTTCGTCCAGGAGACAATTCTCCTTGGAAACAATAAATTAATTCCCCTTTCGTGAATCAATAATTCCCCTTAGAAACAACAAATTAATTCCCCTTTCGTGACAAATCAATCAATCATGACATCATCTGTTAGAAACACGTGATCCTGTTTTCCTATTCCTGGATCATAACATTCACGATCGATTACGCAATCAAGTTCTCGGAAATTCACTTCCCCCTCGAGTCCTAGATCAATAACATTGTTCCCGTTAGAATTCAATGCGCATGTGCAACCTTCGTCCCGGAGTTATTACACCTAGAAACAACAAACCAATCGACCTTGGAAAAAGAGGTCATTGACCGATTACGCAATCATTCTCCCTAGGGACTCTATGCCCATATTTGGTGCCCTGTCAGCATTAAACTAAATTGTAGATGGCAGCAGGGGTGCCCGTCACAACCTCCTGAGGCCTTTCTACTCATCTCATTATCAAAAACCATATACATTGGAGTGCTACCAATAAGAAAGTGATTTTCCTTGGCCATGCTGATTTTAATGGTACACTTTTCATTTTGATCTGACGCCATTTGCGAGGGGCTTCACGCTTTTTTCGAAATCACCATAAATATCTTTTCACAATAAAATTTTACTGTTAAGACGAACCAAAATAATAATTACCATTCCTAAATTAGTGTTGGATGGCAATTCGTTTCCACCAGGCAGTTTTTTCCTCAACATGTTTTTTGACTTTTGGTTCTGACCGTCTTAAAGAGTTCATAGTGAATACTTCCAGCGGACTAATGAGACTTACTAAGGGGGCTGGGAGGGGAGTTCACGGTAAGGGTCCCTTGTAAATCTCCAATTAAGGGTTTTGGATCATAAGTATTACAATGGTACCGTTTTATGCTTCGAAGCTTTTCACTTAAGAAGTGGCACAAAAGGCGACATTTTTTGTGCTATTTGGCACTAACGGATGGCAAAACTGATTAAAACTACGTAGATATGAGCAATAGCTTTCAAATCAACCATTAAACACCTCTCTAAGAAGTTCTGGCAGCCCACTAGCCTCTAGCTTTTCCACTTAAGACATGGCATCAATAGTGCCATTTTTAGTGCCATTTGGCAGTTAAAGGTGGTGGGATTCATAAATAAAACTTAGATATGAGAAATAGCTTTAATGTGAGCTATTTAACATCTGTCTACGATGTTTTTGTAGCCCGCTAGCCCCACCTCTTGAGAAATGGCACATAATGTGCCATTTTTGTGGCATATGGCACTTGCAGATGGCGTAATTTATAAAAAGAACGTAGTTGTGAGAAACAGCTTTCTAATGAGCCATTAAGCATCTCTCTATGATGTTCTGGTAAACCGCTAGCCCTGGAAAAAAAGGAGAGAAAAAAAAGGGAGACAGATCAGTGCTAACGATGCAAAAAAGTGGTTTTCTTTGTTATTCAAGGAGGGGGACTTAATTTCCCTGTCTAAGGTTTTCGACCATGCTGATTCTAATGGTGTACTTTTTATTTCGATCTGACACTATTTTCGAGGGGTTTCGGTTTTTTTTTGAAAACACCATGAATTTCTTTTCGCAATAAACTTTTACTTTTAAGGCGAACTGATATAATAATTATCATTCCTGAGTCAGTGTCAAATGGAAATGCTTTTTCACTAGGCAGTTCTTTTTAAAACGCGTTTCTTAATTTTTGGCCACTACAGGCTGCGGTTCGCTCTTTACTAGGTTGCAGCTGCCGCTGCAACCATGAGGAGCTTATCCATACTAAAAACTTAATTACGTTACTGAAATACTTTAAAACTATAATCCTAAGAAAGAGGGATTAGTAATTAGTCAAAGGCGCCCATAAGCTGAATTCCAGAGGGGGGGGGAGCAAACCTCGTTTAATTAGCACTTTTAATGCTAAATAATAGAAATCTCAGAACAAAAATATAAAAATAAGGCAGCATCATTCAGCCAGGGGGGGCACCCCCCTCCACTTATGGGACGCCCATGTAATTAGTCTCTAATTTTTCCGGAATTATTATTGGTCTGCAACTTAGATAATTGGTGCTAGAGTCATAGCATCTCCACTTTTCGTAATAATCTTTTTCCGTGCAGCATAAAAGATTAGATTCACATGTCTATCGGCACAGAGGTAGAAAAGTTGGGGGAGGAATCATGAGAGTGCCGAGAAAATTATTGGAGATGTAGTGTCAATTTCCTCCATGGAAAGTTCCTCCCACGCAACATCCCCTCTGACAATTCTATCGTCGATAAAAATAACCTAGGAAAATTTCCTGCAGGCAATGCCACCAGGAAAAATTCCCCTTAGCTGACTTTCTTTTCTGCTCCTTCTATGTTTTACTATAGCTTTCCTTTTCTTTGAAAAACTCAGTTTCAACAATTTTTTTTCTTTTAATTGATATCATTAAGAGACAACGAACCTGAAAATCATTTTCCTTTTTGTTACTCAATTTTGATCGGTTGTTCAAAATTTCTAAAGTCGACAGAGAAGGGCGTCGGGAAACAAAAACAACAAATATTTAATGCTACTAATTCTTACGTGAGCCAGCTAGGAATTTCCTTGGGAAGTCCCCGAAGCGTTGTTGTACATAATCGACAATCAAGCTCTTGGTAGTAAGTCAATGTTCGGTATATAAAGCACTTCGGATGTGATTGTGTTTATATCCGGTTCTCAAGGATGTCGGTCTAGCTTTGCGTCATAGTGTTGTTCATCATCAAGGTATATTTACGCTAAGAATCCTATCAGTGCCAGTTGAGTCATATCTCATTCAGCATTAAATATATTCTGTTCAGGATAAAGCTAATAAGGTAAATATCTTATGCTTACACTCAAAGGTCGAAAAGGCCTAAAAAACGTAAACAGATATTTTCACTCATAAACTTTATAAAATCACTCCTTTTTTACGAATAATTATATAATATATAAATATATTATATAATATATAAATATATTACATAATATATAAATAATATATAGTCGTTAAGCATGACAAGATAAAAAAAAACTCAAGAAGAAAAAACAGATTTTTCCTGCCTGTAAAAAAGCAAAAATGCAAAGCAAATATTTCGGGTTCTTGGCATTCATCCCCCCCCGCGGAAAATACCCACCCGGAAAATGCCCCCCATGGAAAATACGCCGGTACTTGTGCATTATATGGTACCCATCGCTATAGACTGTACAAGGAACTACTAATGGAGACACGTCAAACGGGTATTTACAAGAGATAAATTGACGGCAAAGCGTGATTTGAAATTGCGTTTATAATATTTAAATGTTATTTTTCGGGTTTAGGGGGGGAAGATACCAAGGTTAGGTTAGGTTACGTATTTAACATATGCTATGCTTTACCCCCCCCCCCACCCCCCTAATATGCAAATATATATATATATATATATATATATATATATATATATATATATATATATATATATATATATATATATATATAAATATATATATATATATATATATATATATATATATATATATATATATATATATATATATATATATATATATATAATATATATATATATATATATATATATATATATATACGGAGGGGGTGGGGTGGTATTGGTACTTGTGCATTATACGGTACCCACGAAAGAAGTGAAGTTTGGTTAATGCCAATGAAATAAAAAAGGCTGAATATATAATAGTTTAGAAACAAATTTGTGATATATATATATATATATATATATATATATATATATATATATATATATATATATATATATATATATATATATAATATATATATATATATATATATATATATATATATATATATATATATATATATATATATCACAAATTTGTTTCTAAACTATTATATATTCAGCCTTTTTTATTTCATTGGCATTAACCAAACTTCACTTCTTTCGTGGGTACCGTATAATGCACAAGTACCAATACCACCCCACCCCTCCGTGGAAAATAAGGCTTTCCAAACTTGAGAATTATATTTGAGTTTTGTTTTTTTCATTTTCCGTAGGGGGAGGGAATTTGGGTACTTGTGTATTATACGTGGGAAATATATATATAATACGTATGGGACCCATATGCGGGAAATATATAATTTGGGCTATATATTTGCACATTAGGGGGGGTGGGGTAAAGTATAGAGGGTCTGCATGCAAAATGTGTTAGGTATAATTGTTCTGCATATTATGAAGTAGGAATTGTTTTCTGACTTCAAAATGCCCAAACACTCTACCCCCCCTTATGTGTAAATATATAACCCAAACTATATATTTCCCATCTATTGTGTCACTTGTCTCACGCTAAGCTGAAAGGAACTAACGAAGAAAACGGTTTGTTCTCGAGTTTTACACAGCGTAAACTTGAGTGAGTGGCATATAATACACAAGTACCAAAACTACTTCCCCCTATGGAAAATTAAAAAAACAAAACTCAAATAAAATTCTCAAATTTGGAAAGCCTTATTTTCCACAGGGGGGGGGGGGTAATTTGCGGGGGGTAAACGTCGGCCACCGAATATATTACCCCTCAAGAAAAAAAATAGACAACATACTATCGTAGAACCTAATCCTGTCATTGGCAGACGGATTGAAGTACATGGTAAATGAATCAATGGACATCCATGTTGATCCATTTTAAAGTAGTAAATGTGTCGTGTTTTTATCTGTGTAATTATTATGCTTGCATTAAATCATGAATTTTGATTTATTTCATTCCTCTTTTTCCGTCTTTATATTTTTTTATACGAGTATTATGCTCCACTCGTCATTGTATTTGTAACGGATCATAAATTAATTCAATTCCTGTTCAAAATCACAAACTTCGAGACTTACGAGAGGGTGGGTACAGACCCGAAGCCCTTCCCTCGAATGTGCCAATTTCATTTATATGTGTATAATCTTTGCTGCGCGCCCCTTGTCTATGGGACGGGGTTACGCCCCCCAGGCTGAGAAACAATAATGCAGACTATAAAAATCTCAAAATTACAACTGAAAAAAGAAAAAATAATAAATAGAAAATCAAGTCATACGGGGGCTGAAGGCTTCAATGGAACTAGGGGCAAAATCGCGTAGAGTAACTGAATAATTATATTTAGAATACTAGAATTTGTTTAGTATAGTTAAGCTTCAAACAATAAAAACAATTCAATAGAAGATTTTTTAACAAAGATTTTTTGGTACTGGTGCACTATATGGGCCTTTACAAGGAAACCAGTCACGAAAAACCCGTTTTTGACGGGTCAATTCAAGACCGCTATAGAGTAATGCAATGCATAGCATGGTTTTCATTGCGTTACGATATTTAAACTGTTGTTTTTTGGGGTTTAGGGGGGGGGTACCTAGGTTAGGTTACGTATTTAATATATGCTATGCTTTACCCCCCACCCCCCTAATGTGCAAATATATAGCCCAAATTTGTTTATAAACTATTATATATTCATCCTATTTTATTTTATTTCATTAACATTAACCAAACTTGCCTTTTCAGAAAGGCCCATATAATGCACCAGTACCGATTTTTTGAACAGGAGTTTTTTAACAAAGATTTTTTTTTAACAGAAGTATTGACATTATCCAAAGAAAACTTTATTTAAAAAATCACGTTAGCCTACTTGTAGCAACTGAAAACCATTTCAGGTTTCAAGGAACCAATGTAATTTTACTGATATTAGAGTACAGTAATGCACTCTTTCTCTGCAATGAATCTCCCAAGAGCCAAATAATTCTGCCCCGTAATGGACTTGGAACAATTTGGTCAACTTCCATTTCGCTTTGAAAGTGGAAATATTCGACCATGAATATAAAAGAGACGAATGAAAAATCAGTAGGAAAAACGGAAATTAGGAACGGAACAATACTGAGTCATCAAAGCAAACAAAAAAGAAAGGACAAGGTCAGGCTGAAAAAAAAAAGATAATTAACCTTTAAATTCTTAAAGAAAATGGAATTCAACAAATTTTCGCTTTCGATAATACTCGCTGAAATGTAGTACAATGCATTGCCAATTTTTGACAATGTTTCGGATTCTAAGTTTAGTCAACAGGTAGTTCAACACCTGTTGAAAGCAGACCCATTTGCACAATTCATTTTTGGGGAACGGAGGTGAGGGAGGAGAAAAATCACTGGCGAATTATTTGAAGAATGTGATATCTGTATCATATATTCTCACGCTATTTGATGTTCTAGGTTAAATAAAACGGAAAGTTCCATACATAACGTGAAACTACGTCACGTTCGATCCGAGGGCTCAAAACCGTACAAAACGCCATTTCTTAGCAACGCACATAAGACAATGGGAAGGGCTTGGCGTAATGGGAGCCTCCCTAGAGAGGTAGGGGAAAATCTCCCCATCAGTGATAAACGGAAGAGGATACAAAAAATTGGACTTTGAGACCTGGGGATCTGTGCTATTGTCCCACTTCTTCCTCAGATTAGCTTTAAACCAAGTCATCTGCACTTTAAAGGTATTAGTACCTACTAACAAATTTAGGTACGTATGTATTATACCAAACACACTCAAGAAGTGAAGTTAGGTTAATCATAATGAAATATACCAGAACTTGATGAAAATACAACACTTTAGTTTATATAATAATATAATATGGGCTATATATTTGCACATTAGGGGGGTGGGGGTAAAGTAACCTGGCCTAGCCTTACATAATTTGGGCTATACATTTGAATATGAGGGGGGGGGGTTAAAATAACCTAACCTTAACCCCCTCCCTCACACCACTAATGTGCAAATATATGACCCAAATTATACAAGTCCAATGCATTCTGTCACCCCTTATTTGTCTTTGTGGCTATGAAACTGGTTTTCTGAGATTGTACATTCAGCAAACTTCTCGACTGTGTTTGGTATAATACATAAGTACTCAAATTTAAAATATTTGATTTTATTCATTACACCTAATCACTGACCAATTGCCCTCTTCCTATGTGATAATTTCAAGGGCGGCGTCCTTTCTTGATGTAGTAAGGATAAAGTGCTTTCTTTTCTCTCCAAAACGAATAGTAAATAAATAAAAAAAAAATAAATAAAACACGGAACGAACACAACTTAACTGCAATAGTAGTTATTGCAGTTAACTTTGTTATCGTTAATTCTGAAATTTTGAAATGCCAATGAAGTTATCGTTAATTCTGAAATAATTAGAGGAAATTACCAACTTTAATGTTTTTTTCTGAGGAAAACTGAATATTTTAAAAGTAACATAGAAATGAGTCGAAGTCTCCTTGCGTTATGTAAAAATCTACCGTTACATGCCCTAAGGATGCAAAAAAACTACAGTAATTCCATATTAATTTAACTCTCCCTAAATACTCTAGTGAAGATATAAATTTTAAAACGTAACGTCCCAAGCACAGAAATCCAACAAACAAATTTGTCTGATAATAGCGACGGGGCCAACAAATTAATTTTGTATTTAACCTACTTTCAAAAATTGCTTTTGTATGAAATATCTTTGAACTTTGTTTACTTGTTGAACCCTGTGTTTGTTGGCTAGTTATGTGAACAGTTCATTCAACCCCTTAAGTAGGTTCTGTTTTTCAGATGAGATTCAAAGAATATGTTTTATCACTTGCCTTAATCATCGCGACCGTCAGTTCACTAACCGCAGCCGAGAATAATACCCTTGATGGGATTAGAGAAGGACGAACTTTCGATGAACTCCAACATTTTTTCAAAAAGATGGTCAACAGTTTCAGATCAAATCAAAATGTGATTCCTAGCACTGATAAGTTAAGCTTGAATGACCTAATGGTTCCACTGGTTATAATGAAGTTTATGAAGGATTCATTTGATCGGATTGCGCCTCAAGTGGGTTTCACCAGAACTTCAAAAGTTTTAAAAGATGATTCGATCTATACTATCAGTGAACTACTTGAAGACGCGGAAACATCATATCAAGACTATTTGAAGTACGTAAATGAAACACAGAATCAGAGTAGGTCAGGACGCACCCTAACTGATACCTTTGACTATTTAAAGAAGAATAATAAGTTTAATGGAAGGATAAGAAAAAAGTTTAGAGGTTTAGTGGAAGGTCCTGAAGGGGATAATTTAGCCGTTGCAGGAGGTATCGCTTCTGGAATGGTTGGAACTACTGCTCTAGGATTACTTATGTCACATATGAAGCTTGTGAAGGCTAAAGAGCTGACAAAAAGTCGCTCTGCTCAAGTCACTGACGACTGGGCCATTGAAAATGAAATTGAAGACACGGTACCAATAGTTTCAGCTTTAAAAAACACTTTAATACCAACAGAAAATGATAGAAATTCCCGTGGTCTAAAGGATAAATTAGAACTTCTTTTCCATAAACTGAAAGGATTCTTTACTGAAAACAAGCTTATAGACAGATTCGACAGACTTTATAGAAGCCGAGGAGCGACGCCAGCATCTATTATTGGAGGGATTGGTGCAGGCCTGATTGGCTCTTTAGGTCTGGGTCTACTAGCCGCAGATATAAACAATAATCCAAGGGCTGGAAGAAACCGTGCTTTAGACATTGATAACAAGTTTGAGCCCTTTTTAAAAAGTTTGATGAGTTTGTTAATAGTTTTACTTCCGAGATCGCAGTCGTTGCAAATAAAAATGAAATTACGGAGCAAGGCCGACAGGGTAAAGTAGCCGGAGAATCTAGAACTGTGTTTCATAAGCTGAAACTTGCATATTTACTCAATAAACTGTTGGAAAAGAAAAAGCTAACCCATTTAAGGACAAAAATAGGTCATTTCTTCAAGGGTCGCAGTCCTTTAGCAGTCAGTGGTGGACTTGCCGCAAGTACAATTGGTCTCACAGGACTAGGCTTACTAACAGCTGCACTAACGAGGAGCGATAACAACTTTTATGGACCTGAATACGATGCAAGCTATGACGAAATTCCAGGTGCTGGAAACATTGAATACCAAAAGAGGTTTGAAAGTCCAATTCCTGATGAAACCCCCCCAACCTCTGATCGACCACTCGAACAGCTAAAAAATGCTCTTACATATGTTGCTCAAGGACCCTGCGGACAAGCAACCTTGTGTAAACAATTGAGCCAAGACATAAACCAGCTCATCAACATCGCTAATTTAGCAACAGTATATAAAGATCAACTTGGGTCTTACAAAGCCCCATTAGAAGGGATTCTCACTGCTGCCAAAAGAAGAGAATGCTTCAAGTATATTTGCTAGATCATGAACAGTACTGCACACAATCAATACTGGAATGATACATTGAAGAAATGAACCAGCGTAAACAAACGGAAGCTGCCGAATTTAGAGTCAAAGAAAGTGTAGTGTTTCTTTGTGGTTTTCTAGTGGTATTCACGGTTGTCCAATGAACGTTCAAAAATACTGGAACCGTTTCTGTTGTCTTTTTTTCTGAAAAGAGCTTTTCAGGACTAAAGTATCCGCTATGTGGAATTAAAGTAAGATATATTTTTTATGAATTATATTAAATAAATTATTTCTATATCAAGGTCAATCTTAGGTTAATATGTTCTATCACTAGTCCAAGAATCTCGTGGTTTCATTTCACTTCTACGCCCTCAGTATATTCTGCAACAATGATATACAAAAACCAGGGGTAACAGATTAGCTAAATCGAGACAAATCATGCATACGGATTATCAAAATGACACATCTCTAATATTTCAGAATCGACTGGAGAGATCGAGTTAAAGATTTTGGGAAGTGTTTGAGGAAGATAAGAAGACTTCTACGTTTAGGGAAATAGTGAAGCGTGTCACAAGATTTTTGTCACTTAACTTTTTGTTCGGTCGAAAAAGCACCGGCAATTTTTTTCTAAAGAGCTCGAATCTTATATATGTAAGCTACTGAGTCAAGAGGCCCTTAAGCAAAGAAAAAACTTGTTTGTTTCGTCTGAAATCGGGCCAAAAAATTTTTTTCCCACCAGCTAGGGCTCGTATTTTCTTATTCAGAATACCTAGAAGTAACCAATTGTTCAATTCTTTTTTAATATATAGGACGAAAACGAAAATGCGTGGCTAGAGATTTACAATCCCAATCCTGAAAACCTCTGTTTCTTCCCCCTATTGAAAATACAGCCTTCTTATTCTTGAAACTATAGTTAAGTACTTACTTACTTAAAGCTCTTGCTCGGCAGCGTTGCCAGCGTAGAGGGAACCAGACCTCAGGGCCGTTAGTCGTCTCCAGGGTGGCCTGTTTTGTGTCAGGGTAGGAGCTTCACTGGGGTCAATGCCCCACGCCGTGGGTCGTGGTTAAGTTAAGTACGATATATAAATATCGTGTGCAAACTCTTCTGGTGCTGAAGGTTAGGGGGTGGGACACCAGCACCCTAGATGTCAGTTTTGAGCTAGACTTGAAAAAAATAAAAAAGTTTGGCATGCCTACCAATGGTCTGTGTTGCGCATGTACCGATCTGCTGATTCAATGCCTTCGGCCGGAAGTGCAATGCTTGATTGGGGGCAAATCAACCGACGAAAAGACCTTTTCGTCTCTTTACAAGGTTGCTTTTAGTCTAGTAGAACAAATTTAACATTATAAAAGCATGTAGATGTAGGTAAATAAAATGCAAAAATAATTAACTTGTCTAAGCAACAATTCTACTTTTCAAATTGAAGCTTGCACCATAACTGATAAATTTTATCTAGAAGGACAGAAGTTGTTCTACTTTTTGAACAACTCTACTTTTTCTACAACAATTCTACTTTTTGGATTGAAGCATGCACCATAACTGATAAATTTTACATAGGACAGAAGTTATTGATGAGAAGATGTTGAGAGTCTATTAACACATAAAAATTCTAACAACTATAGCACATATCATTGTCTGAGGATTCCGTCCCTTGTCGTGTATCTTCATATGCCGCGATAGAAGCAATGGTGAAACACCAACAGTCAAAAACGATAGCAAACACTATTTACCAAAATAATTTTCCATCATGGGCAGAGATATCCACTGGGGGTGGGAGGGGGGGTAAAATCAATAAAAAAAACAATGAAAATTAACACTACGAAAATTAAGAACAAAAAGAAAAAGACGAAAAATTAATAAGAAGCCAAATACTCTTAAGATTTATTTGAAGGTACTAAACGAGGTATCTTCAAATAAATAAAAGTATTTGGCAGACTAAGGGAAAGTATTCCGGACATTATGAATATACATGGTTAAATTGGTATACTATTAATATAAAAATAATATAAATTGATATACGTATTAATTTATATTATACTATTAATATAAATTAATATCCGTGGTTTTCCATTTTAAGCCCGAGACAAGTATGATGAATCGGAACAAGTGGGCATATTATAATTGAGGCTGAGAAAGGCTTACTCAGTATCCCAGTTTTCATTGGGCCAAAATTTTCCTCGTTGAACTATATTGAATTTTAAACCCTTTTAGGGGGGTTGTATTAAAGGAGATAAAGATTCTGTTTATCCTGGAACACTAGTATTGTCTTAGAACTTATTTTAAGTTTTATAAAAATAAGTTTATAATAAAGATCAGGATATATAAAAAAAAACAAAAAAACCCAACAAAACTAACAAAGAAAAACCAAAACCTATTCTATCTACTTACATACACTGGTCGACTTGAGCCTGTTTAAAAAAATGGTAAATAAAATAACAAGTACCTAGATGACATGAATCAGTTGCTGAATTTCCACTTGCTATCCTCCAAAATTACCTTTTTATCTTGTATATTTTCAGAATTAAAATAATTACATTCAAACTTTTATTGTTTCCCTTTTCCTCCATCTCACCTTTTATCCATTTCAGTTATCAAGAAGATAATTTAGGAACCTCTTTGCTTTGCTTTCTTTCACCAATCGCTTTACAAGTCTTTTAGTGGTAAATTTATAAAGAGGTCCAAATACCAAAGCTAAGACAGTGACAGTAAGACAAATAACATTTTAGCTTATAATGAAGTCAGGAGTTGTCATCGTTACTACCAGGATTTCACTGTGCATTCTTACAGCATATCCTTTAGAAGAGGTTACATTCATACTGGATTCAAAGGTACTTGATTCTTGTGATAAGGTGGTGAAATTATGAGGAATGAGAAGGTAAGCGCTGATTATTGCAACTGGAATGTCAAATTCACGGTTTGCATCCGCAGGATATTCATGGCGCTTCCAAAAGGCCTTTTCAAATTCAAATTGAATTTCAATAGTCGAATTTGAAGGAACTTCAAGAACTACTTCAAGATGATGAGGTCTTATACGATCACGTCCAAGAACGAAATGGAGATAGTCTGGAAGCAACCTTTTATCTGTACTTAAAGAAATAATATTTAAGATGTGGCCATATAAACACGAAAGTACAAGGGTAAAGTTTCAAGGTAAATAATATTTGTGGACTCCGAAGCAAGTGTGTTTATCATCTGTTCCATAATTGTGCCACTTTCATTTCCACAACAAGCCAAAAACCGAGTAGCGTGCAACGGAGGTGGTAAAATATTATCATACAAAACAGATTTTTCATAGATGGCTCTAACACTCAACGGCCTTTCGTAAGTGAATCTTCGCACGTCGTAGACAGCAAAATAAGATTTCAGTCCATTTCTAGTCCAAGGTAAAACTTTAGTAATAGGCAGTAACTTGAAACGCTTTCCTGTCTGATTCTGTGTTACGTCTATTTGAATTTTACTAATTTGTGCCAATGGACAGTATGAGTAGAGATCACTTCCAAAAGTTGATTCTAGTGACCAGTCATGTTTTCCAAGAGACGCAAGATTTATCACAGGGGGTTTAGTGGAAGAAGTGGAAGAAATTAGGGGTAAAGCTAGCTCTCATACTACGCCGGTGCATTCATCCGTTGAGCAACTTGGCCTCCAATTAACAGCCATGCTATGGCAATTTGAACTGCACATTTTTGCTTGGTTTAATAACGATACGAGTCCTTGTTTTGTGTCACAGGGCAACATCTTCATCCATGGGGTCAAATTTTCCGTACAAAAAATTCCACTTGGTACTGGTGCGTAGCGCCCAAAACCGCTATTAAACCGATTGTCTATTAAACTATCCGGTCCAAAAGCGAAAGAGGGCTCAATAGCACAGTCACCACTTACAAGGGTCAAAGAAGAGCAGAATAGTCCAGAAACACTGTTGGTCAATAGTTCCCACCTCTTATCCACATTTGAAACGTCATGCTGAAACCACGCATAAATTTCAGCACCAGTAGGTGCAGATCTTGGGGGGGAATCCCCATTTTTTCGTCCTCCAACATCCTTGAGTCAAAGAAAAATATAACTCTTGTGCTCTATAACGCTAAACTATTTCCCATAATGGACCCGGGGAAGTCGTAGCTCATTAGGTGCCCAGACTTGAGAGGAACTAGTTCTTTTGAAAAGGTTTCATGGCAACTTACCAATCTCAGAATCGTAAAGAAAACCAAGAAGAGCATAATCCATTTCACAAGTAGCTCTGCAAGCCACATTTTAGTTAGTTGAGCAACTTGTTTGAAATGCTGTGTCGTTAGAACTATATATTTTTTGCGGCTTTGCCATGTCCAATGTTAAATAATATGACTTGTAAATAAAGTAACACATTTATTTGCAGTTGTTTTCTTCTGTCAGTGTGCCTTACCCTACGTATGAAATGCACTGTTTACCGTTTTGTCTATACAAGATCCTCAGACAACGTGTTTCGTTTATGAAAATTTGTATAAATTGGAATAACAATTTAAAACAGGGATGTTATTTTGCATCGGGTCATGCTCTCCCCAAAAATGTTCTAAAAACAAATCCACAGCTGGGGTAGAAGGTTTTCATCTAGGTTGTCCTTGTCATCTAAGAAAATGTATCGAAAAGTTGAAAATGTTTAGCATCTATTTGGAAATGGTCTTTGAAGGCTATTGTAAACTGTTTCACCTCCACCCCCATTTTCCTCCAAAATAGAAGCGACAAAGAAATAGAAATGGTGGCTAAAAATGAATATGACACAATAAACAATTTGCAACAGTAATTTTTTCATTCTATCGTAGCTATTGATCAGTTTGAGACGCAGGCCAGCACAATTAGCCAAATCTTATCTTTTGTTTATTATGTAACATTTTCTACCTTGAAAAAGAACTTGGAAGGCAAAAACAAGCACAGCAAGTAGCCTTAGCAGAGTCTGCACCCTAAGCGTTTAAAAACAATGCAAATTGTGACAGCGCGGTAAATAAAACAGCACCTGGAAACATTCAACTGTGTTTCAATCCTATCTATTGTATAAGGATTTTCCCATTACAAACAAAAACCCTTTGGGAAGTACTCGATGTTTAACTTGGTTTGTTTTATGGACTTATTTATAATTATTGAAGTGTTTATTCGATTGCGTTTGATATCCTATCAAACATCATTACTCCGATGAATTCATTAAAAGCGATTATAGAGGGATCAGTCAACAGTTACTATACTATAGAGGCTATGGTACTCTCCACTGGAGCCGGGGTGTCGAAGTTCAGGTCACTCTGCAAAACGGTTTGCTCTTCTTTAGATATATTTTTTTTCTAGTACTGTAGGCTCGAGTTCGGTTTGCTTTATTTTAAGATTTTCAAGAGGAAAATGAAATGAGATGTCCAGACTCACATCAAGCTCATCGCGAAAAGCATTTTGGAAAATGAATCCTCCGCCAATGAGCAAAGACTTACCTGGATTTTGGTGTCCTGGAGGTATAAAATTAAATTTTCCATCTGGGTCCACTGTATGGTCTTTTCTGGTAGCGTAGACGTCAGAACCTTAGCTCAGTTGCCATAAGCTCATCGTGATTTGTACATCGGAAACAATTGTCATTGCGCGTGCGCGAAGGCGGAGTATGAATCTTGTGTGGTTTTAAATCTGTGTCACATATTTTTGATGGAGAGAATAGCCTTTGTCGATACTATATATTATGTCTATTGTGCATAGGGTTGAGTTTGTGTTTTCTTTGTTTTAGCATTTTGAAAGGAAAATGAAATGAGCTATGCATATTCGTGTCCAGATCATCCCGTAAAGTATTTTGGTAAATGGAGACTCTACTAACCTCCTGGGACCTGGTGTCCACGTCTGTGGACACACCCATAAAATATTTTTTGTGCAAAGGCCTCGCCATCTAGCAAAGATTTCGTTATTTCAACGTGCTTTTTGGACCTGGAAAGCCATCTACGATTTTTTTCAGAAAGTTTCTGCGACTTTAAGTGGTGTTTTTACAAACTAGAAAAGGCTAAAATAAGGAGATGAAAAAAAGCAAAGGTAAGAAAAAAGAAAAAAAAAGAAAGTGGTGAGAACGAGTTCTGAGAAAAATCAGGTGTACTCTCTTGATTGTAGACAGTGCTTAGAAAGTTTTAAAAGCAGTTAGTTTGATAAGTGCCATCTTTTGGAACTTGGAAAACCTCCATGTCCACGTCTGTGGACAGGCGGTTCCAATCGAGTAAAAAGCTAGGGTTGATTTTTCGTAGTTCAAATCTTGATTCTAATGGGGATAGCAGAAGCCAATGATTGTTTTATTTACTAAATTGGCAACAACCTAGCCGCCACTCACCCATAAGAAATCGCCACCCCCGTAAAGTGTCCCTACCCACCCCCATTCTGTCTCCCATACCCTTTTCTTCCTTACTTTATAAAAAACTTTTATTCCCTTTTTTTGCAAATAAAATCAACCAAAATCACAACCCGTAAGTCTGCTAAAAATTAAACTATTTTGTATATATTATTTTTTCATTGTTGAATATTTGGTTATTTTATTTGTTACCCTTTTTATCTTTTTATTTTATGACCTTAAAAATATTTTATAGTTATGACCTATATTTATGACTTTTGTATTTTGTGTTTTCTGACTGTTACCTGTCGTGTTTTCGTTACAGTGGTAACTATGTGTTGTTATTGTATTATTTTGTTATTGTATTTTTTTTTTTACTAAGAAATGCAAATTTGGTCCACTAGGGTTTGTGATAGTTCTTTTGCCAATCTCTATCTATCTATCTATCTATCTAGCTATTAGTTTCAAGCTTACTGAACCTGTTCCTTTATTGTAGTTTCCCTTGATGACGCCCTTGGAATGCTCGATGAGAGTGACCTGGACCTCTCTGATTTAGATGATGATGAGGAATGGATAAAAAACGACTCCTTGTCGTCTTCAGACTGTGATGGTGAACCAGCTGTTGCAGCCATTCCGTCATCAAGCAGTTATGCTGTTCTTCCAGATGTTGAAAATGAAGAATCTGATGATGACGTACCCTTAGCAACCCGTGCCAAACGCTTGAAGGCTGACAAAGTAGCAGCAACCTTGTCCTGGAGGAAGTCTCGGCGGTTCGATAATCATCGTGGCCCGGACGTGGGCCCCGCTCATTTCCAGGACCACGACGATTGGAGTACAGAACAATTCTTTTTGCAATATTACCCGGAGAGCTTCTTCGAACGTATAGCTTTTTGCATGAACTACAACTATCAGTTGGCCCACCACAAAAGCTTGAATGTAACTCCAGACGAGCTGAAAATTTTTGTTGGCATTGTCATCCTGATGGGGAACCTCAAGTTTCCTCGGATCCGCATGTACTGGTCTGGGAAGTTTAGGGTGGAAGCCATATCACAAAAGATGACTCGAGACAGATTCTTCACAATCCGGTCAAACCTGAAGTTCGTTGTTGATTCAGAAATCTCAGACGAAAAAAAAAACCAAAAATAGGCTTTGGAAGGTGCAGCCGATCCTTGACAACTTCAGGAATATCTGTCTCCAGTTGCCACGTGACAGGAACTGTTCAATTGACGAACAGATGATACCCTTCCAGGGTATGTCGACTCTCAAGCAATATGTACCTAACAAGCCCAATCCGGTTGGATTAAAGAATTTTGTCCTTGCCAGCTCCTCAGGGCTGATACTTGACTTCCAAATCTACCAGGGAGCCACCACCCTGGGAGAACAGCTGGTAGCACATGGCTTGTCAGCTGGGATCGTACTGCGCTTGTCTGAGACCCTACCAGAAGGTACATACCTCTATTTTGACCGATTCTTCTCGTCTGTTAAGCTCCTCGACATGCTGGCTGAAAGAAAAATAAATGCGACCGGAACTATCATGAAGAACCGTTTGGGTGCCAACGGCCCAACGCTTTTTACCGAAACAGAAATGAAAAGAAAGGGCAGAGGAACCTCTGTCATGTCTGTGCGCTCAGATAGAAAAGTAGCCGTGACCCAGTGGTATGATAACAAAGTGGTTCTCCTGTCTTCAAACTGCAAAGGTATAGAAGAGGAGACAGAGGTCAAACGGTATGACAAGCGCCAGGGGTCTTACGTGCAGGTCAAATGTCCACAAGTAGTCTCCGACTACAACACCTACATGGGTGGGGTCGACCTTGTGGACCGCATGGTCAGCTATTACCGATTTGAGACGCGTACTAAAAAATGGACTGTGCGTCTGTTTCATCATTTTGTGGATGCTGCACTAGCCAATGCATTTCATGAGCTGAAAGGCCATGGCCCAGAAGTTTCTGGTGACCTCAAACAGCTCATTGATCTTCGTTTCAACGTGGCCGAGTTTTTGCTCAATTCTGGAAGCTCGGAGTCACGGGGTCAAGAAAATAGCAACGAAGAGCCATTGGGTGAAACTCAACACCGTGTTTTGAGTGTGAAAAAGAGGCCAATCCCTCCCCCATATGCCAGAGCTGCACTGCATCTACCAGAATTTTGTGACTTGGCGAATGCAGCCCGATGCAGAAGGCCTGGATGCTGCAAAAGGTCAAGATGGATGTGCTCGCAGTGTAAAATCATTCTCTGCTTGACAAAAGACAACAACTGCTTCAAGAAATTTCATGAAGAGTAATGTTTTGTTTTCAACGTTTTGACATATCTCTTTTAATAGACGAAACAGATTTTTACTATACTCTTAGCTCGATAGAGACCCAATGTCCACACCTGTGGACATCCTCCAGAGGGAGGGAGGGGGGGTCAACTTTTTTTTTTAGTTGATCAATGGTCAAAATGATTTTTTTTAAGTCAACTACAAAGAAATGAACATAATCAGGAAAGTATTTCTATGGTCAGGTCTCAGGAGGCTAATGAAAAGAGATTCATCAGGATTTCAGTGTCCTGGAGGTATAGAATTTAATTTCGCACCTGGGTACATTGTTACTAATTTTTATATTATATGTTGAATTCTTATCGATTCGCTGGTTTAAAGATACTCTGTGTACCTAAAAGATTTTTTTGTCCAAATACTCGTACTGCACATATATTATCTTAAAAGAAACAATTTTCAAATCAAGTTCATCAATCCATATTTTTCATGGTAAAATGCTTGATATTCCTGATGAATTGTAATTAACGTCGATTTTTTTCGTCTTCAGCTTTTGAAATTTTACCTTACTGAAGCCAACATAACCTCCACAATAGTGTCCTCTGGTATTTAAATACATTGTATGCGTATGTTTAAATACATTTAAACATTTTGCATAAGAAAAGAGAAAAATTGCCATTCAAAATTGGTAAAAACAATGCTTCTGGTACTACTTGTTACCCCCCACCCCTCAGGAATTTACTGGAAAAACCTATGATGCCTTGCCTCGCTTTTCTCCTCTTTTTTTCCAGTTGGAACTTGAATGCAATATTTATACTACATAGAAAAAAGGTTGCAGCAATGAGTGATACTATTACCCCCATTCCAAGAACCGATAATAAAGATGCAGACCAAAATTATTGCCAGGAATCAAGGAGGATTAAATATCAGTTCCTACCTCCCCCTCCTTCCCAAAAACTTATTCTATATTTGATGGAGTTTTAACGAGGGATAGAACATTTGGGCACTAAAATGAAGTCTTTGAGGCACCTACCCCTAGTCACTCCTTCATATAGCTGATGTGTACTTACATATCACTTCAAGTAATTTTTAAGAAATAGGTGGAAAATTAGATTAGTTAAAAGAAACTTTAAAATAAATATATGAAACGATTTGTGTAATAAAAAGGGAGGCATCTCCCCACATCCCCGTTATCCAGGATTGATATAAATGAAGGAAGGCGATAGATTAACTCTTAACCCCCCCCCCTAGACCCTTGTTTATATTTATCTAAAGGTTCATGGAGATATTAAACGATTTAGGCATTGAAATGGGCTCTTTTAGACATCTGCCCGTCCCCCAGCCTGTACAGCGACCCAGAGCCCTTCTTTTATAGTATCTGATGCGCGATTTTACATCACTAAACATAATTTCACGAAGAATCATTTGAACCAATGAACCACGTCCATTTTAAGTTAAATCTAGCATTAAGATAAAATGTACATATTAACAATTTGTGAATTTTCCACGGGGGGGGATTTTCCACGGTGGGTGTTTTCCAGGGGGTAGTCACGCAGAGAATATTTTCCCTGTGTGTTTGGGGGGGGGGGGTAGACATCTAGCCTCCCAACAGGAATGGGGATAGGACACATCCCTGTTTCACAGCAGACTTATTATAAATGAACACGTTTCCCCATTTTCTGGGGTGGGCACACAACATTCACTAACTTCATACAATGTGATTGTCAATTTGACTAGTTTATGAGATAATTTGTAATATTTCAAAATCTTCTATAAAATCTTTCAACAACAAAATCAAATGCATTTTCAAAATCAATGAAACATGTGTATTTTTTTTTTGCCCCACTCCTTGGATTCTTAAACCATTAGTCTAAGAATGAAAATAATATCAGAGCAAGACCTCCCAGGCCGAAAATTCATGCCTCTCCAGTTGTCGTAGATTAGCACATCACCCTTTATTGAAGAGTGTGACCAGAATGCCCCTGGTCCAATATTTTGAAATTGTTTTGCTATTCCAGGCAACCACTAGGAGAGCAACACAAACAGTCATACAGACTCGAAGGGATGCAGACTTATTATAAATGAACACGTTTCCCCATTTTCTGGTACACGTCTCCAGGTACACGTCCATTTTTTAACTTTCATAGCAGTCATCACTTTTTTGGTGCTGGGGGGTGGTTAGAACTTACATCAATCAATAAAAAAAGGTCAAATTAACTATGGGCCAGGAGTGACTTTATCGTTAATGAGTATAGAAAACAAAGAATTAGGAGAAATCAATTGGGACGAGATAATTAATAAGTTTGCAGAGGCCACTGTAATAAAAGTCAGATTTAAATACACCGAAAATTTCGTTAAAATTTGGCCTGAAAATTTTGGGAGACGGGGGGGGGGACTAATCAAGATTTTGCCCTGTGTGTGAGAGAGGCCAGAACCGCCACTGCTTCAATCCTCACTCAAGTGGACCGATGCGGAGATGTCCTCCACTCTGAAATGAGACTCGCCTAGAGGTCTCTTCTGTCGCATTCGTACGTTGGGGTTCCAAAAAACGAAGGTAACAAAAAAAATCTATATAAAAGGTGATGTATAACCTATTAGTTTATGGGAGATTCATGGATTTATTTATATTAATGGCCTATTTAAAACATGAAAAAGTAATATTTCAATATAACATGACAATCAGATTGCAAATAAGAAATGTATAGCTCGGACCATCTCCATTGAGCATTCTTTAAAAACATAATGATCCTGATTTTTATTTCTTTTCTATTTTTAAAAGAATTGGCAATATGAACCAATATCCAGGTATAGGTAACCCTATGCCTAAATATGTAACCAATATATCCAGGCATATGCGGGGGGGGGGGGAATTATAACGTTAACGATCATTACTATTGGAAAGATATAAAAACTAAAGTTAGCAAAGACTGAAATTTTTATCAAAAACTGCTATATAGGGTCCAAACCAAAGTTTTGTCTCACTTATGCATAATACGACCTTAAGCGTCGACCAGGGCCGTCACGTATGGGAGGGGAGCGCCCCCCACCAGTGTTTTGGTCACTCGGTAAACAAAATAAGTCGGTAAAATCGTGAAGCGAAGCACCATGATTTTTCCGACGCCACTAAAATTCTTTGTTCGGTAAATAAAGACCATGAAAATACTGACATGTCATCTACAGAAAGTTCGAACTTGGTCGGTAAACGCAGCAGTTTTACCGACTCAAACAGTCGGTAAAATGACCAGCCAATCGGCTCCCCCCAAACATTTTGGCTTGTAACGACCCTGGCCTCAACACAGCACCTTACAAAATTAGCTTCTTAAAAAAAAAAAAAAAAACAAAAAAAACTGGTATTATGAACCAATTATTAATGATAGATTATTCAAAAGTTGATAGACCACTAAAATCGACGAATTGTTCGCATATAATATATGCTATTGGAAAATATACGGATTTTTTTTGCGGGGGATTTTCCATAAGGGAATTTTCAGCGGGGAGGAAAGTCTCCAGGAAATTTTGTATTGGGTGGGGATTTCCTGGACTGATTTGAAAAACAGTCAGAAATTAAATTTAAAATAAAGTTTTTTTTTTTAAAAAGTAAGGAACAACATTAAAGCTGAAAACGCAGAAATTATCGTGTATATGAGGTGGGATGTCCCTTCCTCAACCTTCGCTCTTTATGATAAATTTTGACTTTTTGCCACAATTCTGTAAGAGAGACTGCTCAAACACAAGGCCCGTTGAATTTGAAAGAGGAAAATATTTTGAAGAACTTCACGACTTAGCGTAAAGAGAGAGGGTTGAGGAAGGGAGAGCCCCCCCCCCCGCCTCATATACAGAATAATTTATGTTCGTTTTGTTTTAATGTTACTCCTTACTTTCACTTGAAAAAAACTTTTCATTTAATAACGGAGCAATAAAGTTGAGGAAATCACATCCAGATGTACAAAAACAGCATCCACCCATAGATTTGTAATTTTAAATAAAAATAACTTTTCGAAGCTTACAACCTACTGGAATGATATATGTTCGTTGTAATCCTACTAGTCAGGACTAGATACATAAAGAATACCTAAAAAGGGCTTATTTAGACGCGGTATCACCATTAGAAATGACCTTTCACCAAAGGTCACCCCCCAAAGGGCCATCTGCTAGTTACTTTTAGAGAAGGTAAAATAATAATAAAAAAGATAATTGGCATCTCTAGCGGCATCTTCAGATGGCAACGGCATAAATCCTGCAAAAAACAAATCCTACAAGCCCAATTTTATACTGGAAAGTTCTGCTTCACTTCACTACTGACACCGTGGGTTTTTGAACTACCTTATATTGTTAATGCGTTCTGAGTACAAGACTCCTTTTATATTCTTTTAGTGTATATTATCTCGTGTTGTATTTATCAAATGCTGAAAAAAGTTGTCTCCTATTTCTAATGAAGTGAAAATAAAATTTAGCATAAACCATGAAGAGCTGGCACCCATAGATGACAGCCAGGGGCGAATCTACAGTACTTTCATTGGGGGGGGGGGGGGGAGAGGGGTCCATATCCGGATGTTCAAGGAGCATGGGCTATATAATAATTTTTTCTTCACATTATTGGAGGGGCAACTGCCCCCCCCCAAACTACGCCCCTGACGACAGCAGTAAAGTCCATATTGTGATTCTAGTGAAGCCTGGATCTCATTTATGGGAAAAACAAAACTGTGTTTACATGAAAAATATCACCAATATATCCATGAATTAGCTGAAACAGTAGGCCCTCCCATCCTCATTAAAATCCCACTCGTAAACTTGTTTTACTTAAAGCTTTACAGAAAAAAAAACAACATAACGCAAATATTTTTAAAAAAAATCTGTTACAACGAATGTAACGAAAATCTATTCCTTTCAGTAAAATCCAAGCAGCACTCTGGTATTACAAGATTTTTACAGTTCAAGAGTTCTTTTAACTAAAACTAAAATTACCTAAAATACTATTAACTAAAATTACCGACGTTAAAAAAAAAAAAAAAAAACAGTATATATGTTGTCGAGAATGTCCAAAAATGGTGAATGTCAACAAACACCAAATGCGCCAGTGAAATATCAAATATTTCATTACATTCTTGGGCATTTGGACCCTCACGTCGATAATCACAGACGTGCTCTGGTGAATGTCCAAAAGAGAGGAAAAGACCCCAATCCTATAAATGTCGAAAAGAGAGGAAAAAACCCAATTCTTAAAACCCTCTCCCTACCTCTAATTGAGAGATAAGATGGGAAAAAACCAAATCCTTATCTCTGCTTGGATTCAGTCCGCTTTGTCGGTCTTATGCAAAGTTTGGGTCAGTCTTATGGAAAGGTTGTAAAAAAAAAATAAAATTCAATACCCTGATTTATACAGAATGGATACTGAAGTGAACCGTGATCTTTTATTGAAAAGTTAAATGCACTAATTGCGGGTAAACGAGAAAACAATTTTTTTTATTTTTCTCAAGAAAAGTACTCTAAAACACTTTCTGAAGTGGTTTCTTCTAAAATTAAGTGCTGCATTACAGACGATTTAGTGCTGCATTAGACGCAGCATTAGTGCTGCATTAAGTGCAATTAAGTGCTGCATTAGACAATTACATTTGGATTACAGACGATTAAGACGTTTTGACGTTATAAAAATTAATGATGAAGAAAAGTTGTTTGTACTATTAAAACTAGGAGAAACGAATATACAGTATGTTACCGACAAGGAATTGTTCAGTATACTTTATGAAGCTGACGTCAGAATAGGCCACGGAGGAAGAAAACGTATGCTTAAAGAGTTGTAAAATGGATATACAAAGTATTACACACAAATCTCAGAAATGCTAAACATGCGTTAGTGCATGGTGAATGTCGACATTCTCCGGTGAAAGTCAGAAATAAGGATATTTAACAAATGTTTCGGGCATACACCAAGCGACTATGTTTTTCTTGAGGTTCACGGGTAAATGTCGACATTCAACAGATTTCGGAAATTCACGGTAACATATATACTAATATGAACTAGAAACACAGGGAGAGAAGTTAGCGTTTACGGGTTCGTGCATTGTGTGCATGCAGATTCTTTAAGACACTTATGCCAAAACTTTAAGAACTACAAAAAAGTCAAGTGGCATCTATTGTTACAGGACTTACTGAAGGCAAGTTTGCTGTGGCGATCAACTGGCCAGTCGTCCAAGCCAAGAACAGCCCTAATTACGTCTACAACGAAGGACAGGTACGAAATCCGTCAAAAAAGAAAAGCAGCACCCAGGGCCCACATGTCTGTTTAGCTAGTCCTGTTGTGTTTTATTATTATAATATTTATATATTATTTATAATCATTATATTTATTATTACATTATTTGATTTTTATCCTGCATTTTTTTTGTTTCTTCATCTACTTAAGTTAATATCAAACATCACTTTTATTTGCATAGAGCAGCATTTTTTTATGAGTATGGGCAACTAATGAACAAAACTCAAATTGATGTGCAAGAAAAAACATCAGGGACATCTAATGTCACCTAGCTATATGATAAACTGTCTATACTTTAAAACTTTACCTTGTACTGCTGAAGGTGCTAGTGCATTGATTGGCCTTACCCAGGTGAGGGAGAGGGGATAGGACGGTCTGAATCCCCCCCCCCAGAAATGTCAGTTTGACTCGTAAAAACGTAACAAAAACGGATAGAAACAAATTTTGTATGCGTTTTTTGAGGTTTTTTTTGTGTACACCCCCCCCAAAAAAAATCTTTAGAATAAACTCCCCATCCCCGAAAAAAAATCTTGGGTACGGCCTTGCATCTAACCCCCAAAGATTCTATTCTCCTTAGTTCCTTGCTTTTCCCCCTTAAAAATATATTTTTACAGGGTTCAATTTCTCTGTAATTTTACTGCAATTCCGATGTTGGCACCAAAAATGAAAGCCAACCGATAAAAGTTCATCTCTATAAACAGGGCCAGAAAAAGGGCGATTGAATTTTAGGGAGGGGGCCTCTAGGGGACAAAATCTTTGCCTCCATCTTATAACGATAAGCTTCAAAGCAGAAATGAAACTATCACATGTTTAATTTCACATCACATTTCGAATTAGGTAAATAAAATGCCAAAAACAGTACTTTAGTCTACAAACACCAGCAATTACTCATGTTCTTCTTTCTTCTTGTGTAAATCGCCGATTCGCTGCTTATGACGAGCAATTGCCTCTTCATGAACCTGAATCTGCGACTCGTGGAACACGAGCTCTTCATCTAGCTGCTGCTTTAGCTTCGCTAATTGTTCATGTTGCTAGAAAAGAATAATCAAAGGAGACCTTTTTTTTAAAATACTAACAAACATACTAAACTCAACAGCAGTGGTGGTTCTACGTTTGGGCGGAGGGAGGGCATCTAATCCCCCCTAAATTTTTCTGACATTAAATTTCTTATATCTTATATTTTACACTCCTACGGTATACCTTTCCCCTTAGATTATGAGGCCTAAAACCGCTACTGCTAAACTAAATACTACAGAAGCTTTTCTGAAATTTCAGTTATTAACAGTAGGATAAATTATCCAGCTCCAAACTTCTGTATTCATGTATAAATAGATGAAGAGTATAGCATCCCCGGAACTGATACAACTTGTCCTCTTTCATATATCGACGTATTGTCATGCTTATCCAACGTCGTCATCTACACATTTTTATCTCATTCCAGATATTTTTCACAAGCAAAGAGCAGCTTTTTCCATAAATAAGTTTTTCCAAAATTTTGGAACAGTACTCCGCTGGAAATAAAAGATTCTGTTTCATTTCAATATAACTTTAAAATAAAATCTTCTTTCTACTAATACACATGCGTGTTTAGCACGATTCTCTCTTTTTCTGTGTTTTGAGTGCCTAGTGCATCAGACGCACTAGGGTGTCTTAATATGAACACTTGATATTCTCCAGGGGCTAACATCTAGGCCCTAGAAATCATTGATCAGTCCCTAGAGTTGTGTTCTTATTTTTGTGCTTTTGTATAATATTGTAAAGTCAAGACCTTTATAAGGTATGAACCTCTATTTTGTCAAATAAATTAGTTTCATATTAAAAAGAGGATAATCTATTAACTGCAATTATAAATGCATAAACAGCTTAGCACGGTGTCCATCTTCTCTATGACATATTCTTTCTCGGTATATCTATTTTTCTAACGTAAGCTGTACTGTCAACTTTACCTAAAGAAGTCTTAGTTCTCTATCAAATTCAAGAATTTGATAGAACCAAAAATATAATCACCCTCATTTAGACACATTCGAAATCCAAAACTTGTTCGAGGTAGTTCTGGCTGGCTTAAATCGTAGATTGTTAATAAAATCATAATCAAAGCGCTTTTCAAATTTTTTTGTCAGTTTCCCATTGGCAAACTAAACCACACCGTTACAAAGATTGGCCCAGGATTGCACAAATCCTCAATTTAACTGGAAGTCCCAGGGACTTCTTGCTGCACAGTTATCAGGGAATCGTCTAGGTCCAAACGAAAAGCAAGTCGTCTCCGAATGGGGTGGGAGGATATCGTAAGGAAATATTTGGGGAAATGGGAACTTCGTGGATGGTGCAAACAGAGTGGCTTTGAATAGATTGGGTAGGAGAAGCAGCACGCATAGTTGTGTTGGCCTCAGCTCATGGTATGCAGTGAGTTGTTAGTAGTAGCAGTAAATTTAAACCAGAAACAAGTGGTGTTTCCCAGAGACAAGCAGGTTTAGGGTCCCCCTCATTCTTTAGCAAGGCAGGAATCTTTAAAATCTTTAGAAATTTTTAAATGACCACAAGTAGGATTTTCTCTAAGAACTGATTGGTTGAAATGAAAGATCCCCCAATTTCGGCCATTGCCTTCAATTAACATTTACAGAGAGGAATAGATGATTTTTGCCCATTCTCGGTTCAGCCTTCGGGAAGAATTGCACAAATTTCCACATTGAGCCCCATCCTTTTGCGAGTGGATTTTTCGTAGTTTCTGAAAATTATTGGTAATCTTCTCATGGTCCTTTGGATACAGTGCATATTTTAAGTCATGGCTGATACATTTTGCAAGTTGTAAAACTTAGTGATTATAGTTTTTGTTATGAACTGACATAACTTGATCAATAACAGTTACTTTTTAACCGATGATTTGTAACATTTGGCAGCGTCTTCATTTTTCAGGTTTTCTGGGTTTATCCTTGTGTGGGTTTGTTATACCTTGCCAGGATCAGATACTTCCAAAAATGTATTATCTGGTGGATCCCATGAACAGGGACCCCTCCCCATGAATAGGCATGTACAAAGCAATTTAATTTGCATATTATATATATATATATATATATATATATATATATATATATATATATATATATATATATATATATATATATATATATATATGCATAAAAAGCAATGATATAAGTTAGATAAAAAGCAATAATAAGTAAAAAGCAATGTGGGCACAATGTGTGTGTTTTTTTTTAGACCAGGGCACTCTGTATAGAAGGAGTTGTAGGAACTTCGAAAACGGCTCGTTCGATTAGAAATTCAAAGGCCTAGTGCCCATTTTATTAGCCAAAATTCATTGGAGGGCAACCAGCTCTCACGCCCATCATTTCCCCAAAAGCATCCAATCAAAATTTTGAGATAGCCATTTTGTTAAGCATAGTTGAAAGGTCCCTCCGCTCAAAGCCCCCAGGGTAATGGTTGTAAGTTATGTCCTGGGGGCAAATAAGGTTTTTATAGAAAGGGTGGTCGTATAAACTTCGGAGGGGGCTCATTGGATAGGTAATCAGAAGTTCTAGTGCCCTTTTTAAGAGTCAAAGTGACTAGAGGGCAACTACCACCCCCCCTCCACACGTCGTATTTTCACGAAATGCATCTGATAGAAATTTTGAGACAGCCATTTGTTCCAAAAACAGTCCGAAGATCATAGGTAGCGTAATCGCGCTGCCTAAGTAAAGAGCGATTTGGGCACTATGTATTTTTTTTTTTTTTAAACCAGGTTACTTTGTATAGAAGGAGATGTTGCAGAAACTTCGAAAGAGGCTCATTCGAACAGAAATTACAAGTTCTATTGCCCTTTCTGACAGTCGAAAGTGATTGGAGGGCAACCAGCCCCCCCCCCCCCCGGCCATCATTTCCCCAAATGCATCCAATCAAAATTTTCAGATAGCCAATTTGTTCAGCGTAGTTAAAAGGTCATAACCATCTGCCAATATAGTATAGCTTGCAGAATACTGAGACGTAAATTAAAAACTAATGGACATTTTAGTTGGTAATTGCAAGTTTCTGATTTTATTGGTTTTTAAAGCATTGGAATTGAAAACAGTAAATATTTTGGAGCATAAAGGCTTAAGGGATGAGATTCTTTCCCCACAAGCATAAAATGAAAAGATTGGTCAAAAACACACTCTTTTAAGTATCCCCCCCCCTAGGAAAAATTTCCTGGTCCTCTCTTTCATATCCATTATCAAATACTCAAGAGAAGATAAAGAAAGAGAAAGCTTAAATTTCAGTTTGAGTGCACCAGTCATATCCAAAAGGGAAGGGGAGAGACATCCAAAAGGGAAGGGGAAAGACATCCAACCTTAAATAGTCATCATATATAACAAATATTGCTCTCAATTTCCGTCTGCCTTATTAAACTTCATTTTGAATCTCACTTTGTTTTAGTTCATATTTCTTTGGGCAGGGGGGGTACCTTCAGAGTCTCAAATTTTGTTAAATTTAATATACAGAGCATTTAACAGAAAAAATTTAATACCTATATTTGCTTTTGGTCAATATCCCTACGTCACGATAAAGCCGATCAAAGAAGGCTCATTGAATGCAATTTCTCACATACAATTTTTGGCCAAAAAAAAAAAAAAAAAAAAAAAAAAAAAAAAAAAAATTAAAATCATGTATCTTTGGAATCATTTTTATACAAACGGAGAACTAAGAATCACACTTTGCTCAAAAATGGTGGCATAGAAACACATTTATTTATGTTCAAACTCCTCCCCCCCCCCTCCAAACGGAAAATAGTTAGGCAAGTCTTCTTGAGATTTTAACACCCACATATTGGAATTAAACCTCTGTGCAATTATATTTGGGATGGTTTCAATTAATTACTATCACTGTATTTTTTAATTTGACACACATTTTGTTCAGAGAATTAGATCAACAATAAGAAAAATGATTTTTTACTTCCTAATTTAGAAATACTAATCACAAAAATTTGATTTTTTTTTTTAGTGTTTATCGTTTTTTTTAGCAAACACAAAACGATGGCATATGCTTCTAAACAAATAATTTGATTTATTTAGAGAATCATTGCCAATCAAATAAAGCAAAAGCAATAAAAAAATCTAGAAAAATTCCTGGGACAGAGCAACTTAAAAGATTTTTACAGAATTGGCTGTAAGAAATTGCACCTAAAATCCATCCTATGTAGCCTATACCATACCTCATGCAATTTTTTTTTTTATGCTTCTAAACAAATAATTTGATTTATCTAAATAATCATTGCCAATCGAATAAAACAAAATCAATACAAAATCTAGAAAAATTCCTGAGACAGAGCAACTTAAGATTTTTACAGAATTGGCTGTAAGAAATTGCACCCAAAAACCCATCCTATGTAGCCTTTACCATACCTCATGCCAGTTTTTTTTTTCAAAAAGTATCTTTCTCTTTCTTCTGAATTTCGATGCACTTTACACTGCATGCTATGAAAGCAAATTTTGTTTATTCAAAATATTCTTGTCAAAATCAAAAAAGTTAATGATGGCAGATTTTCAACTTTACTTTAGTAGTTGTATTGTAATCATAAATCCAAACATATCAGCTCAAAGCGGATATATATTGAGTATGATATTACTTCAATAATAATACTACCCAATGCTACCCAATTCCAGCTGCAACAGGATGAATGACAAGACTGTTTGCTGCTATTATACAAAAAAAAAAAAAAAAAAATACATGGGTTTACAATTATTTGAAAATCTATCTTACTAGTTTCCGAAAATATTGTTCCTCTTGGGCAGCTTCTCTTTTTCCAAAAGCACCACCTGCTTCGCGGATACTTCCACCGCCTCCTCCTCCTCGACCAGCTCCACTTCCTAAATCACCCAGCTGATCTGAAAATGCTGCAATTGGTTGCCCCCTGAAAATTAGAATTGATGTTTAAATGAGAACAACAAAACCGCTAATTTTGATAATTGTATTTGTAATTGGGAGTAGGGAGAGTACTAAGAGAAAAATTGCAACTGAAAAATTGATCGGGCATACATTCATGCTAATAATTATACCTAATAATTATTAAGTAATAGTTATTATTAAGTAATAATTGTACCTAAAAATAACACTCAAAGGGAATCATTTCACTGAATAGTCTTTATTAATCTCTTCTTCTTGCTTGTGCAGATTTTATTTGCAATCTTACTCACCTATAAAATGAAATAAAAATAAAAAACTCGACTTGTTCTTCCACAATCCATCGGTATCTTGTTGGAAGCAAGTTGAATATTTGTATTTAGTGTTCCAACCATTATTAATAAAGCACTTGTCACAGCAGGGCACAAGTTTCTGTCAACTTAGAAAGAAGGCTACCTGCAATTACAGTCATGTGTTAACAGTTTCTTTCCCCTGGTCGTCTTTGTTGAATTTTAGTAACTGAGAAATGATGGGAAAATAAGGAACTAAATCTTCAAGAAAACTGTGTGCAACCTAGGGTAGCAAAAGTTCACACATATGGACACAAAATAAAACTTAAATTGAACAGCTTATTACAGATTTTGCATTGCAAGAGTTTCATTTAGCCACTTTAACATGTGCCAGGCACCTAGTGACTTTATTTCTTTTTAACGTAGTGACTTTATATAGTGACTTTATTATATAGTGACTTTATTATATAGTGACTTTATTATATAGTGACTTTATTATATAGTGACTTTATTATAATAAAGTGACTGTATTTTTGGTGGCCACGACTTCTACAAAGATGGCATGGGGAAAGAAGCTGTTAGTAGCTGGTGGCATCTTTCTATGATGAAGGAATACAAAGCTAGCACCCTAAAACGGTAACTAAAATGGTAACTATGTCGAAAGACAACTTATTGTTGGTATTTAGTGCTTCCCAAATGCACTTATCCAACAATATACCAAAACCAAAAATATGAACACACACTTCACACATGCTTCAGAGACATTCAAGTACCAAGATAAGAAGACAAAGCAAATCCGAACCAAACCTCAAAAAGATTCCATGCCCTAAAGAAATTCTGCTCAGTGGGTGGCTCACTAGAAAACAACTTGTCATACAAGTTACTCAAATTTTAAATTATTAGAAAATTCTATTGTTGATGAAATTGTGATACCAAAAGACAAAATAACAGGCATCGCAAAAGAAGAGTGACAAGAGATACAAAATCCAATCCAAGCAGCTCCTTTGGGCATAAGCAAGGCTGTATCCAGGAGGGGAGGGGGTTTAGGGGGCTTGAACACCCCCGAAACTTATGTCCAACTCGTAAAAACATAACAAAAATGCATATAAACAAATTTTGTCTACGTTTTTTGTAATCCTCATCAAAAAAAAAAAAAATCCTGGATATACTCCTGGGGATAAGCATAGGGAGTAGGGCTCATGATGAATAAGGAAGCTGCTAAGTCTTGTTTAGGCTGGGAAGGTATTAATAATAGAATACTAATTGCTCATTTTATGACTAAAAAGTTGAGGGTATCAGTTATAGTAGTATACGCCCCTGTAGAACCAACTGACGGAAATACTAGTGACTCAGATGAAGTTTACTTACAGTTACAGGAGCAAATAGACAGGGTCCCACGTAGAAATATGATAATATTACTGGGAGATTTTAACGCCCAGATCGGTAGAAATAGGAATAGATGGTATCCTAGCCTAGGTAAATTTGGTGTAGGAAAAGAAAACAGTAATGGATACAGACTTTTGTAATTTTGTGGGTATAACAATCTAGTTATAACCAATACGGTGTTTGGTCATAAAATGGCTCATAAGTTAACATGGTATTCACGTGATGGTAAGACAGCAAACCTTATTGATTATGTTATAGTAAACCGAAGACTGGCAGGATCAATACAAGATACTAGTGTATATAGGAGTGCCGTTATTGATGTTAAAAGTAAAGATCATCATCTAGTAGAGTCAAGGGTTAATTTAAAGCTGAAATATCGGAAGGGTAGCTACCTCCCGGGAAGTTATGATGTTGGTAGAATCCAGGATGAGAATTTGAGAGAAACTTTCCAGGAACAGTTGAATACTAAACTTGAGAGTTTAAAATTTGATAATGTGGAAGATGGTTGGAATAAATTTAGAAAAATAATTTGTGAAAAAGCTTTATATTTAATAGAAAGGAGAAAGGACTTGTACAAGAATTATCTGAGTGATAGATCATATGAAAACAAAAGGAATGTAAAGAAAGTGGAGAAAGCATTAAAATATGAACTAAGGAGGTGTTAAGTGGAGGGGGAGCCATGGATAAAATTGCCGAGGATCTGGAAGATGCGGCTAGACGGCATTATAGTAAAATATTGTACTGGCATGTTAACAAATTGAGAGGGAGTAGTCAATCCGGACTTGGAACAGTTAAAGATAGGAATGGGGCCGCAATTAGCGATAAGGAAAAAACTAAAGAGAGATGGGCTGAACATTTTGAGAATTTGCTTAACCAAGATAGTTGCAGGAAAAGATATAGAGGAAAATGAAAAAGTTTGTGATACCTTGGATGTGAAAGAAGATTTGTGTTGTGAGGAGGAATTAGCAACAGTATCAAAAGGATTAAAAAATAACAAGGCTCCAGGTGCTGATAAGGTGGTAAATGAGTTTCTTAAATATGGTGACTCTGAGGTTAGAAATAAGTTACTGAAGATTATGAATATGACTTTTGAAAAAGGGGAAGTACCTAACGATTTTAGGAAAACCTTAATTAAGCCACTTTATAAGAAAGGTGATAAAAGTGAGTGTGGTAATTATCGAGGCATTAGTCTGATCTCTGTAGGTAGTAAATTACTTAGTAATATGATACTTTTTAGACTGAGTGATGCTGTAGATAAAGTTTTAAGGGAAGAACAGTGCAGTATTAGAAAAGGTAGAGGATGTGTTGACCAAATTTTCACTCTTAGGCTAATAATTGAGAAGTGCCTGAGTTTCCAAACACCTTTGGTCCTCAGTTTTATAGATTATGAGCAAGCGTTCGATTCTGTTGGTAGAAGAGCTTTAGTAAAGGTTTTATCCTTGTATGGTATACCAGACAAATACATTAAAGTGATTAGTGCTATGTACGAGAATAACACTGCTGCGGTTAAGGTAGGAAATGAGGTTAGCAGCTAGTTTTGTATTAAATGAGGAGTTAAGCAGGGTTGTGTTCTATCCCCCTTTATATGGATTATTTTGATGGACTTTGTCTTAAGGAGCACAGGAAAGGCAATGGGAGACCACGGAATCAAATGGGGAGGAAAAACTCTCCTGGGCTTATATTATGCGATGATTTAAGCATCCTAGATGAAAGTGTGAGCAAAATGAATGAAGTCTTGGAGGTTTTGCGAGTTCAGGATGCTAGAATAGGTTTGAAAATTAATGTTAAGAAGACTAAGTCACTAAGGCTAGGAATAAGTGAAAATGAAAAGGTGACGTTGGGTAATGAAAAGATTGATCAGGTGGGCAGCTTCACTTACCTTGGTAGTATTATTAGTAAAGATGGTGGGAGCAGTGAAGATGTTTTAAAATAGCCAAGGCTCAGGGTGTTTTTTTCACAGTTAAAAAAAAGTTTGGAAGAATAAGAAGATAAGTCTGCAAACCAAGATTGGAATATTAGAAGCTACATTGATGACAGTGGTCAAATATGCTCTGAAGCATGGACGCTCTGGAAAGCGGATGAAGATTTGCTAAATGTTTTCCAGAGAAATTGCTTAAGGATTGGTACTTGGGTACTTGGCTGACAGACCGTATTTCAAACAATAGGCTATACAAAAATGTGGTTCAATACTGCTCTCTAGGGCTATAATGAAAGAAAGGTTGAGGTGGCTAGGGCACGTTGTGCAGATGAAGGATGACAGATTGCCGAAGATTGTTCTTTTTGGCCAACCTTCTAGGGCAAAACGGAAAGCAGGTCGTCCTCGTCTGGGGTGGGATGACGTCATAAAGAAAGATTTAAATGAAATGGGAACTTCGTGGGAGGGTGTAAAAATGGAGACTTTGAATAGATTGGGGTGGAAGAGGAGCGTGCGTAGCTGTGTTGGCCTCAGGCGGCTTGGTGATGTGAGTTGTTAGTAGTTGTTACTAATAACTTGGTGAGTTGTTAGTAGTAGTAGTAGTAGTATTGGCCAAAAAGACAAAAAGGAGATTATTAAAGCTTCCCAATCCCAGAATGTCCATTTCATTATGAGGATACAGACCTAGTCTCTTGAAGGTACTAGTTACTTCCTAATGGAAGATACATTGAATTCACTGATAAGCTGAAAAACAAATCAGTGAACTAAAAGAAATATCAGTTACCTCTGCTCTAGATACGTGTGAAAGAATTACTTTCAGGCTAGGGGTGAGGAGAAATTTGACAGCAATGTATGAATTATGTTTAATAGATAAGGAATTAGATAAAATATTTTTAAGGGCCTAGGTCACCTGAAATGCAAATCTACCCATTTGCACTAAAAAGTAGTCAAACCTAGTTCAAAAATACTTTGCAGTTCCGAATTTAACATGATCTTACTTGACAAAAATTAGAAAATTCATGAATAAAAAAAAACATATCATATTCTAGAAGGCCTTTAATAAAACAAGATAATAACGTATGAATTTTTTTAAGTAGAGAATTGATACAAAAAAGATCAATTGTTAGTTTTAATTGCATTGTAACAATCATTAGGAATTAAATGTTTGAATAATTTCTAGGAGCGCCAATTCACAAGAATTTAGGGTTGGGTGGAGATCCTTTCCCCCTTTTTTAAGTGAAGATACAAAAAAAAGTATTTTTCAAAATTTAAGGGGGAGGGGTAATTTTGCTATTTTTTCTCATTTTGTTTTTTTAATGAAAACGTCAAAAAAAGGTATCTACAAAGAAATCCTGTCTCTTGCAGTGTCTGAGGCCACAGTCTGTTGGTGCTAGCACAACAACTTGTAAGCAACAGCAGAAATGCTAACAAAACCTCTTCCTTAAAGGAGAAATAACAAGAAAAAACAGTCTCAGAACTGCTAGGATATGAGACAGTTGAAAACAATATCAAAAGCCTATGAAAATCCACAACTGCCAGTCTTGGGTAAACGTATGCAAAACTATTAGCAATCTTGAGAAGAAATCTTAGATCAGAAGGAAGAGGGGACCCTTGAGCTGTAAGTCTAGTCACTGATAGTCTAAGTCCAGTCTAATCTGGAGCAATATAACAAGTTACTATTAATATGAAGGACTGGGCAGTACTTTCTCCTGATGTGGTTATAGTTTACAGTTACAAGCTGCAGCCTGATAAATAGTAGAAGTAGGACTAAATTGTAATAGACAATTGGAACTAATGTTATGGCTACTTTGGTTCTAGTCAGCAAATCCCTTCAAAGTATGACTGGGCTTGTGAATCCTTGGGATGGAAGCCATGTGAAAGCAGTTGCTTCAAGAGGGGCTAGAGACTTCCCAGAAATGGCAAAGACTGATATGTACACTACAACACTGGTTTATTTAAAGTCCATTAATTTATAAACTCTTACCAATTCATGGCAATACAAACTGCATTGGTACTATCCTGTATTTGTCATTTCTTAGCAGAATTTAACTTACAGGATCCTCAGTGCCTTTAGGGAAACATCCCTGTTATGGCACTCTCTAGATGGCTGTCAGTTGGTTCGTCAAGTCTTGTTTCTCTGATACTTGACTATTTGAAATTCGGCAATTTAAACCTTGGGTAAGGATCTCCCCAGAGTGTATGGCCAGTGGAGCCCCAGCACAACATCAACTTCGGAGGAGTGTGCACAGATGGTAGTGTTAACAGTTTTAAGCCAATAAAGTCAGATGTTTAAGAGTCGTGTGTGTACATGTGTTCTTTCCAGAATCGGTCGAGTCCATTTTTGAATGCATTTAGGGTGTCTGCTTTCACAACACTTTCTGGGAGACTGTTCCAGTCATCTATAGCTCTTACGCTCCATAAACTGGCTCTTGATTTATTTAGGGCATGGGATTTGAACATTTTAACCAAGTGATCTCGTGTAGTTTGGGGTTTTGGGTAGCTGAAAGTAATTTTCGAAGCTGAGTTTTTCAAACTTGTTTTTCATCAATCAACTGTAGTGAATCGAGGCGTGCGTCCTGAACATCATATCATTTGCCCCTCTTCTTTCTGGGTTGGGTTGACAATGTCTTCTTCTTCTTCACAGCAGGCGGGCTATTCAGTTAATACTATTTAGCCCTTTTCTTTTTGCTTCACTCTGTGGGCTACAGAGCTACTGGCTTGGTCGTCTCTTATTTATTAGATATAGTCAGATATCTTTCAGTAGATCTTTTGACTCAAGGAGTTCAAATATAAGATGATAGATATCGATTTCTGTGCTCTGTGTGCATGTATAGTTGGCTAGGCTCTTGGCTGATAGTGAGACTTTGTGGTGTTTGAAGCATTTTAACAGTTTACAAAGCAAGGTATGTTGTGCAGACGTCAGCATATTACATTCAAATAGGCAATGGTCAATTGTTTCATTATTCATACTACAATGCCTGCAAAGAGGGGACAGGGGAATTGAACCACTTGAATTAGAAGACTTATATGAGAATGCAAGGAAATTTAGTCCATTTGTTCCAGAACGAATTCTATGATAAATTTTAGAAAGATTCTTATTGGGAAATGGGGAAAAGATAGGATTAATCTTATTAAAATTAATATCTAATAGCCTCCATCGGTAAATATCTCTAATTGGGATTGGTCTCCCACTTGGCTGGTCAATATTTATAGCATTTTTTGCTATTTCATCAACCTGATGATTACCACTTATGCCAGATGGCAGGAATGTACTGAAAATAAGTATTTATGCCATTTGAAGCAAGATTATCAATAATACTGAGACAATGATAAGTGTCAATGTCCAACTTATATTGAGGAGCTGAGGCCAGCAACTCAAGGCTTGATAGAGAGTTGGAATATATGATAATATTATTTGAATTTGCAAACAAAGGTTGGTTTTCCTTAAGGTGTTCTAATGCCATGATTATGGCATTTAACTCAGCAGACATTATAGATAAATTATTATATAATCTCTTGCCCATTGCAATTTTCAGGTGAGGAAGGAAAACACCACTTGCAACCTTCTCATTCATTTTTGACCCATCAACAAATATTTGGAAGTGATTTTTATAGGTAATTGTATTAAGTTCTACAAATTTTTTCTGGACAAAAGCAATGGGGGTTAAATCTTTATTCCACTTTGAGAAGTCATTATTTATTATGGGACTTGACCAATTCCATGGGGGGGAACGGGGGAAAGTAGGTGCAATAGACTTTGCTGGTATGGGGAACTTCTTCTGAATATTGGCATACTCATCTGCAATGCCTCTATACACAGCTGGATTTCTTAACCAATTATGTAGTGTGTGTGAGCTATTTGATTCAATTTTTGTAAGATGTTTTTGTCAAGAGAAAGCTACGTCTCTCCCTTATTGTTGTTAATCCACTCTCCATAAGCAGAAACTTGGTGCTTGTGGGTTTCCTAAGACCAAATATGAGACGTATTATATCATTTTGTGTTGTTTCAATTTTTTGCATCTGGGTCTTTGCACATGCACCATAGACGATGAGCCCATAGTCAATATGGGGTCTTATATGTGATTTATAAAACTGGAGTAAGGTTTTCTCCTTACAGCCCCAGGGTGTGGAAAGAAGTCTTTTTAGTATATTTGTTTTTTCTATAGCATTTTTTTATTGTGTTTGAAATGTGGAGGTGGAAATTAAGTTTTTGGTCAAGCATGAGACCTAGGTAATTAATATGATTATCTTCTGGAATATTTGTTTTATTTAGAGTTAGTTTTGCATTAACATGGTTTCGCTTCCGGTGAAATTGGATTATTTTTGACTTGGTGGGTGCAATGGGTAAATCTGAATGTTGAGAGAATTTTTCAAACTGGAAAAGTGACTTTTGCAGATTTGACTGAGCTATCTGAAAGGTGTTGCCAGATGACCATAGCACCAGATCATCAGCATATTGTAGATTCGTGTGGGGTAGGTTCATGTCCCAGAGATATACGGCAAATAGGAGGCAACTGAGGACTGCTCCCTGAGGTAGGCCTTTGGTTATTGTCTTTTGGGGTGAAGAGGCTGAACCAACACAAAACAATGAAACTTCGCACTTCTATGAAGGATTTAATAAAAGATACTAGCTTAGGGGGTACTCCAAGGTTTGCAAGTTTGTTTAAAAGGATTTGGTGGTTCACATTGTCATATGCCCCTTCAAAATCTAGGAAAGCTGCAACTAGGACATTATTTTTTGAGAAAGATTCATTTATTGCATTTGTTAGCAAAATGAAAGCATCTGTTGAGGAGTGGTGTTTCCTGAATCCAGTTTGAGTATGAGGGATCATATTATTTTTCCCAACAAACCAGAGGAGTCTGTGATAGATCATTTTCTCCATTATTTTCCCTAGCACAGGAGTAATCATTATGGGCCTATAAGACTCAGGGTTATCTTTGGGTTTATTTTTCTTTAGGATTGGTAGGAGGGACGAACATTTCCATATATTGGGGAACATAGAAGATGCCCAGGCGTGATTATAACAATTTAGAAGTTCTTGTTTGTATGAAGGTGTGAGATTCTTTATCCATGTAGGGTGTATATTGTCATAGCTGCCGCTAGTTTTGGTCCTAATATGATGTATTGCATTATTCAATTCCTGGATTGAGAATAGATTAGTTGTGTACTCGGATCCTGGGCGTGGTTGGTAACTTGGGCTCATAGGAATTGGGGACAGTTTGCTTTGATTATTTGATGTTAGCTTATTAACAAAAAGAGTTGCAAATAGGTTAGCTTTTTCATTATCATTGTCATAATGGGTATTATTATGTATAAGCTCATACAGGAGTGGGTGGGGGAAGTCTTTTTCCCACAGATGTGGCTTATAAACTTTGTGTATAATTGGCTCATGTGTTTCTCTGGAGAGATTATTTGCAAAATCATTCCAGTATTTATATTTAGCATCTATTATAGTCCTTTTTAGATTAGATTCTGCTTGTATTTTTTTTAAATATGTAGTAGGTGATGGTTTTTTTATGAATTCTGTCCTAGCTGCCTTTTTTATTCTCCATTTATTTAGGCACTCATTTGTCCACCATGCTTTAGGAATTTGTTTGGGGAAAGTTTTCTTAGGTGTTGTCCTGGCGATAGCATGATTAGCTGTATTTATTAGTAAAGATGTCAAGGCTTCAGCATGTGTGTCAACTGTTGTGTTAGAAATGCATGAACTTTGGGTGAAACTTGTAATTTCATCATTTAGCTTATTTTGGAACATAGACCAATTTGCTTTAGTGTTGATATATTTGGAGGTATGAGATATAGTTTCAGCAGGTTCATTTAGGGAGCAAACTATAGCAAAGTGGTCAGTACATAGACTATCAATTTTATTTATGTAAATTTTATTCAAAAAATTTAATGAAACAATTTGTAGGTCAATTGTGGAGAATCTGCCACTTTTGGGGTTGAAATATGTATTCAGGTTTGGAGGGGTAGCAACAGCTAATTCATTATTATTTGAAGTCATATGCCCAATGAATTTACCAGCTTTATTTGCTGATTTATTCCCCCACAAAAGGCTATGGGCATTGAAATCTCCACAAATAATAATATTTTTTAACATATTAGAATTATTTATATAATTAAAGAAATCCTTGGCATCTGTAGTTTGGCCATTAGGGTCATAAAAGCTTATTATGTAGGTTTTTAAATTATTCAGCCAAACACTGATACCAATTGCGTCAACATCATTTGCAAAATCTGGAAAATTGATGCCACAAAATTTTATATTATTTTTCACTAATAAAGCTACCCCATCTCCTTTTCTCTCTGAAGATCTATCCTTTCTGAGGATAGTATATCCCAGAGACTTAATTTGTTGATTTTGGGTTAAATGAGTTTCCTGGAGGCAAGCAATATTAATGGAATTATTATTCATAAAAGATATTAGTTCATTTAGCTTATTTTCTGTGAGTGATCTTACATTCCATTGGAGTATTGATATATGTTGTGTTGTTGATTTATTCTTCATATGACTGTGTATCAATGTTCAGCTTTGTTAAAAGTAAAGCAGGATATTTTTTTGCTTGAATGAGCATATCATCTGGGATGTAGATTTTTGCCAATTCTGCATTGATTTTTGTTTTCTGTAGTTGATGTATGTTCATGGCCTGAACTGCATTACAGTTCAGAATGAATAAGCATATATTTGGGGATTGCATTTTTGGTTGTGCATCCTGTTTGTCGGTTAAGGGGTTAGTTCCTGGTAGTGTTTCTGGTTTGTTTCTTCTTGGAGGGGGGGCCAGGCTGACCTCATCTCACCGGACAAGGAGGCTTGTTGGCTTGGTGATTCCTTCTGATAGGGATTTGAGCTAGGGGGCTTAGAAGATGGTGTTTTATATGGGGTGCTTGATGCATTGGGGGCGTTTGACTTGGGGTTTTGGTTGGTTTCATTACAGGCTTGATTTGGTATTGTTGGGCAGCATTTGCTTCCATTGCTGCAAAGGGGTATGGGATGGCCTTCTCTGTTGATATTTGGAGTGTTAGAGCTCTTTTCTTGTATGCAGGGCATAATGATTTATTTGTAGATTCATGTGGACCTTTGCAATTGATGCATGTAGGCTGAGTGTTGTTGCAAGTTGTCAACTCTTTAGGATGGAAAGCTTTACAATTACTACACTCTCGGAGAATTTCATTGCATTTGTTTGTTGTGTGTCCCAGTTTGAGACACTTCTGGCACTGGATAGGCTTAGGTTTGTATTCCTTGTGTGGTTTGATTTGCCCAAATAGGAATAATTTTTCTGGGATATTAATTTTTTCCTTCAGTGTGAATAAGAAGGATCTACTAGTTTTTAGGCCATTAGAGTTAGGTTTGCCAAGTTGGGTAACATCCTCAACTGGATTGTGTTTCCAGCCCTATCTGAGAGCCCTTCTTTTAACTCCTGAGTGGATATCTCTGGGGGAACATTATAAACTACTATTTTTGTTGATGATTGTTTTGGGTTCCAAGTTAGATGCAATAATTGGGGTATTCAGAAGGGATTTTAGGTTAATTATTGTATCTGCTGATTTCTGATCTTCTACAGCTATTAGCAGAGATCCATCACGGTTAATATTAAGAGAGAACATTGGTTTTAGCAATTTAAAAATTGCAACTCTTATTGCAGAGATCATTTTATTTCAAAGGGGGTAGTAGGAGTAATTTTAAGGTAAATTCCTAAGTTTTTGGAGGGAGGATCTTGGGCAGGGAGAGGAGAAATGCTTTTGATTGGGGAGATTTTTTTCCTTTTTTTAGAGCTTCAAGAGAGGACTTCTGAAACCCATTATCATCATTTATGGTTACATTAGCCCCTACACTTATCATTGTCCTATTCTCCAAATTGGAGCTATCATTTGAACTTTGAGAAAGTGTGCTTGACCAGCCAAGATGGGTATCTTTCACTATGGCACATTCACTGGAATTTGATTTGGGATCTGGGGGGACATTTTTTTTGGAGGACTTCTAAACATTGCCTATTGGAAAAAGCTTTAAACAGAGAAAAACAAAACTAAAGCAAGAAGAGAAAATAGAATGATATCAAACCGTCTGCACTATACTATGGGGAGGAGAACACCACAGTATAGCCCTGAGGATGAGTTGAGCAGGATTGGTTTGGTATAACTGCTGATTAGAAGCGATAGCGATAGTGATTTTAGCTCTTCTTCTTCTTCTATTTAACAGCAGGCGGGCTTTTCAGTAAAACTATTTAGCCCTTTTCCTTTTGCTTCACTCTGTGGGCTACAGAGCTACTGGCTTGATTGCCTCATATTTATTAGATATATTCAGATATCTTTCAGCAGATCTTTCGACTCTAGGAGTTCAAATATAAGATGATAGATGTCGATTTCTATGCTCTGTGTGCAGGTATAGTTGGCTAGGCTCTTGGCTGACAGTGGGATTTTGTGGTGTTTGAAGTATTTTAACAGTTTACAAAGCAAGGTATGTTGTGCAGACGTCAGCATATTACATTCAAATAGGCAATGGTCAATTGTTTCATTATTCATATTACAATGCCTGCAAAGAGGGGACAGGGGAATTGAACCACTTGAATTAGAAAGCTTATATGAGAATGCAAGGAAATTTAGTCCATTTGTTCCAGAACGAATTCTATGATAAATTTTAGAAAGATACTTATTGGGAAAGGGGGAAAGGATAGGATTAATCTTATTAAAATTAATATCTGATAGCCTCCATCGGTAAATATCTCTAATTGGGATTGGTCTCCCACTTGGCTGGTCAATATTTATAGCATTTTTTGCTATTTCATCAACCTGATGATTACCACTTATGCCAGAGTGGCTAGGAATGTACTGAAAGTAAGTTTTTATGCCACTTGAAGCAAGATTATCAATAATACTGAGACAATGATAAGTGTCAATGTCCAACTTATATTGAGGAGCTGAAGCCAGCAACTCAAGGCTTGATAAAGAGTCGGAATAGATGATAATATTATTCGAATTTTCAATCAAAGGTTGGTTTTGCTTAAGGTGTTCTAATGCCATGATTATTGCATTTAACTCAGCAGACATTATAGATAAATTATTAAATAATCTCTCTCCCATTGCAATTTTCAGGTGAGGAAGGAAAACACCACTTGCAACCTTCTCATCCATTTTTGACCCATCAACAAATATTTGGAAGTGATTTTTATAGGTAATTGTATTAAGTTCTGCAAATTTTTTCTGGACAAAAGCAATGGGGGTTAAATCTTTATTCCATTTTGAAAATTCAGTATTTATTATGGGAAATGACCAATTCCATGGAGGGGATTGTGGGAAAGTAGGTGCAATAGACTTTGCTGGTACAGGGAACTTCTTTTGAATATTGGCATACTCATCTGCAATACCTCTATACATGGCTGGATTTCTTAACCAATTATGTAATGTGTGTGAGCTATTTGATTCAATTTTTGTAAGATGTTTTATCAAGAGGAAGCTACGTCTCTCCCTTATTGTTGTTAATCCACTCTCCATAAGCAGAAACTTGGTGCTTGTGGGTTTCCTAAGACCAAATATGAGACGTATTATATCATTTTGGTTGTTTCAATTTTTTGCATCTGGGTCTTTGCACATGCACCATAGACAATGAGCCCATAGTCAATATGGGGTCTTATATGTGATTTATAAAACTGGAGTAAGGTTTTCTCCTTACAACCCCAGGGTGTGGAAAGAAGTCTTTTTAGTATATTTGCTTTTCTATAACATTTTTTTATTGTGTTTGAAATGTGGAGGTGGAAATTAAGTTTTTGGTCAAGCATGAGACCTAGGTAATTAATATTATTATCTTCTGGAATAGTTGTTTTATTTAGAGTTAGTTTTGCATTAAAATGGTTTCGCTTCGGTGAAATTGGATTATTTTTGACTTGGTGGGTGCAACGGGGAAATCTGAATGTTGAGAGAATTTTCAAACTGGAAAAGTGACTTTTGCAGATTTGACTGTGCTATCTGAAAGGTGTTGCCAGATGACCATAGCACCAGATCATCAGCATATTGTAGATTCGTGTGGGTAGGTTCATGTCCCAGAGATATAGGGCAAAAAGGAGGCAACTGAGGACTGCTCCCTGAGGTAGGCCTTTGGATATTGTCTTTTGGGGTGAAGAGGCTGAACCAACACAAACAATGAAACTTCGCACTTCTATGAAGGATTTAATAAAGGATACTAGCTTAGGAGGTACTCCAAGGTTTGCAAGTTTATTTAAAAGGATTTGGTGGTTCACATTGTCATAAGCTCCTTCAAAATCTAGGAAAGCTGCCACTAGGATATTATTTTTTGAGAAAGATTCATTTATTGCATTTGTTAGCAAAATGAAAGCATCTGTTGAGGAGTGGTATTTCCTGAATCCAGTTTGAGTGTGTGGGATCATGTTATTTTTCTCAACAAACCAGAGGAGTCTGTGATAAATCATTTTCTCCATTAGTTTTCCCCATCACAGGTGTAATCATTATGGGCCTATAAGACTCAGGGTTATCTTTTGGTTTATTTTTCTTTAGGATTGGTAGGAGGGACGAACATTTCCATATATTGGGGAACCTAGAAGATGCCCAAGCGTGATTATAACAATTTAGCAGTTCTTGTTTGTATGAAGGTGTGAGATTCTTTATCCATGTAGGGTGTATATTGTCATAGCTACTGCTAGTTTTGGACCTAATATGATGTATTGCATTATTCAATTCCTGGATTGAAAATGGATTAGTTATGTACTCGGATCCTGGGCGTGGTTGGTAACTAGGGTTCATAGGAATTGTGGACAGTTTGCTTTGATTATTTGATGTTAGCTTATTAACAAAAAGAGTTGCAAATAGGTTAGCCTTTTCATTATCATTGTCATAATGGGTATTATTATGTATAAACTCATACTGGAGTGGGTTGGGAGAAGTCTTTTTCCCACATATGTGGCTTATGACTTTATGTATAATTGGCTCATTTGTTTCTCTGGAGAGATTATTTGCAAAATTATTCCAGTATTTATATTTAGCATCTATTATAGTCCTTTTTAGATTAGATTCTGCTTGTAATTTTTTTAAATATGTAGTAGGTGTTGGTTTTTTTATGAATTCTGTCCTAGCTGCCTTTTTTATCCTCCATTTATTTAGGCACTCAGTTGTCCACCATGCTTTAGGAATTTGTTTAGGGAATGTTTTCTTAGGTGTTGTCCTGGGGATAGCATGATTAGCTGTATTTATTAGTAAAGATGTCAACGCTTCAGCATGTGTGTCAACTGTTGTGTTAGAAATGCATGAACTTTGGGTGAAACTTGTAATTTCATCATTTAGCTTATTTTGGAAAATAGACCAATTTGCTTTAGTGTTGATATATTTGGATGTATGAGATAAAGTTTCAGCAGGTTCATTTAGGGAGCAAACTATAGCAAAGTGGTCTGTGCATAGACTATCAATTTTATTTATGTAAATTTTGTTCAAAAAATTTAAAGACACAATTTGTAGGTTAATTGTGGAGAATTACCAGCTTTATTTGCTGGTTTATTCCCCCACAAAAGGCTGTGGGCATTGAAATCACCACAAATAATGATATTTTTTTAACATATTAGAATTATTTATATAATTAAAGAAATCCTTGGCATCTGTAGTTTGGCCATTAGGGTTATAAAAGCTTATTATGTAGGTTTTTAAATTATTCAGCCAAACACTTATACCAATTACATCAACATCATTTTCAAAATCTGGAAAATTGATGCCACAAAATTTTATATTATTATTAACTAATAAAGCTACACCACCTCCTTTTCTCTCTGAAGATCTATCCTTTCTCAGGATAGTATATCCCAGAGACTTAATTTGTTGATTTTGGGTTAAATGAGTTTCCTGGAGGCAAGCAAATTAATTGAATTATTATTCATAAATGATATTAGTTCATTTAGCTTATTTTCTGTGAATGATCTTACATTCCATTGGAGTATTGATAAATGTTGTGTTGTTGATTTATTCTTCATATGACTGTGTATCAATGTTCAGCTTTGTTAAGAGTAAAGCAAGATCTTTTTTTGCTTGAATGAGCATATCATCTGGGATGTAGATTTTTGCCAATTCAGCAATAATTTTTGTTTTCTGTAGTTGATGTATGTTCATGGCCTGAACTGCATTACAGTTTAGAATGAATAAGCATATATTTGGGGATTGCATTTTTGGTAGTGCATCCTGTTTGTTGGTTAAGGGATTGATTCCTGGTAGTGTTTCTGGTTTGTTTCTTCTTGGGAGGGAGGGCCAGGCTGGCCTCATCTCACCGGACAAGGAGGCTTGTTGGCTTGGTGATTCCTTCTGATAGGGATTTGAGCTAGGGGCTTAGAAGATGGTGTTTTATATGGGGTGCTTGATGCATTGGGGGCATTTGACTTGGGGGTTTTGGTTGGTTTCATTACAGGCTTTATTTGGTATTGTTGGGCAGCATTTGCTTCCATTGCTGCAAAGGGGTATGGGATGGCCTTCTCTGTTGATATTTGGAGTGTTAGAGCTCTTTTCTTGTATGCAGGGCATAATGATTTATTTGTGGATTCATGTGGGCCTTTGCAATTGATGCATGTAGGCTGAGTGTTGTTGCAAGTTGTCAGCTCTTTAGGATGGAAAGATTTACAATTACTACACTCTTGGAGAATTTCATTGCATATGTTTGTTGTGTGTCCCAGTTTTAAACACTTCTGACACTGAATAGGCTTAGGTTTGTATTCCTTGTGTGTTTTGATTTGCCCAAATAGGAATAATTTTTCTGGGATATCAATTTTATCCTTCAGTGTGAATAAGAAGGATCTACTAGTTTTTAGGCCATTAGAGTTGGGTTTTCCAAGTTGGGTAACATCCTCAACTGGGATTGTGTTTCCAGCCCTATCTGAAAGGCCTTCTTTTAACTCCTGAGTAGATATCTCTGGGGAACATTATAAACTACTATTTTTGTTGGTGATTGTTTTGGGTTCCAATTAGATGCAATAATTGGGGTATTCAGAAGGGATTTAAGGTTAATTATTGTATCTGCTGATTTCTGATCTTCTACAGCTATTAGCAGAGATCCATCACGGTTAATGTTAAGAGAGAACATTGATTTTAGCAATTTAAAAATTGCAACTCTTATTGCAGTGATCATTTTTATTTCTAAGGGGGTAGTGGGAGTAATTTTAAGGTAAATTCCTAAGTTTTTGGAGGGAGGATCTTGGGCAGGGAGAGGGGAAATGCTTTTAATTGGGGAGATTTTTTTCCTTTTTTTTAGAACTTCTAGAGAGGACCTCTTGAAACCCATTATCATCATTTATGGTTACATTAGCCCCTACACTTATCATTGTCCTATTCTCCGAATTGGAGCTATCATTAGAACTTTGAGATAGGGTGCTTGACCAGCCAGGATGGGTATCTTTCACTATGACACTTTCACTGGAATTTGATTTGGGATCTGGGGGGACTTTTTTTTTGAGGACTTCTAATCATTGCCTATTGGAAAAAGCTTTAAACACAAAAATAAAACTAAAACAAGAAGGGAAAATAGATGATATCAAACCGTCTGCACTATACTATGGGGAGGATAAACACCACAGTATAGCCCTGAGGATGACTTGAGCAGAATTGGTTTAGTACAACTGCTGATTAGAAGAGATAATAATCACAAGAAAATATATTTCGATTTTCTTATAAGGTTGCTGTTGATTCAATGACGGTGCTCAATTCAATGACGGTAAGTCATCTTCTTCTTCTTGTATCCACAATGTATCCCAATCTTTGAATATTTCTTCTTCTTCTTCTATTTCACAGCAGGCGGGCTTTTCAGTTGAAACTATTTAGCTTCTTTTCTCAGGATATTTCTTCTTTTCTCAGGATAAATTCATGTCCTACTTCTTGGGACAATTCACTTGTGGCTGAACAGGATGTTGCCTTTTCATGTAAATTCACTAGTCGCAAAAATTACGTTACTATTAAAATAAACGGCGTAATTGTAAACACTGCTTATAAATATTCGAAATATGGATGAATATGTAAACATGTAGATTAGCTAATTAGGTAAAAAATGTGGTATAATCGTAGTAGGGTTTACCCAATTCAATAAGTCAGCATAAATTGACCTACTATACATAGGGTGTTGTAGGTTTAGATCCATTAACAGTTTGAAAGCATCTATGAAAAAATCTCTTTTTGAAGATTGGGTCAAAGTTTTTACATTTGTCAGAGGGTTTGAATTCAGTCCTAGTTGAACTTTCAAATTGAGGAGATTCACTTGTTTTCTTTCCAGTTTTTTACATTTCAGTAGTATGTGCTCAAGGGTTTCTTCTTTGATCTTACAGTACCTGCAAAATGGGCTACTGGCAACTTCTCCATTTGGCTGCTTAATTTTATATGAGAAAGAATGGTGGTTGAAGTTAGCTGTATTTGTACACAGGCAATGAAACCAGACTGATTGCATCCTGGTTGGAAAGGGGGATAGATTTGATGGCTTTAATATGGGTAGTGTTTTCAGTCGCAATCTAGTTATGTCCCTTATAGTTAGAGGTTTCACTGGTTCCATTTGGCTTTTTGCTCCTTGCTTTGCTATATTGTCTGCTTTTTCATTTCCTTCTATACCCAGGTGACTAGGTATATTTTGAAATTTAATAACACAGCCTAATCTTCCAAGGCTGCTAAAGTTTTCTTTAGTTTGATGTAAGTCTATGTCCAGTGTTTCAAAGTTAGGGTTTGTTAGGATATGGAGAGCTGATTTGGAGTCAGAGAATACTACTATATGTTTATTGCTCTGTTTCAGTTTAATTAGCGTCCCTAAGCCCAAATTTATTGCAGCTACTTCAGCTGTTAGTATGCTGGTCCCTGCCTTATGTTTTTCCATAATGCATAGGCTGTGCTCTCTTAGAAAGCACCCACTTCCACATCCATCTTCACTTAATGATCCATCAACATATAGTTGGTTATATCCATCATATTCCTTTTTTAAGAGCTGTCAAAAATGTTGGATTGCAGTTTGGGATTCAATTTGTTCCTTTTTTTGGGGGAGGAATTCTAGTTTAACCTCTGGGGTGATTGATATCCATGGTGGATCTTTTGCTATTCTAGTTTTAGCATGCTCTAGTTTGATGGGGTATTGTGTCCTGGCCATAATTGCTGACATCAGTGGGTGATTTTTTGGCTCTAGTCGGCTAGCTCTGGCTTCTGGAAATAGAAATGGTGAGGGGTTGTTTCCAATTTTTTCAGGTATCTTATGGTTAAAAGTTTTGTACATTTTATACATCTGGATTTGGTCTCCTCTTTTTCTTCTGTACTTGAGTCTTGGAAGTTGCAGTTTCTGTAACCTCTCTTCATAACTCATCTCTTTGAAGCCTGGAAGAAGCTTTGTGGCTTGTCTTTGAACTTTTTTTTTTTTTTATCTCGGCTGAGTCTGTTTTATAGTGAGGACCCCATATGACATTACCATACTCAATAGTAGGTCTTACTAACCCTTTGTATTGCTTTACAAAGGTCTGCTGTCGAGATGCTTGAAGCTCTGCCCAATGAGACCAGTGATTTGAGAGGCCTTTGAAGCTATTTTTTTGTGTAATTATGAAACTTAAGCTAAGAGTAAATAATTATTCCAAGGTCTCTTTCTGATTCCACTGTCTCTAATGGTACCCTTGAACCTGTTCTACTTTTTACAGTTAACTGTGGGGCTGTTTATTTTCTCTTGCTGATCTGTACTACTTTTGTTGAAATTTAGCCCAAAGTTTTTCAGGTTTTCTGTCAGTTTGTTGACTTTTCTTGAATGATGTCTTTGTCCATGTGTGATGCCATTTTTCTGTAGAGTTTAGTGACATCTGCAAAAGTCTTGGCAGAGCTTGAAATACCGCTGTTAATTTTGTGGATAAATAGTATGAACAGGAGGGGCCCAAGAACACTACCTTGAATGACTCCACTTGTAACTCTTGCTGGTTCAGAAAGGGTCTCACCCTGACTCTTTGTGTTTGGTTTTCCAGGAAAGACTCGACCCAGTTTAGTAGTTGTGGCTGGAGACTGAAATCCTGTAGCTGTTTGACGAGATGTGGATGGGAGATGCTCTCAAATACTTTTTCAACATCAAACAATACTGCCAGGATACTGTGGCCTTCTTCCAGAGCTTGGGTATTCATTCGTTCAGCGTGTCTAATAGTTGTGTGGTACAACTTTTGTTTGGAAGGAATCTGTACTGATCTGGGATTATCAGTTTGTTCTCTAGGACATGGTGCAGTATGCAGTCTCTGATACACCCTTCCATTTGTTTACAGACCAATGACATGAGACATACTGGTCTGTAATTTTCTGCATTTGCCCTTTCCCCTTTCTTATGGATGGGCACAGCAATTGCTTCATGCCAGATTTTTGGCAGCTCCCCTTTGTCTCTAGATGTCTGGAAAATCTCCAGCAGTGGCTCAACAATGTACTCAGCACATTTATTTAGCCATACTCCCTCAATTCCATCTGGGCCTTTTGATTTGTCTGTCTGAAGTTTCTTAAGTTGGTTTATTACTTCCTCTTTTGTGAGCGTAATTTCAGGGGTTAGTCTCTCCTTTGTGACATCTGGGTCGTCTTATTTTGGTTTAAAAACTGAGCTGAAGAAGGAGTTGAAGGCATTTGCCTTTTCTGACTGTGTTGTGGCCGTTGATCCATCTTTGTTGACCAGGGTTGGTATTTATCTCCTTGATGTGAGTCTGGAGTTGTTGTGTTTCCAGAACTTTTTAGGAGCTGTTTTTGCTTCACTTGCAGTCTTTTTCTCATGTTCTCTTTCAGCGTATCTTGTTGGATTGCGGAATTTGTTTCTGGCTCTGTTGTACTGCAGCTTAGCAGTTTGTGTGTCCAAGTTTAGAGATTCCAGTTTTTCTGGTTTTCATCAATTTTCGACTCTTAATGTTCATCACCCGCTTCAGCTTAGGGTTAATATGTGGTAGTGTTTGTGGGTGACAGCTTTTCTTTGTTTTGGATAAGCTTTCAGCACTACGAGTCATGTCTAGGAATAGTTCAAATTTCTGGTCACAGGTCTCTCCCATCTGCAAGCAAGTCCAATCCACTTGGCTAACTGTGTCTTTAACCTTTGATTTATTGAGCTTTCTGAATTCCCTTCTGTTGTGGTGTTGTGGTTTTGTTTGATTAAGGTTCAGCTTGACAAGTAGAGTGATGTGGTCACTTTTTCCTAGTGGTGGGAGTGAGCTCAGTTGATATACTGTCTCAGGACTGCAGATTAGCACTAGCACTGCAGTTTTGGTGGAATCTGGTTGGTCCATTTACCAGGTACCAGGTATCTGGTTGGTCCAGTCAGACAATGGTCTTTGAGCATACTGACAAAGGGATGATTAGGTGCTTAGTTTTCATCCCATTTGATTTCTGGGAAATTGAAGTCGCCTAGTATGTACATTGGGTGTTTCATGTCTATGAGCTTAGTGTTAAGGAGGTGTAGGGATTCTGTTTTTTCTTCATCTGTTTGTGACAGTGACCTATAGACACAACCAAAAACTGCATTGGACACCTTTATGAAGAGTGTCTCTGGTCTGATCTTGGCACTATCTGCTCCTGGAGAGATTTGCTGGTATTCACACCCAGTTTTGACATAGATGATGCACCCTCTGCCACACTCCAGTAGGTTTGATGCTGTGACTTCATAGTAGGAGATATGTATTTCTGAATCCTGGATAGCTATGTTTTGCTTTGGACAGACTTCAGTTATGCAGATTTATTTGTTAATTTCTGTCTTTTTTTTCATTGTCTGTCAAAATGAAGTAAAATTTCAAGATCAAGCCACTTGAAGGCGCATTTGTTCCTGAAAATACATAGCAGTCCATACAAGATAAATGGTCAATATTGACAACTATTTTTAGGCTACATGTGACTGAGCTAATTTTTAGAGGCTTCAAAAATTTATGTAGTGGTACATAGTTTACTTGCATACCAGTTATTTGAGAAGAAAGCCTGTAGATTGATCTGTGAGTGTGTATGTGAGAGGGGGGAAGGTGGGGGGGGGGAATGCTTGAATTTGCTAAGAGGACACAAACACCCTAATATTATTACTTTCAGTGAGGGATTCTTTAGATACGTAAGAAAAGGGTGGGGGGGAATTTTATCCTTAGTCCCCTTCATTCTCAGGAATATTTTATTTTACCAAGCCTGAATAGAGGTGCTGCTGAGTAATATTTCCCTCTTACTGTATACACATTTAAAGTGTAACTGAAAAGATTCCAATCATGTTCTGACACTCACAGAAGAAGGAGGGGTATATACATCTCACCTGTGCTCAACTTGGTAGAATAATTCCTTTGACAGACATGCTAATAATGACACTAGAATTAATTTTGGATATTTTAGGCCTCTCTCTTGGTTGTGGAATGTTTCAAAAGACGCACTTGAATATTTAAATATGAAAATAAATAAATAAGATTAAAGGTGAGAGGGTGGCACCTGAGCAGGTTTTTTCCCCTGCTTATTTCATAGAGTCCTATATTATTTTCTAAGTCAAATATGGCTAAATGAGCTCTTTTTCTCAGAGCATTGTTATGCAAACATTGGACTTTAGTGTACAGAATGGGGGCTGAGAGGGTGGTGGTGAGCCTCAAATTTTGATAATTACAGGTCTGGCATTAAAAACAAACAGACATTTAATATTAAAAAACAAGTATTTTCAGATGAAATTAATGAGTGACAATAAAACTTAAAACAAATCACAGCATTTGATCAACAGCAAAGAAACAATGCCAAATAGCTCCCCCTGCAATAATTTTGTTGACAAATCTATTGATACATTGCTGCAACACTTTACAGCGCCCAACAGGACCAACTCCTTCCACCTTCCAAAGTGGATTGAAATCTCTTCCAAACAAAATCTTATCTATGCTTCTATTTTTTGAAACCTGGCAATAATTGACTTTACTTTGATTTTGGCAGCCTTTTTGTGATAGAGAAAATAGATAATAGCAGATCATCTTAATGCAGGGAGAGAGGAAGACTTTAAGAAAAATTACATGCCTGGGTCTTCAATTTTATTACTTTAAATTGCCTTAAAACGCATTGTCTAGCAAATAAGGTTTATCCTATAAGTGCTGGTGAGTGAAGATGTTGAGCCAACACGTCAGCTGCAACCCATTCTCGGACCCATGGCTTGGACAACCAATCTTTGTCCACAGCTCCCTTGAAGGCCTCCTAAGCAAAGAGACTGCTTCTTTCCTTAGGGAGTTCCAGAGCCCCATGATTGTATTTGAAAAGAAGTTGTTCCATAGTATGATATTGGCTTGTTCACAGTACAGCTTCATGGTGTGTCCTTTAGTTCTTGTTGACTGGTCAGGTTCAAGCATATTTTGTTGCAAAGACTGAGTGTGCATTCTCACTTGAATTTTGCTAACTCTCTCTTCTTGTTGTTTGGATTGTTATGGAGCCACTTTTGCATAATCTCATCACTGGAATTAAATTCCAGACCATACAGCAGGTTGCTGCACCTGAGTCCAAACTCCTAACTATTTTTTTTTTTGTTTCTTTCTGTTCTTCCTTACAAATCAGACTATTATAAATAGTACAAATAAAATTGAAAGTTACAGACAACAAACAGAAGTATTACCAAAACCATCTGACAGTAAAAACATTATAAGCAAATAAATAAAAAATAACCTTGATTTAATAGCTGAACATCATATTAAGCTGATTTTTGGGGACTTGAAAACCACTTTGCATAAGATGTCACCACTTTACAGACAAAACTATTTACATCATTTTAAAGCCATGCTTCAATTTTTCTCCTACCCTAGAAGATTCTGGAAAAATTCTGTACTTAATCTTGTTCTTTAAACTTAAGAATTTTGGTACATAGGTAATAAAAACATTTAAAAGCCTGTAGTTTAACTGATGAATTCCATTCATCAGAGCCAATGGGGATGCTGAAATGGAAAGTATAGGAAAAAACCTCATTTAAAACTAGGGAAGGAAAGATCAGCAAATTGCAACTAAAAAAGACATTTTCATAAAAATCTGACAAAACTGTTGTACTTCAAAAACCATTGGGAAACCTGAACAACTAATTTAAGAAAGTGATTGGGTTAGCTATTCCCATCAAATTTTTCAAAGCTAAGATGAAAGCCTCCATTTTGAAGTTGAGTATAAATTGCAGCTGAGGTTAGATGCACGAGAGCTTAATAGATTAGCCAAAATAATTGGAGCCTCTGATATTTGTGTTGTACTTAATCACTTGAAATGTGGAAATTAATGTAGCTATAATAAAAAAGGTTCCAAGCATTTAAAACTTGGTTTGTCATTACTTTATCTCTCTCTAGGGAAGAAGCACAAGACTGGACACAGGAACTAAAGCAGTAAAAGATGCAGGAAGTCATACATGAAGATTTCACGCATTTTTAGAAGAGGAAGAAAAAAAACGAGTCTGCCAACAGGTCAAAAGTTAAAATAGAGGCAAATTTTCTCAATAAGCAAAAAAAGTGACTAAATTTATAATTTACTTGCCTTTATGAATCAAAGTGCAACCAGCTATGTCCACTTAGTAAAGAATGCAATGTCTTTTACAGATTTTTTTTACCCAGCCACTTTGTATATATAGGAGGATCATAGAAAAAAATTGGGAGAGGCTTTATTGATTTCAAATTTAAATTTCTAGTTTCATCTTTTCTTCATAAGGAGGCAACAAAAGTTGTCAATGAAGCAAACTTTTGTATGTATATCTCACACAGAAAATAGCTTTTGCTCTCTCTAACCTGAAACCTAGCATAGAGTGAACCACTAAAAAATAACTACTATTGATAAACAGTGACAGCAAAGGTATCTCAACAGTAATGCATGTTGGTTTCAGAAATAGGACACATTGCAACACATTTTGATGGACATGGGACATGGTGAGGGGAAGAACTAGCATTGGAGTATTAATTAATTTCCAAATAGACAGACTTTTGTATGTATATCTCACACAGAAAATAGCTTTTGCTCTCTCTAACCTGAAACCTAGCATAGAGTGAACCACTAAAAAAAAAACTACTATTGATAAACAATGACAGCAAAGGTATCTCAACAGTAATGCATGTTTGTTTCAGAAATGGGACACATTGCAACACATGGGACATGGTGAGGGGAGGAACTAGCATTGGAGTATTAATTAATTTCCTAATAGCATCATTCACTACTTGGCATTCAATCAGATCAAATCAAAATTAAACATACTTTAAGGAAATTTATTTTTATTTAATTATGGAAAGTTGTATTAATTAAGTGTTTGTGCAATAATTCTTTGTTATTTCTATTATTTGATTCATTAAAGCTTAGTGAAAGTTTACTAATTGAGTCATGTTTCAAAAAAACACCAAGAAACAGGTCTCCTACATTCCTACTGCATCTATGACTAACCATCAGTAAAGAATTGTCATTGTGTATACACAAAGGAGGAACCAAGGAGAAATGTACCCAGAAATTCTTCAATGGAGAAGATAGAAATGTGCATTACTGTATAGGTACCTTTGTAGTGATAAACAACATAGCTGAACTGTCAACTGTGCTTTCCATGGCAAAACAGCAAATAGCTCTTATGAGGTCATACCACTGTCAAAGCCTATCAATTCTAAGAAAAAAAATACCAAATGCAGGAGCAGAAATAGAAGAGCATAGGAACATGAGTATGAAGCAAAACAGATATAAACACAATAACAAGCAGAAGAAAGAACAGAGGAAAGAATACACGCCAAAATACAGGAACTAACATGGGATGTAAATTAGCAACATATAACATATGAGAGGGCTCATTCAATTGGATATTGGAAGTTCTAGTGCTCTTTCAGAGTCAAAAGTGTAGCACTAAAATAAGGCAATTTTGTCAAAAATTACATCTTTTTTTATTGGCTGCACAGCCATTATTGACAATGTGGATTGTTCTTCACAATGTTCCAACTAAAAAAAAGGCCAGTCTTTTTCCTGTGTGCAATAATTTAAAGTGTAAATATGGCTCTTTGGAAAATGGAACCTTGTTGATTACCAATGTTGCAGTGAAACTACAAACAACTTGCAAAAATTGATTCCATGTAGATTCATTAAATACTTTCAAAATGTTTCTATTTTTGTTAGTTAATTTTGGAAGAGACCTGTGCTAGTCATTTTAAAGAAATAATGCTCTAAAACTGCTGAAAGCCAGCCACTTTAGGGGACCAAAAGAGGCTACCCAACCCCTCCTCCTCCCTTTGTTAAGAATGAAATGACACCAATAAATAGTCCCCAGTTTGTGGGAAGAATTCTGAATCACTGATATACTCATACAAATAGATTAGGGAAGAACCAAATAATTTCAAACTGCATCTGTTAAATATGTTTCTAATTAAATACTTTCAAGCTATTTCTATTTTTATTAGTTGATTTTGAACTATTTTAAAGAAATACTACTCTAAAACAACTGAAAGCCAGCCACTTTAGGGGATCAACAAAGGCTACCCAACTCCTCCCCCATTAAACATTTTTCTAATTAAATACCTTCACTATTTTATTTTTATTAGTCGATTTTTAAAGAGATATGTGCTAGCCATTGTAAACAAAACACTTCTCTAAAATAAGTGAAAGCATTTTAGGGGACAAACAGAGCCTATCCAACCCCTTCCCCCTTAATTCTGAATGAAATGACACCAATAATTAGCCCTCAATTTGTAGGAAGAATTTTAAGTCACTGATACACTCATACCAATAGATTAAGGAAGAAGGATTATAAACAGCAAAAGGTTCAAAAATAAAAGGAATAGACACTAAAAGTGGGCCTATAAAAGGTTAGTATAGTTTGGATACCACATAACTGCCTTTGATTTGACAGTACTTACCAGTCCAATACTAATGAGCAAAAGCATAAAGCATGGCACTAAGACTAAAAGCTAATAGTTATTTATATAGTAGGCAAATACTCATTAGTATTTGGACTGGTGGGTGGGGGCACAGAGTCCTGATAGCAACAGAACTGCTAGTCATAATGTTTAGGTGAAATTAGAAGGAAAATGACAGTTGGCTAGAAGCAGTAAAGATTGAAATTGCAGCTAATCTACAGTAATCATGTATAGTCCATATTGAGAATAGAAAGTTTTATTAATTGTGGTTGTCTGTTTTTTATGATACTTTGAAAACACAGTTCTATTGATGTGAGCAGGGGTACTTGTATGCTATACCCTCAGCAGCTCAAGAACTGATGTTAGGTTAATCCAAATAAAATACAGGTATGATAAAATATAATACTTTGGAAACAAATTTGAACTATATATTTGCACATTAGGAGGGGGGGGGGGTGAAGTACAGCAGATCTGCATGCAAAATATGTTAGCTACAATTATTCTGATATTATGAAGTAAGAATTGTTTTCTGACTTCAGACTGTCCAAATACTTTACCCCCCCCCCTAATGTGCAAATATATGAACACCCAGAAGGAACCCAAAGTTGATCTCTCCTGTGACTTGATACATCTCTTTGCAAAATACATTTGCTGACAGAAGCCAAATCTCCCCTCCTTGTAACTTGATATGATCTTTCTTTGTCAAATTCCCTTTGCTGACATAAATTGAATTATCTTTGTGACTAGTAGAGCTCTTTTATGCTTGCCTTCACCATCTGTGATTTACCTTAAATTGCAGCTAGGAGCAATCTAAGGATTCCTCCTTGTAGAGCTCTGGAATGATGATTAATTGTATGTAAGAATCACTGGTGACCAGGTGCTGCTCCATCTTTGATAGCATCCCAAATGAATTTAAACTCTTTGGAGGACCACTCAGCATCTAGCCTTCATTTAAAAACATCAATGGATTCAGCAGTAACGGTTTCATTAGATAATTTGTTGGAATTGTTGACAATATGTGTTGAGAAGAATTGAGTACAAACTCTAGATGTTGTAGACTGCTTGACTAGTTTCAGTTGATGACCTCTAGTTCTTGAATTGGTGCTAACAGTAGGAAATAATGCTGGGAGAATATTAGCCCTCAATAACTTAAAGGCTAAAATGGCATCCCCTCTATTTCTCTTGTACACAAGTGTAGGGAGATTCAACTTTGATAGTCTTACAGGATAGGAAAGCTCTTGCATGCCAGATATCACTTTAGTGGCATGTCTCTGGACATCTTCAAGAACTTTTATATCTTTTTTAAAATATGGAGAGGCAAGTGACATTCCAACTTCAAGCTTAGGATGCACAAGTCCCTTATAAAGAAGACTGATGACTTTAGAGGAATGAGTGGAGATGGTATGCTTAATCAAACCCAAGATCCAACTAGCCCCAGCAGCAGATCTCTTAGCATGTGTGCTGAATTTTAAATTGTTGTCAATATCTTGCTCATCATTAACAGAGGAGAGTGGGTGGCCTAAGAATTGTTTTTACAATCTTAAGTTAGGATATTTTTTAAATCACTATTTAAAGAAGAAATGGACTATAAATTTGTTGTACTAAAGGTAAAATAACTTAAAATTTAGTTTTGTGAATTGATACTTGGGTATGCTTGCATTTATCTTTCAAGTTTAAGTTCAATGTAGATATGTGCAAGGTTTTCCATTCTGGAAGAAACAACCCACAATGGCAATACTCTATGTCAGCAAATGCTGGTGTGAGACAGCCACTTTCTGAGAGTACCTCTGAAAGAGATCTGGGGTTGTTGTAGACAAAGACCTTAATTTCAACTGCCACACCCAAGCTGCAGTAGCAAAGGCAAACCAAACTCTTGGTCTCATCAAATGCACAATGACAAGTAGATCCCCAGCAATAATCACAAAACTCTACAACAGCCTGGTGAGACCAAGATTAGAATTTGGAATGTGTGTCACTATGCCAATTAATAAAACAGAACAGATGGCCCTTATGTCTGTCCAAAGACAGGTGTATAAATGCCTAAAGGGGCTCAAAGACAAAGAGTATGCATACCAACTGCAGTGCCTCAAGCTACCAACTCTAACATACCATCAGCAAAGAGGTGATATGATAATGACTTATAAACTGCTCTAGTCTGATGACAAAGACTTATTCTAGCCTTTCCAGTCATCAAGAACCAGGGGCCATTCAGCAAAGCTTTTTTGGAATGAGAAACCATTTCTTCTCTAACTGCATCATAAGCCTTTAGAATGATCTGGGCAAAATGACAGTAAATTCACCATCTGTTGACAGTTTCAAAGCAAATCTTGATAAGGAATGGGAGACCAAACTATGGCTTGCACAATGGGATGAAGCTGATGTCCTGTAACCCTATCATCAATAACTGGCATACACTGGACCCATATTGCTAGCAAGTGCAATTTAAGGTAGGCTAAGTTGGGAGCTGTGGGTGCATTAGGGACTAAAGTATAATTGTTAAAATCCTTAAGGTTTTCTATAAGTTACAGCCTAGACTATATCCAAGAATTATAGGGAGAAATGGGCTGGGACATAATTGTGATGTATTTTAGGCCTGGTCTTAGGGTAAAAGACCACTTTTCTTCAGCATTCTGGAAAAAGGGAGATGGTTTTTGGACCACCCCTATTCTACTACAGCATGATGCAATGTGAGGATCATAAGAAGAGCCCTGCCTTCTAGGTAAAATTTTCACTAGGCCTAATAATTTGTGAGCATAAATTAAAAATGTGGTCTCTGTTTTGACAAGCAATTGCAATGAAAAAAATATATTTAGGCCTAATATTTGTTATTTATAGAATAAATATCAAGCAAAAAAGTTACATTTTTTGTGGGTCAAGAAACTAATAATTTCAAATAGGCTATTTGATCTTAGGCTAAATAAATTTAATAATAGCCATTAAATTTTTAGCTGTTCACTGGTACATACAATTCTTCTCAATTCCTCTTGGTAACAAGGTGTGAGGGTTTGAATTTTACATAGTTTTGCTCAATTGGATACCACTTTTTAATCCTATGCTTAGAAAAGATTGGGTAGGCCTAATTGAATTCTATTGTCAAGTTCAGAAAAAGAATCTTGCACTAAGATTACTGTTAATGGAAAAAAAAAACACTTCAAACCTTAGACAAGGTGTAATACGGAGCGCTTTATTCATAATTTTGAGCATTTTGAAATTCAGTTTTTTCAGATTTTTCTAATCTTTCTGAATGGGGTGTCAGGCTGAAATGTCACTTGTTTGAAAACTTAAAAATAACCTTGATATTCAATGTTAGAGATTTCTTTGTATATGTATTAGATTTTATCCAGTTCACACCTTGTTTATGCCTGATCGTCTCAGTATTAGCATACGTCTTAGAATATTTTTACGCCATCTTTTTTTGTAAAATAATAAACGAAGGAATGCTGGATTTTAAAATTTGAAAACGCGCCAAGCTCAAATATATTAATCTTAGGCTCATATCTATTAGATACTGAAGGTAATCCTAATAAAGCGATTTAAGAATATCAAAAGAGCCATGGATAAAATTAATAAATGATCTAGGCCAAAAATTGTCTTTCTCTTAGAATTAGTCTACTAAGTCTAGGTTAGGCTAATTTGGTAAGGTAGGCCTAGCCTATGCTATCATATTTGGTTAGATTACTCATAAAACAGATAGATAAGAAAGTGAAAGGCTCTAAATAAGTTCGTTTTTGTTAATAATAAAAGTAGCCTGGTTAAGTTAAGGAAATGGAACCAGGAATGAGTACAGGACCTAAAATGTGATGTTGGGAGGTGTTGTCAAGGTGCTGTCTCTCCTTTTTTTCTTATTTTTTGGACAATTATATCTCAGTATTAGTGTACAGTGGTTAAATTGTCCAAATAGATAGCCAAGATATAGACATAGGCTACCTTTTAGAATCAGAATTTCATCCTGAATCCAAATAGGCCTATAAAGATACATTTGTTTTGGAAACAAACCCTCTAATGTGCAAATATTTACCCTGAAGAGTTTATATACAAAGAATTTTCGATTATTTTGACAAACTATTAATCAAGTAGGCCTATAGGCTATTCCTAGAGAAGGAAACAAAATTTCTCTGATGTGTATTGCCAATTGTATTAGCAATACAGGGATACTACCAGACAGCTAATTTGACAGTAGTATATATATATATATATATATATATATATATATATATATATATAGAGATATATATATATATATATATATATATAATATATATATAATAGATATATATATATATATAATATATATATATATATATATATATAGTATATATATATATATATATATATATATATTATATATATATATATATATATATATATATATATATATCTATATATATATATATATATAGTAGATATATATATATATATATATAATATATATATAATATATATAGAATATATATATATATATATATTATATATATATATATATATATATATAGATATATATATATATATATATTATATATATAGATATATATATATATATATATAATATATCTATATATATATAATATATATATATATATATATCTATATATTAATATAGATATATATATATATAGATATAATATATATTATATATATATATATAGATATATATATAATATAATATATATATATATATATATAGATATATATATTATTATATATTATATATATAATATATTATAATATATTAGATATAATATAATATATATATATAATATATACTATATATATATATATAATATATATATATAAATATATATATAATACTATATATATATAATATATATATATATATAATATATATATATATATAATATATAATATATATATATTATATATATATATATATATATATATATATATATATATATATATATATATACAAATCTTTGAATTTGCCAACCAACCAGTATTTTAAGCCTAGGAGTCCAGCTGGACATAAGGAAACATACAAAGAAAACAATTCTAACTTCATAATATAGGCCTACAGAATAATCCTAATTAACACATTTTGCAGGGGGAGAGCCTTTATCTTCACTTCTCTCCTTGTTTTTTCTAGTTTTTCTAAGAAATTCATGAATTTCTTAGAACCTATATATTCACAGAAAATATACCCCCACACCCTTAATGTGCAAATATATACCTAGAATTGCATCCTCGATCTAAATATAACATCCATTTGCATCACAAACGAACTTTACTCCCATATTAGCCATGTGGTGGATGCCCCATAAATAACCAAATTAAGCTTTTCCTGTCTATCCCTATTCTGTCTACAAACAATCATCAGACTTCCTCTTCAAGGTGAGAGCTAATAGATTTTTTTTATTTTAGGTGTTTTGCACAGCATTACAAATCCAGCATGTTCTCTAACTTCCAGAAGGGTATATTTTTCAGGCATATCTTTTTTGAGATTACTAACATGATCTTTGACTTCATCTATCCTTGCAGCAATATCTTGCTTGAGTTTTTATACTATGCCCTTAACTGTATCTACAATAGCCAAAGCACTGGGGACCTATGATTGGATTAAATTTGAAATCTCAGCTATTGAGGGGGGGGGGGGGTTCCTGATGGACCAGGGTATTTGAAGATTGTTTTTTTGCCATTGTCTGTCTCTTGTGGTTGACATCTTTAGTAAAAAGTTTGTATTTCATGGTAGGTGTTTAGACATTCAATCCATTGCTGCTCTTCACCACTATTAAATCCAGTTCAAGACCTTTTTTGCAGGCAGCACATGAATGTTGGTTTTCTTTTGGAACAATTAGCTTTTATTTCCTATCTCACCTTGGACCCATTCCTAATTACTATTCTCAGCATTAGTAATACCACAGAAACTAAGCATACTACATGAACAAAACTCTAAAACAAAAAAAAGCTACTGCACTACAAGTGGGCCTAATCCATGATCAAGTATGTTTTTATTATGTTTTTTTGTTGACATGGGAGGTAGTAAGTTTTGGGTCTTATTGTATTTTATTGTATTTTTTAAGTATTGGTGTACTTCTGTTCCAGAGTGCTAACCATAGCTAATGTTTAGCCAAACAGAAAAAAAAAGATGGTTTTTTGACTATTTTGATTTTATAAAAATTTCACAGAATTGTGCAATTTATAAGACTTTTTTTTGGGGAGGGGGGAAAAATACTGCATTGTAAATATTAGCTAGTAACCAATAATTGTCCTTTAAAAACGTTCAGTTATTATCCCTTTTGAAAACCAATTAATTGATGAATAATGGACTGATGGTACTTAACCAATCAATTCAGCATGAAAATCCAACCCAGAAAATGTATATAACTCAGTCCAACATTTTGGATAATTACCATACCCCTCCTTTCCTTTAACCTTTATAATACAGGGAGTTCATTTGGACAACCAAGCACTTTAATCTTTTTTTAACTTTATCTGTTTTTTTTTTAATATTCTATGTTTAAGTGTACCAAATTCCCACCTTGGTTATTCTAATATCAGGTATTTCTCATACTTCTAGGTCAGAAGGTTGGGAGGAAGAACAGCTGTTTTCAGATGATTTTGAGTCTTCTTCAAGGCTGCAAAAAATATTTCTTAAGTAATTGATAGAATGTTTTTTTTTCTAGTTTAATCTAAACCCTAGAAACCTTGCGTAATGAGTTCTTAATTCTCCTATTTCACTTTTTAAAAGCTATTTTGATAAAAGTGGCCTTCCAGAGAGGCACTTCTACCCCTGGAATAAATTCCTGGACATATGTCTGCTGATAAATAAGAAGTAAAAATAATGTCCATACAGTTTGGTGACTAAAAATGTGGCTAATCTGTAACAAAATCTATTATGTATTTTAATTTCTATATTCTCAACTAACTTAGTTTTTCATCTGCATTTGCCTTATCATAGACTGTTCAGAAATGATTAATTACTTTTCGCTTATTTTGGGTGTTTCCTCCTTTTATGTATTGTTTATAATCAGGTTTTATGGAATCAGCTTCTGTTTTGCTGTAGGTAACAAAAATATCCAGGAATTATGGTTTTTGTCAGTTGATTGTGGGGGGCTAAATATTTAACTGAACCACAAAAAAAAACTACATTTTAAATGCAAAGCATTGAAATTTTACAGACTGATAATAATACGTTTCAAACTATCATAAAAAAAAAATTTTCTCTTTGCTTAATATTTACATTGTTTCCACTTTCTTTGTTTTCATTTTATTTTTAATAAGCTTAGGCCTAATAAATTTAAGACTGTGCAGGCCATGGGTTTTGATTTTTTTTAATTATCTTTTAATTTGATTTTTTTAATTTTTTTAATTTGATTTTAATTTAATTATTTAATTATTTTTTTTTTAATATCTGCTCCTTTCTTGGTACCAATTGCAGACATTTATGCTCATCCACAGTGGCTTCTGGTATGAATAGCTGTACAGCTAGTCTTGAATTGCAAAAACCTGTCAGCCAAATCAAAATATTGGTCTTCTTTGACCTTGAGATGATAGAATTACACAATCCCACTATTAACCTGGATCCAGTGATCAACATTTGCCCCCTAGATTGTTTTGCCCTTCCCCTCCCTCTGATTTTAAAAATACCTTATTTGTATTTTCATTAAAAAAAATTGAAAAAACTGCAAAATTGCCCCTCTCTAGATTATAGAAATACATTTTGCCCCACTGCATTTTTGTGAAATAAATATTCCAGAAGTAGGCTCTTAAGCTCAACGTCAATATATTTTATTATTATTGTTAAGATAGTTATTTTTTTAGCCTTATGAGTACAAGAAGAGAGTGGAGACAAGAAATTAGAGACCTCCCTTCTCTTCAATCCTTAGTTAACTATTTATTCATTTCTGTAGAGTTTTTTTTTTACATAGCCCCACAGTTTTGGATTTAGCATAGTCTGTCTTCTGTGCTTTTACTGGGGTCTTCATTCACCAAATATGCTCAGACATGCTGAGGAATAACACTGTGCCCTCTGGAGCTCCTGGACAATAATCACCATAGTTTTTACAAAATACTGAACTTCCTAGTTCTAGAATAGAAATTAGACATTTATGCTTATCCACCATGGTTTATGGTTTGAAAATCTAAACAACTAGACTTGGATTGCAAGAGACTGTTGACAAAATCAAACATTTTTCTTCTTTAACCTTGAGACAACAGGACTACGTGATACTATGATCAACCTGGATCCAGTGATGAACTAGTGTCCCCAGCCCCCCCCCTTCTTTTTTTAAACATACCTGGTATTTTCATTAAAAAAAAAATGCAAAACCACCATCCCTAGATTTGAAAACATATATTTTTCCCCTAATAAATTTTTGTGAATGGACACTCCTGAAGTAGACTCTAAATGCAATCCCAGATTTCCCAGATCAACAGCAGAGACAAGAAATTGGTGACCTCCTTCCCTTAAAATGAAATTTCCAGTTCTTGGACAAATTACTGAATGCAATACTGCTCTGTCCTAGGAAGAAATTACAGACTGTCAGAAAAATCAAAATATTTGTCTTCTTTGACCTTGAGACGACTGGACTATGTGTCTCTGTGATCATTCTGGATCCAGTGATCAATGATTGTCCCAATATTTTGCTATTTTCATTGGAAAAGTTGCCCCTCCCTAGGTTTAAAAAAAAATTTGCCCCTGCTACATTTTCTTGAATAGATATTCCTGAAGTAGACTAAGCTTATTTTCAGTTTTTAATTAGAATAGCTATTTTACTAGCCTTACAGGTAGAGGAAAAGACTGAAGACAGGAAATTGGTGACCTCCCTCTTGAGTGAACTTCCTAATTCTTGGACAAAATACTGCTCTTTTCTAGGTAAAAATTACAGAAGTTTGTGCTCATCCACAATGGCTTCAGGTATGAACAGTTATACAACTAGTCTTGAAGTGCAAGAGCCTGTCAACAAGATCAAAACATTTGTCTTTTTTGACCTTGAGACGACTGGACTACGTGATCCAGTGAGGATAACAGAAATTTGCTTTGTTGCTGTGACGCGCGACATTTTGATGGACAGAATTAAGAAATTTGAAGAAATAAAAGCAACCATTGCCCCCTCTCAAAAGCTACTTGAAGTGGCAAAGCCTCGTGTACTTTCAAAGTTCAGTGTTTGCATGAACCCATTGAAAAATATTGATATAAAAGCAGCAGAAATGACAGGTAAGTTTTGTCTAGTGCATGTGTGCTTAAGGTTTATGCTCCCTGTGGGAGTTTTTTATTTGAGGTGTAGGGTGATGTTTTGCAGCTGAAAAAAAAATGGAAGAATTTAATGATAGGTCTGCAAGTCAAGGTTAGAATATGGGAATTCCCTGAAGCTCCCCAGCTAATTATAGACCTATTTTATTATTATAATGTTTCCAAAGATATTGAAAAAAAAAATTAGAAGACTGACAAGTGTTTTGGAGGCCAGAAGTTTTTTTCCATGTAAACAAATTTGGATTTCGGAATAATATGGAAGCTATTTTCAGCAGTCCTGTGGTTTGAATTTTTTAACCTAAGGTGACAATGTTGCCACTATTAAACAGCTGAGGTTGGCTTTATCCATCTGCTAAATTACATGTTTGAAACTAGCTTTGTATTTCTTAGATTGAAAATTAAATTGAATAAGCTTCCAAAACATGTAAAATTGGGAATATTTCTCTTTTTAACCAAGTTCTGGTCACTGTGAGAAGTGTCTAAGGAATGTTATTTGACAAAAACCAAGAAAAAAAAATATATATAATTAACAATAATCAAGAAACCAAGGGTGGTTTTAAGCAGGTGGAAAAAAAAAACTAAGCAAAAAGACTAAAGCAGATATTTGATCATATAAATAAAAATTAGGTCAGTAGACAAGCTAAGTTAATCACTAGGGAGATAATTCTTGCTCAATATAATTGTGAATAGTCTGAATAGATAGCTGTCCTCATTGCTAAGAGAAAAAAAAACTTTCGAAGTGAAGATTAAAAAAGCAGAAGAAACACTGAAACAAACAAACAAAATACCAAGCCAGAATAAATGAAAAGATATTCACAAACTGGATTGGGCAAGAATTCACTCCCTAGTGGGTATGAGAGAAAGGTCTAAATAGAGACCTTGCTTTAAGTAGAGGTACTGGACATATTCATATCAACCCAAATTATGATACTTAATACAAAGAGAATCCAGTAATATTCTTTCTCATTTGAAACCAAGATCGTTTGACCATATAAATAAAAATCAGGTCAGTAGACAAGCTAAGTTAATCACTAGGGAGATAATTCTTGCTCAATTTTATTCTTGCTTGTTTGTTTGTTTTGGTGCTTCTTCTTTGTTAATGTTCACTTCAAAAGGTTAGTGTTTTTTTTTTTTTTTTTTTTTTTTTTTTTTTTTTTTTTTTTTTTTTTTTTTTTTTTTTTTTTTTTTTTTTTTTTTAGCACTGAGGATGGATTGGCAGAGGTCTTTGCTGAAATATCTGCTTTTGCCTTTCTGCTTTTTTTCCCTAGCTGAAAAATACCCTTGTTTTCTTGGTTATTTTTTAATTATATTTTTTTTTTTTTTTCAAACATCATTCATGGTCTGTGTGGTCTTGAACGTATTTACGTCAAGGAAAGTAGGAAAGTCATAATTCTGGCTCAATGAATGGATAGATCTGACAATGTTGAATAATATAAGTATCTTGTCCTTTTGGTCCAAGTCACAGCAGTAAGCTGGTCACAAAATCAGATGTTTCACAGGGAAGCATAAACCTTAATAGGGTGGAAGAATACAATAAATCGTCCATACAAAGCAATGGAAGGCCGAAATTCAGATATCATCCAACTTATCAAATAAAGTAATAAAAATAGTGACAGACACCATCTTCATCCAACTACCCACGAAAGATTTTGGGCTAGGTTCCCCTCCCTCTGAATTCTCATAGTTTGTATTATCTTTACCTTGAGAATCTTCAGTCCCAGGCTGACAACATCCAATCAACCACCAGCCGCTTTGGAATGACCATCCTCAAAGACAAAAGCCATGCTATGTTCATGAAAGTCGGAAAACAAAGAAAGCTTAAGCCTCCAGCTCGGTGGTGACAACATAGAATGGGTTGAAGATTTCACCTACCTTGGTAGCCTTATAACGTCCGAGAACAACCACTCGAAAGATATTAAGAGGCGCCTGGCGCTTGCCAACTCTGGCTTTAAAGCCTTGATGCCAATCTGGAGGAACAGGAATTTGTCAACACTGCTAAAAAGCAAGACTCTTCAACACACTGATTATCCCCATTGCCATTTACGCTTGTGAATCATGGACCCTCAAAACAGATGACCAACGTCACCTAGCCGCATTCGAAACAGTCACTTCGCTGTATGGTGGGCATTACATACCTGGACAGGATCTCTAATATTAGGCTGTTTGAAAGCCTCAAGATCTAACACACCATACTTGACAAAATAAAACTGCAACAACTTAGGCGGCTAGGCCCCATCCATCGTATGGAAAATTCACGTCTTTCGAAAATAATCTTCCATGGTCGCGTGCATGGTTCTCGCCTCACAGGTCGGCCCCCGAAGAGACGGAAAGACAACTTCTCTACACTCAATTAGCCGCAACTTCTACGACTGTGTGAAGATAGATGCTCATACAGACGCCACATCAATAACATAGTGAATGAAGAGGCCCCAAAACAACCTTCGAGGAAGGATGGGACTTAAGTCAAGTCAAGATAGAATAGTCTCATTGTTAGTCGTATATAATTTAAATACAATATGTATGTTAAGTTCAAACTTGACAAGGAATGGAGTCACAATTCATGAAAATATGAGTGGGACTGCCCATCCCATTCAATTACCCACTGATGCCAACGTCATCATAAGAATATCTTTCTGGGAGGCTGATGCTGCTTGTCATACCCAACCATCTCGCAAAATCTATCCGAAGTTGCTGTTGTGCGGCAGTGTCAGCTTTAAGTCAATGAAGAATAGTCATTACAAGCCATACCTATCTTGGGGTCACCGTTACTGAGTGGGCTTAAATTGTATCTCTCCAGCAGACCTCTCTTACGGCATGTTACTAGGCCTTAACACAGTGACAAAATTTCATCATCCTCAACACGGAGCACAACAGGTCCAGTATGGACCTTAGTTTTGCTCTGAAGTGGGCAAATTCAGGTAACATTTTAGTTTAAAATAGAAGATTTTATCCATTACTTTACCTGCTGAGACGGAGGGTAGAGGGCACTCCCCCCTCCCACTTATATATTATACCCACATCGATCTTTACTATAAAAATGTCAAGCCTTCCAATCACTTTTGACTATTAAAAAGGGCACTAGGCCTTTCGATTTCCATCTAATGAGCCCTTTTTGAGTTTCTACGACAACGCTTTCTAAAAACACCTTATATGCCCCCAGGGCATAAATTTCAACCCTTACCCTAAGGGCTGTTAGGGTAGTTGTCATCCGCTAAGACCTAATTTTCAGAACTTTCAATTACGTTAAACAAAAATGGCTATCTCGAAATTTGATTGGATGTGTTTGGGGAAATGATGGGCGTGAGAGGGGCGTTAGTCGCTCTCCAATCACTTTTAGATGTTAAAAAAACACTAGCCCTTTCAATTTCCAATCAAATGAGCCCTTTTGAAGTTTCTACGACAACGCTTTCAATAATAACCTTATATGCCCCTAGGGTATAACTTACAACCCTTGCCCTGAGGGCGGGGGGGGGGGTGTCATTCTCAAAGACCTAATTTCCAGAACTTTCTGCTTCATTGAACAAAATGGCTATCTCAAAATTTTGATTGGATGTGTTTGGGGGAATGGTGGGCGTGAGAGGGGGGTTAGTTACCCACCAATCACTTTTGACTATTAAAAAGGGCACTAGCCCTCTCAATTTCCTATTGAATGAGCCACGTTTGAAGTTTTACGACAACCCTATCTATAAAACCTTATATGCCCCCAGGGCATAACTTACAACCTTTGCCCTGGGGGCTCTGGGGGGTTTGTCATCCTTAAATACGTAGTTTCCAGAACTTTCAACTACGTTGTTCAAAATGGCTATCTATAAACTTTGGTTGAATGTTTTTGGGGAAATGGTGGGCGTGAGAGGGGGGTTAATTACTCTCCACTCACCTTCGACTATAAAAAAGGGCTATTTCAACTTCCAATCAAATGAGCCCTTTTTGAAATTTCTACAACAACTTTCTATATAAGCCGTATATACCCCCAGGTAGACCCCGGCGCCGCGCCGGCGGATCGACCGAACGCCGCCGACGAGAGGCCCGGTCGAACGCCGCCGAAGTGTCGCAACGCCGCAGGCCCGCCGCCGCCGGCAGAGGCGGCGGCGTTCGGTCGACTTTAAATTAATTTTGCGGCAATTTTTTATTGCGTCAAACGCAAAGTCGGAGCTTTTCCTTCTCGTGTGGTTTAGTATTTTGATTTTCCTGATTAGAAATCAAGCAGGGCTTGCACTATCCCCGAATTTTTGGGTATTTCCCCGAAAATCTATGCGTCACCCCGAAAAAAATTTGGTTCCTCGAATCCCCAAAAATCAAGCAATCATGGTGCCACCCTAGCGATTTATCACCAGTGAGTTTCCCTGGCAAATATTACTTTGCATACCATAATTCTTCATTACTCTCTTGTTCGTTAATTTTCGTCTCTTTGTTACTTTGCATAAAAACCAGACAGATGCAATATGCAATTGCAAATATTGTAATATACACAGTTCTTCATATGTTGACAAAAAAGTATCATCTTTATGAAATGAGTTTAAATCATTTCGAATGCAGTTTTCCAATCGCTATTTCTTACATCATTCATAGTCAAGAATTTTATTTTCAAGTTGAATAGAATTATAGAACGCATTCATTACTATACAGCTTCAGCCTTCAGTTGGATTTTGAAATTGATAGCTGACAGATTGTTTCTACAGCTGAATTGTAAGTTTGCAAAATTTGTTTTTCTTTTGCTGTTTTTAGATAAGATTTTTTTAATGTTTAATACTCAATTGTTGAACGCCTGATAGAAAATACAATCTTCTTTCTGAAACATTTTTACCCCCCCCCCCCCCCCAAAAAAAAAAAACAAACAAACAAACAAACCTTCTATTGAGACAAAATTTAGCTACAGACTAAGCTATGTACAAGGTTGGGGAATTCAAGATTGAAACGGAAGTTACCCCAAAAATAAGATTCATAAATAAATTGTAAATTATTGCCTATAGGGGGGGGGGGTAGGGGCTATCATTTTTAAATGATAATACAACATTTTTTTTTTTTATTGAAAGCAGGGATGCCAAAAAGATTATTTTTTTCATTTGAAGTGGAGACAGAAGAAAATGATGTCAAATTCCCTGGGAAACCATTGAAATATTTTGATAGACCCAGGGCTCCTCATTGGGACTCGTTCATTGTCTTGGGTATTTTGCAATTTCTCATAGACTACTGGCCTAATTTGGCTTTTGTGTGTGCTCCCTTTTAATTAGATTCTTTGGATCTTATTGACAGCCATGGCGAATCTATGACTCAGTTTTCCAATAATTTGAGGTATATCTGAATAATTTCGACATTTTTGCAGTTGTCTTTGTACCCCTTTACACATACCCTCAATTTTTATTTTTTTTTAAAGGAACACTAAGCTGTTTAAGGTTATTTTGCGTGTTTGTTTGAACCATATAGTGACCTAGTTAATTATTAAGTAAATTATTTTTCTAATGTAAAGCGGAGACGGTATCCTATCAAGGTGGTATCCAGAGGGGGGGGGGGTATTCCATTAAATGACAATATCTCGAAATTTTTTTATTGAAAGCAGGGATGCCAAATTTTTTTTTTTAAATTTAAAGCAGAGACGGCATCCTATTAAGGTGGTATCCAGAGGGGGGGGGGTGAGCTATCATATTTAAATGATAATACCTCGATTTTTTTTTTCGAAGAAGGGATGCCAATAAGTTAATTATTTTTTTTATTTAAAGCAGAGACGGTATCCTATCAAGATGGTATCCAGAGGGGGGTGGGCATATGGAGTTATTATTTAAGTGATAGTACCTTGATTTTTTTTTTTTTTTTTTTTTTATTGAAAGCAGGGATGCCAAAAAGTTGAAAAGTTGACAAAAAAAGATTTTCGTGAGTTATACTTGATACAGCACTTGTATGGTTTTATCGTCCAAACGGAAAGGTACATATGCGTCCAACCAGTTTTTTTTTTCTTATTGATGAAACGGGTTTACTTTGAAAACATTCATTCATAAGTCCCAGGCAGATTCACACTAAACGAATTGGCGTAACGACAGCGATATCGACATTCCCACCTAATATTGCGCTCAAGTGACAATGGCGCCCCTGGTCCAGTGCCCAAGTCAAACAGTTCGTGGTAACGAACTGTAAGTAAGGAGCGACCCGGCTCAATGGTAACTGAAACTCTAGAAAACGGTATTTTGATACAAATAGATACATCAAAAGAATCAGATTTCAATGCTGATTTCAAATATATAAGTTTCATCAAGTTTAATCCTACCCATCAAAAGTTACTGAGAAAATTTGGCTGATTTTCGAAAAAAGGGGGAAAGACCCCCTAAGTTATAGAACCTTAAGGAAAATCACACCATCATATTCAGCGTATCAGAGAACCCTACTGTAGAGGTTTCAAGCTCCTATCTACAAAAATGTGGAATTTTGCATTTTTTGCCAGAAGAAAGATCACGGGTGCGTGTTTATTTGTTTTTTTTGTTGTTTTTTTTTCCCAGGGGTGATCGTATCGACCCAGTGGTCCTAGAATATCGTGGAGGGCTCATTGGAATGGAAATTAAAAGTTCTAGTGCCCTTTTTAAGTGACCAAAAAAAATGGAGGGCAACTAGGCCCCCTCCCACGCTCATTTTTTTCCCAAAGTCACCTGATCAAAATTTTGAGATAGCCATTTTGTTCAGCATGTTCGAAAATATTATAAGTATGTCTTTTAGGATGACTTAATCCTCCGAAGTTCCCGGGGGAGGGCTGAAAGTTATCAACTTTACCCAATGTTAACATATAGTATTGGTTATTGGGAAGTATACAGACGTTTTCAGGGGAGATTTTTCCTGGTAGTGGGGGGGAAGGGGTCGGGGGTTATGTGGGAGGATCTTTCCATGAAGGAAGTTTTCATGGGGGAAGGGACATTGCTATGAAGGGGACGCCGGACTTCCCAGCATTTTTTAAAAAAAGATCAGAAATTAAATATAAAAAACAAGTTTTTCAACTGCAACAGCAGCTACATCAAAACTTTAAACGAACAGAAAATATTACATATATGATTGGGTTCACCCCCTAGTCAATACCTCGCTCTTTAAGCCAAAGATTTTTTAGTACTTTCATAAGAGCTATTTATTCTAATTAACGGCCTTTGTGATTAAGCGGTCATTTTTAAAAAATTGGAACAAAATTCGGACTTTCGCTTAAAGAACAAGGTATTGACCAGGGGGAGAACCCCCTAATATACGTATTAAAGATATATGAATATAGAAGTTTGTTACGTAAGTTAATTCGTAAGTTACGTATATTTATTAGTAATAAAAACGTCCGTAAATAAAATTAAACAAGTTTCGAGAAAGCCATTTAACCAAATAAAAGTAAATTAATATGAAAATTTTGTTTTAATTATTCATGTACGGTGAGCCAAGATCAAAACCTGCATTTATTCAAAACGTTCAAAAATTAAATAAAAAAAAAAACAAGTTTTTTTAACTGAAAGTAAGGAGTGACGTTAAAACTTAAAACGAACAGAAATTATTCCGTATATGAAAGGGGCTGTCCCCTCCTCAACGCCTCGCTCTTTACGCTAAAGTTTGACTTTCTCACAACTCTATTTTTTTTAAAACAATGAAAAACTTTAGTGTAAAGAGCGAGGCGTTGAGGAGGGGACAGCCCCTTTCATATATGGAATAATTTCTGTTCGTTTTAAGTTTTAACGTCGCTCCTTACTTTCAGTTAAAAAAACTTATTTTTTTTATTTAATTACACTAAAAGGCCAGGTCATAATAAAAGCTTTCAATTCGGGAGGTTCAAGGAGGAGTCTTTGACAGTCTTATGACCTCAGGGTACTAGATGTTGCAACGTTCTTACGTATCTACAGTGGTTTTTACGCTTGAAAGCTATTTTAAAAAGAAACTCTTTGGAGATTTCCATGGATATGACCATAGCAGAAGCTTTGAGCCTGGGTGGGGATCAAAGAGGAGTTTTTGAGTATTTTGACCACACGTGACTTATTTTTGCGACTTTCTTAAATTTGGTAATTTTTGTGAGCATTTGAAAATCAAAGCCTAAACTCAATAACTGATATTAAGTGTCCTAACATTTTGCTTGGATTAAAAGTGACGAACTAGGAAGAAAATCTCAACATCTTCCCTGAGCTACTTCAGTCTGCATATTATTTCATTTAATTACATTTAAAACGGATGAGCTTTTCATTTTTTACCTAAGAAAATAGCTGGCACTTCATTTTTCTTCATACCGAATAAACCATTAAGTGTTTTTTGTTTCATTGTAATTGAAGTGTTCTCATGTGAAGTGTTCATCATGTATTTTTCAATTTGATAAATTTACTCCTTTTAGATGCAGTTTATAATTTGACTGATATTAGGTATTTATTAGTTTATAATTTGGAGTGAATCCCCATAAGAAAAAAATGAATAATATCCAAAAGAGCAGCCAAAAGCAATAAAAAAGCAGCAGTTCAGCCTTAGCCTACATGACATATATTCTATAAAGAAGACAAAAAAAAAAACAACTTTAAAATGCATTTTTTTTTAATTGTTATTAAAAACCAGTTTTTAATACAAGAAAGCTTTTTAGTAATCCAAAAGAGCGAAAAAAAAAACAATAAATATCAAAGTCGCCCATTTCAACTGTTTTAAAGGTGACAGAACAGATATAGGCAAAGGGCATTATGAAAAAATTAAGCTTCTAAGTTCAAATTTATATTCAAAGTTTTTACCCAGATAACTGACGAATTTTGTGATACGGTATTTTAAGTTTTGTATGCAGTAATGCTCGATGAAAAAAACTACTAATTTTGATAATTATTTATGTAAAGAATACATAGCTAATAGATACTTCAACTACTCGTATTATGCAAGGGTTCTGAAACGCCACATCCATTTCGTTTCTACCAGATTTCTACTTCTCTTGATGAATAACGAAGAAGATCAGTTTCAAGTCAGCGACTTGTGAATTTTTGAACTCATGAATAGGCTCGAATCTGTTGTAAATTTAAGCTGTGATATGAGAAAGACAGATGAAAACATTAATGTTTGCGGTCAACATTGATCACGCCGGCGGCGCGCCGCCGACATCTTACCGGCGGCGGCGCGCTGTTTTTGGCCCCGCCACCGCCGGTCTTCCCTCATCGGCGCGGCGCCGGGGTCTACCCCCAGGGCATAACCTACAACCCTTGCCCTGAGGGCTCTGAGGGAGTTATCATCCTAAAAGACCTAATTTCCAGAACTTTCAACTATGTTGAGCAAAATGGACATCTCAAAATTTTGATTGGATCTGTCTTAAATGATAGGTGTGAGAGGGGTGTTAGTCGCTCTCCAATAACTTTCAACTATTAAAAAAGGCACTAGCCCTTTCAACTTCCAATTGAATGAGCCCTTTTGAAGTTTCTACGACAACGCTTTCACTAAAAACCTTATATGCCCCCAAGGCATAACTTACAACCCTTGCCCTGAGGGCTGTGGGGGGGGGAGGGGTTGTCATCCTTAAAGACCTAATTTCCAAAACTTTCAACTACGTTGAATAAAATCGCTATCTAAATATTTTGATTGGATGTGTTTGGGGAAAAGGTGGGCGTCAGAGGGGGGTTAGTTGCCCTCAAATCACTTTCGACTATTAAAAAGGGCACTAGTCCTTTGAACTTCCAATCGAATGAGCCCTTTTTCAAGTTTCTACGACAAAGATTTCAATAAAAACCTTATATGCCTCCAGGGCTTAACTTATAACCCTTGCTTTGAAGACTTTGGGGGGAGTGTCCTGCTCAAAGGTATAATTTCCTGAACTTTAAACTGCGTGGAACAAAATGGCTATCTCAAACTTTGATTGGATGTTTTTGGGGAAATGGGGGGCTTGGAAGGGGTGTTAGTTGCCTTCCAATCAGTTTCGACTATTAAAAAGGGCACTAGCCCTTTCAATTCCGAATCGAATGAGTCCTTTTTGAAGTGTCAACGACAACGCGTTCTATAAGAACTTTATATGCCCTTAGGGCATAACTTACAACCCTTGCCCTGAGGGCTGTGGGGAGTGTCCTCCTCAAAAACATAGTTTCTATCTGGAAATCAACTACGCTGAACAAAATGGCTCTCTAAAAATTTTGATTGGATGTGTTTGGGGAAATGGTAGGCTTGGAAGGGGTGTTAGTTGCCTTCCAATCAGTTTCGACTATTAAAAAGGGCACTAGCCCTTTCAATTTCGAATCGAATGAGTCCTTTTTGAAGTTTCTACGACAACGCGTTCTATAAAACCTTATACACCCCCAGTGCATAAATTACAACCCTTGCCCTGAGGGCTGCAGGGGGGGGGGGGGGTTGTCGTCCTCAAATACCTAATTTCCAGAACTTAAAACTACGTTGAATAAAATGGCTATCTCAAAATTTTGATTGGATGTGTTTGGGGGTGGGCGTGAGAGGGGGGTTGGTTGCCTTCCAATCACTTTCGACTATTAAAAGGGCACTAGCCCTTTGAATTTCCAATCGAATGAGCATTTTTTGAAGTTTCCACGACAACGCCTTCTATAAAAACCTTATATGCCCCCAAGGCATAACTTACAACCCTTGCCCTGAGGGCTGTGGGGGGGAGGGTTGTCATCCTTAAAGACCTAATTTCCAAAAATTTCAACTACGTTGAATAAAATCGCTATCTAAATATTTTGATTGGATGTGTTTGGGGAAAAGGTGGGCGTCAGAGGGGGGTTAGTTGCCCTCAAATCACTTTCGACTATTAAAAAGGGCACTAGTCCTTTGAACTTCCAATCGAATGAACCCTTTTTCAAGTTTCTACGACAAAGATTTCAATAAAAACCTTATATGCCTCCAGGGCTTAACTTATAACCCTTGCTTTGAAGACTTTGGGGGGAGTGTCCTACTCAAAGGTATAATTTCCTGAACTTTAAACTGCGTGGAACAAAATGGCTATCTCAAAACTTTGATTGGATGTTTTTGGGGAAATGGTGGGCTTGGAAGGGGTGTTAGTTGCCTTCCAATCACTTTCGACTATTAAAAAGGGCACTAGCCATTTCAATTTCCAATCGTATGAGTCCTTTTTGAAGTGTCAACGACAACGCGTTCTATAAGAACCTTATATGCCGTTAGGGCATAACTTACAACCCTTGCCCTGAGGGCTGTGGGGAGTGTCCTCCTCAAAAATATAGTTTCTATCTGGAAATCAACTACGCTGAACAAAATGGCTCTCTAAAAATTTTGATTGGATGTGTTTGGGGAAATGGTAGGCGTGGAAGGGGTGTTAGTTGCCTTCCAATCAGTTTCGACTATTAAAAAGGGCACTAGCCCTTTCAATTTCGAATCGAATGAGTCCTTTTTGAAGTTTCTACGACAACGCGTTCTATAAAAACCTTATACACCCCCAGGGCATAACTTACAACCCTTGCCCTGAGGGCTGTAGGGGGGGGGGGGTTGTCGTCCTCAAATACCTAATTTCCAGAACTTAAAACTACGTTGATAAAATGACTATCTCAAAATTTTGATTGGATGTGTTTGGGGAAAAGGTGGGCGTGAGAGGGGGGTTGGTTGCCTTCCAATCACTTTCGACTATTAAAAAGGGCACTAGCCCTTTGAATTTTCCAATCGAATGAGCATTTTTTGAAGTTTCCACGACAACGCCTTCTATAAAAACCTTATATGCCCCCCAGGGCATAACTTACAACCCTAGCCCTGAAGGCTGTGGGGGAGTGTCCTCCTCAAAACGTAATTTCTATTTGGAAATCAATTACGCTGAACAAATTGGCTATCTCAAAATTTTGATTGGACGTGTCTTAAATGATGGGCGTGAGAGGGGTGTTAGTTGCCTTCCAATCACTTTCGACTATTAAAAAGGGCACAAGCCACTTCAATTTCCAATTGAATGAGCCCTTTTTGAAGTTTCTACGACAACTTCTTCGATACGAAGTGCCCTGCTCTAAAGGAAAAAAAATAATAAATAATACATTGTGCCAACATCGTTCTTATATGCCCCCAGGGCATAGCTTAAAACCCTTGCCCTGAGGGTTATGGGGGAGTGTCCTACTCCAAAACATATTTTCTATCTGGAAATCAACTACGCTGGACGAAATGGCTCTCTAAAAATTTTGATTGGATGTGTTTGGGGAAAAGGTGGGCGTGAGAGAGGGGTTAGTTGCCCTCCAATCACTTTCGACTATTAAAAAGGGCACTAGCCCTTTGAATTTCCAATCGAATGAGCCTTTTTTTGAAGTCTCTACGACAACGTCTTCTACAAAAACCTTATATGCTCCCAGGGCATAACTTACAACCCTTGCCCTGAAGGGTGTGGGGGAGTGTCCTCCTCAAAAACATAATTTCTATTCGGAAATCAATTACGCTGAACAAAATGGCTATCTCAAAATTTTGATTGGATGTGTTTCGGGAAATGGTGGGCGTAGAAGGGGTGTTAGTTGCCTTCCAATCACTTTTGACTATTAAAAAGGGCACAAGCCACTCCAATTTCCAATTAAATGAGCCCTTTTTGAAGTTTCTACGACAACTTCTTCGATACGAAGTGCCCTGCTCTAAAGGAAAACAAAATAATAAATAATATTGTGCCAATATTGTTCTTATATGCCCCCAGGACATAACTTAAAACCCTTGCCCTGAGGGTTGTTGAGTGTCCTCCTCAAAAACATATTTTCTATCTGGAAATCAACTACGCTGAACAAAATGGCTATTTCAAAATTTTGATTGGATGGGTTTTGGGGAATAATGGTTGTGTTGGGGGGGGGGGCTAGTTGCCCTCCTAACACTTTCAACTATTAAAAAGGGCACTAGTCACTCCAATTTCCAATCGAATGAGCCCTTTTCGAAGTTTCTACGACAACTCCTTCGATACGAAGTGTCTGGTATGGAAAAAAAATATTATTCATTGTGCCAACATCGTTCTTTACTTAGGCAGCGCGGTTGCGCTGCCTACAATCGAAAACTAGGTCGTCAGGTGTGTTTAGCCACCTGAGGTCAACACATTTGTGAGTAATTCTCCCCCATGTCACCATATTCAAAATAATTGTTGTTGTCATCTACCAAGAAATTTACAACAGTTTTAAGTTATTTTTTTTCTGCTTTTGTTCCGGCCTAATCTTGGATGTCTTCTCAACACCTTGTGGGCTATTTCATACGAATATTCTAGGTACACTGAGCAACCATTCGTCAGCCCAGACCAAAATTTACGATTTTTGTGAAAATCTTAAGTGAAAATCGTATCTTTGTATGGTATACCAGATATTACAATGATTAGTGGTATGTACAAGAATAGTATTACTTTAGTCTATGTATGAAGAACTAGGGTTATAGTTGTTTTAGCATGAAATCAGAACTCAAGTCATGTTTTGTCCTATCCCCGTTTGTAGGGGCTATTTTGTTTGGCTTTGTCCTAAGGACGAAAGGACCACAACAAAGGCTATTGAAGAATACGGTAGCAAATGGGAAGATAAAACTCCTTGACTTAGATTCTTTAGGTCAAAGAACCAATATTCTAACTTCAAGCCTGAAATTTGCCAGTTCATAATGTTCAATAAGAATGACTTAATACAAGGTGATATTTCTTGTAGTCCCTTTTAAGCAGGGGGATTGTTCTAAACAGACAAACAATGATGAATTATATGTAGCTGTAAAACAAACAAAGATAACTTAGCTTATATGTTGGTTAGAATTTATAAATTAGGCTTATTCGACTGTTATTTTCATTGTTTCCTGGAACTGTTTGGAGCCAAAGTATCATGTAGCCTAAGAAATCTTTTTTGTGCATAATTGGCATAGCCTATATTAAGTCTAAAGATCTAAAACTTATTTTCAGCTCCTTTGCTATTTTTTAAAATATATATTTTAAATTAATCCATTTTTATAGCCAGCTGTCAATATTTTTCCTTTTTTTCAGGTTTTATCTTATTTTGTTTATTATTTTTATTAGACCTTGCAGGTCGAGTTTCGGTGTGGATAAGGGGCTCTATGGAGCTTAAGGTTTCCTTTTTTGGGGTTGCTTAGGGACTTTAAGTCTGAAATTATATCTAATCGCCGTCATAATCTCTGCCGAAACTTATGGTTGTCCCTTTCGAACTACCGTATCCACTGAAAAATTCTTTCCCCCTTTTTTCATCCCTCAAACCTTGATATCCTTGCCAAGCGGCAGCACCTGTTCCCAAACTGTAGTCAAGGTCTCTGTTTTTTTAGGGATTTTAAACTTGAAACTATGTCTAATCGTCGGCAGAATGTCAGCCAAAACTTCAGTTAGTCCCTCTTGGATCACCCTATTCACCGAAAAATCCTTCCTCCCCTCATTTTATCATCCTTCAAACCTTGACTCCTTCGACAAAGCGGCATCGCCTTTTCCCAAACTACAGTCAATTGACCTGTAGCATGCAAGGTATGAACAAAGTTTATTTCTGCTGATCGTTTTTTTTTCTCGGCATGTAACGTATTATGACGAAAAAAAAGTTTTGGCTTGTGTTTTTTTTTGTTTTTTTTTATAAACAGGATTTGAATTTGATAAGGTAAATGGGAATTGTATGATAATATGAATGACAGGCAGCTGGAAATGGTAAGTAACAAATTCTTACAATTAAGGCTAAATTGTATAAATATATTTTTTACCTTAATTTATTTTAATATATTTTAATTTAGGTAAAGCAAATGATAAAGTAGCATTCCTTACACTTTGCCGTAGTGATACTTTTCAAAAAATTTCGAAGTGAGAATAGTTTTCATAATTTGATTGTAGATGCGCTTTTGCAGTTGAATTTCATGTACTGGGTCTGAGTATGTTAAAGTATATTATAGAGGAATTGTATCTCTATGCTCTGAGCCACCTTAGTCGAGTGGATAGCACACTGGATTTGCAATCCTATGTCCCTTGTGATGCAGGTTCAAATCCTAGTTTTTCAAAGAGCCCAATTCCTGACTTGGGGTGAGGGTTAGTGGTGTGATTATACAAGTTCAGCCGCCTGGGGTATAGCAGATGCAATGCGCCTTTTAGACCTAGCCTGGATCCAGTTGGGTACACCCCGCGACAAACTACAATTATTAATGTCTGGACTCTTCCTGTAATTTTTGCAGATAGGAGCATGAAACCTTTGCAGTTAGGTTCTCTAATACGCTGAAACTGATGATGTGATTTTCATTAAGATTCTATGACTTTTAGGGGGTGTTTTCCCCTTTTTTTCGAAAATAAGGCAAATTTTCTCAGGGTCGTAACTTTTCATGAGTAAGACAAAACTTGATGAAACTTAAATATTCAAAATTAGCATAAAAATCCGATTCTTTTGATGTATATTGATATTAAAATTCCATTTTTTAGAGCATCGGTTTACTATTGAGACGAGTCACTCTTACTACACAGTTCGTTACCAAGAACTGTTTGATTTCAATTCCAGTGTCTTCTTTGAAATCACGTCTTGCACCTCTTCACCTCTTTTGAATTACAGCGCCCAATATTTCTTTTTTTTACAGGTCTATCAAATATTGAGCTTGAGCACCTTAGCCCATTTGATGGAGCAACATTTAACGCCATCTATCAGTTTCTTAATCAGTTTGAAAGACCGTTATGCTTAATTGCCCACAATGGTGATCGGTTTGACTTTCCCATTCTGAAAGGACATCTCAACATGAATGAAAAAGTAGGTTTTTTTTAAATCTTAAGTGTAGAAAGAAAAACATGACAATATTTTTCAATTCATAATTTTGGGATTGTTATGACAGATCCATATTCTGTGCTATTCTTCTCTTGGAAAGAGGGCTGAGACAGCCATGCAATGTATTTAGTCGGCACACATATTTGGTCGTAATTAATCATATCAATCAATTAATTGGATTTAATCTTACACATTAATGGGCAAAAAAGGGCAGGCGAACTCTTGCAGTGTGATATGGCAGTTTTTCTTATTATTTATGCCTCTCTATACCCCTTTATAAAAATGAAGAATTCCCGGTGCGTACAAAAAAAAGAAGTGATTTTCGTGAATCGTCCCGGAAACGAGTTAATCGAAATTCAATTTTCATTTGTATAGATCTCATTGTGAAAAACGGTTGCCTTTCTTACTATCACTAATACTGCAGCACCAAGCCGCCTGAGGTCAGCACAGCTGGGCGCACTCCTCCTATATCCCAATCTATTCACACCTTCTCCCTTTACACCCTCCCGAGAAGTTTCAATGACTCGCTTTTCGTTTGGCCCTAGATGGGTAGTCCTTGGCAATTGTCATCTTTCATCTGCCAAATTTGTCCTAGCCATCTCAACCTTCCTCTTATTATAGTCCTATGAAGTGGGATAGAACCACATTTTTCGCAAAGTTTAATGTTTGAAATATGGTCAGTCGAACGGGTACCCAAGTCAGTCCGAAGACATTGCCTCTGAAAAACATCTTGCAAATTCCTCTCAGTCTTCCAAAGTACCTGCACTTCATAACCGAACTTGACCACTGTCATCACTGCAGTTACTAATATTCTAATCTTGGTTCGCAAACTTTTCTTCCTATCCTTTTAAACTTTCACTGCATCCACCGCCTATACTAATAATACTGCTTAGGTGATTGAATCTGTCCGCTTGATCGATGTTCTCGTTACCCAGCATCCCCTCTTTACCTTCATTTATTCTTAATTTAAGCGACTTAGTCTTCTTAAAGTTAATTTTCAGTAGCCTATCTTGCAAAATTATAAACTTATTTGTAATAAATGCTATGGACGTCTTGACTGTAATCGTTGCTGTGATAATTGGGTACATCTTTTGCTATGGGAAGCTTTGCAGCAGATTATAGCTCACGAATTCTAATAAAATTTAAGGGAGTTTCAGCGAAGAATGGGAGGGTTAGGGGGGGGGGAATTCAGCTTGTATCCACCCCTAAGTGTACCATAAAATGTAGTTCGAATTGTGCTAATTGCACAGGTGGATCAACTTAAAGGCTAAACAGACAAGGGGCTAATTATTGGTGATGAAGGATGTACAGATCTGTACAAAGAAAAGTTTTTGGCTATTATTTTGAAGTTTCATTTTATAGACTTGAGCAAAAATTTGTTTTGGTTTAACAGCGTTTTTAGGGACCTCGAATAAAGTTAGATGGGTATAAAGCTCCTCAATAAGGACGTCGAAGATTCAGCGTACTGATTTAGCAGCGTATTGACACACTCATAGTAAGATACATCTAAGTGACTAGTTGAGGCAGAAATTTTCTACTATATCGTTTAATTTCTATACAATCTTTCTCTATACGCCTACGGATTGATAATGAAAATATAGCTAAATTCCATAAAAGCTCGAATTAATTGGCCGTTGGTGATCGTTCTAGCTTGCTTTGCAGTTGATTAAACCCATTTGTAATAAGATTGATCTGACTGGGTGGTTCTGGCTTGTTGAGATACAAAATTTCTCCGATATCGTCAAATTTCTATACAGGATTGTTTTTATTCAGCTATGGATTGACAATTAAGGTCTCTGATTGGCTAGCCTTAACTAAACTCCAAAAGTTCAAATAAATTAAGTATTTGAGCTAATCCTAGCTAGCTCTTGAATTTGACGAAATGTTGTTATTATTGGGTCTGGCATCATCCAAATTTTGATTTTAGTTAAAGCTCTGTATTGTCGAAATTTCATTCCTATTACTTTCTCGTTTCCTCACCTTCATCAGAAGTTAAATTATTAATTTATGGAATCAAAGGCAATTTAAGTATTAAAACAAAAAATTAGAATAATTTCTTGACTTAGATTTTTGATTTAAGATTTAGGACAATTTCTATACAGTCTTGAAATCTAACTTGCCTGGACTTCAAAATCTTCAAACGCCTTCAATTGCCTCATTTGCCTCAAACGATCAAGTACACACGTTTTTATCTCATAAGAAACATTATGTCTGACCAGTTCTTTAAACCTATTATAATAATAGGAAAAATGGTAACAGTACAGGAGAGCGGCTGTTTTGAAAGCGGCTCTTTTATAATAAAAAGACTAGAGTAGTACTATTTGATGCCCCAGTTCAAGCTCTTCCCAAATGTTCGATGCTCTTACAATACCACCCCCACACCCTGATGGTCCCCCGGTATAGCCGTATGGTAATTACAAAATTAAAGGAAAACACTACTGATGAAATTCTCGATTATAATATGCAGCGTCTTTCTATTAGTTCAGCTTTCCATTTTTCCTCCCATTCTTATCCACGCTTTTAACTTTCCATTCTTAAATAGTATCAAACTGGTCTCAATTCTTTTGCAATAGGTCTTGGTGAGTTAAGAATGAGAATGCCTGTTAACAAAGACATACGACGGATCAAATAATGAAAAATGACGCAGAAATATAGTGTTCATGGGATCTAGGACTATCAGGGGAGGGGCAATTTTCAGAGAAGTGAATTTGAAAAGACTGCTTTATTTGAAAAGAGCGTCAATTGGGGAATCGAATGGTACTATTCTTTTTTTGTTAAAAAAAGATTTTTTTTTTTCACGAAAAAAAAGTTGTTTGTTTTTTTTCTTCACGAGAGCCACTCTGTTATACTATTACCGAAAATATTTCGCTATGAAGGTAGCTTTCAGCATACTAGACCATCCTAATTAAACTTTATCTGCACTGTAAACTTGATTAATTTTATCGTCTGTTCTAGCATCGGAAATAGTGTACCTGTTTTGTTTTCCTTTTGTAGACTTTTTTTGTAAAACAAAAATCCAGATTAAGATTGAATTAAATAGTTTGTAGTTTAATCAATAAGTAAGATTGGATGGATGACAAATTGTTATGGCTAACTAGAATCGTGATTGTATGTAGGTGTTATAGGGTGAACTTGCGGAGTGGTGCCGCTTGATGAAATAATAGCATAGCTATTGCCACAACATTGCCCTGAATTTTGATCAACGGATTGTTTTTCTGGGTCTCATTTGTTAAGGTGTTTATTTTCTCGGGCTGTTTTCCCTCCTCTTGCCAGGTTATTTTATTGTTGGTACCCAGTTAATGGTAGTAAAGGGAATAAGAACTTTATATCAGGGAACAGAGAGTAAAGATCGTAACAGAGTGAGAGGCAGGATGAATATGTGCTGTTCTTCTGTTCCTGTTTGCTGTGAATTTTCACTCTGATAATCAGCTTTTTGATAATCATAACATGGGAAGTGTGTAGAACTAGATGTTCAGAGGTTTCTTTATGAAGGGTGTGGTACATTACAAAAGCTATAAAAAAAAAACAGGGACAAGTTCGGCCTGAAAAAAAGGTCGATAATTGATAGCGTTTAATTTTTATCAATTAAATTTAAGGTTAATTAACGTATAATATAGTTCTCCTATAATGTACCACAATGTGCACTTTTAGAAAGCATGAAGTACCAAATGACTGTTCTGCATTTAAAGAATTCACTGCTTTCCATTCTCTCACTTTTCTCTGAGTTTCTTTCCGTTCTCTTACTTTTCTGTTTATGTTCACACTTTTTTAGCTTCTTATGATAAAAGATAGTGCGAAGTATCATGTGGAGAGCTTGGTATATATAAATTTTGACATCTTTACTATGTGATTAAATTTTTAATTTACGAAAATTAACTCCGGTTATCTCCTTTTTTTGTTTTCTTTCCACATTCTCTCGCTTTCCAGTGTACCTGTCGTCCACATTTTTAGGGAAAGCCTTTTGACCCTCTATGTTGTGTCACATTTTGTGTATTTAATAAGTATCAAGTTTTAAATGACTGCTTTACATTTAACGAATTCGCTGCTTTCCATTCTCCCAATTTTCTGAGAGATTCTTGTGGAAAACATCTAACGTATCTTGCCCAGTTTCAGGACCATTCTTGACCACTGTCATCACTGTATTCTGAACACTGCTTTTTAAATAATTATGAATACATAACTGTCTCATTCCTAAATGTGTATTTCTTTGCTTCAATTCACCCGCTCTGCTTCATTGCTTTGCTTCACTTCAGTCAGCTGTAGATATACAGCTGACTTCATATATCCTCATTATATTTTACAATAACGAACTTCGAACGCTAACATTTTGCTATGGAGAACGCTACTAAAGTGGCGAAAAAAAGAGGGGTTTCTTTCAAGTATAGTAGTAAACAAAAGATAGTTTCTATGCAAAATTTGGAGAGAAAAAAAATAAAACTTGGGCTTAAAATTGAGTTTAAGCCCATCGTTATTGTAAAACATAATGAGGATATATGAAGTCAGCTGTATATAAACTTGGAAAAAATAAATATGCCCAGCTTTCTTCTGGCTTACGAAATTCGTCGGTTTTGCTTTTTTAAGTTTGGTATTTGATTAAGTTTTGCTATTTGATAAAAATATTTCTGGGACTAGGGCGCTAGGAAGATTTGTAGAAAAAAAATCACTAGTGTGTAACTGTACACTGTATACGCGTATGTATTTATTTATTTTTTGAAGAAGATTAAGTTTGTTACCAAAATAAATATGCTCTACTCTCTTCTGGCTTGCGGAATTCGTTGGTTTTGCTTTTTAAGTTTGCTATTTGATAAGATTAATTGATGACAATATTTCTGGGAGTAGGGTGCTCGGAAGCTTTATAGAAAAATCACAAGTATATAACTAATACACTATACGGTTATGCATTTATTTATGTTTGATAAAGATTAACGTTTTTTGCAAACATAAATAGGTTATTCTCTGCTCTCTTCTGGCTTGCGGAATTTTTAGAATACATATTCAAATACCCTAAAACAGTGGGACATTAGAATTTTTTTTTAGGATAAGAAAGGATCAGATCTTCCACAAGAGCGCCTTTTTATCCAGCGCCTTTTATGCATTTATGTATGTTTGATAAAGATTAACGTTTTTGCAAACATAAATAGGCTCTTTTCTGCTCTCTTCTGGCTTGCGGAATTTTTAGAATACATATTCAAATACCCTAAAACAGTGGGACATTAGAATTTTTTTTTAGGATAAGAAAGGATCAGATCTTCCACAAGAGCGCCTTTTTATCCAGCGCCTTTTATGCATTTATGTATGTTTGATAAAGATTAACGTTTTTGCAAACATAAATAGGCTCTTTTCTGCTCTCTTCTGGCTTGCGGAATTTTTAGAATACATATTCAAATACCCTAAAACAGTGGGACATTAGAATTTTTTTTTAAGATAAGAAAGGATCAGATCTTCCACAAGAGCGCCTTTTTATCCAGCGCCTTTTATGCATTTATGTATGTTTGATAAAGATTAACGTTTTTTGCAAACATAAATAGGTTATTCTCTGCTCTCTTCTGGCTTGCGGAATTCTTAGAATACATATTCAAATACCCTAAAACAATGGGACATTAGAATTTTTTTTAGGATAAGAAAGGATCAGATCTTCCACAAGAGCGCCTTTTTATCCAGCGCCTTTTATGCATTTATGTATGTTTGATAAAGATTAACGTTTTTTGCAAACATAAATAGGCTCCTTTTCTGCTCTCTTCTGGCTTGCGGAATTTTTAGAATACATATTCAAATACCCTAAAACAGTGCGACATTAGAATTTTTTTTTAGGATAAGAAAGGATCAGATCTTCCACAAGAGCGCCTTTTTATCCAGTGCCTTTTATGCATTTATGTATGTTTGATAAAGATTGACGTTTTTTTGCAAACATAAATAGGTTATTCTCTGCTCTCTTCTGGCTTGCGGAATTCTTAGAATACATATTCAAATACCCTAAAACAATGGGACATTAGAATTTTTTTTAGGATAAGAAAGGATCAGATCTTCCACAAGAGCGCCTTTTTATCCAGCGCCTTTTATGCATTTATGTATGTTTGATAAAGATTAACGTTTTTTGCAAACATTAAATAGGCTCTTTTCTGCTCTCTTCTGGCTTGCGGAATTTTTAGAATACATATTCAAATACCCTAAAACAGTGGGACATTAGAATTTTTTTTTTAGGATAAGAAAGGATCAGATCTTCCACAAGAGCGCCTTTTTATCCAGCGCCTTTTATGCATTTATGTATGTTTGATAAAGATTAACGTTTTTTGCAAACATAAATAGGTTATTCTCTGCTCTCTTCTGGCTTGCGGAATTCTTAGAATACATATTCATTTACCTTAAAACAATGGGACATTAGAATTTTTTTTAGGATAAGAAAGGATCAGATCTTCCACAAGAGCGCCTTTTTATCCAGCGCCTTTTATGCATTTATGTATGTTTGATAAAGATTAACGTTTTTGCAAACATAAATAGGCTCTTTTCTGCTCTCTTCTGGCTTGCGGAATTTTTAGAATACATATTCAAATACCCTAAAACAGTGGGACATTAGAATTTTTTTTTAGGATAAGAAAGGATCAGATCTTCCACAAGAGCGCCTTTTTATCCAGCGCCTTTTATGCATTTATGTATGTTTGATAAAGATTAATGTTTTTTGCAAACATAAATAGGTTATTCTCTGCTCTCTTCTGGCTTGCGGAATTCTTAGAATACATATTCATTTACCTTAAAACAATGGGACATTAGAATTTTTTTTAGGATAAGAAAGGATCAGATCTTCCACAAGAGCGCCTTTTTATCCAGCGCCTTTTATGCATTTATGTATGTTTGATAAAGATTAATGTTTTTTGCAAACATAAATAGGTTATTCTCTGCTCTCTTCTGGCTTGCGGAATTCTTAGAATACATATTCATTTACCTTAAAACAATGGGACATTAGAATTTTTTTTAGGATAAGAAAGGATCAGATCTTCCACAAGAGCGCCTTTTTATCCAGCGCCTTTTATGCATTTATGTATGTTTGATAAAGATTAACGTTTTTGCAAACATAAATAGGCTCTTTTCTGCTCTCTTCTGGCTTGCGGAATTTTTAGAATACATATTCAAATACCCTAAAACAATGGGACATTAGAATTTTTTTTAGGATAAGAAAGGATCAGATCTTCCACAAGAGCGCCTTTGTATCCAGCGCCTTTTATGCATTTATTTATGTTTGATAAAGATTAACGTTTTTGCAAGCATAAATAGGCTCTTCTCTTGACCCCGGCGCCACGCCGATGAGGAAAGACCGGCGGTGGCGGGGCCAAAAACAGCACGCCGCGCCGCGCCGCCGGTAAGATGTCGGTGGCGCGCCGCCGGCGTAATCAATGTTGACCGCAAACGTTAATGTTTTCATCAGTTTTTCTCAAATCACAGCTTAAATTTACAACAGATTCGAGCCTATTCATGAGTTCAAAAATTCACAAGTTGCTGGCTGGAAACTGGTCTTCTTCGCTATTCATCAAGAGAATCTAGAAATGTGGTAGAAACGAAATGGCTGTGACGTTTCAGAACCCTTGCATAATACGAGTAGTTGAAGTATCTATTAGTTATGTATTCTTAACATAAATAATTATCAAAATTAGTAGTTTTTTTCATCGAACATTACTGCATATACAACTTCAAATACCGTATCACAAAATTCGTCAGTTATCTGGGTAAAAACTTTAAATATAACTTTGAACTTAGAAGCTTAATTTTTTCATAATGCTCTTTGCCTATATCTGTTTTGTCACCTTTAAAACAGTTAAAATGGGCGACTTTGATATTGATTGTTTTTTTTTTGCTCTTTTGGATTCTTAAAAAGACTTCTTGTATTAAAAACTGGTTTTTAATTACAATTAAAAAAAATTCATTTTAAAGTTTTTTGGCTTCTTTATAGAATATGTGTCATGTAGGCTAAGGCTGAACTGCTGCTTTGTTTTATTGCTTTTGGCTGCTCTTTTGGATATTATTCGTTTTTTTCTTTTGGGGATTCATTCCAAATTATAAATTGATAAATACATAATATCAGTCAAATTATAAACTGCATCTAAAAGGAGTAAATTTATCAAATTGAAAAATACATGATGAACACTTCAATTACAATGAAACAAAAAACACTTAATGGTTTATTCGGTATGAAGAAAATTAAATGCCGGCTATTTTCTGGTAAAAAATGAAAAGCTCATCCGTTTTAAATGTAATTAAATGAAATAATATGCAGACTGAAGTAGCTCCAGGAAGATGTTGAAATTTTCATCTTAGTTCGTCACTTTTAATCCAAGCAAAATGTTAGGACACTTAGTATCAGTTATTGAGTTTAAGTTTTGATTTCCAAATGCTCACAAAAATTACCAAATTTAAGAAAGTCGCAACAATAAGTCACCTGTGGTCAAAATACTCAAAGATTCCTCTTAGATTCCCAAATTGAAAGCTTTTTTTATGACCTGGCCTTTTAATTTAACTTGGGCACTGGACCAAGGGCACCATTGTCACTCCAGCGCAACGTTAAGTGGGGATGTCGATATCGCTTTCGTCACACCAATTCGTTTTCTTGTGAATTTGCCTGGTACTTATGAATGAATGTTTTCAAATTAAACCCGTTTCATCAATAAGAAAAAAACGGGTTGAGCGCATATGTCCCTTTCCCTTTGGACGATAAAACCATGCAAATGCTGTATCAAGTATAACTCACGAAAATCTTGTTAATTTTTGTCAACTTTTCAACTTTTTGGCATCCCTGCTTTCAATAAAAAAAAAATCATGGTACTATCAGATAAATATAATAACTCCCTATCCCCCCCCCCTCCTATGGATACTATCTTGATAGGACACCGTCTCTGCTTCAAATAGAATATAAAAATTAACTTAATGGCACCCCTGCTTTCAAAAAAAAATCGAGGTTTTATTATTTAAATATGATAGCTCGCTACCCCCCCCCCCCCCCTCTGGATACCACCTAGATAAAATGCCGTCTCTGCTTTAAATTAAAAACAAATTAACTTTTTGGGATCCCTGCTTTCAATAAAAAATTTCGAGATATTATCATTTAAATGTAATACCCCCTACCCCCCCCCCCTCTGGATACCACCTTGATAGGATACCGTCTCAGCTTTCAATAGAAAAATAAGTTTCTTAATAATTAACTAGGTCACTATATGGTTCAAACAAACATGCAAAATGACGTTAAACAGCTTAGTGTTCCTTGAAAAAATTGAGGGTATGAGTAAAGGGGTACAAAGACAACAACAAAAATGTCGAAATTATTCAGATATACCTCAAATTATTGGAAAACTGAGTCATAGATTCGCCGTGGCATTCAATAAGATCCAAAGAATCTAATTAAAAGGGAGCACCCACAAAAGCCAAATTAGGCCAGTAACCTATGAGAAATCGCAAAATATTCAAGACAATGAACAAGTCTTAATGGGGGGCCCTGGGTCTATCAAAATATTTCAATGGTTTCCCAGGGAATTTGATATCATTTTCTTCTGTCTCCGCTTTAAATGAAATAAATAATTATCCTTTTGGCATCCCTGCTTTCAATAAAAAAAAATAAGGTATTATCACTTAAAAATGATAGCCCCCTATCCCCCCCCCCCTACAGGCAATAATTTACAATTTATTTATGAGTCATATTTTTGGGGTAGCTTCCGAACAGTTGAGTATTAAACATTCAGGCGTTCAACAATTGGGTATTAAACATCAAGAAAATCTTATCTAAAAACAGCAAAAAAAAAAAAAAAAAAAAAAAAATCTGCAAACTTACAATTCAGCTGTAGAAACAATCTGTCGGCTGTCAATTTCAAAATCCAACTGAAGGCTGAAGCTGTATAGTAGTGAATTCGTTCTATAATTCTATTCAACTTGAAAATAAAATTCTTGACTACGAACGATGTTAGAAATAGCGATTGGGAAACTACATTCGAAGTGATTTAAACTCATTTCATACAGACGATACTGTTTTTTGTCAACATATGAAGAACTGTGTATATTGCAATATTTGCAATTGCATATTGCATCTGCCTGGTTTTTATGCAAAGTAACAAAGAGACGAAAATTAATGAACAAGAGAGTAGTGAAGAATTATGGTATGCAAAGTAATATTTGGCAGGAAAAGTTACTGGTGATAAATCGCCAAGGGTGGCACCGTGATTGCGTGATTTTCGGGGATTCGGGGAACCAAATTTTTTTTCGGGGTGACGCATAGATTTTCGGGGAAATACCCGAAAATTCGGGGATAGTGGAAGCCCTGCTTGATTTCTAATCATGAAAATCGAAATACTAAACCACACGAGAAGGAAAAGCTCCGACTTCGCGGTTGACGCAATAAAGAATTGCCGCAAAATTAATTTGAAGTCGACCGAACGCCGCCACCTCTGTTGGCGGCGGCGCACCTTTGGCGCGCCGGCGGCGTTATGACACTTCGGCGGCGTTCGACCGGACCTCTCGTCGGCGGCGTTTGGTCGATCCGCCGGCGCGGCACCGGGGTCTATTCTTCTCTGCTCTCTTCTGGCTTGCGGAATTCTTAGAATACATATTCAAATACCCTAAAACAATGGGACATTAGAATTTTTTTTAGGATAAGAAAGGATCAGATCTTCCACAACAGCGCCTTTTTATCCAGCGCCTTTTATGCATTTATGTATGTTTGATAAAGATTAACGTTTTTACAAACATAAATAGGCTCTTCTCTGCTCTCTTCTGGTTTACGAAATTCGTTATTTTTGCTTTTCAAGTATTTTGCTGGTGTTTCATTCATTTTTCTCATTCTTTTTCATGCTTTTTTAATTCATGTCTTTTCTTAGGCCTTAGTTGCCGGTGTTCTCTGCTGTGACTCAATGACCGGCCTGAGAGTGGTTACTGGATTAAACGGACAAAATAAAAACAATTTCCCGGCTGCAGGCTCCCTACAACAGTCAGAGATTGCCACCACTGCAGAAGTGAGGTTTAACAGCAATCTAGAGTTAGCTAAAGAAGCTGTTCCTAGTAGCTCTTCGAAAGATGTTGCCACTTCCCCGAGAGTCACACGAAGCAAAGGTCTACAGAAAGTGCAGGATGAACAACAGGTTCCGAAACTTGAACGTGTTTCAACTCCAACTAAAACGTCTTTCCATCGCAAATTCGAAGAAAAAAAGCTGGCAGAAGCGGAAAAGACTCCGCGAACTCAGCTGGCCGAATCGGTTGGTCAGCTACAGCTCATGAAAGAAAATCACAAAATTTCGGTTTCGGAATGGAATGTATCAACTGATGTAAAAGAGGAACTGTTGCTTGTAGATACAATTGAGAAAGTGGACGAATTTATTGGAAGGGCAGAACTTTTACACAAAACAAATACGAATTTACAACTATCCGAAAGCACGTTATCTGGAAATGACAGAAAAGCTTGTGCAAACATTTCTGTTGAGTGTACAACCCCTAAACGTAATCGGAATAGTGTTTGTACGTATAGATTTGTCTCCCCAAAGTCTAAAATAGAGATGGGCATTGAAAATTCTATCATAAATGACATTGCTCAATCTACAGGAATAGAAACGTCTTCCAGGTCAGTAACAGCAAATGACACATTTTCCAATGATCTTATTGATGTAAAAAATGATGGACTCGATTCTGCAAAAAAGTATGGTAATCCTACTGCCCCAGTTGGAGAAACTTTAGCAAAAGGGCCTGACCAGTCCACTTATAAAACACCAAAATGTACAACACCTAACGGTTCTCGCGTTAGGACGTTCAAGTTTGATTCTCCAAAATCTCGAAAACAGTTACATTTCGAAAATTCTGGTGCTCCCAACGGTGGCACTCCGACAAAAGGAGCTGACGGCTCATCAAAGAATATTGAAACTTGTGGTAGTGGGCAGTTAAATATTGTTCAAGATACAAGTGGCACACTGAATTGTGACTTTAAAAAATTGACTCGGAAAAGACTCCAAGACATAGGGGGTGATGAGAATGGTGGAGCTCAGGGTTTCCAAGAGAACCACAAAAAGCCGAAAAGTAGTAAATTGTGTGATTTCTACAATTTTTACTTTAAGGAGTCAATACCATCTGCTCATGAAGCAGAGAGTGATGTGATGGCGCTAGTTGCCGTGACTATTGCTGCAGGCCAAAACTTTGTTGATTGGATGGATAAGAATGCGGCTGATTTTAATTTTGACATTAAAGGAAGAGATTCTAGAATTGTACAAACCTAAAATATTGGGTGTAAATGTTTCTGAATATGCCAAGGTACCTATATTTTTTATTGTTAGCTACATAGTAAGATAAACTAAATTCCATTCTTGTAGAGCAATGTTCTAAGTGTTCTTATAGAGCCATGTTCTAGCCAGCTGTAGCCATGTTTAGTATTTTTGTCTTTGTGCATTTTGACGTTGAAAAAGGTAATGATACTGTTAAGATATAACGTGACAATTGATAAAATCAATTTTCATGAGAAGTTCACAGGCAGTAAATATAGTTGCATATTTTATTAGCATCTGCTATTTAATCATGAAACATTTCTGGATAGGTATATTTAAAAAAGTAAACTTCTGAATGTTTTAAGATTTTTATATTTATAATGTTTTAATCGGTTTTAATATTTGGATGTTTCAGCGGCAAAATAAAGAAAGCTTAGGTAATCTTATTCAAATCAGTAGCGCCCCAACTGCCTCGACGTGGCTGAATCATAATGCTTGCGTTCATATACTAAATTATGATTCCTGCTTTAACTGTTGCACTATATTTGATTTAGTTTTAGCGTAAAAGCAAATTAATTTAACTGAAGTCTCTTTTGGTTTAATCAGTGGCGTCAGTTCACTAGAATATAATGTGGGGGGTAAAATTTATTTTTGAATTTCTAACGTGAGGGGGTAAATTTGTCATTTTTTTCAGTTTTTCAATGAAGATATCAAAAAAGGTAAAAAAAACAGAATAAGTATTTTTCAAAACTGGGGAGGGGGGGCAAAAGATCGAGGGGTAAGTATTTTCAAAATTGGGGAAAGGGGTGCAAAAGATCGAGGCCCCTCCCCCGTCCCCAAATGACGCCACTGGGTTAGTTGTTCTCAGCTTTTATCAGTGAGCAATTATACGTTTCATGGCAAATTGGTCATGCAACTGTTCCAGCAAGTGGTTCTGGCCGCCTCAGATTAACCTACTAGTTAGCGCTCCTCCTTTATCCTCTTAACCTGTATCGGACGAAATTGGCCTATATCGGACAAATTGGCTTATTCTCATTCGTTCTAATAAAGGACCTTTGGCTTTTATCTCCCCTCCTTGTGAACTATATAGTAACTATCATATATATTATATAATATATATTAACTATATGTAATAGTTCATATATAATATATGTAATTATAATGTATATTTTCTGATACATTCCCTTTTGATTTACTGGTTGTTGAAGTTTTATTTGTGTGACCCCCCCCCCCCTTCCAACCCTCAATAAATTCATGTGAATGTATCTGATTCTACGGATGATTCTGCACTTTTCGAAGCCGCCTCAACTGCTATTTCATCCACAGGTGTTAATGGATTCCACAAAATCCGGCTAAAAGTAAAGAATTAATTTTTAATAACATAGTTTCAAAAACTTTTATCTAATAAGTTTTTTTTATAGGCTTAAGATACATTCGAGAACCCATATTAACATTAAGGATTTAAATATGTTATAATTAGCGTTCAAAAATATTCGTTAACCAAAAAACGCGATATGTTCTTATTATTATAAGTAAAGAGGGGAGGGGACTACCAAACTGGCCCCTTTTTCATCAGAACAGTGTCTGTTACTGGTCGCATCGCAATTTTCGGTATTGAACCGTATTTTGGTGCCTGAATATCCCCAGCTAACGTGAGCTCAAACGCCGTATTCACTATGGGGAGTAGTCATTTAGACATGACTCAGCATATAACTAACGCCTGTGGACGGTATGTGGCCAAACGAGTGGTCCTTCATAAACTATGGGCAGTTGAAGGGGGATTCAATTCTGCTGTCCTATGATGAAGATAATAGCAAGTGATTAATTTGGGTGACTGATGTATAGATTTCCACAGTTTTGAGCTAGTTGCACCATACTTGACTTTTCTGCACTTAGAAGGGAAATTATTTCCTTGTATTACTCTACCTTTGAAAAAACAGTGCCCTCAAAACAAGTTCTAATTCTCATTTTAGCTGCAGGCAAGGCCGTACCCAGGATTTTTTTTTCGGAGGAGTTTCACTCAAAGATTTTTTTTTTGGGGGGGGGGGGGGTCTACACAAAAACCTCAAAAAACGCATACAAAATTTGTTTATATCCAATTTCGTTACGTTTTTACGAGTAAAAAAACATTTCGGGAGGGGTTGAAACCCCCCCCCCCTCTGGGTACGGCCTTGGCTGCAGGGACGCTCCCTTCGGTCACTTTCCACTTAGCAATCGACAATGTGGTAATTATGTCTAGTAATAATTACAACCTAAGAGGCTGTAATTATTAAATTGTGGAAAAGAATATGTGTGCTCAAGTAAAGATTTCTTTCTGACAACAAGGTTGTCGGGTCCTTAGGCTATTAAATCTTTAATTTTGTGCCCTCTCCGTGTGTGCAGCCCTCTCCGTGTCTGAAAATAATTTTTAGTGCAACTTTATTAGGGTTTTTTACACCTACCGCGCAAAGATTATAGCAAAGTTGAGAAAGCTAAAGTAAAATAACTTCAAAATCGATACCTCATAACTGTCATCTGTATCAGACAACAAGAAAAAGTCAATTGGTATGTGTCAGTGTTTGTAGATTATATTTATTAGTCAAATTAACAACAGAATGTCTTTTTATTTTTCAATATCATTATTACCATTATTTGTTGTTAGAACAAAATGTGAATTAATAAAAAGCATTTTCATTTGGCACGGATCCAATTAAAACTAACACCACACTGCCTTTCTATTATAGGAAAATTAAGAAGTAAATGAAGGATTTAATCACTGTCTTTAGAAAATCCCTCACTAATTCCTTGATTTTCGCTCAGCCCAAGAACTGCAAAGGGTAAACAACCAGGATTTTTACATATTAGTGTTTGACTGCCCAAAGAAAGTCTGTCTCCCCCGCCCCACCTCTCATGAGGTTTATTTTCTATCCATGAAATGTGTCCCTAAGCCTTAGTTTTAACAGCAGTATAGATTTTGTAATTAATTGCTACTATTTTACAATCCTAATGAAATATTTTGTTGATCACGTGCAAAATTGTTAGTTTGTAGGTTTTGAGATATTAGCTATTTTAATGCTTTATTTTCAGATTTGTCTTTTTTTTTTCCAAATCTTTTGCTAATCTCGATTCATTCTAATTCTTGTTTTTAGTTTAAATTTAAATTTTATTCACATGTATTTCTAGTATTGTTCTTTTCCATAGGCCTAGACTTTTTAAAAATAAACAGTTTTCAGATTTTATTTTATTTTTCATGCACTTTTAAGTTAGAAAACAGCTTAGTCTTATGATGATTGTCCATGTAAAATAACGTGAATGAATCTGCGAAATTCTTTCCCTTTAAATTTGTGCATATTTAATTACAACACAATGCAAGTTAATCCCCTCTTTTACGCCTGTCCCAATTTATTCGATTTTTTGATTATTCAAAACTCAAATGAAAGTTGTTTTCTGCGATTATTTTTTTTCCTTTTTATTATTTTTTTTTTCCTTTATTTATTATTATTATTATTAATTAATATATATTATATTATTTTTTTTCCCTCCCATTGTTTCCTTTTAATACAGAATTGACCTCAGAGAACAGACAAAAGTCAGAAGGTTGCCAGGATATGTAAAAGATTAAATAGTCTAGCGATGGGGTGATATGTTTGCCAGGAAATCACTTGAAAGACTATGTATTGTAAGTCGGTGTATTATCCTCATGAAGAACCTATAACTTCTGTTTCCATAGTTTAGAAATGTATATGTGAATTTTTTATGGAATTGAGGAGGAACATCAAGATAGGAATTCTGCTCTAAAGTTCAACACTCGGGAACCAGTCCATAGGGACCAAAGAAAACAATCTCGCTGTTTTTAGTTTTTATCTGCTCATTCTGTCGATTTTAGTCTTCGTCTGTCTTAGACAGGTACTTAGTTTATTAATTAGATTTTCATTAATAATTAGATTATTAATGAAAAGCCAAGGACTGTCACATGATGTAACGCTCCATAAGTTTGTGTAATGGTGCTGAGGAGCAACGCTACTGATTTCTTTTTCTTAATTGTGATCAGCTGAATGTCGTGATTAGAAATGATAATTTCATATTTTCTTTTTCCGACATGGGATTGTGAAACAGAAGAAGTTTATTGGAAGTGGGCAGAATTTCCAGGAATCTTTTAGAGTTTCAATAGGAATTATTTATTTATAGTATCTATACATTTATATTTTAAAGAAGAAGTAAAACAGAACTCCCGTATCTCCGAATGTATACCAAGGATCATAAGGTGTTGTATTCATGTAGAACATATAATTATATAATATATATATAATATAATTATAATCACTTCGAGGCCTGAGATCAAAAATTATGTATTTTCTATAGACCTGTCGGAAATAATTCAGGAAAAGCCAATTTGGCTTTTTGAAAGAGAGTGTTTCAGTGAGAGGATAATTGCCTGATGCAAAATTGATTGGATACTATGTTATCCAGCAAAGCTCATTTAAAACTGCACAAAACAAGCGTGTATCTCCTTAATACAGAACTGTGGTTGCTTCTAAGCCCCCCCCCCCCCCGTTCCTTAGCTGACCTATCTTCTTGGGCGTTTCTAAGCTTCTGTATCTTTTTTTTTCAGTTTACAAGGTGTGTTTTTTGACTTGAGTGACGAGCCTAACTCAGACGGCACATCTAGTCTCCGAATTTCTGACTTTTCACATGCCCATCGAACCAGTGATAATAATTCTTATTATCCATGTTCAAATACATCTCAGTAACATTTTGTAGAGATTACCACTAAGGACTTAGGTTGCGCCACTATAGAGATCGAGTCTAAACCGATAGTCAGTGTTGCTTATTTGCTCCGCAACTGTAACCAATGGCTTATATTAGTTGCAACACTTCATGGGATATTGGAGCGGGGAGTTTAGTTTTTTATTTAAGGGTTGGAAGAAATATTTGACGGGCTTCTTGCTCGATTGTGAGCAAGAAGCTCACAATCCGGTACCACTTTTGTGCGCACTTTCCTGCATTAAAACAGCTATGTAATTTGGCTTCCGAATTCTTTATCAAATCTTACACTTTCAGCCACCGATAGTAAATCGATAGTTAGGTCGAATCAAATCACCCATTTTCAGTACTTTTTTATGTTTTATCTTGAAGGAAGTCCTAAGCTTTCAATTTTGTCAACGTCTTCACAGCCAACTAGGGAATTTTTAGACGGGTCAAAAACCCGCACTCAGAAAAAAAAGCATTGGGATATGGTTTTTTTTTAAATAGTTGTAATGGGGATTTTTGTAAATTTTAAATGAAGTTTTACGATACCTTGGATCCAGGGCCGTATCCAGGATTTTCTTTTTTTTTCGGGGGGGGGGGGTGCAAAAAAACGCATAAAAGGTTATTTACATTCATTTTTTTCAGGTTTGGCGAGGGGGTCAAACCATCTACCCCCCTCTTCTCCTGGATACGGCCTTGCTTGGAACTCTATCAGAACACTCCACATTCTGCCGACAAAACTATAAGTTATACCTTGTTCAAATGCGGTCATATAACTTATGCGTCTACATACATAGAAAGGGCAGCTATTGTGAGCTGCCCTTTAGAGCATTTAGAGTCCAGCCCTTTCTAGATTCTACACAAGATTTTTTTCGGGGTGGGGGTGCAAAAAAACTTTAAAAAACGCATAAAAGGTTATTTACATTCATTTTTTTACGTTTGGCGAGGGGGTCAAACCATCTACCCCCCTCCCCTCCTGGATACGGCCTTGCTTGGAACTCTATCAGAACACTCCACATTCTGCCGACAAAACTATAAGTTATACCTTGTTCAAATGCGGTCATATAACTTATGCGTCTACATACATAAAAAGGGCAGCTATTGTGAGCTGCCCTTTGGAGCATTTAGAGTCCAGCCCTTTATAGAGCGGTAACACTACATAGCTGTGGATTATGCGTAGGATTATGATTGATAATCCTTGATTATCAATCCAGGTGAAATATGATGATCCTTGGTGCATGCATAGTCCGTCTGCAGTGGCACCAGGCTCGTTATGTAAAAGCCACATCGTTATATAGAAGCCGTCATACCGTTTTTTGTATAGAATGAATTAAAGTTACTCTCCTTGGGTTTGGTATAGCTAGGATGGTTTGGGGCACAGTTTATAGAATTATCCAGTAAGTTTATCGCAGATCATTTCTGGTCTTCATTCTCGGTACGAACAAAAGCTCCTCATACTTCTTTCTGCATTAGCGGGTTAGTCTGTTTCCGTCAATCAATGAGAAATGGTTACAAAGTGCATTATTTGTAATAGCGGGTTTCCACTTGTTTCGTGTCCAAGAGAAATCTGACTTGTTTACCCGTGAAAAGATCTAATGCCGCTTATGTTTCTATCTGCAAAAACGTTCTCTGGAGCACTCGCACCTTGGTCCGGGTTTTTATAATGGGTGAGATAGGGCATGATCATACTGCTAATTCTATAAACTGTGGTTTGGGGATACAGTCTCACAAAATTAGTTGGATAAAACACGTTTAACCATATTATCTTGTTTTTATTTAACTACATTCAAATATTTCCAGACATCATTTTTGACCACAAGAGACATTTTTCAAACAAGCCTAACTTTTGAGAAGTAGTAAAAAAAAAATTATAATTTGACTCTGATTTCCTCGCTTAATATAAAATTTCGATCGCGTGCATTTGGAGACAAGATACTTCTTCAGCGGGCAACTAGCCAGTTGAAGAATTATCGTACGGGGAAGGGGGTGCAGGGTCAAATTTTTCTCATATGGTTCACTTTAAAATCGAATTATCGTAGGGGGGGGGGGAGAGTGCAGGGTCAAATTTTTCTCACAAGGCTTAGATAATTTCTTAAACCACATTGGCCTGACATCACATAAAGAAATAAAAACGAGCAAAAATGGGGTTTTTATAGGCCAAATGAAAATACTGAAAAAACAAAGCGAATATTTCGAGAGGACAAACGCCTCTCTTCTTCAGCGCGAAACGAAATAATGTAACCAAGGAAAGTGCCGAAGAAAAAAACCAACAAAAAAACAAACGCGGAAAGTCAATGTGAAAAGAACCAAAAAATCAAAGAAAAAACCAAAAACTCAAAAGATGAATAAAATTCAATAAAAGCCAAAAATTAAAAGAATTAAAACCAAATACCTAACAACCATAAAAGCGAGTTATTCGCCAATATCCGCGATTTGCACAAAATCCGAAAAAATATGAACTGCCATCAACGGATACTAGCGAACAACTGACAAAGAAAAGAAAACAATTCATTCACTAAAAAAAAAACAAAAAAAAACGAACCAGCAATTAAATAAGTTGGAGAACTATGTCATTTGATTTCGGATTTTAATTAATGCATTTCTTGCAGACGCCCTTTGAGACCTAAGGGGTTGTTCACGTGTTTGATTAGATGACTGGGAAAGTGGTTCAAGGTTTATTTCAGGGATTACTAAAGTATCGGCTTCTCTTTTGAGAAAACCGAAATATGACTCGTTTATTCTTAAATCACCGGAATCTCTGTTTAAAGCTAGACCTAAATGTTGGTATTTATAAATTTCAACAGCTTCTCTGTAGTGCTGGAACAATACCTTTGTCATGCGAAATAAGACTAGCTTGATTAAACAAAATAGTATGGTCTGGTTTTTCAAAAATGTGCTCTGCAAGGGCAGAGTCAAAATTTTCTGTTTTTTTTCCGCTTTTAAGTGTATTATTAATTGAACTAGAGTGCTGAGTTAATCTATCCGTTAGTCGCTGATCAGTTCTTCCGATATACCAAAGACCACACGAACAAGGAATTCTGTAGACACCGGAGTTTTCACCTATCGGGATAGGGTCTTTACCTTGATAAATTTGGGACCTGATAGTTTTTCTGGGTCTATAATAAGTGTAAATGTTATTTAAAAAAAAAAGTAACCCTTTTTACCATTAAAAAAAGAACTAGAACTTTCAACTTTCAGTCAAAAAAAACCTCCTCCAAACTTTATACGACATCCCTGGATGGTGGTTTTAAAGAGCCCTAAACTTTTAACACGGAATGGTTATTCTAATGAAGCCAACCTCTGTTCTTTCTATAGCATCATCTTTATTGAAATCAATCACCCTGCCAACCAAATGTTTTTGAAGGCGGATCATTTATTTTGACCTCGACAAAGAGGTTTTTTCGCTTCCTGTAAATTTGGATTTCTATTTGACCCTTATCCCCCTGACACGTCGATCTGTCTGGTTTTAAATTCTTCGGAGCAGTTCAAAACTTGAACTACGCAAGAAAGTTTGTGGGGGAAACAAAAATCCAGGCACTTTCCAGATCTTTTTTTGGTAGGGGCACCTATGCTGCTAACCTAGAAGGCCCATTCCAGACTGTCCAAAATCAAAATACATAATGCACATATTTTGCGTCTTGAAGTTGGGTGCATTAAATACTCCTCTAAAAGAGTTCGAGGTTAGAGAGCGAGAGTTTATATGTAAATGGAGAGGTCCCAAGGCTGATAGGTGAAAGGAGGTCCTTGAGAACAAGTACAGTATATTGAAGATAAGGTGGGAAGAAAATCGTAGGAAAGTTAGAGCAGGTGATGTGTTACAATTAATTAAAGTTGGGCAGAGGAGACGTTGAGTAGAACAGATATATGTTAAAGTGGAAGATACCAAAGAGAGTATGCGGTAAGATTACAATTTTGGATTCTATGAACTTAGTAAACTGGAAAACGTTGAAAGGGCTCCTACCAAAGATTTACCCAACGTACAATGACTAAAAATCGTTATTTCGCAGATAGTGTTAGATTCAGCAATTTAAAAGGCCTTATTTGAATTTTTATGTAAGACCTGAGTTTACAGTAAAAAAATGGAAAAAGGATGACGAACATGACCTTGATTCTCAAAATAGACACGGGTTGCTCAATTCCTTCCATAGTGAAACGCTAAAAAAGGTCAAGGCATTAGTCCTCTGTATCATAATAATGCAGTAGCTGTACTGGCCCCGTAATAATCTCCATAGCTCATTTCTAATGTAATCGTGGAGTTAAAGAGGGTCAAACACGTATACAGGGGGGGGTTGATTTCCCTTAAAATGCCATGATTTCCTCCCTTAGTTTCAAACATGTTCATGTAAATACCTTCTTTGTATTTTAAAACGATACTTTGGTTTTGTGCTGGTTTTTTTTTTCCTATAAGTTTGTTGCAATAAAGAGTTCCCCTGCATTTTTAATGAGATTTGTAAATTTCTGGCTGGATTGATGAAAATGACGTTACGCATTGGAAATTTGTGTTTAGTTTTTGTCTGGGGTACTGTTTCAGCTGAAGTGGAGATTATGATATATGTCACAGAGGAGTGTCTGAAGTTGTTCTGCCGTGCTTTCGTTTCTGTGGACCATGTCTTTGCTTTCGATTGGAAAGCTCCATTCAACCGGGCAAGCAAACGGGCAACGGTTTTAGTTCAAGTTAGAATTAACCTAAAAGTGCGTGTGACGGCTCATGGTTACATCGCTGATATATGTTCTTGGAACTTTAAGTTGATATTTTAGAAATCGGAAAAGGGAGTATTTCCCCACAGGTACGACAGTGCTGCCATTTAGTGTTTTAAGTTGTCGTTGTCTGTGCTTTCGGTTGAATTTGTCATTTCGTTTTTTACGTTTGGAACTGAAACAGACTAATGTTATCAAATGCGCATCCTAAAATTTTTATATCTTCGCTGCTGAAGAATTAAGAGCCTAACCTTTGCTGCTTTCTTATTAGTAATTTTAAAAACAGAGGCGAATCTCCAGCCTTTTTATAGGGAAGGGGGAAAGACTGGTCTATATCCGGATAGTCAAGGGGCATGGAATATATAACAATTTTTTCTCCACACTATTGGGGGGGGGCAACTACCCCCCTTGCTCCCCCCTCCAAACGACGCCCCTGATTAGAAAGTTGGCATGTGTCAAGAAATGAGGACTGAGCTGATTAGAGTAAAAGTACATCAATTTTTTCTATAGAATACGTATTATTAGATACAACGTTTTGAAAAGATAGATGAGTTGACAACTTTCTTGTTGTAGTATACAATAGAAGAAACGAGTTAATCAATACGCACAAACCTAACGAAGTGCTTACCTGTTTTAAAATCAAGCTGGAGGCGCAAAATTTGTCCTTGACCTACTTCAACATCCCCCTACCCTGCCCGCTACTATATTCCGAGCAGAAATTCGGCATGTTGCACCTTACTTGAACCAAAATCGCATAATAGATTTTGATTGACATGACTGGTGAACTAAACTAAGCAGAGGCCCTCCGTCACCAGCTTTCCAGCTGGTGTTGTTTTCGTTACAGTGGTAACTATGTGTTGTTATTGTATTATTTTGTTACTGTATTTTTTGACTAAGAAATGCGAATTCGGCCCACTAAGGTTTGTGATAGTTCTTTTTCCAATAAATATCTATCTATATATCTGTCTACAAAGGTAGGCATGTTGCTCCTTGTTTGAACCAAGGTCATGCAAGGATTTTCAATCTGGATAATTGGAGGACCAAATAGGTCCGTGTCTCCTTCAACACCAGCTTCTTAATTGATAGGTATGTTGCATCTTCTTTGAATCAGAATCATTAAAACTGTTTTAGTGAGGATAATTGGAGGTGAAAAACCATCCCTCACCACCGGCTTTCCAGCAGAAAGGTGGACTGGCTTTTTGTCACGAATCAGTTTGAAGTTTATTAGACAGAAGCCTTTGTCCAAAGAGACGATGGACGAAAGAGAAGATGGTGATTTTCAGGTTCACTGCTTCTCTTCTCTGGTCTTTATAGTAAAATGCTCATATCCGTTTGAGATTTTTTGACAACTAAGCTTTGACCAGGGGGCAAAGCAGATAGACTTTCAAACATGTCCGCCGTTGGTTAGCCCCTACATACCACCCCCTACCCTAAAGCTTATTGTTCATTTAAATTTGGTTGGCAGTCACCTACCGCCAAGGGGACGTTAATCAAGAAATGTTAGACCTTTACAACCCAGGTGCTAGTGTACTTCAAAGTTTCAGTACTAGGAGATTTCTCCTTATTACGGAGAGTGAATTTTAAGCAAGCATGATAAAGTATGTTCATGTTCAGGAGTGACTAGTTTTGAGACTATCTTCAAGAAAAGTGTCGTCTTTTTTTCTTCTTTTTTTTCTTTTTTTTTAGAAGATATCTTATTTGACCATTTTAAAAGTTTTTTGCAAATTCTTTTTTTTAATCGATAGCAAACAAACAATACCAAAGTGTTGCTTTGCCCGACTCAGTTAATTCAGGATACCAGTTAATTCATCATATTCAAAAACGATATACCAAGGGTATCAAGTTACTATATGTGAAACTCGTGAACATATAAGTTGTTTCTCGAAAAACACTAACTTCTAGTACACATATTTCAATGACACTGTTCACCCTATTCAATTAGAAAAATCATTTTGTTTTTATAAATAAATCTTATTTTATTATGTTGACACACTACCAACACAAAATTTTATAACAGGTAATTTATAATAGGTAAATTTTTCAAGGGTTGTTCTAATGAAACTTGGCTTTGATTATCCTCAAGACCATGAACCAATGTGCTACAGTAGCTACCCGTCCAGTCCAATTCGTAAAACCAAATTCATCTGAAGTTTCAGGCTTGATGACTTTCACTTGAACACTCTTGTATGATGATTGACTTTTCCCTTTGCATTGGCTTGGTGACTGTGTATGCGGCAGTTTATTCCTATTTCTCCATTCGTTTAGCTTTCCATACAATTCCAGAGCAGCGTGCCTAATATTCTGTTTGATGAAGTTAGACTTGGCATAAAACTTCAACCAGACAATATATTCTAAAATGCCATTCATTGGTTATTTCCTTAACTCCTTCGTGACCAAAGCAAAACAAGTAATGAAGCAATTTTATTGCTTTGCAAACATGAATCCAGTGATTAAAATCATCCAATCTTTTTGTGACCACTTCCATTATTTCAAGCATTTTAATAGAATCATGAGTAAGTCTGGCAAATTTAATCTTCAATTCAGCTGATGGCTCTTCATCATCATTGCATGTGGCTTTTCTTGCTAAAATCTCTGCTGAGCTATATCCCTCTAATATATTTTTTACGTTTCTTTTCACAGCCTTTAGGTTCATTTTAAATGTATTACTGATATGATTAGACCCCGGCGCCGCGCCGATGAGGGAAGACTGACGGCGGCGGGGCCAAAACAGCGCGCCGCCGGTAAGATGTGGGCGGCTCGCCGCCGGCGAACTCAATGTTAACCGCAAACATTAATGTTTTCATCAGTCTTTCTCAAATCACAGCTTAAATTCACAACAGATTCGAGCCTATTCGTGAGTTCAAAATTCACAAGTCGCTGGCTGGAAACTGGTCTTCTTCGTTATTCATCAAGAGAAGTAGAAATCTGGTAGAAACGAAATGGCTGTGGCGTTTCAGAACCCTTGCATAATACGAGTAGTTGAAGTATCTATTAGCTATGTATTCTTAACATAAATAAGTATCAAAATTAGTAGTTCATCAGGCATTACTGCATACAAAACTTCAAATACCGTATCACAAAATTCGTCAGTTATCTGGGTAAAAACTTTGAATATAACTTTGAACTTGGAAGCTTAATTTTTTTATAATGCCCTTTGCCTATATCTGTTTTGTCACCTTTAAAACAGTTGAAATGGACGACTTTGATATTGATTGTTTTTTTTTTTTGCTCTTTTGGATTCCTAAAAAGCCTTCTTCTGTTAAAAACCGGTTTTTAATAACAATTTAAAAAAAAATACATTTTAAAGTTTTTTTTGCTTCTTATAGAATATATGTCATGTAGGCTAAGGCTGAACTGCAGCTTTTTTATTGCTTTTGGCTGCTCTTTTGGATATTATTCATTTTTTCTTTTGGGGATTCATTCCAAATTATAAACTCATAAATACCTAATATCAGTCAAATTATAAACTGCATCTGAAATGAGTAAATTTATCAAATTGAAAAATACATGATGAACACTTCACATGAGAACACTCCAATTACAATGAAACAAAAAACACTTAATGATTTATTCGGTATGAAGAAAAATGAAGTGCCAGCTATTTTCTTGGGTAAAAAATGAAAAGCTCATCTGTTTTAAATGTAATTAAATGAAATAACATGCAGACTGAAGTAGCTCCAGGAAGATGTTGAGATTTTCTTCCTAGTTCGTCACTTTTAATCTAAGCAAAATATTAGGACAATTAGTATCAGTTATTAAGTTTAAGCTTTGATTTCCAAATGCTCACAAAAATTACCAAATTTAATAAAGTCGTAACAATAAGTCACCTGTGGTCAAAATACTCTTTGATCCCCGACCAGGCTCAAAGCTTCTGCTATGGTTATATCCATGGAAGTCTCCAAAGAGTTTCTTTTTAAAATAGCTTTCAAGCGTAGTTAGGGGTATTTATCCTTTTTTTGCTCTTCTTCAAAGCTTTGAAAAAAGTGTTATAGTATTACAAATGTTACATTTGTTATATTTGTGCATATTTTTGGCAATCATTTGTGGGGTGGTCGAATTTTTTTAAACCACTGTAGATACGTAAGAACGTTGCAACATCTTGTACCCTGAGGTCATAAGACTGTCAAAGACTCCTCCTTGAACCTCCCAAATTGAAAGCTTTTATTATGACCTGGCCTTTTAATGTAACTTGGGCACTGGACAAAGGGCGCCATTGTCACTCGAGCGCAACGTTAGGTGGGGATGTCGATATCGCTTTCGTCACACCAATTCGCTTTAGTGTGGATCTGCCTGGTACTTATGAATGAATGTTTTCAAAGTAAACCCGTTTCATCAATGATAAAAAAAACGGGTTGGACGCATTTGTCCCTTTCGGTTTGGACGATAAAACGATACAAGTGCTGTATCAAGTATAAATCACGAAAATCTTGTTAATTTTTGTCAACTTTTCAACTTTTTGGCATCCCTGCTTTCAGTAAAAAAACAATCAAGGTACTATCACTTAAATATAATAACTCCCGATCCCCCCCTCTGGATATCATCTTGATAGGATACCGTCTCTGCTTTAAATAAAAAAAAATTTAACTTATTGGCGTTCCTGCTTTCAAAAAAAAAATTGAGATTTTATCATTTATATGTAATACCTCCCCCCCCCCCCCCACTCTGGATACCACCTTGATAGGATACCGTCTCTGCTTTAAATAAAAAAAGATTAACTTTTTGGCATCCCTGCTTTCAATAAAAAAAACTTGAGATTTTATCATTTATATGTAATACCTCCCTACACCCCCCCCCCCACTCTGGATACCACCTTGATAGGATACCGTCTCTGCTTTAAATAAAAAAAAGATTAGCTTTTTGGCATCCCTGCTTTCAATAAAAAAAAATTGAGATTTTATTATTTATATGTAATACCTCCCTACCCCCCCCCCCCACTCTGGATACCACCTTGATAGGATACCGTCTCTGCTTTAAATAAAAAAAGTTTAACTTTTTGGCATCCCTGCTTTCAATAAAAAAAATTTGAGATTTTATCATTTATATGTAATACCTCCCTACCCCCCCCCCCACTCTGGATACCACCTTGATAGGATACCGTCTCAGCTTTACATTAAAAAAAAATACTAAATAATTAACTAGGTCACTATATGGTTCAAACAAACACGCAAAATAACGTTAAACAGCATAGTGTTCCTGAAAAAAAATGAGGGTATCAGTAAAGGGGTAACAAAAACAACAACAAAAATGTCGAAATTATTCAGATATACCTCAAATTATTGGAAAACTGAGTCATAGATTCGCCGTGGCATTCAATAAGATCCAAAGAATCTAATCAAAAGCGAGCACGCACAAAAGCCAAATTAGGCCAGTAGCCTAGAAGAAATCGCAAAATACCCAAGACAATGAACAAGTCCCAATGAGGGGCCCTGGGTCTATCAAAATATTTCAATGGTTTCCCGGGGAATTTGATATCATTTCCTTCTGTCTCCACTTTAAATGAAAAAAATAATTATCTTTTTTGCATCCTTGCTTTCAATAAAAAAAATAAGGTATTATCACTCAAAAATGATAGCCCCCTACCCCCCCCATAGGCAATAATTTACAATTAATTTATGAATCATATTTTTGGGGTAACTTCCGTTTCAATCTTTAATTCCCCAACCTTGTACATAGCTTAGTCTATAGCTAAATTTTGTCTCGGTAGAAGGTTTTTTTTTGGGGGGGGAGGTGAAATATTTCACAAAGACGATTGTATTTTCTATCAGGCGTTCAACAATTGAGTATTGAATATTAAGAAAATTTTATCTAAAAATAGCAAAAGAAAAAAAAAATTCTGCAAACTTACAATTCAGCTGTAGAAACAATCTGTCAGCTGTCAATTTCAAAATCCAACTGAAGGCTGAAGCTGTATAGTAATGAATGCGTTCTATAATTCTAATCAACTTGAAAATAAAATTCTTGACTACGAATGATGTAAGAAATAGCGATTGGGAAACTGCATTCGAAATGATTTAAACTCATTTCATAAAGACTATACTTTTTTGTCAACATATGAAGAAACTGTGTATATTGCAAGATTTGCAATTGCATATCGCATCTGTCTGGTTTTTATGCAAAGTAACAAAAGAGACGAAAATTAACGAACAAGAGAGTAGTGAAGAATTATGATATGCAAAGTAATATTCGGCAGGGAAACTCACTGGTGACAAATCGCTAGGGGTGGCACCGTGATTGCGTGATTTTCGGAGATTCGGGGAACTAAATTTTTTTTTTAGGGGAAATACCCGAAAATTCGGGGATAGTGCAAGCCCTGCTTGGTTTCTAATCAGGAAAATTGAAATACTAAACCACAAGAGAAGGAAAAGCTCCGAATTTGCGGTTGACGCACTAAAGAATTGCCGCAAAATTGATTTAAAGTCGACCGAAACGCCGCCGCCTTTGCCAGCGGCGGCGCGTTTTCGGCGCGCCGGTGGCGTTGCGACACTTCGGCGGCGGTCGACCGGGCCTCTCGTCGGCGGCGTTCGGTCGATCCGCCGGCGCGGTGCCGGGGTCTAGATGTGATGATATCATACTGAGATCACTTGACTCTTTGCATCCTTTTATATTGGCGCATGACGTCATGCAAAGGATGTCATCATGATTATACAACGCATATCAATTGAACATATTGAATCATATTATTTGAATCATAACATGTTGAATCAATTCAATATATTGAATTGAAACATATCAATCTTTTATGTTTCAATATGACGTCATTTATTTTGTCATGACGTCATACGCCAATATAATAGGATGCAAAGAGTCAAGTGAGCTTAACTTTGTTGCTTTCTTTTATAAATCTATATCTTTTTGCTATTCAAATGGGTTTTCTCTTCTTTTTTTACTCTAGTAAAAAAAAAACCTTGAACTGAGATTCTTCTCTAGATTGCAGATGCTCTAAGGCCTCGTGAGGGTGGGGAGGGGTCGTAAAAGTAAATTTTCTTTTTCTGTGGCCTCATAGTGGCCCTGCACGCATTCCAACTCATTTTCGTTTTCTGATTTTAAATTTAAGTGAAATGCAGAGATATCTTATGACTCCACGGCCTTTAGCTATTTTTACTGGCTTTTAACCTTATATAAACCAGTCAGGCGGAATTTAGCTGTCCGTCATTTTTACTGACTTTAAAATTGACACAGAATCAAAGGAAAACAAATTAGGTTTTAAAACGCGGGGTAATTTGGCTTTCTCTTTTAAATAAAGTCAAGGATCTGTGGGATTGGCTTACGAAGACACGTCGCGGGTTTTAAAAAGGCTGGGCTATTTGACTTTCCTCTCCGAAATACACTCAAGGAATAATGAGATTGGCCTACGAAGACACGCTGCAGATGTAAATCGATAAACTTAAAGTGCCCTTTTTACCACCGAATAATAGCAAAGTAATCTCTATTTTTCAATTTGTTTAAACTTGGAAAAAAAAAATGCAAAACATAGTTTATAACTGGGGATTTAGGCAATAAAGACAGTAATTGTGAGCATTTTGTAAAATAGATTAAATAGCATTTGATAGGGGCCAAGTGAAATTGCTCTTGGCAAGGCCGAATCCAGAGGATGGGAGCAAGGGGTTTGACCCCCCCCCCCCGTGATGTTCGTCTGACTCGTAAAAATGTAATAAAAATTGCATATAAACAAACTTTATGTGCTCTTTTTAAGTTTTAGTCTCCTCCCCCCCGAAAAAAATCCTGGGTACGGCCCTGACTCCTGTTGTCCAGCCCCAGTGGTTCTGAAGAAGTCTAAATGCATAATTTCTTAAACTCTTATGCAAGACTAATCACAATGATTTATCTTTTTTACTCGCAACTTTATCCTAAGAAAGTTTCAAACGAGCGAAGTTTCTTGGGTTTGGCTGCTATTTGTAAGAAAAGGGATAGTAGGGTTAGAAATTGAACACAATATTTTATCTTTTATTTTACTGGCACCTTTTTTGCAGGCAATTTTCAAATGGAGCGGAGTTTTTTGGGTTTAGCTGTGATTTTGCGAGGTGAGTGACACAGTGTTTGAATTGAACACAACATTTATCTTTTTTTATTGGCACCTTTTTCGAAGAAAATTTCCAAGTGTAGCAAAGCCTTTGGCTTTAGCTGTGATTTTATGCGGTGAGATATAGGTTAAAATTGAACAAAATTTCCTGAGAATTACACTGAATTTTAGCAGAACGAATAATGGCTTTAAATCAGTATTTAGAATGCATGATTTATAAGTTCCGGTTGCTTTTCAAAGAAACATGTTTTTTTTTTTGGATTTATGTTAAGCGATGATGTTTGAAAATAGGCTGAGATTAAAGTCACTGAGATAAATTTTTAATTGACCGCCGATTAATAATCCATAAAATGAAACTTCCGTAATGTTTGTCCAGACTTTACCTTGAAAAAGAGAAAGATTGCACTGCTGGACACAACCACAAGAAAATCTTGTTTGTTAATCTGATATGACTGTCCAAAGATTTTTAGGTTAGCTAAAAAAAAGTATTTTATATATATATATATATATATATATATATATATATATATATATATAATATATATATATATATATATAATATATATATATATATATATATATATATATATATATATATATCATATATAATATATATATCATATATATTATATATATATATATATATATATATATATATATATATATATATATATATATATATATATACATATATATATATATATATATATATATATATATTGGTGCTTGAAAAACACAACCCTAGATCCTCTTTGTGTTCTAGGTTGGAAATGGGCCCCAGAATTTAACTCTGGCACAGGCCTGTTTGAAAAAAAAAAAACGCCATGAATGTTTAAAGTTGTTAATTAGTAAGAGCAGGAAAAATTGTAAAAATCTTGGTGTCTGGGGTGACATGGGGCCAAACACCCCTCCTATTCCAATGCGTCCGCATGTATGTATTCCCAAAAGCTACTGTTATACTGCAAAGTTTGCCCTAGTTTTTGGGAGGTTAGTGTGCTCCAGTGAGGAAGATATAGAGGTAGGAACTAAGAAAATCTGGTACTTAAGTACTATCCAGAACATACTCGAAAAGTGAAGTTGGGTTAATCCTAATGAAATGTACAAAAATGTGATGAAAATGTAATACTTTAGTAACAAAATTATGGGAACTATAATAAATAATTATTGAAAGCAGGCCGCCCAGAACGTGTTATATTACTAACCTAACCACCTCTATATTTCAAATATTTAATTGAAATATACCTGCATCGTAGTTTATTTCACGAAAGAATAAGCTAATTATAACCGAATGCGGGAGAAAAACCAGTCTACTCAGATAAAACAAAATAAACTTCTAAAGTGTGTTCTGGATAATATGTAAGTACCGAAAAACCTTTACGAACCTTTTTCGAGCCCTAGACCCATTCCTGAAATTTTCATTCATGTACCAACACTTTCCAAGGTAGTGAAAAGTCGTTCTTCTTGGCTTTTATTCTTGCTAGTTCACTAACTTCCTGATCTAGGTACTACCGTTCTTTATGACTATACGTTCATCCAGAGTGGTTTAGAATTAACCTTGTTTGGATATTCTTTAAGTTTGGCTAATTACGCATTTCAGAATATGGAGGATTTTCAAAAGATCACTTAGGTGACCTTACACACATCTGACCTTTGTAAAAAGTTGGGAGGAGCGTTTTATACTACCCGTAATGCATCTGTTTCAAATTATGTATTCAGTAAAACTTAGTCTCGTTTTTGTTGTTGTAGATACAATATAAAGCCAAGGATTTATATATTTCCAGTGCTTTATGTTGCAAGCGTACTTCAAGGTGAGAAATCATGCAATTTGCAATCTTTCGAAAGGCATTAACTGCAAAATATCAGACGACTATAGCGTGTATTGAAAGGGGGAATGAGGATATTTACACCTATAAACAGAGAGGAATGGTGGTTCTCCCACTTGAACCTCCCCCAGAATAAAATTGCCCATTATTTTTGTGGGTTAAGGCCTTGAGTAGGGGCTATTGAGAAGGAAACATTTTAAGAAAACAATTCTTACCTCATAATATGAAGAATAATCGTAGCTAACGCATTTTGACCGCATCACCAGAGGCGTCGTTCGGAGGGGGCAGTTGCCGGTAAATTTTTACCAAATCATATTATTGACTTACGAATAAAGTGAATATACCAATCGATGCCTTTTTTATGCTCTTTCCAAATATAATAATCATTTTTAGTGTGTGAATTTTACCTCCACCTCTATATATACCAATTCAGTGTATATATTTGCACATTAGGGGGGGGGGCAAATTCTATTTCTGATGTAAATGGGAGGTAAGTTTAAACTTTACCCCCACCCCCTAATATGCAAATATATACCCTGAATTGGTATATATAGAGGTGGAGGTAAAATTCATTTCCGACAAAAATGACTATTATATTTGGAATGAGCATAAAAAAGGCATCGAGTGGTATATTCACCTTATTCGTAAGTCAGTAATATGATTTGGTAAAAATTTACCCAGTCCCCCCCCCAATACTTCGGAGAAAAAAGGTACTTTTGTCTTATAGGCCACCACACTCAAGATCTTGTATCGCGAACATGAGACAATAACCGGTTTTCATGGTCTTTATACCAGACTGTATTAGTTTCGGCTTGGTGCGAAACTACATTATAGCTATAATTTAATTAAATATTTAGTTGGTATTTTGGTTAGGTTAGATTAGTTTCGGGTACGTATTTAATATAATGTGGGGTCTGAGTCTGGGCGACCCCCCTTTCCATAATTCTCTGTTGTAGTTTTCATAATTTTGTTGATAATGTATTATATTTTCATCGTATTTTGTTTTATTTAATTAGCTTTAACCAAACTTCACTTCTCGACAGAACTTGAGTGTGGTGGCTATAAGACACAAGTACCAAAAAAATTATTACATACCCCATGCCCCTTGGCGATCCGGATATGGACCCCTCTTGCCCGCCAATAAAAATGATGAAGATACACTCCTGCGCATCACCACTGTCCTTTACCCCCAACCCTCTATTATGTAAATATATAGCCCAAATTATATATTTCTCATTCATTCTGCCACCTGTCACTCTTGTTTTTTCGGTTGTTGTTTCGTCGCAATTGATTCTTTCTACGGGTACACAGGTTGAAACAAGAGAGGCACATTGGCAGAATGCACGTGAATATATAATTTAGGCTGTGCATTCGCACATTAGGGAGGATTGGGAGTAAAATATAGTGGAGCTACACTCAAAATGTGTTGAAAAATATTATTTTTTAAGAACTGCTATTCCGGCTTGGATCATGCCAAGTCGAACCTTGATTAAAACGAAGACCTGCCATCTGTAAAATATTTTGGTAAAATTTTAGTGTAGGCCTAATACAGAAATCAGATAGCCATAAAAAAATAAAAAACAATAATACCATTCGAATCCACATTCAACGTTCTTTCTAAATATAATAATCGTTACTAATAACCAGATTATGAGCCTCATTTGTGTTTTGGTCTTCTCAGGAAAGAGGGCAGCCCTTCTCCTTGGAGGAATGCGGATGTGTCTCAACGAGTCTTTTTTAATTGCTGTTTCCTTGTCTTTTTTTTGCTACTTTTGTATCTTTCACAGTTTTTTTCTCCTTATCAAAGTCAATATTGGAAAATTCCAGTTTACTTATATTTTATTGTATGACTCGACGACCTTTGCTAAGATACCTTATTTTTGTGTGAATGTAACAGGTTTTCCAAGTATAACCAGTGGGAAAAGTTGGATGTTGTCATTCTTTAGCGTGGGTATTCTGTAATCAGACTGGGTACATTTTGTTGAGATTGTGTTAAAGAATTCAATTACATTAATAGATGATACAGATAGGGGAGGGGGGGCTTTGAAACCACTTGAGGAAATCTAATTGATTTTCTCCCAAAGTTTTCACAGAATTCCCGGTTTTGTTATTCTACCGAATTTGCCCCACACCCGAATGTGTACCCCAAAACTATCTTTTCTTAAAATACGTGTTGAAGGTAACAGACCCTATGGCAACCACGATGTGCCAGTAGCTGCGTTAAACAGTTCAAGCCGCTGTTGATCTACCATTGGAAGGAATCGACAAGTCACTTTACTGGGGCTTCCCTCCCGCTTCCTCCCACTAAGGCAAGTTGTCCCACATGAAAATGCAGCGTAGAATCTTATTATACTTTCTTTTTTATTAATTGGTGGCCAGTTAATGGAGCCAGAAGGGGGAGGGGGCATACAGAACTTGTGGGAACCATATTTGCGCTTCAATTTTGTCCTGCGAACAAGATTTTTGTTAGATTTTAGGAACACATATATATATATATATATATATATATATATATATATATATATATATATATATATATATATATATATATATATATATATATATATATATATATATATATATAATATATATATATATATATATATATATATATATATATATATATTATATATATATATATATATATATATATATATATATATATATATATATATATATATATATATATATATATCTAATATATATATGTATATATATATATATATATATATATATATATATATCTATATATATATATATTATATATATATATATATATATAATTATATATATATATATATATATATTATATATATCTATATATATATATATATATATATATATATATATATATATATATATATATATATATATGTTACCGTAAATATCCGAATCTAGTTAATTCACCGGTGACTGTCCGAAATTCCTTTTTCTCTGCTTGGATTCAATCAGCTTTGCAAGTCAGCTTTTTACCCAGGGGTGAATCTCCAGCATTTTTATTTGGGTAAGGGGCAAGAGGGGCCTATATCCGGATAGTCAAGGGACACGAGATGTATAATAATTTTTTCTCTGCATCATTGAGGAGCAACCCCTCCACCCCCCCTTGTCCCCTCCCAAAACGATGCCCCTGTTTTCACCTATGATGGTAAAAGTTAAAGTTAGATTATATTACAGTATGTTAGTTTAGGGTAGATTAGGTTAGGTTATTTTGGCTATAGTATTAAAAATGGGTTAAAACCTAAGATAGCCTAACTCAACCTAACCTCACCAAATCTAACCGAACCTAAACTGTCATCGTTAAACTTTGCAAAACCTTTCTTGTCAATGTTTTATCAATCGTACTCACGTTTTTCTTTAATTGATTCTTCTTCTTTTTTAATTACTAGTCTTTCCTAAACTTGACTAAAGGCTAATGCTGAGAGCGAAACAAAATTCTTCATTTCTGTCCCTTTTTACCTTTTTCGTAATTCATCTTCTAAAATCAGGTGACAGCTTGAAACCCTACTATTCAAATTTTGTAGTCAGGATAAGGACCGCCTTCTAAACCCGTTTGCATTCATCAAAGGATAACCGCCCCCTTTTTTACAGTAAGATCATTTCTGCGTAGCAAATTTTCAGGAATCATACCGTCCGGCCTTAAATTAAATTAAATAAAAAAAAAAAAAGTTTTTTAACTGAAAGTAAGGAGCGACATTGAAACTTAAAACGAATAGAAATTATTCTGTATATGAAAGTAGCTGTCCCCACCTCAACGCCTCGCTCTTTACGCTAAAGTTTTTATTGTTTTAAAAAATAAAGTTGTGAGACAGAATCAAACTTTAGCGTAAAGAGCAAGGCGTTGAGGAGGGGACAGCCCCTTTCACATACGGAATAATTTCTGTTCGTTTTAAGTTTTGATGTAGCTCCTTACTTTTAGTTAAAAAAAATTGTTATTTTTTAATTTAATTTCTGAACGTTTTTGAAATAATGCAGCTTTGATTTTGGCTCACCGTAGATGAATAATTAAAACGAAATTTGCATATTAATTTTACTGTTTTTTTGGCTAAATAGCTTTCTCGAAATTTGTTCTGACGTAACTTACGAATTAACTTACGTAACGAACTTGTATGTTTTTATTACGTATATTAGGGAGTTTGCCCCCTAGTCAGTACCTCGCCCTTTACGCTAAGTTTGAATTTTGCTCTAATCACAAACCCCTGAATCACAAAGGCCGGTTAATTAGAATAGATAGCTCTTTTGAAAGTACTAAAAAACTTAATTACCTCATATACGTAATAATTTCTGTTCGTTTTAATTTTTATTGCTGTTCCTTACTTTTAGTTGAAAAAAAACTTGTTTTTTATTTAATTTCTGATCGTTTTTTAAATAATGCTGGGAAATCCGGTGCCCCCTTCATGTCAATGTCCCTTCCCCCAAGGAAATATCCTCCATGGAAAGATCCTCCCCCGTAAACCTCCTTCTCAGACCCCCCCCCTCCGTAAACAATGGGCAAAGTTCATAACTTGCATTCCTTCCCCCGGGAACTGTGGGGGATTAAGTCATCCTCAAAGACATATTTAATAAATTTTCGACTATACTGAACAAAAGGGCTATCTCAAAATTTTGATTGGGTGACTTCGGGAAAAAATGAGCGTGGGAAAGGGCCAAGTTGCCCTATAATTTTTTTGGTCACTTAAAAAGGGCACTAGAGCTTTTAATTTCCGTTTGAATGAGCCCTCTCACCGTATTCTAGGACTACTGGATCGGTACGATTACCCCTGGGAAAGAAAAAACAAACAAACAAATAAATACGCATCCGTGATCTTTCTTCTGGCAAAAAATACAAAATTCCACATTTTTGCGGATAGGAGCTTGAAACTTCTATAGTGGGGTTCTCTGATATGCTGAATCTGATGGTGTGAGATTTATTAAAGTTCTATGACTTTTAGGGGTTGTTTTCCCCTTTTTTTGAAAATAAGGCGAAGTTTCTCAGGCGCGTAACTTTTGATGGGTAAGACTAAATTTGATGAAACTTATATATTTGAAATCAGTATAAAAATCTGATTGTTTTGATGTACCTATTGGTATCAGTACTTCGTTTTAAGAGTTGCGACTACTATTGAGCTGGGTCGCTCCTTACTTACAGTTCGTTACCACGAACTGTTTGAAAGGCTGACTGGTAACACTGATTAAATCCTAGGAGGAAAAATCGGAAATTCACCGGTGGATGTCAACATTCATCAATTTGCGGACATTCATAGTAACACACAGACACACACACACACACATATATTATATATATATATATATATATAATATATATATATATATATATATATATATATATATATATATATATATATATATATATATATAATATATATATATATATATATATATATATATTATATATATATATATATATTATATATATATATATATATATATATAATATTATATATATATATAATATATATATATATTTGTGCAGAACAGGGGGTGGGCATAATGTGGATACCACGAACTGTTTGATTAGCATAAAAACCCTAAAAATACGACATAAAAAATTGAATTTTTGGCTAGTTTTAACCCCTCTTTAGCCTATCAAAAATCCTGCGATTCTTGCCGAAACTCTGACTGTGTGAACCGCTACTACGGCGTCAAAACAGTACGCACTCGTCACAGTGTTAAACCGCCTGAGGTAGGCAAACTGGGAAAGGTTCCCCCTCCCCCATTTTTTACAATAACATAACTGTAGACACAGAGGATTCCCCCTCACTTTCATATTCTTAATTCCTCCCCGGGAAAAATTCTGTTACCCACACCACAACAAGTGGTGCCTACTCACGGAAGTTCGGGGGTGAGAACAAAATCTTGGGGGACATTTTTTCAATGAAAATACCAGAAAAGATTTTTTTTCGAAATTTAGGGGGCTAGCGGAAAAATCATGGGGGTGACTCAATACGTCTGTAAAAAAGCATAATTCATTACCTTTATGGTTTTATGATGGTCGATGTAGATATTACGCTATCTCCTCAAATATTCCAGAAGAGTACTTTAATTCATGCCGAATTCATGCTTGCCGACAGATGGAATTTTAGCACATTTTCTCTGAAGGAATGTTTTATATCAGGTTTGACTGATGTTACTTTTTCTTCAGTCCCAATAAATAGCTTGGAGATAGGCTATAGGGAAGAAGATCGTAATCTATGTCGTAGTCTGCTCTAGAATTATAAATTCGCTTTCACATATGCTTCCTGTGGCACATAATTTACATCTTGTCTGTCTTAATCATGTGTTGAATATCCTGATGGACATATGCAAAATATGATTTCTACTATATATTGCGTGGTGAATATTTCCTGGAATTCCTCCAGGCAGAAAAGATCCGTGTCTTTCATAATTCCCGAATTTTTCAGCTGTTTCCCGAATTTTGCAGCTGTTTCCTGAATTTAAAAAAAAAAATGAAATCTCTATATTCTTCCCAAGATTAACGTTCGTAAACATACAAAACATTCGTAAACATAAAATAGAAATTGTTAGTTTTCAATAACCATAATTTTCAGGGGTATTTTGGATTTCCCAATTTTATTCTGAAGAAATGTCAGGAAACAAAGGCGTCAATTTGGGGGAGATTGATAACCAACCTAGGTTTTGAAATACATTATTTTTTTGTATTCTCACTGAAAAAAAAAAAAAACAGAAAAAATCTAGCTTCTCCCCTAGTTTTTGAAAGAGACCTCTTTTTGTGTCTTCGTTAAAAAACTGAAAAAACGTACCCTCTCCCCTACGTTTTCGTGAATTAGTGTTCTTGTGGGAGAATCCCAGAAATCGAGGATTTTTGAATCACTGGAAATAATAAAAGGAATTCTAGCTGGGCCTGTTTAGGAGATACGGGAACCACGTAACCAACCCACGTACCTGGGTGTTTTGGAGTAAATCAACAGGTTTTTTTTAGCATGAAACTTTTGACTCTCAAAAAAGTGGAGGTTTCACCTTGGCTCATTATCGTTTCGGGGGATTTTCTTACCCTTCCCTTATAAGCTATCTAGTATACACTCAGAAGTGGAAACTCTCCTTTCCACGGAATGCAGTACTTTGTGATGCAGATCAACAATTGAAAATCCGATTTTTTGGGGGAAATGTACTCCACAAGAACCTGGAGACATTTTTACCAACCAAGGGTGAATGGTGTATGAAGAGGGTCTTGGCCCCCTCCCGTCAAATTTTGAATGTTCCCAAATTTCTGGGCACTTCCTGTTTAAATTATAATATAAAACTCAGTCTTTTTGTAGGGATGTTTATTTGTATATTGAAATAGGAAATGTTTAATTCTAGAAAATTTATTTCTCACTTTAGAAAAGGGATCCAGCCAGCCATCTATGGTGGCCTGAATTTCGAGCCCGGATTTTTTTATTCGTCAAAAGCGAAAAAATAGGTACCGGTAACTAAATGTTTCGTGAGTTTCAACCTGTGTTGGACATTGGACATTGGACAATAAATGTCATTGGACATTGTACAATGCTATCTGGCACCGATGGAGACTGATGGAACTTCGGAAGACCCCTTTGTGCCTGGTCCATTGACTCTTCTAAGGAATCAAATTAAAAAGCTTTGTATGCTTTGGTGCCTCAGGTTCATTCGACAGTGGTAACTCAAAAGACGGTATGATGCATAGGATGAACGTTCCAAGGGAAGGATTAAACCGAAAAATGGGTCGTTTTTGTTAAAAAAAACTAAAGATAAGTTCCTTGTGCAAGAATTTTTTTTGCATATAAGGTACGACAAAAAAATTCTTTAACCCACCTCCACCTCCGAAAATACACCCCCGCTAGAAATGCACTCCCCCCAGAAAATAACCCACTGGAGTTTACTCCTAGGGGGGTGGGGGTGCCGGCCACCAAGAAAAATGTGGTTCTATCCCACTTCAAGAAATATATTAATAAAGAATGAGATGGTTAAAACCCGTTTTGCGGATGAAGGGAGAAAGAACTAAAGATAATTCTTTTTGGCCATCTATCTGCGGCCAAACGAAAAGTAGATCAACCATGAATAGGATGGAATGAGGTCATAAGAAAGAATTTAAAGGAAATTAGAACTTCTTGGGAGGGGTTAAGAATCAATCTTTTGGTTTATTTATGCATGAATATGTTGATGTTGTATGCGTGTAGGCTCTTCGCTTTTGCTTAGTTTGATTTTGTTCTTATTTTGTACTTGATTTTACGTCGTTTTCATTTTCTTTTTATTCCTGTTTTGTCGTTGATTTATTTTTATTTTGGCGTTCATATATATATATATATATATATATATATATATTATATATATATATATATATATTATATATATATATATATATATATATATATATATATTATATATATATATTATATAATAGATATATATATATATAATATATATATATATGTATATATATATATATATATATTATATAAGTATATATATATATATATGTATATATATATATATATATATATTATATATATATCTATATATATATATATATATATATATATATATATTATAATATATATTATATATATATATCTATATATATATATATATATATATTATATATATATATCTATATATATATATATATATATATACATATATATATATGTATATATATATATATATATATATATATATATATATATATATATATATATATCTATATATATATATATATATATATATGTTTCATCTTGTTAGTGCTCTGTCCTTTTCCAAGTTTTTGTAGACGGGTTTTCAATTAAGTAAATAAACAATAGGCTTGGGTGAAAAGGAGCACACGCACCAGGATTAGCCACAGGTGGCCTGGTGCTACAATGAGTCTTTAGTAGTAGTAGTAGTGGTGTTATTAGACGCCGTAGTAGTAGTATTAGTAGTTTTATCCAGTTCTGTTTATTCTGTTCTGTTATTCATTTAGTTTGACACGAGAAAGTAAGAATTTAATGAATTTACTGTTGAATTTAACATTGAAATAAGATTGAATTTACAGTTATTTACAATGCTTGCATTGTTTTTGTCGAGTTGGACAGAATTTAACCCAATAAGATCAGAAGGATTTATGTCAGCAATAAAACTTGAATTGATGCGTGAATAACATTTTTATAAATGCTGATCGTTTTAGTCTATCCGTTAAAGAGATATTTTTTTTTGTCAAAACAAAATTCCTAGCTGTATTTGCCATTCATGGCAAGTTTTTATTCTGAATTTCAGTATCGCAAGTCTAATTGTGTTCTTGGCAAAGTTATGATGGTAAAGGTAAGCTAGAAAAAGAATAGAATCTTGACAGCACATACACAGATTTTTATTTTTATTTTTTTTAGGGCGGGGGTCAATTATAAAAATACAAAATTTACTTATGGTTTTAATGAAAAATAGCCTACCCAGAAATTCGGGAAAATTTGAGTTTTCGGTTAGGGCTGGGTCTTGAGCCCAACTCCTGTGTACGTTCCTGAGGCTAGATTCTGCCGATTTTGCAGGTGATTTCCTGGCATGGTTTGAAAAGTCGTCAGAAATTAATATATAAAAAAACTAATTTTTAAACTGAAAGTAAGGAACAACAGTAAAAGTTAAAACGAGTAGAAATTATTTTGTATAGGCTATGCGGAGGGCCACCCCTTTCTCAACCCTCGCTCTTTACACTTAAGTTTAACTTTTTGTCACAATTCTTTAAGAAAGACCGCTGAAATACAAGGGCCGTTGAATTTGAACAAGAAGTACTCTTAAAGCGCTGAAATATTTTAGAATAAAGAGCGAGGGCTGAGGAAGGGACAGCCCCCTCGTACACGGAATAGTTTTGTTTGTTTTAGGTTTTAATGTTGCTCCTCACTTTCAGTTGAAAAAAACATTTTTTATTTAATCTATAGCAGAATAACTTGCCCACGTAGTAGGTGAAAACAGAGATATGCAGCCTATTATGATCTAAACTTTCCCCGTTTTGCGCGAAAAAGACTATATCTAAAGGGCTGCTCTGAAAATTAGGGAAGGATTTTATATACAAGGTTTAATTTTTAAGGTTTAAATAAGGTTTAATTTTTGGGTACTTACGTGTTATAGCGACCACGCCAAAGAAGTGAAGTTAGGTTAATCCTAATGAAATATACCAAAATATGATGAAAATAGGATACTTTAGTAACAAAATTATGGAAAATACAAAAGAGACATACGGAAAGCAGGTCGCCCAGAACGCATTATATTTAATACCTAGCCACCTCTATATATTAAATGTTTAATTAAAATATACCTGCATAGTTATCGTTTATCTCGCTTAGGCTAAGCTGATTATCTCCGAGTGGACACAGAAAACCGGTTTCATTACAGGTCAAGAACAAAGTGCAGTCGCTATAATACGTAAGTATTATTTGAAATACATTGTTAAATTCAGTCATATCTCATATAGATGCATCTTACGTTCATAAATCTATAGCAGAATAACATGTCCTTGTAGGAGAGAAAAACAAAGAACGGTACTGTTTTACAAAGCGGTAAGCGCGCGAAAAGTGCAGTTTCGTTAACGCTAATGAAATAAAACAAAATAGGATGAAAATATAATAGTTCAGAAACAAATTTGGACTATATATTTGCACATTAGGGGGCGATGGGGGTAAAGCACAGCATATATTAAATACAGGCACTGTTGTATTAGCTGGAACCCACGCGATATATTATATAAGGAAGATACTTAAGAAACTAGTCAAACGGGTTTCTTTCAATAGAGAATTGGATTGCAAACCGTGGTTTGTCATTGCGTTTACGATATTTAAACTTTGTTTTTTGGAGTTTAGAGGGGGGAAAAGGTACCTAGGTTAGGTTAAGTTACGTATTTAATATATGCTATGCTTCACCCCTCCCCCCCCCCCCCTAATGTGCAAATATATAGCCGAAATTTGTTTCTAAACTATTATATTTTCTACCTGTTTTGTTTTTATTTCATTAGCGTTAATTAAACTTCACTTCTTGCGTGGGTTCCAGCTAATACAACAGTACCTGGATACGTAACCTAACCTAATCAACCCAATTTAGGTACCTTTTAGTCCCCCTAAACCCCCAAAAAAACTAAAGTTTAAATGTAGTTCCTGGAGTGATAAACTCTTTGTAATGCCTGTCTTTATACAGCGCCTCGTATAAGTACCGGGTTTTATCCTATCTGATTTTCAATACAATTGTCGCGCGCTTACCGGTTTGTAAAACAGTACCCAAAGAACAGTATCATGATGTGAACTCTCCTATTTCGCGTGAGAAAAAAAAACCTTTTCAAAGGGTAGCTCTAAAAACTAGGGAAGGATCATAACCCCCCTTATGCACTCCTAAATGGTATCCCCAACTTTCAAATGAATAAATTGGAGAGTGGTGGCTTTAGCTACAAAAGCGTGTAGTAAAGACACTCCCTTTCACTTTGACTTGAATTAGGAACAAACGGAAAAGCCCTGTAAACGACCTCAAGAATTTGGTTAGACAAATGATTTACTAGCCACATAGGGTATTCTCATTTTAGAAATATTACCGCTGTTTTATATCCTCCCTGCCTCAAAGGTAATTAGACTAACGCATTGAGATGGTTGTTGAACCTATACGGACTTCATGTACGGTTATAGAACCCGGTAATGTTAAAATTCGGAGATGCGAAGCAGGGCGTGGCAACCCAGCCTCTGTTTGGTTTTGAGATTCTTTCAACTTCTTTTCACGCTAGAGATATCCGGGTCGCTTTTTCCAAGGTCAGCTAACTGGTTTTTTTTCGCTGAGGTAAGCCCAACGATTGAGATTTTTTCTTTCATAACTGGATTCATCTTTTGACTTCTTTGATAAATACATGTTTTTTAATCAAAGAACGATTTATTTGGATATTACTATATGTGATGTTAACTAATGTTGCATTTACTGGTTTTTTTTTCATATGCTGACCAAAGATCCGCGTAGCGCAGGGACCAATCTCCTGATCCTATGCCTCCGGCCGGGGAGTTTTTTTTCGTAATGCTGACCAAAGATCCGTTAGCGCAGGGACCAATCTCCTGATCCTCTGCCTCCGGCAGGTGTTCAATGGGTGGTTGGGGACAAATAATCCGACTCGTCTTGTGTCCCCCCATATTTCTCCGGGTACCCATTTAGAGTTTGGATTGGTTCTGTCTGAGCTTACAAAGTCACCCCCGTTCCATGATAGTCAGCGAGGCTAGGACTCGAACTCCTGACCTCACGAACACAGGCATTCAACTCTAACGCGCTAACCACTTAACTTCATAACACACACGGACTGAAAATTTTTACTCTTCATAGACTGATTTACCATTACTCATCGTGGCTTACTGTGTGAATAAAATAAAATATTCTGACGAAAAAATTTTCATCATTGAATTTATCAAATAAATCTACACAATACCGTCACATACCTCCTACATCAGACCCATCATTGGGTAGGCTTGTCTTCTTGTGGTACATCAAGATTAAAAAAATTAAAATAATTGGTATTTGTCTGTTAAACAAAACACATTCAAGAATTACACAGTGTAATATCCGACAATAACCGGTTTGCCTATCTGGAATTGGTTATGATTTGCTTATTTTTAGTGAGAAATACTACGAAGTAGCTATATTTTAACTAAATATTTAATATATAGAGGTGGTTTGGGGTTAGATTAGGTTAGGTATCCATAATTTTGTTTCTAAAGGATTATATTATCATCATGTTTTGTTATATTTCATACACTGTCTCCTCACCATGATCTCATTCGTTTGTTTGCTGATTTTCTTTTTATTTGTCTATCTAACTTTAAGTGATGTGTGTGTTTATTTTTCTTTCATTTTTCTTTTTACTCCACCATTTTTCACATTGTTTGTGCAGTGGGTTATAAATAAATTATGATTATCAGGATTAACCTAACGTCACTTTTCGGATGTGTTTCGTTTAACCGACAATTACCAAATGATTAAATGTTGGGAAAGAGAAACACTTACAAACGAGTTGAGATTGTCCATATGCAACCCTCAAATCTCTGCTCTTTGCGCGAAGGTTTCACTAGAGCTTCCCTAAAAGTATTTTAGACTGCAAAAAATTTTAGCCAGCTAGTAATTCTAACTTACAATTGCTTAATTAAATCGTTAATTAAAACCCTTACAATTTGTATGGGTTTTAATTAATTATTGCTGTTTAAAAAAAATGAAGTGCTAATGTTCACATTGATTCTTGAGGCTTTAAGTTCAAAGTTGAATTTTAGTGTAAAGAGCGAGTGTTTGAACAGAGGGGGATCCAGGGTTGGTTTTAGGGGTGAGTGATCCCTCAGATGGCCAAATTTTTTTCTAATTATAGTGTTAGAGGGGTAAAAATACCAATGGGGGCCCAAATTTTTATCGGTATCCCCAAACATTAATTATGTATCCTCCCCAAGGTTTGAAGAACCCTCATTGTATACAGGATAATTGTATTTGTATAGGATAATTGTATTTATAGGATAATAGTTTTAAGCGTCATGGCGGAAGGGTATAAATGAATTTGATTGGCGGTTGCATGCATGAAACCGCAAAAAACGAACTAGGGGAAATAACTAAAAATCGATATAACTTGGAAGGATGCAATCCAAAGGTCATCATCCCTGCGTACGCATCTGAGTCTTTCTTTTGATAGTATTATGTAGTATTTTCTAATAAAAGTTTTCTTGTGTATAACCCACAGTTCATATAATTATCCAGTAAGCTTATCGCAGATCATTTCTGGTCTTCGTTCTCGGTGCGAACAAAAAGCTCCTCCCACTTCTTCGTGCAGTTATTAATAGCGGGTTCCCACTTGTTTCCGATTGTTTCGCGTCTGACTTGTCTACCCGTGAAAAGATCTGACGCCGCTTATGTTTCTACGTTCTCTGGAGCACTCGCACCCCGGTCCGGGTTTTTATAATGGGTGAGATAGGGAATGATCATACTGGATAATTATATGAACTGTGGTATAACCTTACAGCAGTCCTAAAATGAACTCTTTTTATTAGTAAATTTAAATTCTCAGTCCTGGTAGATAGATCTATGTATTTCAAAAGGCCAGGGGCCGTATAAACAAAAATGTATTCAAATAAAGAAAATCACTAACTAAATAAATTACGAACAAACAAAACAAAATTTCAAAGCGAATAATACCTCGTCTGGAAACAAAACCAATTGTCTAATGAAAGTGTTTATGCAGATTATCCCCTAAAGGAAGATTCTTTGTACAAATGATTTAGTGGGACTTTTTGGCTACTAAAATGAAATTGAGAATAGGTATTTTTTTTAAATTTCGTATAGCATTAATGTTTTCTACAATTGAAGTTACTGAAGTAAATATTATAGGAATAAAATTCTATTTATCCTGTTTTACCACATTTCTCATTTTATTTATCAAATTTAATTTTTCAGGTCTGATATGACAGTGTAATAGATTTTGGCCATAAAGAACACTCTTTCTACAGTGAGACTTTTGGGCAATTAGAATGAAGTTGACAACTGGTATTTTTGTCTACTATTGTGCTGGTAAGATTTATACGGTTTTTAATTGCGGTTTTAACTCTCGCTTTTTAATACCACCTGGCTAGCACCATAGACGCCTTAATTGTAAAAAAGATGTTTTGAAAGATAAAAGCCACTATTTGTTTACTTCTAATTTACGTGCATTTATGGTGGTTAAAAATAAACTGTGAAAATGGAAGACGGATTACGTTTATCTGCCCAGCTGTTCTCACGATAACTCTATTTAGCCCTTTTGAATTGACAGCCATTTTTTGTATTAACAAAATGTTGTGTTTTAGCTGTTCTAATCATGTGTATTATTTAGGATCAGGAAAAAATGCAGCCCTCTTAACCCCTGATTATAATTCTAGTTCTCAGGGAATTTTTTTTTACCCCCGTTAGCACCCTTTTTTCTTGATGAGGGTTTTGGACCAATGTCTAGTCCCCACCCCATGAGAACCTCTGAATATATGTTAATAAAACAAAATTAAAGCACAATTACAGTCCTTGCCAACGGCGAGCTAAGCTTTTAAGAGGATTTGATACCATAAAAACCATTTTGTGAACCTCAACGCCGGCTGACCGTCTCAAAGACAAAGGGTCCAACTACGAGGTCCCTCAGGGGACTAGCTATCATTGAAAGCTATTCAATATATATATATATATATATATATATTATATATATATATATATAATATATATATATATATATATATATATATATATATATATATATATATAATATATATATAATATATATAAACTGCACACTGCTGCTTTCATTTATGCGCTGCTTTCACTTTTAAGATTCCTAAGGTATCAAGTTCTTTGTGCTCTCAGAACACCCCACCGAAAAAATAACCTGGTATCCCTCAATCAAATTCCTGAATACTTCCCCGTTAGTCTTGAACTCAAGTAACACCCTCTTCACGTTCACGGTCCTTTTGAATTATGGTGGCTTAGGCCAAGGAAGAGTACACAGTTCTTAAGGGGTGGTGCTCAACCTCCTACTGCTAATTATATTAAACTACGATAAATTTGCCGTATGGTTCAAGTAACTCCTTAATTTCCTTTGAGTTTGTCATAACTAAGATGACAAGCATAGTGTAAATTAGCTAGATTGATGTATATGCACTGACAATCTGCTGACACGAAACGAATTTGTTGTTGAATGTGTACTGTGATTAAGTATTCATATGGTTGATGATAATGAGTTTAAGAGTGGGCTGGTGGGGCGATTGCTCCTCCCAAATAAAATAACTGTGCTTCCTATATTAATATTAATGAATGAGATTTATATCCTCTTTTTAAAACAACGGATAAGAAACAGAGAATAAATATAAATAAAAGTTCAAATAGGGATAAATCCTTTTATTAGACCGTGATAATTCACAGCAAATACTGGATATTTCGGTCACATGTGCAGTAACCGTCAGCAGAATAAATACTGCTGATGACGCTAGCTGTATTTCTGCTGATGACGGTCACTGCACATGTGACCGAAATATCCAGTATTTTAATGTGAATTTTCACTGTCTTTTAAAAGGATTTATCCCTATTGAACTTGTATTTATCGTCATGGAAAGGCAGTGTGGTCTTGGAAATTACATACGTCATATGTATGGAGAATAAATAAATAAAGAAAAGAGGCAAAAACACTAAAAGTAAAAGACAGCACGCCCAATGAAAAAGAAATATTCTACCAAACCAACTGAAATAGGCATATAAGTTAACCTTACCAGCCATCTAGGTATGGCCCCAACAAGTCTGATCGTGCTGGACTCCAAGAATTTTGCGATTACCAGGTCTTTGCGGCTTATTCGTGACTTCCAAATCTACCAGGGAATCTACCATGACTCCAACCATGTAGATGCTGCATTCGGGGACTGCTCGTGGATATTTGACCTTCACAGTATGACCCTAACGCTTTTTCATACCATTTGCCATCCGTTTCATCCTCTCTGGCTTTACAGTTCCGAGACAGAAGAACCACGTTTGTATCAAACCATCTCGTAACTACTAACTTGCTTTTTGATTGCGTAGACGTAACAGAAGTTCCTTTGTCCCCTTTCCCATTCCAGCTTTGCCAAAAAGTCCTGGGGCATTGGTCCCTAAACGGCTTTTCATTATAGTTCCCGTCGCGTTTATCTTTCTTTCAACCAGCCGGGTCAGGACCTTGACAGAAAAAGCATCTGAAAAAATCAGTATGGGCCATATGTTGCCTGTTTACAAGCCACGTACTCTTAAATCATCTGCCAATGTGGTGGCTCACTGGTAGGTTTGGAAGTTAAGAATTAGCCCCCAGCAACTGACAAGTACAAAATTTTGGAGGTCCAACAGAATTGAGCTTATTTGGGCCAGAGTAGACATAATTTATTGGGTATTGTTGTTCACCAATGGAACAAATTTCAAATTAGACCAGATTGTGAAAAATCTGTCTCGAATCCTCTTTTCTGATATAGCTTCTATCTGAACTTCCCAGACCAGTGCGTGCATATACGTGGAAGCTAGGAGCTCCCCTTTTGAGTGACAATCCCAACAAAAAACTGTCTGCCACAACAAAAAATCGGCCAACGGAACAACTTTTAAAAGAAACTAGCCACTGAATCGCAATGAAATTTAACTAACATGAAAAACTGAAACTCTGAATTCTGAAACTGAATTGAATTCTGAAACTGAAACTGAAATTCAAACTGAATTCTGAAACAAATCGGTTTTAGCTATCTCGCTTTTTAGATTGGAACCGAATGTCTACAAACGTAGACAAGGAAGTTTTGGAGCATCCGCTAGAGCCAAAGTAATCAAATTAAATGCTGTTAAAATTGCTTCAGTACCATCCACTGTCGATAAACCACACGTTATTTTTTCACATCTTATTCTCAACACTTTCTGTTTATCTCCTTTTTTATACCTTCTCCTGTTTTTATCTCCTAATTTGAGCTTGTTTGAGTTGGTAAAATAGTCAATAGAAATTTCATAAAGGTTCTTAAGAATATGACGTTATAGCTAGACCCCAGCGCCGCGCCGATGAGGGAAGATCGGCGGCGGCGGGGCCAAAAACAGCGCGCCACGCCGCGCCACCGGTAAGACGTCGGCGCGATCAATGTTGACCGCAAACATTAATGTTTTCATCAGTCTTTCTCAAATCACAGCTTAAATTTACAACAGATTCGAGCCTATTCATGAGTTCAAAAATTCACAAGTCGCTGGCTGGAAACTGGTCTTCTTCGTTATTCATCAAGAGAAGTAGAAATCTGGTAGAAACGAAATGGCTGTGGCGTTTCAGAACCCTTGCATAATACGAGTAGTTGAAGTATCTGTTAGCTATGTATTCTTAACATAAATAATTATCTGCTGCTTTTTTATTGCTTTTGGCTGCTCTTTTGGATATTATTCATTTTTTCTTTTGGGGATTCATTCCAAATTATAAACTGATAAATACCTAATATCAGTCAAATTATAAACTGCATCTAAAAGGAGTAAATTTATCAAATTGAAAAATACATGATGAACACTTCACATGAGAACACTTCAATTACAATGACACAAAAAACACTTAATAGTTTATTCGCTATGAAGAAAAATGAAGTGCCAGCTATTTTCTTAGGTAAAAAGTGAAAAGCTCATCCGTTTTAAGTGTAATTAAATGAAATAATATGCAGACTGAAGTAGCTCCAGGAATACGTTGAAATTTTCATCCTAGTTCGTCACTTTTAATCCAAGCAAAATGTTAGGACACTTAGTATCAGTTTTTGAGTTAAGCTTTGATTTCCAAATGCTCACAAGAATTACCAAATTTAAGAAAGTCGCAACAATAAGTCACCTGTGGTCAAAATACTCAAAGACTCCTCTTTGATCCCCACCCAGGCTCAAAGCTTCTGCTATGGTCATTTCCATGGAAATCTCCAAAGAGTTTCTTTTTAAAATAGCTTTCAAGCGTAGTTAGGGGTATTTACACTTTTTTGCTTTTCTTCAAAGCTTTGAAAAAAGTGTTATAGTATTCCAAATGTTACATTTGTGCATATTTTTGGTAATCATTTGTGGGGTGATCGAATTTTCTAAACCACTGTAGATACGTAAGAACGTTGCAACATCTAGCACCCTGAGGTCATAAGACTGTCAAAGACTCCTCCTTGAACCTCCCAAATTGAAAGCTTTTATTATGACCTGGCCTTTTAATGTAACTTGGGCACTGAACCCAGGGCGCCATTGTTACTCGAGCGCAACGTTAGGTGGGGATGTCGATATCGCTTTCGTCACACCAATTCGTTTTAGTGTGAATCTGCCTGGTACATATGAATGAATGTTTTCAAAGTAAACCCGTTTCATCAATAGGAAAAAAAACGGGTTGGACGCATATGTCCCTTTCCCTTTGGACGATAAAACCATGCAAGTGCTGAATCAAGTATAACTCACGAAAGTCTTGTTAATTTTGTCAACTTTTCAACTTTTTGGCATTCCTGCTTTCAATAAAAAAAAATCAAGGTACTCTCACTTAAATATAATAACTCCTTATGCCCCCCCCCCTTCTGGATACCATCTTGATAAGATAACGTCTCTGCTTTAAATGAAAAAAAAAATAATTAACTTATTGGCATCCCTGCTTTAAAAAAAACGAGGTATAATCATTTAAATATGATAGCTCAATACCCCTACTCTGGATACCACCTTGATAGGATGCCGTCTCTGCTTTAAATTAAAAAAAATATCAATTTTTTGGGATCCCTGCTTTCAATAAATAAAATTTCGAGCTATTATCATTTAAATGTAATACCTCCCTACCTCCCCCCCCCCCCTCTGGATACCACCTTGATAGGATACCGTCTCAGCTTTCATTAGAAAAATAATTTACTTAATAATTAACTAGGTCACTATATGGTTCAAACAAACACGCAAAATAACGTTAAACAGCTTAGTGTTCCTTGAAAAAAACATTGAGGGTATGAGTAAAGGGGTACAAAGACAACAACAAAACTGTCGAAATTATTCAGATATACCCCAAATTATTGGAAAACTGAGTGATAGATTCGCCATGGCATTCCATAAGATCCAAAGAATCTAATTAAAAGGGAGCACACACAAAAGCCAAATAAGGCCAGTAGCCTATGAGAAATCGCGAAATACCCAAGACAATGAACAAGTCCTAATGGGGGGCCCTGGGTCTATCAAAATATTTCAATGGTTTCCCAGGGAATTTGATATTATTTTCTTCTGTCTCCACTTTAAATGAAAAAAATAATTCCCTGCTTTCAATAGAAAAAAATGAGGTATTATCATTTAAAAATGATAGCCCCCTATCCCCTCCTATAGGCAATAATTCACAATTTATTTGTGAATCATATTTTTGGGGTAACTTCCGGTTCAATCTTTAATTCCCCAACCTTGTACATAGCTTAGTCTATAGCTAAATTTTGTCTCAATAGAAGGTTTTTTTTTTGTGGGGGGGGGGTAAAAATTTTCCAGAAAGAAGATTGTATTTTCTATCAGGCGTTCAATAATTGAGCATTAAACATTAAGAAAAACTTATCTAAAAACAGCAAAAAAAAAAAATCTGCAAACTTACAATTCAGCTGTAGAAACAATCTGTCGGCTGTCAATTTCAAAATCCAACAAAAGGCTGAAGCTGCATAGTAGTGAATGCGTTCTTTAAGTCTATTCAACTTGCAAATAAAATTCTTGACTACGAATGATGTAAGAAATAGCGATTGGGAAACTGCATTCGAAATGATTTAAACTCATTTCATAAAGACGATACTTTTTTTTTGTCAACATATGAAGAACTGTGCATATTGCAATATTTGCAATTACATATTACATCTGTCTGGTTTTTATGCAAAGTAACAACGGAGATGAAAATTAATGAACAAGAGAGTAGTGAAGAATTATGGTATGCAAAGTAATATTTGGCAGGGAAAGTCACTGGTGATAAATCGCTAGGGGTGGCACCGTGATTACGTGATTTTCGGGGATTCGGTGAACCAAATTTTTTTTCGGGGTGACGCACAGATTTTCGGGGAAATACCCGAAAATTCGGGGATAGTGCAAACCCTGCTTGATTTCTAATCAGGAAAATCGAAATACTAAACCACACGAGAAGGAAAAGCTCCGACTTTGCGGTTGACGCAATAAAGAATTGCCGCAAAAATAATTTAAAGTCGACCGAACGCCGCCGCCTCTGCCGGCGACTGCGTGCCTGCGGCGCGCCGGCGGCGTTACGACACTTCGGTGGCGTTCGACTGGGCCTCTCGTCGGCGGCGTTCGGTCGATCCGCCGGCGCGTTGCCGGGGTCTAGGTACAGCTGATATTTCAAGCCCAGAGAAAAACTTACAACTTGTCAAGATGGCATATCTTTTACATAACAATATTTAATACAAACGTGCAGAGACGGAGAGAGAAGCTGTAATGATGGCATGTTTCTATGTAGCCAGAGTAGAAACAATAAGTTTAAATATTAAAATATCAAGTTTAAGTACTAGAATTTTGGTGAAATGAAGTTAGAGTTTCAGTAATTCGGAACTAAATTTGACAGATATAGACTGTTCAGCTGAATTTACAGCATGGAGCAGAATCTTGGCGGCCATGTTGCGCTTCTCCCTCAAAACTAAATAGTGACGTTTTTCCCGGAGAAAGTGCGAATGACAAATATAGGCTCGAGATTTATTGTAAAATTTTCTTGGTAATTCCAAAAATTGCGCCATAGCTGAATGCACCATATATTTTTTAAATGAGTAAATTGGGTTAAAGTTTCTTGGTTAAAAAGAGGAAACGTTAAAATTCTAGATCATATTTTAAAATTATTATCGTCAAATTTAGCGCGTCTAACATCCTCACTAGAAACTTTTTATACTCTTAATTCAAAAAATGAGAGTTTAACGTTTTCTATATTTTTGTTTTCATTCTTTTTTAAATTACCCCCTCCACCCAATGATTAATCATGTTGAAATGGTAGTCCAAGAAATGTTTGCGTCAGCTTAATTCATTCAGGGGCGGATGTAAAAACAAAATCTTGGGGGTTCCAATGTGACAAGGGTGCCAATAAGCAAAATCTTGGTGGGAGGGCAATAATTGACGAATTTATTTAAAAGAAGAGTGGAAAACATAAAAAAAAGGAATGAGGGCACCAGAAAAATCCCTGCCCCCCTGGATCCGCCAGTGAATCCATTTGACATTTTAAGAACAAAAACTGTTTTTGGCATGTGATATCTTTTCCCATTGTCTCACTAATAATGGTGGAAAAAGTGCAACGTAAGATTCGAAGGCATTATTCTATTTATTAGCATTTGAAAATAATCATCCAGCTGTGAAATTAATTTAAGCAGTAAATCAGCCTCTACGTTCCCAGATTAATCTTTGAAGAGGAACTTGATAGCAATCATTCAGTTGTTGCAATTACTGGGTTAGTTGGTCATATGATATCATATGATCAAAACTAAAGAGATCAAGTATGGGTTAGATCCATGCATCGATTAACTTTTTTCGTGCGTATGACATAATAGCTTTTCAATTTGAATGTAGTTGAGAATTTGACAACTGTAGAACAGCTATAAAAATAGTTTCGAATTCTATATGGAAAACTCAATAAAAAAGGCAGAGAAGTTGGTACCCAAACTCAAGGTCCTTGTATCAAAATAAAGTAGTGGTTCTCAAACTTATTTAGACATTGTACCCCTTTTTACCCACAGAACATTTTACCCCTTCTCAGTTACCGGTACTAAGTAAACTATATCTAAAATATAAATAAAATTGCCAGTTCTAGAGTTAAAGGGTTATTTAATTTTTTTGTTGGCCGGCCGCGTACCCTCTAAAAATTTTGAGTACCTCCAAGGGGTATGTGTACCACAGTTTGAGAACCACTGATCTAAAGTAAATGCTAAAGTTGAGTCTGACTACTATCAAGCTAAGAATAAATTCTGAGCTAAAAAAAAATCGATTTCGAAAATAAACAACAGTTAGAAAAGCAAATGCGCTAAGTAGCAATACTCCCTCCACACTCGATAATGTTGCTTTTATGGTTTGCCATATTCCCATAATTCTCCATGTTTTGGTGTTTCCAAAAATTTCATATCTCTCGCGATGAATTCCAACGTGTATCCGTGGATGAGATCTCGCCAGTTTGTGGGTAATTTCACAGTAGTAACAACGTTTTACTGCGTCCAAAGAACCTTTTTAAAAAGTTATACCGTCCAAGGGTTTTCTACTCCATTTGTGATTCAACGTGAAAATAATCAAGAAAAGTCCAAAATGAGAAAAGTCAAAAGAAAAATGAAAGCAGCCCAAAATGAGAAAAGCCCAAAAGTAAAATGAAAACAGCCCAAAATAAAAAAATTGCGAAATTTCAATGCTTTTTGCCTAGACAGGGCTAGCCACAAAGGGCTTTAGAGTTGAAAAATTTAAGTTTTTACTCTTCTATTCTTGTAAATAATAAAAATGTTTATCTTCTGACTGCTGAATATGTTAAATATATACTGTTATCAGATTGAGGTTTAGCATTTAGAAAAAGAAGTACTTTTTTTTAGATATTTGCGTTACTTTATTAAGCACTTTTTAAGATGCTTTCTAGCACAATTTTTTTCTAATAGCTGTTAACTTTGAATTTATATATCCCGAATCAGGCGATAAAAATGATCTCTTTTTAACTAACGAAACTAAAAAATTGAAAGCTGGAAAAGGGTTATTTTATCGAACTGGAAAGGTTCGTTAAAAGGTTCGAACTTTCAAAGTCAATTCCTTTATTTTATTTGAGACTTAGAGAGAAACAAAATGGGGACTGGTTGTTTGTATATAAAAAAAGGTTTTTTGAGTCACCCAGAATTGCTGCTGTTTGTTGACAGACAAAATTAACAATAATAATTAAAAATAATAAATAATACGTCCTCTAGTCTGTGTACCCATCGAGTTTAGATCTCTGATATTTTTCTTTAAAATTAAAAAAGTTGGCCCTTGGTTTTTTGTTCCTTACGTCCCAGATTTTAAGAAAATCGAACAAACTTTGATTATGTAGATTTAGTAGATTAGATACGATTCATATAAAAAAATATGGAAGAAAACAGGGATTTCCTGATATGCCTTCCTTATGCAAATTCCTTTGGAGTGATAAGCCTAAACTTTATGAGCGTATGTATTTTTGAAAGTGCCAACAGGAAAATTCTTCTCACTTTATTAGAAATATAGTCAAAATCATATTTGTTTCAAACTCTGAAATGTTAGGCCCCTACATGTAGATCTCCACATAAGTTTAGAGCGTTCAGACTACTTTTTTTTGTTTTGGGCCAACAAATATGGATAAACACCCAAAACGGATCGGCCTAAAAATAATCCTTTTGAGCCACCGGTTGCCCTTAGGTTTAAAAAAATTCAGTCCTTGGAATCTGAGTAACTTATGCTTGAGTTTGAAATGCAAATCTCCGATCTATTTTTTTTTCTGTAATCTATTATTTTTATTTTTTCTAATCTATATCTCTTATTTTTTTCCAATCTATTTAAATCGCAAATCTATCTTTTTTTTATGCATGTAGTATTAAGCATTAGCTTATGTGTGCCCAGCACTAGTGCTAGCTGAAATATTTAGCTATCTATCATTAGAAAAGGGCACAGAAGAGGACGGTTAATCCCCGAATGAATCTTTAGCCCTAAAAAGGGCACTAGAACTTTCGATTTCTGGTCGAATGAGTCTCCTCCTATGTCTTGGCAACCATCCATTCTGTATGTAGAGGTCGAGAAAGAAATGCATGGGAAACCCGAAGTTAAAACTTCAGATAAAAAATCCTTAGGGAAAAAATGTAAGCGATATCAAAGAAGAAGCTTTTCAGAGGTTCCTTTCAGTTCGTTTTAGAGAAAATCTAATGAATTGTGAATCAATAAAATGAATTTTATTAATCTGCATAAATTGTATTTTGGATAATAAATGAATGTTAAGTGAATTAAATCAAGCTGGGTGGCTCTTAATTTTCAAATAAATAAGTATTTTTAAATGGAAAGTCTCATATAGGACTGGAAAACCAGCCATCCTTTCTTATAATAAGGATGTTTCTTTCAGTTCTTTTATGGTAGCTAATAACAACTATAAAAATTGTTTTCAATTCATTAGGACTTTCCCCGTTCAAAAATCACATTATAAGAAATGCCATGTGGACTAATGGCTGTTTTTGGTTAAAACCCCAACTGAGCATGGGGAGGTGGGGGGGGGGAGAAGAGCAATCTGTAAAAAAATATCTAATCATTTAATTGTGCTCTTTAAATATCGTTTAAATCGAGCCTTCGTCAACCACTGTTGCTAGCAGGGGAAGTTGCAAGACCATATTCAGGGGTAGGGGCTAGGGGGTTTGAACCTCCCTCCCTTGAAATGCTTGTCCGACTCGTAAACCGTAATAAAAATGCACAAAAATCCATTTTTGATACGTTTTAAAACATTTTTTGTTACCCCCCCCCCCCCAAAAAAAAAGGAATACACCCCCCCCCCCCACCGCACCAAAAATCCTGGATATGGCCCTGGGAAGTTGCTTTATCTGATTTATCTAAAAAAATTGTATCAATGACTAGTTCTTGATCCATCAACCAAGGTGATGGATCTGGAACGGAGAGCCTCAAGACGATCCCTCAGTAAACTCTACGACTCACCGCTGACTCAACTGTTTTTGTGAATGAATTACCTGCATTTAATTTTTAGTGTCAAATATGTTTTTCTTCTTTCTTTTGTTTCATTTTGTACTTTGCTTTTTTCCATTTATCCATTGTAAGCGGGCACAAATAAATAAGCATATATATATTACTAGTAATGCTTAAAATTACATACAACTTCCGCCTAATACAATCGTTTCTGTTTGAGGAGTCACTTATTAGCTTTGGTGTTCAGAGGCGCCAATGAGGAAGAGACTGTCCCCCTGTATTTTTAAACTATCCCGTACTTGTTTAGTATCCAGTAAATACGCGATAAGTGAAGATTCGTTAATCCAGTAAATACGCGATAAGTGAAGATTCGCTAATGCTAATGAAATAAAACAAAGTATGATACAAATATAATAGCTCAGAAACAAATTTGGGCTATATATTTGCACATTAGGGGAATGGGGGTAAAGCGTAGCACATATTAAATACGTAACCTAACCTAGGTATCTTTTCTTGCCCCTTCAACCCCAAAAAACTAAAGTTTAAATCGTTGTCACGGAGTGAGCAATACCTGACTAGGCAGCAAAAATCTGTTTTTCATATAGCATCTTTGAGATTTCGATGCGGTCTTTCTCGCGTGTTTACTGGATTCTAAACAATTACCACTATTCTTTTTCATGTCTTCTTTAAAAGAATCCTCCCTGCACTTTCGTGAATTGGGGTCAGTTTTGGTGTTACCACTTCTATGAGTTATAACAATTTTAATACCATTGCTGTATAATAGTAATAGTATTAGCTATTTGATAGATGGCATCAGCTATGTAATAACATCCTGAGACTGGTAGTCGGAAAGATGTAAAAGTTGAGGGAGCGTTTGTTCGGTATGATCTTTGTTTCTGGCCTAAATTATGCTTTGGAGCTAACTGAACAGAAAAACAACGTCCGCATTGAATTAATCTTTAACCTTGATATAAGTTACTGTCTTTCTGGAAAATAAAAACTAATCAAAAATACATTCACCAATGGTTTCCTATTCAACCAGAAAATGAACCAAAACGGAAGACTAAACCATCCATAAAAGTAAACATGCTTACAGAACCTGGATAAAAAAGGGAAAAAATAGAGATAACTTTCTCTGATTGAAATGAGTGAAAACGAAAACTTTATTTAAGTAATTAGTCTTGATGAATAAAAACAAAACAACAAATAATTTTATTGAAATTAACGTACGATAATTCATCTAAGCAGTTCTAAAGATTCCTCATTGCAATTACTTTAAAAAAAAACTTGAATACTAAATATTACTAAAAATCATTTCACGTTACTTTCATCATTTTATGTATAATTATAAACAATGTGAACGGAAGTAATTGTCAAGTTGCTTATCCATCGCACGTTTCTGTGACCCCCCTCCGGTTGAGAGTTCTCCAGCGTAGTAACAACGATCTTATATTTATATAAATTTGAAGTATTTGAAAAATCTTCGGAAAAATTCGTCTTCAGTTAAACCTGGTCCCGGGAAATTCCACATCCTCGTAAAGTTTCCCGTGGACTTCCCCTCCCTCGGTGAAAAATTCCCCTGACTTAGCCTATTAGTAACGATCGTCTTTTTAAATAAAAAATAGTGTTTGAACGATCACCCCAAAAAGCTCCCCCGTGGACAACTCTCCCCGAAAATTCCCTATGTAGGAAATTCCTCCTTTACGAAAAAATTCCCCTCACTTTAAGTCCCCTCCCCCTGCTGATGAAGACGAAAATTTTTTCCATGAACATTCAAGAGCGACTTTAGAATGTAAAACGACAAGAAATATATACGACATTATGCCTAAAACTAGCAGAGATTACTATGAACGAAGACATGAAAACTAAAACAAAGATAAATTATTAGTAAGCAATTAGGTCACGCATAAATTACACGCTTAAGGACGGTATAGAATCCTGCCATGCCCATTTCAGGCCTGAAGTGTCAATTGACTGATCTCTTAAGTTGAAAGTTTGTTTAGCCAATTGATTTTATTATTTTTTTCACATAAGGCTTCCCTTTGCTCACTCATTTACGGCTGCTAATATCAAACTGATCGGGGACAGAAAGTATGTTGGCCTATTCTTGGTCCCCCTATCATCCTATTTCCTCCAAGGGAAACGCCTGGTTCCATTTGCCAAGCCAATCGAAAAAAAGGATTTTTTGCACTTTTTCGGGCCCCGTGTTCAGAGAGAGGACTGTTCCCTCGAACTAAAATTTTTCTAATATAGGAGGGTCCACTTGGCCCTGGGGTTTCGGCCCTTTTGGGTCTGATTTTTGGGTGGACCATGCCCCAAAATTAATCTTTTCTATGTATTGGCTCCTCGGTCCGAGGATTTAAGGCTGTTAGTTTCGAACTGATCAGGACAACGAGTTTTTGGACCATTGCCCCGCCTCCTAACATCCTCTCCCCTTAAAACATCTATGATCCCTTAGCCCAGGCAATGATGCTGAAATGTTTTATACCAATCGGAAAAAAAGTTTTTGTTCCTTTGTTTTTAGGGTCCGCTTTGCCAGAGACTTGAGGTTTTAAGGTTCAAAACGTTCAGAAAAAAAGTTTGGTTGGCCCCTTTTAGGGATCATATTCAGGTGAAGCAATTTTTTTCCTCTCATTTTTTTTTGCAAATTGGGGTTGCTTTGACCTAAACAATTTTTTATGATAAGGTTCAAGCCAGTATAAAAATTGCTTCTGGTGCCAGTTTAATTGGGCCCTTACCCCGACCCACATTTTCTTCCGCATGGGGTATTACTTTACCTAGGAGCCTACGAATGTAAGTTTCAAGCCGTTCACAGAAAAAAGGGTTTTAGCCAAATTTTTCGGTTCAATTCTGAACTCCCTAACATCCTGGCCCGACCTAAAAATATTTGGTGCCATCTGCCCTGACAACTATTCTTGAAAATTTCAAGCAAGTCAAAACAACGTTTTTGCACGCTTTTTGGGTCCGATATTTGAGAAAACATAATTTTCCTAAAAAACCCTAAAAAGTTTTTTTGTTCGTTTGGGGTCTCCATGGTCCAAGAACTCTAGGGTATAAGATTCAAGGTGATTGGGGGAGGGAGGAGGGTCCAGGCTTCCAACATGAAATTTTTTGTAAGTTTATGCCTCCTCGGTCCAGGGACTAACGGTTTTGAGCTTCAACCCGTTCAGAAAATAAGTTTATAATTCCTTTTTCGCTCCCCCTTTTCAGGGAACTAATATCTTTTTTCGATTTTATTTCTGCATGCAGGTCTCCTAACCAAAGGACTGAAAGATATATGTTTCGAGCCAATCAGATGTATGAATTGTCGGCCCTTTATGGGGCCTTTTTTTTGGGGGGGGGGGGCAATACCCCAAGCAATTTTTTGTACATTAGAGCCCTCTCGGTCCAAACAATCACCGCTGAAAGTGTCAAACTGCTCAGAAATGAAAATATTTTGCCCCATTTTGGGCCCAGAAGACCCCCTCCCATCTCAAAAAATATGTTCCCCTCTTGGCCAGTGGAAAAATCCCTGAAAATTTCGAGCCAATCAGACACCCAAGATCATCAATCCCCTCCCCCTTCCACTGTAAAACCTGTCTGTAAACAACTGGCAGCTTGGATGAATTATGGCCCTTTTCCCAGGGGCTGGGGTGGGGGTCTTGTCATCTCCGGAGCAATATTTGTTATACCTTTCAACAATTCAGAACAAAGTGGCTATATCAAACTTTCGGTTCGATATCAAGAGGCAAGGTCGTACCCAGGATTTTTTTTGGAGGGGGTTTTACTGAATTTTTTTTTTTGGGGGGGGGGGGGGCACACAAAAAAAACTCAAAAACGCATACAAAATTTGTTTTATGTCCATTTTTGTTGCGTTTTTACGAGTCAGCCAAACATTTAGGGGGGGGGTCAACCCCCCCCCTGGATACGGCCTTGTCACGGGGGATCTAGAGGGGGGTTAGGTTGTAGAAGTGGCAAAAGAAGGGTCACTTTCCAGTCACTTTCGACCCTTAGAAGTGGCACTAGAACCTTGGAGTTCCGATTATCGTGACTGCACGTTCTTTGATTACACTTTTAAATTATTTTTTTTTCTTTAGTTTTTGTATCCAGCCAGAAATTTCTAAATAGGCATCCATTCGGAGCTGGAAAGACACAGGCTGATTTTGATTGTCCAGAAGAGTTTGGATACTACCCTCATGAAACGGACTGCACTCAATACTATGTTTGCGTATTTGGAAGTGCGTTGCAAGAAAACTGCCTGGGTGGACTTGTATATAGGTAAGAGTTTCTCCTCAACCATGTGGATAGTTGTAAACATGATGAAGAGAGAGATAGAGAAAATCAAAGAAAAAAGTTTAATTTTAGTCTTTTAGGCTTGACTGAAAGAAAAATAAAACTAAAAAAGTATCCGTTAAAAATATGTGTTAAGGACAAAATGATTAATGTGGCTGTATTCGTAATGTCCGTAATGTTTTGCTTTATTCGTAATGTCTCTGGTGGCAGTTACTGTTGTTTGAGTGATAGATACACATTTTAGTTTTGTACTCTTTAGACGTTGGTTTTTCTCTAACGGGTCTTAGAAATATTTACTAATCATCATCATATTACTGATCATCATTTTGGCCAGCATTTTGACAAAAAAAAAAAAAAAAAAAAAATGAAAGAGACAAAACAGCAAGAAAAATCGTTTAAATTAAGACAGTGAAAAGTCACAAATAGATAATGGGTTTTTAATTTACACCTGGAATAATTTTTTTCAACGAATAAAAAAAGAAAGGAAGGAAGAAAAAAAAATACTAAAAGAGAAAGAAAGAAGACAGAAAGAAGATTTCTTTTTTTTCTAAAATAGAAAAAGTTGTTGATATATACAAAGATTGCCGAAAAAATTGCTTACTTGTCTGATAAAAGTTAAATTTTCAACTGCATTAATTGCTTGACACAGTAACTAAAATTTAAAGAGTTGACAACAGAATTGCCTTGACAAGCGAATATATTAATTTTTTCGTTTCTTACCATATTTGTGAAACTAGGCATACTCAGCATCAAGGAAACTGTTAAACGTGTTATATAGCTCTGAAATAAAGTTCTAAAGAGTTATATAAAAGTTATATAGTGAATATAGTTCTTGTATGACAATCTTGATGAATCATCTGATGATTCATCATCTGAGGGATACTCAGCATCAGGGTAAGTATGAATCATATGATGAATCACCTTGATGAATCATCTGAGGGATACTCAGCGTCAGGGTAAGTGCTGGAAGTCTACAAAAGTCGTTTGTAGGATTTCTTTTATGTTTGAATCAGGGTGTCGTTTCAAACATTATGGATTGTGTTAAAAGTTTCATGAGACATAATTTTGCACTAACCAAAACGTTTAATTGAGCGGCTGTTGTAGGAAACTTTTCAACTGTTTCACTAATTTGTGTGGCTCTTGAGACAATGCCAATATATAAAACTTAAAGGATCCATTTTAAAGATAATCACGTAAATTTTAAAACCGAAAATTAATGCTGACTCTGCAATTTAACGTTGGTTTATTAAATAAGAAGACTATTGAAGATCACTTGTAATTTTCATTGGACCAAATTTTCAAGGCTTCTCCTCATGGGCTGCAAAATATTGTAGCTTCATATTCCTCGATATGCGGCGTAGATCACTAAATGTATCTTAGGACTGGATGAGAGACCTCTTCAAATAAGGATATGCTATCTTGGAAGAATTCTGTTGTTGTCCTTCTAAACACTATTTTAGGTAAGAATTCAAAATAAATATTTTTGGAGTGTAAAACTTTATAAGAGTCTAAATAGATACAATATTGATAAAATTGCATAGCAAAACATTCATAGCCACTATGCTGCAATTTCACCGCAATGTTTATATAGTATTATTATATTATATAATATATATTATATTAAATATATTATAATATTATATAATATTCATATTTACCTTTAGGTTCAGCATTGCTCCCACCCTCCTAAAAATATGTATGTGGCTACTAATGGATTGTACTTGAGAACGAAAATCTAATTAGGCAAGATGATAAATATGTTTGCTTTTTAGTCGTGAGCTACAAACCTGTGATTGGCCCAGAAATGCAGACTGCATCGCTAACTCGAATAGCACCGGCCACCTAGATGATCACAAATTCAGCACAATAAGAGTCGTAGACACCAGGACACATAGCACAAGTCCCCGATCTATACCAACTCAAGAAGCAAGGTAGGCTGTTTTATTTTTATACAGAATTTTGTATGATTTATTATAATTATACATATTATATACATTATATATAATTTATAATATTTATATATAATATGAAATCATATTATATAATATATATAACTTATTTATATGGAACTATTACATAACTTTTTGTTTAATATAATTAAATGAATTTAAAATTCATTTTTATTGATAATTATTTATAAATAATATAAATTTTATATATTTATATTATTTTATATATAATAGTTTATTTTTATAATTTATGTTCTTAACTCGTTAATGGTTAGAAGCCTATAAGCAAAAAAGGGGAAAATTCAAGCTAAGCCGAAGAGCAGTAAAAGGAGTGGAAACTTAGTCAAGGGGGAAGAAAGCTCAAAAACAAGCACAGACCTGGAAGTGGAAAAAAAAAATACGGTTTGCAGCTTTGATATAATTCTAATTTCAGGCAGACAGAAATTGTTAAGCATTCTACTGAATGTGTCAATGAAGCATATGTGTAGTTCAGTTTAAGAGTTGAGGCCATTCTTCGCGTGATCCTTATTCGAAAGAGGTGAAAGGACTATAGAGACGAGAAAGGGGGGGGGCTGAGGGACCTAGGTCTTCAAACTACATATTGTCAATCCTTACATGATTCACATTTCAACTAAGTGCAACATGTCAAGTTTGTTGCTAAAGTCAAGATTTCTGTTTTCTGTCCGTGGCACGGATCCCTCTCTCAATCCTGCTGGTTTGAAAGAGGTGTAACATGTCTTTATAGATGATTTTTGGGCTGGGAAGGAAGAGACTTGAGTTCTATAACCCCATCTGGTGTCTCCTAGTTATACAGTTTCATGGGAGGGTGTACAGAGGGAGGATTTTAGTATATTAGGATGGAGGAAGAGAATGCGTGCCGTGTTGGCCTTAGGCGGCTTGGTGCTGTGGTGAGTTGTTTGCTGTAGTTGTAGCTGTAGTAGTTATAGAGAATTCAATCCTGACATGTTTCTGATTTCAACAATTTGTAACATATCCACCTTTCTGCTAAGTTCATTTTTGGAACCTTCCTTTTATCGATCAGGGATTTAGATTTATCGATCATCGATCAGAAAATCATCGATTTTCTCGATCGATCAGAAAATCATCGATCAGAAAATCATCGATCATCGATTAGATTTATCGATCATCGATCAGATCATTGATCATCGATCAGGGATTTATCGATCAGAAAAATTCGCCGTAGAAACTTTCAATTTAAGGTGGAATAAACTACTAATTTTTCAAAGTGGCTTTTAAAAAGTAGGTATGCAGACGTGAATAACTATGAAAGCGTTGACAGTGGCAATGAGGGTGGTTGAAATACGTTTTGAACCGAAATGATAGCATTTTTTCAGAAGAAAAAGAAAACATATTATGTGGAGGTGAGTGTGTCAGTTTCAAAAACAAGACATTAAAGAATACACACTCTTAATAATGTATAACTTTGGAGAATTAAATGGTAAAAAGTGTAATAAGAACTGCATTTCTTTGCGTTGTCACACCCCCGCATCCCTGAAATAGCTGAGGAGAATGGTCTTCGCGTCAGAGAATTAGGTGCATGTTAGCGAATGAGATTTATGAGGTTTTTCAAAAACTTTCATCAAAATTCATATCTTGAAATCTTGGTCCAGTGTAATGTTGGGTGCAAATGTTGGTTATGCCTTTCAATCCATTGATAGCTGAAACACTAACTGAGCCCTGATCCGCTAAGGTATTGAAAAGGTTGTAAACCCCAACTGTCTGATTTTTATTTTCTTGTGTTTTGATTATTTGGCTCCCCCATCAAGATTTCAAGCACCGTTAGTTTATAACTTTCTATGGCGGACGGCTGTTACCGCGACTTTTCCTTTTTCTAGACTTTCTGGGATCCTGTTGCTTCCTGTAAATAGGAGTTTTTATTCTGAACCAAATGAAATAGTGTTAGTAAAAGTTTTAATGTCCTCTGCCTAGTATATTCGCTGACAATGGAACTACTCTTCGCAACTTCACAACTTCCAACAAGTGTTCATCAAAATACCAAGGCAATGAGTAGATGTATTTAAGTTTATAGATAATCCTGATGTCCAGGCAGTACCTGAATTATGTTCAGTTCCTTATGTCCCAAATTAGTCCGCAGAAGATGTCCTCTTTGAAGTGCTGGTATATACGTAAAGAGAGGGGTAGACCGCACGTTTGCTTGTCCTCTGTGAACAACTTAAAATGTAAAAAAGTGAGAATATTTGTCGCATTCAGAAAGAAACATGACGTTTTAATCGCCAAACAGTTTGCTTGGAACCTTTTGTTTACTTATTAAGGAGTTTTTCAGCCCCTCGCCCTTGAAATTTGTTTTCTTTGTCCAGGTGTCCGAGAACCTTCATTTGTTCTAGTGGATACTGACTATATTTCTTGTCACATAAAAGTGAGTTGCCACTTCGCATGGTCTTTCAAATGTCGAAGATAGATCAAACAGTCGCATCTGAAAATGAAGACTTCTATTCCTACATCTCTTTTTAAAACCTGCTCTGGCACAAGTAAAACCTGCACTTCAGCAGTAATTACCGTCTTCTTGAATAGGCCATTTTATAAAATCCTTGAAATCTTTATGGTCGTTTTACACCGATTCTTATGAAAAAAAAAAAAATCTGAACCATGATAAATTATAACTTCTAACTGTCGATTTCAGTTTAACTGGATTTAAGCAGATACAAGAATTATCTGCTTCGTAAGCGATTAGAATTAAAGAGAGATTAGTTGAGACCTTAAAAAGAAAAAAAAACTAGGAAATAGTTACAAATTCAATAATGTCATTAAGAGGAACTAGAGAACTAGAGCTCTGTGCGAATTTCTTGTTTTTTTTGGAAAAGCTGGAGTGGTCTGTTAAGTAATTTCTAATCTGTGGCTGGGCAGACGAAACTGGACCAAGACTTAGGCCTCATAGGCCCATTGCCTCCATACTTCAGGCAGCTGAGCTTTCAGAGTCGCACCACAGACCCCACCCCAAGCCAGGACTCGGGTCTTGGCAACACCAGGGTTTGAACCTGCATTCCGAAGGATACAGGATTGCAAGTCCAGTGTCTATCCACTCGGTTAGGGGAGGGGGGCTAGAATTCCCTTTGTGAAACGCAAGAGTGACTGGAGAACCCTTAATCAAGATCAACGGGCTTATCCATTGCGCTGTCACAAGGCGTCTGATCAGTAGCTGCACCTATATTTATCGTTATCTAGTCCATAAGGACTTTCTCAAAGAAAAAGATTAAAGGCTTTTAAGGGGAAACTAAAGAAAAAGTATTTCATGTTGTAAGCCAAACGAAAATTACAAAAGCATATAAATCATAATTCCAGTGCACAAGACATTTAGCCACCAGTATAAATTGGTATTTGCTTTATGAGATACTGCTAATTGTCTCCCCAATTGGTGCAATGACAATTCTTCTTTCCAAGTTCATATTTTATGGCTTGTGCTATTTGTTTCCAAAAATAATAACTACTACTACTACTAACAATTCATTGGCACACTGAACCAACACAGAGAAGGCCAACACAACCAACACAACTACGTACGCTCTCCCTCCGTCCAAACCTATTAACCGTCCAGTATAAACCGTCCGACGAGCTGTACTTCGGCGAGTTAATCGCAAGGGCTTTTCTCTGTCAGGAAGGAGCTTCGATAGCTTCTGTGATGGAGGGTTATACATGTACTTGTAGAAAACCGACATGGACACCACGTCGAAGCGTCCCTGGATCAACTGTGGGGTTTTTAGCTATCGTGTTGACAGAGGTTGCTGCACGAACTGATCGATTTTGAATCCGTTGGAGTGGAGCTATGCGGCTTTTTGGTGCACCAGCAAAGGGAAGACATGCCTATTCCATGACAGGTCTGATGCACGAATTGAATAGTGGCAGAATAGACTCATCAGGCAGGAGACTTTTGCATCTTAGGATAACTCCTTGCTTCTTGGAGCAAGAGGATCTAATTTTACTGAGATGCTCAGTCCATGAGAGATCCGAAGAGAAGTTCACTCCAAGTAGGCGCAGTGTATCAGCTCATGTTATTGCCTTTCCTTTGAAGACGAAATTAGGATAAGCCCTCATATTACGGGCCTTTGAAATTAGGAGCTTTTTCGTTTTTGATGCCTTAAAACTGACAGCCTGAAGCTCCTTGTGGGGTTCGCTGGGATCTTCGTCCTTTGCAATTGATGTTTTTGTTATTGTGTTATCAGCAAAATGGTGAGGCGTCTTCGCAAAGTTGTCCCCTAGGTGAGATGATGAGATGAGATGACTTTTATTTTCAACTAATAATTACATCATACTTAACTGGCACTTACCAGATTTTTTTAAATAACATTATCAACAAACGTAGAAATTGTAAAAACGTATGACGTTTTATTAAGCCACTATTGCGGCTTGAGCAGCGTCACACAATTTAACTCTCCCGAATAAAAACAAAACACAAAACAAAACAACTTGGTGTTCATAAGGTCGTTTATGAACACCAAGAAAAGAGTTGGCACAAGGATACTTCCTTGGGGCACTCCTGATAAGACTGGGTGCTCTTTTGATATGAAGCCGTCAAGGACAACCTGCAATGAACGTTGACAAAGAAAGTCAGCAAGCACCTCAAACAGTCGAATTCATCATATGCTAAAGGTGATTCAACTTGGATCGGAGACCACGTACATTGCAGTGGGTAACAGTAAACATATCCGTAAAAATAGTTTTGAGGCACGCATTTGGTCGTCTACTAGAAGGAAGTCCAATCATAGGCTGTTTTTTTTTTGGTTTGTGAACTATGTAAATACCGGCTGAATGGGTAGTTGACCCAAACAGCGGATAAAATAACTCCTAAGGCCGACTTTGCCTCATCAGGTAAGGAACGGTCTTGAGACCTCATACTTAACCTCAGCAAGGGTGTCAATGACCCCAATAGGGGCAGGAGCCGGCACCTTGCGGTATCTACTACTCTGAAGCTCTGCGGGCAGGTACGCCAGCCCATGAGGGGTTTGCCTGAGCATACCACTGCTTACCCAAAAATTAGCGTATAATAGTTTACGTGAGGATTTTATAGGATTTAGATTAAATTAGCTATTCTCCTAATTCTTTTCCAGGATTCGGAATGGTGTTAGTAGACTGGGGCAAGAGGAATTGGAGACAGGATTTTCACCAAGTCCAATAGAAATTGATAATAGACTTCAACGAGGAGGAGCTCGAAAGATTGAATCTGCGGCAGGGATCCAAGAGGTAAACATATTTTCTCTACATTCTTCTTTTCTACGTTCTACTGCCTTCTAAGCATTTATTTAACTTTTCTTTTAGTGTTTCCTTCTTCTTATCAGAAAAGTGGAATTAACCGTAAAATACTATAGATTCCTATAGAACTGATATTTGAATCCCATACTACTATCCCATGTTCTGTAAAAATGAGACACTGCTTCCTGAGAATATGTCTTACCTATGTGTTTCCTCTTTCTTCTCTGCTTTCCTTCTTCTTTCCCCCTTCTTGTTCCGTGAGAAGTAAACATTGCTAAGAGGTTGTGTACTGTTTCCTCCTTCTTCCCAGGTTTTCTTCTTCTTACTCTCTTATGTTCTATGAGAATGTAACATTGCTCAGTGAGTTTTTTTTTAATTGATTTATTAGTTTAGTATGTTTCTAGGAATGTTTGTGTAGGTAATCGCTACGCGTTATCAACATTAAAATCTTCCCCTTAGCGTAGCGATTTATATTTGTAATTGTTTATATTTTTGTTTATTATACTAAATAAAGTAAAAGTAAAAAAAAGGTGCTTATCTTACTTATCTGTTTCCCCCTTCTTCTCAGAAAACTAGAACCAACCGCAAAATAATGAAGACTTGTATAGAACCGATTTGAATCCCATACTATTATTCCCTGTTCCACGAAAAGGGACCTCACTTAGTGAATATGTATCTTATTTATTTAATCATCTCAGAGGTATGAGTTATGTCTAACTTGTATGTCTAAATATCAACTAGTCATTAGGATTTCACCTCTCCCCATGATTGGATTTCTCCTTATTAGTACCGTTTCAACTGTCCCCTCTACAACCCCATATATTTCCTAAAATATCTCCCGTGTATTGTTTTCTGTTAGTGGGGGTAGCAAATAGAGTTAAATGAATTCATACGTAACAGCTCGGAAAGGCTGCATCGCAAGGTGTTCACTGCATGGACTTGAAAATGCAGCACTTTTCTCCTCTGTTTCTTTCCTGGATACTGAGTCTTACGGGGCAGAGGGCGTAGAAGCTGATTTTTTTTTTAGAACTTAGCTTATTATTGCTTATCAATGTTTTATTATTTTTATGTTTAGGAGATAAAGCTTATCTAAATCTTATCAATCCTCTGCATCTGCTGGAACCAAAATTTATTCTGCACATCGTTGATAAAGAAAACTGAAATTGATCTTCTGTGTTTAGTCGTCTTGTTTGTAACCCTTTGTTTTATTAAACTATTGAGATAAGACGTAGATGGGCACAGCAAGATATGAACGCAATTGAGATTTAGGGCACTTTTCCGGTTGTTTATTTTTCGCAGTTACAGTAAAACTTGAGTGGATGCAAGAACATACTGCCTAAAACCGTCTACATCGCACTTACTGTTTGACAGATCTAGCAGTAGCTTAATGGTAGATAAAGCAAAATGTAATTGTCATATTGTCAATATTGGGACAAAAAACAGTGTAAATATTATAGGAGTGGAGAATGGCTTTAGATCCTGTAGCCATTGCTCGAAAGCTGTGGATAAGCAGCAGAAACAAGGGGAGTGAAAAAACTGCTTACTTTGAAATTCCACATTGGCCAAATGCCAAGTTTCACAGCTGGGTCTGTGCAATGTAAAGGCATGGACACTATAGAAAGGAAACGAAAATATGCTTGGCGCTTCCTAAATAAATTACTTTTAGGCATAGAGCTTAGTGAGGAGGCAACAAACCATACTCTTAATAAGCAAAGTTGTTTAAATCCAAAAAATATATGCACCGTGAAAGATTGAATTACGTGCCTTCAACATATCCTCATGATGTTTAAACACCATATCTCTAGATTCGTTTTACCAAATTACCTACAGGATGGGGTTGGGAAAGGGTAAATCCTCGAGATGAGGCTGACAAGGAGATCACAAAACTAACTTCAATTGTTTAGGAAAGTAAACCAAAGTAGAAACTCTAAATGGGGTAAGAATGAGGAAGATTTTTACCAGTGTGTTGATGTGCAACGAATTTTAGCTGTCATAGAAGGAGTATATTTTCGAGACGTCTTCCTGCTAATTGGGATATGATCAACAAAGTTAGGAAAACAACCTGAAAGGAGGAAAAAGGGAGGATTTTCCTGTTATTTTGGAAATTGGAGGGATAAGCCTCCTCAATGGTCGCTTACTTGACCACCATGTCCAAATGTGGTAAAAATTATTTAACGCTTCACTTAATCTCCGAGCATATCTTAAATTTATCTACTATATATGCGTGTTTGTGGTTGGAGGCACGGGGAGACCGTTCATCAGTATTTGGGAGATGTCGTTGGACACAAAACTCAAGTCGCTTACTTGACAACCACATCCAAACTTGGTAAAAATCATTTTAGCGCTTCACTTAATCTGTTCCTTCGTTACGGCTTTTTCAGGCGTAGTCGGTCGAATGAAAATAGCTTTTCATGCGTCGTATTCAAATTTTTGCTTAAGAAAAAGTCACTTGAAATGCACCTTATTTGCCTTTTAAGCCTCAAAGATTGAAGACTGGAGCTGCCAGAAAAAGTAAGAAAGCCCTGGCGACTTCGCCTGAAAAAGGCACAACGAAGACAGGGTTTTAATTTCTGAGCTTATCTTAAACATACCTGTGTTGGGGCCCTCCAAAATCCTAAATTTTTCAAAATTTCTGTTTACTTCCTATTTATAATTATCAAATAAAGTTCGTTTTTTATTACCTTTGCACATACCTGATTCTCATAACCGTAAAAATTTGTGTATCATACTTTTATTTAAAACTGGCAAGCCAAGCATCAGTAATTAGATTAATTTTTCATACATCAGAGACGGTTTTAGTTTCAGAAAAGAAATAGAGGGTGTTGTATTATGTGCTACATCTATAACTTGCAAAAAGTAAGTAAGTATTTGCTACCGCATTTTCAAGGTTCCCAACTTCTTAAATTACTCTATTATATGAGCTTTTATTATATAACTGTGAGTAAGGAGCGAGCCGGCTCAATAGTAACCGGAACTCTAAAAAAAGGAATTTTGATATCAATAGATACATCAAAAGATTCAGATTTTTATGCTAATTTCAAATATATTTAAGTTTCATTAAGTTTAGTCTCGCCCATCAAAGATTATGAGCCTGAGAAAATTTGCCTGATTTTTGAAAAAAGGGGGAAATACACCGTGAAATTCATAGAATCTTAATGAAAATCACACCATAAGATTCAGCGTATCAGAGAACCGTAATGTAGAGGTTCCAAGCTTCTATCTAGAGAAATGTAGAATTTGTATTTTTTTTTGCCAGAAGAATGATGACGGATGCGTCTTGATTTGTTTTTTTGTTTGTTTTTTTCCCAGGGGTGTTCGTATCGACCCAGTGCTCCTAGAATATCATGAGAGTACTCATTCGAACGGAATTTAAAAGTTCCAGTGCCCTTTTTAAGTGACCGAAAAGATAGGAGGGCAATTAGGCCCCCTCCGCACCCCTTTTTCCCCAAAATCGTCTAATTAAAGTTTTGAGATAGTCATTTAGTTCATCATAGTTGAAAGACCCAATAAATATGCTTTTGGATATAACATGACCCCCCCCCCCCCACAGCCCCAGAGAAAAGGTCTTTAAGTTATAAAAATTGTCCATTGTTTACGCATAGTATTTGTTATTGGGAAGCACAGTTCATATAATTATCTAGTATGATCATTCCCTATCTCAACCATTATAAAAACCCGGACCGGGGTGCGAGTGCTCCAGAGAGCGTAGAAACATAGGCGGCATCAGATCTTTTCACGGGTAGACAAGTCAGACGCGAAACAATCGGAAACAAGTGGAAACCCGCTATTACGAATAATGCACTTAGTAACCATTTCTCATTGATAGACGCAAACACACTGATCCATAACTGCACGAAGAAGTGGGAGGAGCTTTTTGTTCGCACCGAGAACGAAGACCAGAAATGATCTGCGATAAGCTTACTGGATAATTATATGAACTGTGTTGGGAAGCATGCATACATTTCAGGGTGGGAAGATGAATTTTCGGTTGTTTTTTTTTTTCACGGGGGAACTTTCCATGGAGAGGGAGGTTTCTGGGGGGTGGACTTGTCAGAGGAAATTATACACTGGGGGAATTTTCCTGAATTACTATACAAAATTAGTTTTATATCTCTTGCTTTCTCTTTTCCTTCTCAACTTTACATGTGGAGTGGTTAAGGGTAATTGTCCCTAGTAAATTTTCACTGGGATTGAATTATCAAGAGGACATGTCCATGGGAAGGGTATTTCTCCGTGGAGGTGGGGCCAGATCTCCGGGGACTATTTAAAAAATGATGAAAAATTAAATAAAAAAAACAAGTTTTGTCAACTGAAAGTAGGGAGCAACATTAAAACTTAAAACGAACAGAAATTATTACGTATATGAAGGGTGTTGCCTCCTCCTCAACACCTCGCTCTTTACGCTAAAGTTTGAATTTTGTCCCAATTCTTTAAGAACGATTCCTGAAACACTAGGGTCGTTTGATTGGAACAAATAAGAAGCATTTTTCAAATGCACTAAAAAACTTTAGCGTAAAGAGCGAGGTGTTGAGGAGGCAAACCCCTTCATATACTTAATAATTTATGTTCGTTTTAAGTTTTAATGTTGCTCCTTACTTTCAGTTGAAAAAAATTGTTTTTCTTTATTCAATTTAGTATAGAATAAGTTTCACAAGACACCAAATTCAACATTGTATATTTTTTTTTGTTATAGGTCAGTAATGCATTCGAAGCTAAGACAAACGAAGATTTGAGGTAAGTATTACATTTTATAAACATCTATGTATATACCTTGCAAAATGTATGTTTATGTGCATGTATATATGACCAAATATTCTGTCCATGATCTGATATTACTTGTTTTTTCTTATATTGTAAAATATTGTTTTTTTACATATTGGTGGTCTTCCAGGGGGGGGGGGGTACAGTTCAATGTGGTTCTTTTCTGAATAGCTATGTATATTAAGTACTCTGTCTTTTCAATGCTCCCTTTATTTGGATCTTTCTTCCACTAGGTCAATTTTATAAGTATTGGGTTATGTCAAAGATAGGCTACAACAATCATTTCCTACTAATGGGCAATCATATATCTGTCTTTTAAGCACTTGTACTCAAATATTAATTATATATAGGCTATTTATAAAAAAGCGGTTTTTTCAACCCCCTAAATATGTCAAACCACTCCTAAACTTAGAATACGCAGGTTATTTGAGCGTCCTTGTCAAGAAAACGTTTTTAGCAAAATGAATGACTGTTGACGGTTTTGAGAGCTCATAGACGAGAACAGGTTGGAAAATTAGGTACTTATGCATTATTCGGTACCCACCGCTATATATTGTATAAGGAAACAAGACAAACGGGTATTTGCTACATAAATGGTTCGCAAAGCGTGATTTGTTATTGCGTTTAGAATATTTAAACTGTTGTTCTTTGGGTTTCAGGGGGGAGGTACTTAGGTTAGGTTTATTTCCTTAGCATTAGCCAAACTTGACTTCCTTCGTGGGTACCGTATAATGCACAAGTACCGACAATTAATCTGAAGAGGGACACGTTGCTTCGATTATAAATAGATAGGTGCGAACATGTGATATTTATCGAACATGTGATCACATGTGCAAACATGTGATTTTTTGTAGTCTGAAAAGGTTTTAGAAAAAGATGAAACAGGAGGTTGGAATTAGGTTATTTGACTAATATATAGTGTATCCTTAAGTCCCTTTTCGTCCTTGTGCAGATGCATAACTTAAGATGTGAAGAAATAAAACTATCCTGAAGTACTATTGAGTTGTTGTTGAAAATCAAAACATTTCCTACTAGAAAAACGATACAATTTTAAAGAAGAGAGAAACAAGGATAATAAGGGGGTAACTCTAAACTGCGTTACCCTTTTATCGTTGTTTAGACAGGGTTTTCTTATTTTAGTTTCAGATTTTGTTTCGAGGTTTGGTTTTTATATTATCCTTTGGACTTTTATCTGTACTTTTTTATTATTCAGCACTGAAGACGGTCAAGCGGAGGTCTCGACCGAAATATTTGCATAGTTCTCTTCGATTCTTCACTGCTTGTTATTATCCTCGTTTCTCTCTCTTCTGTACGATTTTTTTGGTTTTCTCAGGATCAGCCAGTGTGGTCTCAGGCCTTCTTTATTTCCTACTATGGGTTTCGTATATTTGAAGGGCTGTGGGAAGAAAGAGAATACTTGGAAGATTAAAAGAAAAGTTTACATATCGTTGATAAATAAGTAAAAGTTCAAATAGGGATCAAATCCTTTTATTAGACAGTGATTTTCACAAACAGTGATAAATTTCATAAAAATACTAGATATTTCGGTCACATATGCAGTGACCGTCATCAGTAGTAAAACTAAACTAAAAAATTAAAAACAATAATATACGAATAAAACTACATATTGTATAATAATATAATTCTTTTCAAAGCAGAGGAGGAAGATAGTCTCTTTGACCTTCTTGGAACCAGTTCATTAGCGTTGAATGAACTAACAATGGACAGAGGTTAACTGCATTGGGTGAAGTGAACGTTACTCTATCATATTTTAATAAATTATCGTAGATAGAGTTCAAACCAAATTCACCTGTGTCATGATTTAAAGCTATATTCTTGAATAAAATATCTTGTATTATTGTGAAATTTTATCACTGTTTGTGAAAATCACTGTCTATTAAAAGGATTTGATCCCTATTTGAACTTCTATTTATTTATCGTCATGGAAAGGCAGTGGGGTCTCAGAAATTATCTACGACATATCGTTGATGTTGATTGCCTAAGAGATAAGTTTGATACAATTAGAACCAGGGCCATCAGGACAAGAGGACCAGGACGAAACCCCCGAATTTGAACCTGAACTGAAGGGCTAGGTTAAAAGTGAAACAAATTTAAAAAAAAAATACTTTAAAAGCACGAACCCACTGGGCTTTTGGAAGTGGTGACTCTCTAACAAAGGCTACAATAAAAGGAAGAAAAAAAGGTAGATTTGTATCATCCACTCGATTTGCAGAAAGTCGCACTGAGCATTGTAGTGGGTATTATAATCTTTTTGTAGCATCTCAGCTAATCGCTATTAAACTTGATTAATAAATGCGTTTAGAATGCTATACAGGGCAAAGGGTAAGTTACACATTGCTACGTTTACAGGTTATCTCTTTCAAATGGTTTCACTTGATTCCTAGCAGGTCCTTCTTCCTTGGAGAGTTTTAGGGTCATTTCGTGGGACCTGGGCTTCTGGTGATCCCTGAATGAGAAAAGGAGGGCCAGGAGTGCAAATACACTACGAACAAAAAAAAAACATATTTCGAAAATAGGTTTTCTGTGTGAGACATAGGCAGGACTTCCTCCCGGGTAGAGTTAGAAAAGGGACTGAGAATGTGCTGTTTCATATATATATATATATATATATATATATATATATATATATATATTATATATATATATTATATATATATATATATATAGATATATATTATATATATATATAATATATATATATATATATATATATATATATATATATATATATATATATATATATATATATATATATATATATATATATATATATATATATATATATATAATATATATATTATTTATACCCACTGGAGTAGCTCCAGTATTTTATTGGGGGAAGAGGGGTCCAGATCTGGATATGGATAGTTTTTTTTCTCCATTTTTTGGCCCCGTGCCTCCCCCCCGAAAAGAAGCCCCCTGTATACTTATCCTCTTCTTGGGGAATCCTCCGATATCCCCCATCATCCTAATACTCCGGCTAGTAATGTAAAATTTGACCCAATCTCTCAAAATTTTCCATATAAAAACGACATCGCTCTATAAGTCTAGGAAAACCTCTCTAGGAATTTTAGATGTCTCTAATAATATTTTGTTAGGGCTTCGAGTGGCCCATAAGAACTTTGCTTTTATAAGATGAAAGCTCAGGAGAAGATTAAAGCCTGGATTATTCGTCTTTTCATTGTTAAGTTTTACGGCAGTGCTGGAATATAGCAAGCTTAAAATTTTAATGTTATGAGATATCGGAATGGTATGGAATGACCAACAAACTACTTATTGACTGTTCTTTGGTTTCCTACAATCAGATTGTTTGTAAACCCTGAATAAGCTAAATGAATTCTGAAAATATGAAAATGCATCATTCCAAGCAAAACAAATTTTCTACTAACTTATTAATTCAGAAATGCCAACAAAATACTTTAAAAGGATTAAATTTATGTTTGTATTATTTATTCTTCCCGTTCCTTTAAAATTTCTCAGAACTGTGTAGATCCTTTTCAATCGTTTATTAGCGATTCAAACGTTGATTGTAATTAAGTAAGAACTATTATTTGAGAATTATGAATTTGGTAGCCTACCAAAGGCTAGGGGGTATCTCTTATTTGGTACCAATGATAAGGGGTGAATCTTTGATAGATTATCGCACCAAGTTTTTAAAAATCATTTCAGAATTAAAAGTTTGAACGTGTTTACGTGAAATACCCAAACGTGACGAATAAGAAATGGAATGGCATCAATGAGGGGGGGGTATGGCATGTGCCTCCTTACATTTCCCCTCCCCCTTGGATTTTAGAAATACCTTTTTCGGTGGTAACCTTTTCGGGAATGCCTTTTTTGGTATTCTCATTTTTTGGTATTCTCAGACTTTGAAAAATACATTATGTCTCTCTTATGCAAGAAATGAATAACCAATCAGAGTGCATCTAAAAAGAATGAATTTGGCCCAGCCCCATTAACAAGGGCAATTACCGCTCATCCGTACACAGAGCACCTCGCCTAAAAATGCAAATGAAGAAAAACCTAACCAATTTAGACTATTTTTACATATATGTTCGTATTATTGAACTGTTTGCTTATTAGCTTTTATTGATACAACAGGTTCAGCAAGGGCGACGTTATCAGCCACAGTACTACCCAACTGAAGAGCAATCAATCAGACTGGTAAATGAGACCTTTTTGAGGATTATATTGACTACTATGACGATACTTATGACGGACAAACTTTTACGTACGAAGAAGAACAGCCAAGAATGAAAACGTACCGTTAAGTAGACGACTACCCATTACTACCTTCCAAATAGGTATTAAACCCCTTCCATTACTGACGAAATAATGAATGACATTATACTGCCGATCGTCTTTATTATTACTTTGTGTATATCTGACTTTCCACAGTTTAGTTTTGTGTAAATTAGACTTTCAAAAGCCTTTATTAACTGAATGATTAATTACTTAAGAACTTTGTTCATATCAACACTGTTTTCTAGATTTGATACTGTAGAATAGCATCTATAATGAAATATTTTCGTTACTTATTCACTTTTTCATTATTCGTTTTCGTATTTATTCTGCCCATCTTCCACGATAAATATGTTTCAAATGTCAATAATCAAATAGCCTTATCTTAAAATTTGCAAATAATCATGATTAAAAGAAAACCTATACGCTTCTCTTTTTTTGTTGAATCCAAAGACCTTAAAGTACCAAGGACATCAAAAATAAAAACGCCCCTTCCCCACCGGGCCCATACTATTTTTATCCATACATGAAATCGTGATTCTCCAAAAATTTCCTTTTGGTGCTTCAAAATCATGGAGTTTCAATTGCAGCACTAAATTTTCGTCAGTGTTGTCACGTTGAACCGTAAAATTAATAAGCGTAACTATTTAGTTAACTTTGACAGCGCTTTTCGTCATTAAATATTCAAACATTAACACTCTCCACTTAATCATCTAAATAATCAGATTTCTTCACTGTCCTTGTCATTTTAACCCTCAGCAGTTAGCAAATTAGCCAGTTGCTGTGCAACTTTCCACTTAATCAATCTAAATAATCAGATTTCATTTTCACTGTCCTTAACACTTTAAGCCTCAGCAGTTAACAAGTTGTTTTGGCAACTTTCCACTCAACTAATCTAAACAATCAAATTCATATTCACTGTCCTTAGTGCTTGAAGCCTCAGCAGTTAGCAAATTAGCAAGTTGCTGTGCAACTTTCCACTTAATCAATCTAAATAATCAGATTTCATTTTCACTGTCCTTAATACTTTAAACCTCAGCAGTTAGCAAATTAGCAAGTTGCTAATCAGATTTCATGTTCACTGTCCTTAGTACTTTAAACCTCTGCAGTTAGCAAATTAGCAAGTTGATGTGCAAGTTTCCACTTAATCAATCTAAATAATCAGATTTCATTTTCACTGTCCTTAACACTTTAAGCCTCAGCAGTTAACAAGTTGTTTTGCAACTTTCCACTCAACTAATCTAAACAATCAAATTCATATTCACTGTCCTTAGTGCTTTAAGCCTCAGCAGTTAGCAAATTAGAAATTTGCTTTGCAACTTTCCATTTAATCAATCGAAATAATCAGATTTAATTTTTACTGTCCGCCTCTCGCGCTTACTTATTAGGCTGGGCAATCGAAGAGTGCTAGTCTGCGGTGACTTTCAGTGCGACTTAACGAACCCATCAAATAAGCTCTCCGAAATCTTCTTCTCAGTAATCCAGCTGGTATGATCTCTGTGAAAAGACTGACACATATACGTACATCCATAATTCCGGTTCAACGACAAACATTGACCATGTGCTATGTAACTTCTCTCTAGGTGCTCCAGTCACCGTGGACTTCTGAGCACACAGTAAGTGATCACCTTGGCTTGTGCTTTAAGGCTAACTTCTTCCCGTGTAGGCCGAAATAAGCCCCAAATTTATGCTACCAAGACTGAGTGGAATAAAATAAACGCCGACCAGTATAAACAGACATGTGATGAGATTCTCGAAAGATAAAAGTTCCCTTTCAGCTCTTGATGCATGGCTCGAGTGATTTGGTAGCACTAGACATTTATTGTACTGAGATTATACATGCAATGAAAACGGCTGAGCAGGCTTCTGTACCCACTCGCCGTTTTTAAACCTGGAATCAGCAAGCCTGGTTGGAGTCGCATCTCCTAAAGTAAGGCAAGCCAAAAGCTCGTGCTAAGTTTTGGCTGAGATTATGGCGCGATTGCGAGAGGCCTAGGTCAGGTGTAGTGTTTGAGCAGTTCCGCCAACACGAAAAAAACTTATAATAAGTCTGTAAGTGATCTTAAAGCTGCCGAAGCCGAACTTGCTTCCCAAGAAGCAGCAAATAATCCTGTATCTATGTGGAAGTCTTTTAGACAGTCTAAACCAGTGACTAACCCTGCTAGTAACATACCTGAGGAGCAGTGGTAAAACACTATAGTGAAGTTTTTGGGATCAAACATGCCCAACTAACAACCGAAAGTGATAGTGAGCTCTCACGAGCTTTTTGCGTCCCTCTTGAGCCAACGGAACTATTTTACCGTCTCAATAGGCGAAGTGCTCCAGGTTATTAAGCAGCTGAGAAAGGGCAAGGCTCCCGGGCACGACGGAATTGTGACTGAACACCTCCGCTGTGGCTCACCTCTGCTCGTTGAGCACTTGACGCTGCTATATCAAATGTGCCTTGATTCTGGGTGCAGTCCCTAATTTCGTTTTGCCCTAGGTATTGTGTCTAACGTCTTGAAAGAAGGGAAAAAATCGTAACCTCTGCTCTAGCTATAGGCCTATAACAGTTTCTAGTACATTAAGCAAAGTGTTAGAGAGACTTCTGTTACCTGAGCTGTTACGAAAGTGTAAAATTGACAATCGACAATTCGGGTTCCGTCGCCACCTCGGTTGTGCATTTGCACATCGCCTTCTTACGCGTATAGTATCGAAAGCTCAGAATCAATCACGGACTCTTTATTAATTTGTGCAGTAGATGTGTCCGCGGCGTTCGATTCGGTAATTCATTCAAAGTTAATTTTGAACCTGCTGCACCAAGGTGTGAACCCACATGTAGCGGCCGTCCTATGGCACTGGTATTCGAGTAGCCTTATCCGTGTTAAGTTGAGTAGTGAACTCCTGTCGAAACCGATTAAGCTTCACCGGGGACTGCGTCAAGGGTCGGTTTTAAGCCCTGTACTCTTCAATTCACTAACCTCGTCGGTAACAAAAAAGATTAACGGTGGTTTTAACACTGAATGTATGGATGTGAGCCTACTGTGCTACGCCGACGACATATTTACTGGTGAGCACATCGCTTTGTAACCTTCAAGCTAATATCGATCTCCTAAGTCGAGGTTATACTAATATTGGTCTGGTTATTAACCCTGCTAAAACAGAATTTCTTGTATTTGAACCCCCGCGTGCGCCGTCTGAAGTTGCCCGTCGCGAGGCTACCCGTGTTACCGTTGCAGGGCAAGTAGTACTTCCAAGCCGCAAGTTGAAGTACCTAGGTATCACATATGGAAGCGACCTCAGAAGCTCGCGTGCTCTTTTGTTGACCAGGTTCTGTCGGGTTTTCGGTCTGGGTATGCTAAACTTGCAGCTCTGAAGTTTAAATTTAATAAGCATATCCTTGCTAGGTTTGTATCGTGCCGTCGCTCTTCCCTTTGCTCACTACATCTCACCCGTTTGGCATTGGGCTATCGAATTCGGATATGTTGCGAATCCGTTCAGGCTTTTGCCAAATATTTAAAGTTTCTGCTTGGTCTGCCACTTTTACCTCCGTAACACTGGTCTGCTAGAAAAGTATCATATACCTGATCCTGTTGAGTTCATGCCGAATTCTGAAAAACAAGCTCTCGTGAAACACAGGGCACTATTATTTGATTTCCCAGCGACTTTCTTGCTTGATAGTTGAAGTGTGATCTGTTTGTATTTAGTAGATTATTATGTTCGGTTGATTTGTTTTCGTCTTTATTTTCTCTTTTCTTTTGTTTTGCTCCGCTTCTTCATGCTTCTTTTTTATAAGCGGGTTTGTAATAAATTATTATTATTATTACCACTTTAAGCTTCAGCAGTTAGCAATTTTGCAAGTTGCTGTGCAACTTTCCACTCAACCAATCTAAACAATCATATTTAATTTTCACTGTCCTTGGTACTTGAAGGCCTATTCAAAGTGAGATTTTTACTAATATCGAGATTTAGTTAGTGCCAATTTGAGCCAATAAGATTTTTCATAGAATTTTCTGATTGGCTGAAGAATCCTCTAAAACCTCTGATTGGTTCAAATTAATGCTAGTAAAAACTCCTCGTTATCAGTAAAATCTCATTATGAAGAAGCCTTCAGTGGGACAGAGGTAAAGGCATCTCCATATGTTATCCATGAAATATCAAACTATTCTTCGTTTATTAATGTAATTTTGCCGTCATTGGAATCTAGTTAAGAAGATCTTTATGACCGAACCCACTTAGCATCATTTCGAAGTCTGAAGTCCTTGTCCCATAATAGAATGTGCACCTTGCTCAGGGTAAAACTATTGTTTTGAGTGTGTTTTTCCAGTGGTGTCAATTTCAGCGGGGGGGCAGGTGGGAAGAGTGACTCCCTTAGTTTTATTGCTTCTTTCCTCTTGGATCTGAAATAAAATCGTATTTTAAATAAAAAATTGAAAAACAACGACAACGAAATTATCCCCCTAGATTTTGACAAGAATGTATTTTGCCCCCCCCTAGTTTTCACGAATTGACCCCATTGTGTTTTACATACATGAAATTATGGCAATACACCAGGGTTGCCCCCAGGCAATTCCTAAAGTGCTACAATTGCCCAAATTATGCGTACTACACTGCAATTTTCTGTGCTACAGTAAAAAATTTGACTGTAATAGTTATAAAATAGCACTTTCGTGCTACAGGTGGCAACCCTGAGCACGTGCTACACAACCCTGCAAAACACCATCATGAAGTCTTTTTCCGTTTGCTTTTAATTTCAAAACCCTGTCTTAAGAATCCTACTGCCTACAAAACTCAGCACTTTTTCTTTCTTCAATTTAGTGCTTCGAAATAGACAGTATTTCCATTAATTTTTATCTTATTTATGTATATTTATCTGCCAATTATTATACAGACCGAGATATAAATTGGAGACAGACAACGGCAAAATCGTTAAATGATGTTAGAATCGTAGTAAAAATCGGAATGTACAGATGAACAAAAATACGTTTTACCATAACTTTTCTATTTTAATTGCGAAATATTCTTGGATTGCTAAGTTTGGAAATATTCGATTTTGGCTCAGAAACATCTAAAAATGTGCAAGCACTATTAGTGCTTGCACATTTTTTATTTTTAAAAGTGCACAAGAAGCACTTTTTATTTTTATTTTTTAAAAGTGCACAAGTTTTATTAGTGCACAAGAAGTTAGTTTTATTTTAAGAAGTTTTTAGTTTTAGTTTTTTATTAAGTTTTTTACTTTTAGTTTTTAATTAAGAAGTTTAGTTTTATTTTTAAAAGTGCACAAGAAGCACTTTTTATTTTTACTGATTTTAGTGACTGAAGTAGAGCCCTAAATCCTAAGTTGTTTTAAAGATTTGCTTCTTGATTCACTTAATTAATTTTCACTTAATCACTTAATTAATTGCTAAGTTTACTTTCTGTTTTCCAACAACTTTTGATTTTATTTCTTCTTTATTCTTGGAGCTATAGTTTTTCTGTATTGGCTTTAAACTTTTTCTCTGTTGTTTTTTCCGTTTTGCCGCAGAATTGATTCGCAGAAAAAAATATAGAAAAAAGTTATGATGTTCTATTCAAGATAACACATTGCTTTAATTGTGCCATTTATTTATTTTCTCTTGTTCTTAATAATTTGACACCCAAATTTCAAAAGCTTAGATTCTTTTTACTTTTCAATGCCCTATTCATGTTTGTTATGCTGCTTTCCTAAATTAAAAGGCATATTTCAAGAAACTTGCATTTAGTACTGAAAGTTTTGACATACCGTTTGTTTGGATGTTTATTTTTTTCTTATCTTCTTTGATTGAGTGTTTTTATTTAGTTAACTACGAATTATAAATAATTTGTTTTTATTGTTATTGCATTAGAGTGGCAATAACTAAAAACTATGATACACTAAATCTGCGCCTTCGTCTGGAATGTTTCAGAAAAAAAAAATGAAACTTTCAACAGCTTATTATCAACTGAAAATTATTTTCGTTTTTTAACGATCTTAAATGTAAAATATTTCATTAAAAGCAAAGATAAGAATTTCTACAAAAAACACTTGAAATTGTCATCGCAGAAAAAAAAGACATATTGTTACAGAAAAACATTGCTAAGGACAAATTAAAATAATGAAAACTGTTTGATAAGGAAGAAAAACTAAGCTTGAAAGTGTAAATTTCTCGTGGCCCCCTCTTAATCCTATTTATCCAAACATTTTTTGCTAGCTCACCTTTTTTTGCTAGTTGTAGTTTATGTGAAAGTGAGATGCTACACATGATCTAAATAATCTGTTAGAAACAAGACTCCTTCTAAGAAATAATTCCAGTTCCCTCCCAAATATTCCCAATAAAATAAAAAAAATTGTGCCTTTTACATTTTGGAAGACAGTTGAATTAAAACATCGTTTACTAACACATTTGTTTATGTAGACCAAGCCAAAAAACTCGTGGAGTGGAAAGCAACCACTGGTCACGTGGACACACTGACAGACTGACAGACCGACATGTTTCTGGACCTGTTCCCTTACCCGTGCGCTTTACAACTCATGACAAACCGATAGATAGAGCGTGGCCAACAACCTCTCGAACCTCTTATTTCGAAAATAGTAAACGGAATGACTGGACCCCGGGAATTTCAAACTCAAATTCTTGGAGAGATAAAACTTTTTTCTCCCCCAATGTCCATAGTCATTTCTCCATGCCGCTTCAGACTACTGCTCGAAAGATTCCGTCTTTTAAACATTCCCCAAAATCACCGAAAAAGCCGCATAAGATACAGGAAGTTTTTGACTATACGGATTATGATTACGAACTAGAAGACATTAGAAGGTAAATTGCATGCTGGAAAATTACACAGTTGCATGTTTTATCACCTTTATAGATATTGGATTTTCCTGAAATTCATGCATGATCGGAACTCTTATCTATTTCTTCCAGACATTGTTTTCTTGACTTAACGTCCTGACTTTTAACTTATGTGAGTTTAACGAAGCCAACTGACTACTGTACTTTTATTGGAACTTGTAGCATTGCGAATAGAAAGACCAATTTGAATTCAAATCAACACAATTTAAAAGCTTGTATTTGGACCAGGCCTCTATGTAAGGAAGTCCTTCGGACTTTTCTTACTCGAAAATCTCGATATCAATTATTTTTCCAGTAATTTCTTATTATTTACCTTAATTTGATGATATTTTGTACTCTTTTTCTGGATTGTGTACACCCCCCCCCCAAAAAAAAAATACCGCATATATGCCTTACCCCACAGTTCATATATTATCCAGTATGATCATTCCCTATCTCACCCATTATAAAAACCCGGACCGGGTGCGAGTGCTCCGGAGAACGTTTTGGCAGATATAAACATGTTAGACATGCTAGACTGTTCCGACTGTTTCCATCAAAGTGCATTGAAACAAACGGAAATAAAGCTAATGCAGAAACAGGCTAAACAAGCTAAGGCAGAAATAAGTGGGAGGAGCTTTTTGTTCACGAAGACCAGAAATGATCTGCGATAAGCTTACTGGTATATTCTGTCTACTGTGCCTTACCCTCACAAATATTTTCTCTAGGGATTTATTTATAAGAACAAAACCGGTTTCAATTCATTACTTCAATTTTGATGACGTCTAACCTAAATCTGTCAAAGTTGCGTTTGCCAAAAGTGGCCAGAAGATATATTATATTGAAAGACATAAAAGGTATATGTATACGTGATATCCATTTCACAGGCTTTCAGTAATCTGTTTGTAGATGGTAAATCCGTTTTGGATACAAGCTTGATTCGATAGTTACCTCTTTCGATCCAAAAAACTTTTTCAGACATAAAGTTTTGTCCGAAAAGGATGCGGTACCTTAAAAATCGTTTTGCGAGCTACAGCGTCGGCTGGCCGCCACAAAGACCAATGGCTCATTTGCAAATTCTCCCAGGAGACTAATCGTCATCGTAAGCTATTTAGAATTTGTGAAAAAGGACCCACTGTCACAAAGACAAAAGGTCCATTACCGAATTCTCCTAGGAGACTAGCCATCATCGAGAGCTATTGAGAATATGTGGCTTGACTATGAAATTTGATTGAAAAGGCAGTGAAATTATACGTCCCTTTTGTGAGCAAGCTTTTTAATCAAAGCAGATAGCACCAGAGGGAATTTTCAAAGCCGCTAAATTTTTCAAATGATATTTCCTTTGAACCTATCTTTTAAGTTTTCCTAGTAGGTATGCTAGAACATTTTTGGGAATGCCCGTCTCTGAATTTTAAATAGGAAATTGTGCTCCATGTAATCGATAAAAAATTCAGATTTTCTGACGATATTAGTTTCATTGACACTGAATATCTTTATTTCCAGCACAAAACGGGCAAAATTAAATGTTTTAATAAAAAAATTTTTGGGAAAGTAGGTGTTGGCTTTTAATTTTCTGCCGTTCATTCAGATCTCTAAACTAAGCTCTACAATCAAACAGTTCGTAGTAACGAGTGACCCGGTAAGGAGTGACCCGGCTCAATAGTAACCGAAACTCTAAGAAACGGGATTTTGTAACCAATAGTTACATCAAAAGAATCCGATTTTAATATTGATTTCAAACATACAAGTTTTATCAAGTTTAGTCCTGCCCATCAAAAGTTAAGTGCCTGAGAAAATTTGGCTGATTTTCAAAAAAAGGGGGAAAGACCCCCTAAAACCTATAGATCCTTAATGAAAATCACACCATCAGATTATCGTATCAGAGAACCCTACTGTAGAGGTTTCAAGCTCCTATCTGCAAAAATGTGGAATTTTGTATTTTTTGCCAGAAGAAAGATCACGGATGCGTGTTTATTTATTTATTTTTTTTTTTCCCCAGGGGTGATCGTATCAACCCAGTGGTCCTAGAATATTGTGGGAGGGCTCATTCGAACGGAAATTAAAAGGTCTAGTGTCCTTTTCAATTGACAAAAAAAATTGAGGGCAACTAGGCCCCCTGCCAGGCTCATTTTTTTCCCAAAGTCACCCGATCAAAACTTTGAGATAGCCATTTTGTTCAGCATGGTCGAAAATATAATAAATATGTCTTTTAGGATGACTTAATCCCCCAAAGTCCCTGGGGAGGGCTGAAAGTTATGAACTTTACCCAATGTTTACATACAGTATTGGGTATTGGGAAGAATACAGACGGTTTCAAGGGGAATTTTTTCTGGTAAGGGGGGGGGGGTCGGTGGTTATGTGGGAGAATCTTTCCACGGAGGAAGTTTTCATGGGGGAAGGGACATTGCTATGAAGGGGGCGCCGGATTTCCCAGCGTTATTTGAAAAACGATCAGGAATTAAATATAAAAATAAACAAGTTTTTCAACTGAAAGTAAGGAGCAACATCAAAACTTAAAACGAACAGAAATTATTAAGTATATGATTGGGTTCGCCCCCTAGTTAATACCTTGCTCTTTAAGCCAAAGATTTTTAGTATTTTCATAAGAGCTATTTATTCTAATTAACGAAATTTGTGATTAAGGGGTTATTTTTAAAGAGTTGGAATAAAATTCGAACTTTAGCCTAAAGAGCGAGGTATTGACTAGGGGGTGAACCCCCTAATATACGTATTAAAAATATATAGATATAAAAGTTCGTTACGTAAGTTAATCCGTAAGTTACGTATATTTAGTACTAATAAAAACGTTCGTAAATAAAATTAAACAACTTTCGAGAAAGCCATTTAACCAAATAAAGTAAAATTAGTATGCCAAATTTTGTTTTAATTATTCATGTACAGTGAGCCAAAATCAGGTGCCGCCTCACCTTAAACTTGTCTGACTTAAAATTTCCTTGACAACCATAATTCTGTTGGAATCTAAAGAATACTAGGGTATCTTAATGTCTTATTTTAAAAAAGGTAGCCCATCACAGTAACTTTAATTCACGACATTGTTGGGGAGGGGGTGTGTTTTTAAATGTAAATAGGCACAATTTTTCAATTAAAATAGCAAAAATATTGTATTTTTCAAAATAACAAAAAAGGCCTTTTTCAAAATATAAGGGGCGAAAAAATATAGGATGGGGAGGGCTTAAAACTTGTGCTCTTTCCGAATTGCTACTAAAAAAGGCTAATTCGCAAAAAGAACGTATTTTAGTTTAGTTTGCCGATTTTTATGGTACGTAAAATTTATCCATGAAGCTATTTTAGCCAGAGCCATCAGAATAATGTTCTGTCCTATATACTTTTGTCTCGTCTAAGTCAATTATAAGTTTTGTAGAAGAGGTGTTTCAGAAGTGAAAGGATGTTTAAAAACAGCTCTTCGGGCATACTTAAATTTTTTACTTGCAAAAGCAGTTTTTTTTTAATTTTTAATAATTGCTATCTGTTCGTCATCTTGTCTATGCTGGTATCCTGTCTTTTAAGATAAAGTATACGAAGCAATATTTGATTATTTCGGGGGGACAAGAAACACATCCCTTAATGCTTTTATGGAGTCTGAGCCCTGCAAAAGACTTAGAAATCATTCTACAGTACAGTATTTCTAAAAAATTGCTTTTACTATATCTGAGTAGTTTAATTACGAGATGGTGTCCGCGATATCCAGTTGTATCCATTGGAGGAGGGGGATTTGCCATCCCCGTGATTTCTTCACCTCCTCCCTAGATTTGAAAAATAAATCTTTGCCCCCCTACATTTCTGTGAATTGACGCCACTGGCGATATCCTACGAAAAACAATTTTAAACTTGGTATATATGAAAGGTAGTTGAGTCTGTAATTGAATATGTGTGGTGGTTTCATGAAACTAGGTATTTAGCTATACTAACGTATATATGGTGATTTTTGTCATTAAAACGAGATAAAAGCAACCTCTGTGAAACTTGTGAGGATTAAATATATATTGGTTACTACCATTTTAGTTTCAGCACTGATTCCGTGAAATAAAAGGAAACTCTGTCAATACATAAGTAAAATACTGCTCTTCTGTTAATCAGATTAATGCCAATAGATATTAATATCACATATTAATACCACACAAGAAGATATTAATGCCACTAGTGATGATACTGCCTTGTTCTCAAACAAAGCTTCACAATCTGTAGAATCATTTATGCCACGGAACTTAAAGTACAAAAAGTATCAAATAAAACTTTTTTGATCCATCTTAGGTCCATTCATAACCAAAAAACCTGATTTCTAATATTTTATTTTTGTGGTTTCAAAATAAAAAGGCTTTTAGGACAGTATCACATTTTCTTCGGAGTTGCCACGTTGAATCGTGAAAATAAACAAGCAAAAACAATCAGTTTGACAATGTCAAACTGATTTTTAGGGCAGTATCACATTTTCGTCTTAGTTGCCACGTTGAATCGCGAAAGTAAACAAGCAAGAACAATCAGTTTGACAATGTCAAACTGTTTTTAGGGCAGTATCACATTTTCATCTGAGTTGCCACGTTGAAAAGTAAAAATAAACAAGCAAAACAATATTCGATTCGTATGAGGTAAAGAAAAGAAAATTAATGCTGGTAATTCAAAATTACCTGACTTAATTTTATGCAGTACACACCAAAATGAAGTCATTGTTCACTACATACGGTAATTTTTGTAGATTTCTTTTTCCTTTTAAGTACACGAGAAAATACCGAGAGATTATCCTTTCAAAATTGTTTACAGCAGGTGGCAGTCACCATGCGTGGCAAAAGCGTGCTCCGGGTGGTGCTAAATATGTTCTGCAAGAGCCTTGGCGTGGTGGAAATGTGTCACGCATGACGAAATAAAGGGTGCTCCGAGATTTGCACACGGTGGTGGAAAACTTCTGTAAATTATGGAAATTATCTTTTCTGTTAAATTGTGAGAACACGAGATATGTTTGTTTGTTTTGGGCGCGATGGTTTATGGTTTTCGCTTGATAAACGACCGTATTCTAATTAATATAACTCTAGATTTTTATTAGAATCTCACAGAGAAATCACGAGGTACTTTATTTGATAAAAACCTGAGTGCCTGAGCTGTACTTAGCACAATAAAGGACTGCATAGATATGATTTTATGTAATATTACAAAATTCCGTTTCTAGTTCAATTTCTAGATTCATTAAAAAAGGTACTTGTTAAGAATCCGGTAAACACGCGAGAAAGACCGCATCGAGATCTTAAAGATGCCTTATGAAAAATAGGTTTTCGCCGCATAGTGAGGTATTGCTCACTCCGTGACAAAGATTTAAACTTTAGTTTTTGGGGTTGAAGGGGCAAAAAAAGGTACCTAGGTTAGGTTAGGTTACGTATTTGATATATGTTATGCTTTAGCCCCACCCCCTTATGGGCAAATATATAGCCCAAATTTGTTTCTAAACTATTATATGTTCATGCTATTTTGTTTTATTTCATTAGCATCAACACAAAACTTCACTTCTTGCGTGTTTACTGGATTATTAACAAGTACCAAAAAAAGTTTAAGTCCAAATTTTAGGTGAAAAACGTTTTTGAAAATTTCTTGACTTTAAATCATACACTTCGTACGGCTCAAAATCTTTCCTCTTCTAAAAAAAAAAAAAAAAAAAAAAAAAAAAAAAAAAAAAAAAAAAAAAAAAAAAAAAAATCTAAGTCAGATACAAGAACTGACTTACAAATGACGCTTAGTAAAAGAAAAAAATACATCCCAATATATCGAAAATTAATTAAAAGTTACTTCAATGTTAGATATTGCTGTTTGAAAAGTGATAAGGGTGCAAAACCAAGCATTGTCAGCATTTTGCTGACACATTTGCTGTTAAAAACAGCAAAAAATTCAAAGAGACCCTCCCTTCTTTTGTCCTATTTATCACTTGCTAAGTGCTCTTCAGTTTCAACTGGGATCTGTAAAAAGTATAAATTAACCAATATCTAGTTCGTTGGTACAGCGAATAAGTTTCCTCGATCAAACAGTTCGTGGTAACGAACTGTAAGTAAGGAGCGACCCGGCTCAATGGTAACCGAAACTGTAGAAAACGGAATTTTGATACCAATAGATACATCAAAAGAATTAGATTTTAATGCTGATTTCAAATATATAAGTTTCATCAAGTTTAGTCCTACCTATCAAAAGTTACGCGCCTGAGAAAATTTGGCTGATTTTTGAAAAAAGGGGAAAAGACCCCCTAAAAGTTATAGAACCCTAATGAAAATCACACCATCATATTCAGCGTATCAGATAACCCTACTGCGGAGGTTTCAAGCTCCTATCTACAAAAATGTGGAATTTTGCATTTTTTGCCAGAAGAAAGATCACGGATGCGTGTTTTTTTTTTTTTTTTCAGGGGTGATCGTATCGACCCAGTGGTCCTAGAATATCGTGGGAGGGCTCATTCGAACGGAAATTAAAAGTTCTAGTGCTCTTTTTAAGTGACCAAAAAAAATGGAGGGCAACTAGGCCCCCTCCCACGCTCATTTTTTTCCCAAAGTCACCCGATCAATATTTTGAGATAGCCATTTTGTTCAGCATGTTCGAAGATATGATAACTATGTCTTTTAGGATGACTTAATCCCCCAAAGTCCCCGGGGGGAGGGCTAAAGTTATGAACTTTACCCAATGTTAACATATAGTATTGGTTATTGGGAAGTATACAGACGTTTTCAGAGGGGATTTTTTCTGGTAGTGGGGGGGGGGAGAGTGGGTTGGGGGTTATGTGGGAGGATCTTACCATGAAGGAAGTTTTCATGTGAGAAGGGACATTGCTATGAAGGGGGCGCCGGATTTCTCAGTATTATTTAAAAAAAGATCAGAAATTATATATAAAAAAAACAAGTTTTTTAACTGAAAGTAAGGAGCAACATCAAAACTTAAAACGACAGAAAACATTACGTATATGATTGGGTTCATCCCTTAGTCAATACCTCTCTCTTTAAGCCAAAGATTATTTAGTAGTTTCATAAGAGCTATTTATTCTAATTAACGGCATTTGTGATTAAGGGGTCGTTTTTAAAGAATTGGAACAAAATTCGAACTTTAGCTTAAAGAGCAAGGTATTGACTAGGGGGCGAACCCTCTAATATATGTATTAAAAATATAAGAATATAGAGGTTCGTTACGTAAGTTAATTCGTAAGTTACGTATATTTATTACTAATAAAAACGTTCGTGAATAAAATTAAACAGGTTTCGAGAAAGCCATTTAACCAAATAAAAGTAAAATTAATATTCAATTTTTTTTTATATTATTCATGTACGGTGAGCCAAAATCAAAACCTGCATTAATTCAAAAACGTTCAAAAATTAAATAAAAAAAAAACAAGTTTTTTTAACTGAAAGTAAGGAACGACGTTAAAACTTAAAACGAACAGAAATCACTCCGTATATGAAAGGGTCTGTCCCCTCCTCAACGCCTCGCTCTTTACGCTAAAGTTTGACTTTCTCACAATTCTAGTTTTTTTAAACAATGAAAAACTTCAGCGTAAAGAGCGAGGCGTTGAGGAGGGGACAGCCCCTTTCATATACGGAATAATTTCTGTTCGTTTTAAGTTTTAACGTCGTTCCTTACTTTCAGTTAAAAAAAAAAACTTGTTTTTTTTTTATTTAATCCCAACAAGAAACACCAAAAAAACTTAGCCTGTTTCTGGGAAAGCCACGGAGTAAATTACATCAAGCGATTACAACAAGAAATCACGCAAAACTCTGTTTTATATGATCCTATAGATTTGTAGTTGCTATGTAGCCTACAATCAGAACAGAACCTAGGATTTTAATCCGAGCCTAATTAATTGTTTGTAATTTGTAGTAGTCTCAATTATATTCTACAATTTTTCAACTTTCATGGAGCAGCTATTGTATGTATTGGTTTGATTTTTTCTTCTTTATTCATTTTTAATTTTTTTTCTTTTTTAATTTGTTACGGTTTAGTTTCTTTCTTTTTCGACGCTGAGGACGGTTTCTTGGACGAGGTAGGCTTACGTTTGGAAAGTTAGTTTCGTTTTAAAATAGAAAAAGAACAGATATAGCCAAAAAATGTATTCGTGTGCAGGCGAAATATTCGCCTAATTGTTCTAATTTTCTTTCTATCGGCCGCATACTTGTTGTTTTTCAAGATTTTCTTCGTTGGTTATGAAAACAATATCCATGAAATAAATGATGATAGTTTCATACTACGGAATTTTATTCAAATTGTGGAATAGATTGTTTTTCTAATGAGCCGCTCAATGCACAAATCCACAAGTCACTAAGGCTATTAAGATAAATTCTAAAAAAACATCGAAAAAAAAAAGTAGAAACGCCACCCACGGACAAGAGCGTATCCAGGATTTTTGTTCTCGGGGGGGGGGAGGGTAAATTTTTTTGAAAAACGCTCCAAGAACTTGCTTATATGTATTTTTGTTACGGTCTTATGACTCGAGCAAAATTGGAGGGGGGGGGGGGTTCAAACGTGCCACCCACCTGGGTATGGCCTTGCCCACAGGTTCTAAAATTTACAAAAATTAATATTTACAAAATCTACCAAAACATTTCTTTTTCCCAAAATTGAACTGAAGCTAATATTATTCGTGATTCAAAAATTATGTCTCTGGCCAACTCCGATCAAACCCTCTATAATAGATTTTCACTTTTCGTGCTTAGTTTATTTATTTCGTCCGTTGCATAATTAGGATGTTTTTGTAAATTTTGTAGATTTATTCGTTTTGCTCTTGAGTCTAAAGAGAATTTTGACTTTGTAAACTGATTTATCACTTTGTTTAATTACTATATTATGTCATGCCTTTGAAACACATCGTCCAAATTATGTTTAAGCTTAGTAAATAAATACAAATAGTCATGAAAAGCTATAATGCCAGCAAATCTGGGGTTGTGTTAACTACCATATAAGGAACCTCCTTTACCACTGAACAGTGATGCCCATGTCGCCACCCGCGGGCAAGGGCGTATCCAGGATTTTTGTTCTGGGAGGGGGGGGGGGTTAAAAAAATCTTAAAAAACGCTCCACGAACTTGCTTATATGTATTTTTGTTATGATCTTATGACTCGAACCAAATTGGGGGGGGGGGCTCAAACGTGCCACCCACCTGAGTATGGCCTTGCCCACAGGTTCTAAAAGTTAAAAAATTAATATTTACAAAATCTACCAAAATATCTCTAATTCCCAAAATTGAACTGAAACTATTATTATTCGTGACTCAAAAACTATGTCTCTGGCCAAATCCAATAAAACCCTCTATAATAAATTTTCACTTTTCGTGCTTAGTCTTTTTTTTTATCCGTTGCATAATTATGGTATTTTTGTAAATTTTGTAGATTTATTCGTTCTACTCTTCAATCTAAAGAATTCAAGATAGCACACGGAATTTCTTTTTTGGAAGTTTTGCTTTCTAAGAGGAGACAGCAAGTGTCTTTCCCCCTACCTCTTGTTGGCAGAGGTGCCTACACCAAAATCGAACCAATCTACCAGACTCAGCTATATTTTGGCTTTGTTGTGCTGAAATTTTATTGATGGTTATTAGATTGTTGGCTCCAATCATTCAGATAGAAAAAGGATTAGAGACGAGATTCTCTCTGGAACAAAAATTCCGTTTTAGTATTTTGGTTGGCTCCGGGTTAATGACAAAATCTAATCGTGAAATTTTGCAAAGTTCAACCTCTTTTCTTTTTTCTATCTCTATGACTTCAAAGCATTTCATTCACATAAAAAAATATGCTGCTATCAAGCAACCCTGTGCATTGTTACTGGGTTTATTTATTTTTTTGGTACTTATGCATAATACGGGCCCACCGCTATATACTCTACTAAGGAAACGAGAGATGAAACCTGCCAAACGGGTATTTCAATAGAGAAATGGAATACAAAGCGTGGTTTTCATTGTGTTTACGATATTTAAATTGTTGTTTATGGGGGTTTATGGGGGGGAAGGTACCTAGGTTAGGTTAGGTTACGTATTTAATATATGCTATGCTTTACCACCCCCCCCCCCCCCCCCCCACCCCCCTAATGTGTAAATATATAGCCTAAATTTGTTTCTAAACTATTATATATTCATCCTATTTTATTATATTTCATTAGCATTAACCAAACTTGACTTCTTTTGTGGGCCCGTATAATGCACAAGTACCGTTTTTTTATGAATTGCGCAGTAAATAGAACCATAGTTAATACCTCGAATGCTTGAGTTTTCTGCTGGTAGTATTTTAAATTATTTCTGTTTTGACAACAGTGACGATGTTTAATTTTCAGTTATAAACACGAAAGCCAAATGGTAGCAAGTCTTTTTTTGTTGATATTGTTGTCAATTTTCTCTGTTTAAATAATCTACTTTTGTGCTAGTAAAAGAAGATGCTGGTTATACACAGTATTTTTAAGAGAACAAAATCATCCTTAGATCAATTCAGTCTTATTTCTTATGTGCAAGTTGTCGGCTAAAGCATTTTTTGAGCGGGTTCAAACACGCCAAACTTTAAAGCATTTTCAATTTACGAGTTCCAAGCGTGTTGGACATTGGTTCTTCAAATTTGTAACGCGCCTGAATAGCATGGTTGAACACGGGTTCTGAAAAGACCTCAACCTGTGCTGAACACGGCCCTCAAAACGATGATTTGCACAACCCCATGTCAAACTCTGTTTTGGACGTGGGCGGCCTGAAAACAGAGCTCTGAGCTCCGTTTTATCCATTTACTGAATTGCATATTTAAAATTTGCTTTGTATTTTCATAGATTGGAGAGTACGTTCAACATCGTTTGGAAATCGTTGGAAAAGGAAAATTTTCTTGTTTTTTAAGCAAACACAGACAAGGCCATATCCAGTGGGGGAGGTGTTTGAACCCCCCCCCCCCCCCCCCCGAAATATTTGTCGGACTCGTAAAAACGTAACAAAAGTGATTATAAACAAATTTTCGATGCATTTAAAAAAAATTTACCCCTCCCCCCCCGAAAAAATCCTTTTGTAAACACTTCCACCACCCCCCCCCCCACCACCCCCGAAAAAAAATCCTGGATTCGGCCCTGAACACAGATCATTCTTTAAGAAAATATCCAAGCAATATCGTATTTTTGGCTCAGTAAATGGATAGGTTTGAGATTCCAGCGATAAAATACCGTGTCCTTCCAGTGGAAATTAGAGCTGGTGCAACCCAAAATTACAGGTTTCAAAATTTGATACTAAAATACCAATAGAAAAATTTCTTGTAAAAATTAATTGTAGAATTTAGTGTAAATTACGAAGACTAACGTGTACCATTAGGTCGGTGCCAAAGTAAATTTTTATTACCGCTAATTCTTATTTTATCTACTCTAGTATTGAACTATAATATATATATATATATATATATATATATATATATATATATATATATATATATATATATAATATATATATATATATATATATATTATAATATATATATATATATATATATATATATATATATATATATATATATATATATATATATATATATATATGTACAGTATCATGCTTTTTTAGCAATTGCATGCTTTGGATACCTGTTTCTATTTTTAGCAATAGACATCGCTTTGAGAACCAGCAACCAGTTAACGTTCCTGCATTTTCAAAACGGCCTGAGAGTCAAGACTTTTCAACTCTTTCTGATTCAAGCAGGTTTGCGCCACCTAGATCTGAGCCAATCGATTTGAACCCCCTCGACCAGACTCGAGTATATTTGGACCCCCTAGACCCGATTCTGACAGATTTGATCCACCAAGAACGGATTCCAGCAGATTTGACCCTCTTCGCCCAAATTCTAATAGATTTGAACCATCTCGACCAAACAATAACGAGGAGAATCGATTTGTGAATCGTCCAGAGAAAAATTTTGAGCTCCAATCTCGACCTGATTTTCCCCTAACGACACCTAGAAGTCTGCTACAACCATCTTCTACTTTTGACTCAAGAGAAGTCGAATATGAATACGAATACGTTTATGATGGTAATTATTTAATAGTTCATCTTCTGGTTTATACTGATTCACTCAAGACTGAATTGAAGTGTGATTGCGATTCCAGTTTTATTTAAAAAGGGCACCTATGTGTCTTCAGGATTTGTTACTCACAGAGTCTCTAGAATATCTTTAATAAATACCCCTCAAGAGGAAATAGAAAACAAGGACGTCGCAGGTTAGATTCGAATAAGATTTAAAGAATTGCCTTGATTCATTATGGATTTGAGAATGGTGCAAGCGTAAGCTTTAAAACGGCCCAAGAATTTTTCAATAATTTAAACAAGGATATAAAAATACATTTTTCAAAATGTCAAGGGGGGGGGGGTAATTTGGATTTTTTCAATTAAAACCCCGAAAAAGACACTGTTCAAAAATCTAGGGGAACATCCCCCTGAATACCCCCATATGGTGCCTCCGGCTATGACCAGTTTTTTTTCTTCTTCTTCCATTAGGAGCACTTGACTAGTCAGTTAAGTTTAAATCATAAGCTTTGAATCTTTCTTTTGCGTGCAGAAAGTTAGTGTCTCCCTCATTTTCATCTTCTCTCTTTGTCTCATTTTTTGTCTTGACTAAATTTGTCTATATACCTTCAATAATATTTAAATAATACCTGCAATAAAATTTTGTTATCTCCCATGTTAACCAATTAAATTCTATACCGCCTTTTCTGTCATCATCTGTTTTGTTTTTATAATTTTAGACCTCCTTCCCTCTCCAATATACATCTATTCCACTGCCCCTTTCTCTTTCTCTATTGCTCTCTTATCCTCCCTTGTTTATAAATTTTTCTTCTCTCGCAAGCTTTCTCTTCTCCATCCAATTGACACAAATTACATCCTCTATATCTCGGGGTAAATTATACATTTATTTTAACTTCCTCTGCAAATTGGTTTACGCAAATTTGGTTTATTCTCAAGCTGGGAAATTATTGAGCAAATGACTGAAATTAAAGAACAAAAATTATGGACAGCAGACACAGGTTAAAATAATTTACAGCTATTTCCTGTAAAAACAAAACAAAAAATGAAAATGGTTTTATATTTTTAGTGTTAGAGCGTATTGGCTGATTTTGATCTTAATTAAATGAATTTTTGTTAAATTTTTAAAATGAAAATTAAAGAGCAATATTAAAAAGCCAACCATGAATCGAAATTACCACAAATGGGGGTTCGGCTGCCATGTCCTCAGGAGCGGATCTAGAGCAAAATCTTAGGAGGGTGGGGGGCATTGTGACAAGGGTGCCAATAAGCAAAATCTTGGAGGGGTCCATTGTGACAAGGGCACCAATAATTGACCAAATTGACAACGAAAACGAGTGAAAAACAGAAAAAAAGACAAGGAATGAGGGCGCCATAAAAATCTTGGGGGAGGGAGAGAGGAGTCCCCCTGTCCCCTGGATCTGCCAGTGCATCTGCCTCAGACCTCCTAAATTATCGAGTGTCATTGGGGCTTTACTGAAAACCAATGTGCTTCACTGCAAAAGAGAACATCGACGCTTTTAATACCGCACCATGGAAGGGAGTTTTGTAGAAATGCATCGCGTATGTAATAAGTAATGCGACCCCATTTTTTTTTTTTTTTTTTTTTTTTTTTTTTTTTTTACAGGGTGGCTATTTGTGGTTAGATATCAAACCGATGCATATTTTATCCCCAAACGGTACTTTAATTCATATTGAGATGTTAAGTAAATTGATACAGCAGTGTTCATGCACATATTGTGTCTCTTGAGGGAGGGGGGGGGTCAAACGCAAAAAATACATTTTTAGGATATCTTTATTTTAAGTAGAAACTTTGGTCCAGTGTCAGGGAGGTGAGTACTTCCCCCTATTACGACCTCTAACAGTGAGATATTTTTCTTGCAGCCACTTCCATATAACTGTTCATGCTATGAGTACTGTTGTAAGTATGTATGCCTCATTTAGTATATTTCACTCCCTCTCTCTCTTATTCTCCGCCCGCTTCTCTCTCTCTCATTCTCTCTCTCTCTCACTTTCTCTCTCTTTCATTCTCCCTCTCTCTCATTCTCTATCTCCCTCCATCTCCCTCTCTCATTCTCTCGTTCTCTCTCTCTCTCTCTGTCTCATTCTCTCTAACCTCTTAAAATAATAAAAAACCAATCATCAGACCTGTCCATAACAATCATCTATATTTTAGAGCTCGGAAATCCAGTTTTTGAAGAAGAAGAGGAATCTGGAGAAGTTTCACCGCCACCTGTTATTAGAACAACTGAGAGAACAACCACAGAAAGAACAACAACGACTACTACTACTACAATACCTCCAAGAATTGAGAGAATTAAAACGACCACTGAAGCTCAACAGTTTGCTACCACTTCAAAGTAAGTTCTCTAATGACGCTTAATTATTTGATTTGAACCAACGCAACTGCGTTTTTCACGGATGTAATGCAATACACCCTGAAAATTTTTAGAAAATCCCTTTAAAATCGCCGAAAAACATAGAAAAAAGAAAGGCAAATAATTTTTTGGCCAAACGAAATTTTGGCAACAAATAGATGTCTACGCAATTAAGGATGAGAAAATTGTATAATGTAATAACTAGGATTACTACATCTTGTAATTACATCACCAGGGTAAACGAAGATGTTCCAGTCAATGTTTCCAAACTTGACCATTGGAGGAGGGACACGGGCCCAAAGGCATTGCCTACGCACGCGCTTGATTAGTATGTTGAATTTTATAGCATTTTTTCTCTATCCTGGGATAAAAGATTACGCTATGTAGAGTACCTAGGCTAGCAATTTGGGGCAATATTTTTGGGCAACAGAATTTACTGTGAATTTTTTTTTTACTTATAGAAATAGAAAAAAGAATGTAACACGATATTATGTAGGAAGGTAACTTTTATTTTCTTGTTTGCAAATTATCATTTACCAAAAAACCCTATATTGGTAGACACCTTGTTAAACTTTTGCGATTCTCAACGTGTATGCCCATCCCTTTTCAAAATTGCTTTTATTGTGCAATTTCCTGCCTTATTCTTATGCACCCTCCTAGCTGGAAAAATTTCCAGACTCACGAGTCTTTTTATACTAACCTTTCTTATACACATCACATACTCCATTTTTTTATGGTTTCATTTTGAATCAGACTAAAAGCTATTTGAAGAAACGTTATTTGACGTTCCATGTGTATTTTCTTTATGGGAATTGTTATTCGCAATTCCTTTCATTTTACTTGCCGTAGTCAGAAAATCAAGCTGAAATTTCTCTGTGTTTTCCTGACCATCATATCCTGACACTCGCGTACATTTGTTTATTCTAGTCTAAACAGCATATCCTCCTTCATACTTCGATCGTTTTTTCTTTCAGAAACAGTTAAAATTTATTTGAATAAATGTTACTTGGCGTTATTTCAAGCTTTCTCTACGCCTGTTTTCTTCACCGAAATCGCTTATGAGAATTGTCTTTGTACTACCCATCCATCAGAAATCAAGCTGAAAATGCTCAATAGTAGTTTGACAAACATTCCTTTTACTCTCTTTATCCCAAAAATTGTCTGAGCTGTTGTATATTTTTTCCTTTCCACTGTCCATCCCTTTCGAAGCTTTTTTTTCTGAAGTAGGCTAAAAGTTTCTTGAAAAAACATCACTAGACGCTATTTTATCTGATCTGCTTTCTCTTTTCTTGATGGAGATCGTTTGTCAAAATTGTCTTGTTGTACTTGGCATCCACGGGAAATCAAGCTGAAAATTCTTAACATTCTCGGAACCAACTGATACCCCCAACCCTGCCATACCTTTCGGGCATATGCAGTTCCTCCTTTTTTCGAAGCACAGCAAATTACTCTCTAATCAACTTTACTAGACTCCAGGGCTATTCCTCGGGTTGGTGGCACCCGGGGTGAAATCACCCCCTCCCCCGATAAAATTATGTTTGAACCTGGAAATGACTAAGGCAATCACATTTAACAAAAATTAAATGGCGAAGGCCTTTTTAAATAGCAAAAGTGCCCCCAGCCACACGGAACTCGGGGGTAACTTACCCTGGTCTTCCATCCACCCTTTTAGCGGCTCTGCTAGACTCCATTTTAGATTATATCCATATGTATTTGTGCATCCCTTAATAGGGATTGCTTTCTTAAATTCTCAATATTTTCTTTGTTGTTTTTGCTACCTGTAGGAAATTTAACTTGTCTTGGCTTTTTTTAGGCTTTTTCTGATTTATCCTTCCGAATTTTTTTTTTAGATAAACAGTTAACCACCGTCAATAGTCACGATTTGACGGTGTCAAACTAGATAGATTGTTATGAAACTCGACACTTCCTAAATGCCTTGACTCTCAGCAGTCTCAGCAGAAATTCGTGTCAAAATCGTGCAAAAACTATTCAAGCCGATCAACTTTTACTTCAATGATCAATCAAGATCGGATAAATGACGGAAATAATAACTTTTTAATGATAACAATAATTTTAATAATAATGAAAATAAAGGTACTTACGCATTATATATAACACAGCGCTATACACGAAAGAAGTCAAGTTTGGTTAATGTTAGTGAAATAAAATAAAATAGGATGAATATACAATAGTTTAGAAACAAATTTGGGATATATATTTGCACATTAGAGGGGGGGGGGGGGGAGGTGTTGGGTAAAGCATAGCATATATTGAATACGTAACTTAACCTTACCTAGGTACCTTCCCCCTCCCCTAAACCCCAAAAAACAACAGTTTAAATATTGTAAACGCAATAAGCAAACTCGCTTTGCAATCCATTTATATCTTGCAAATACCCGCTTGACGGGTTTCTATTTGTATTTCCTTGTACAGTCCATAGTGCTGTGTTATATACAATGCATGAGTACCAAAAATAAAACTGAAGTAAGGGCTTGTATGCGGCTTTTGGTGAACTCCCATGGCTTGAGAAGATTAAAATGCTAAAAGTTAATTCCAATAACAAATATGCTCCCTTGCCCCATTAGAGCCAAAATAATTTTGTGAAAACCATCTATAAAATATATATGCTATTGGCATAAATAACTTTTAAAAAATAATAACCGATCGATTGAAAAACAGTAAATAATACAGACATATTAGGACACGATATAAAGTGATACTTGAAAGCATACAAATAGGAAAAATCTGAAAAATATAAAAAATGCCTTTAAATTAATTTCAAAAGTTTTTAAAGTGTCCAATGAATCATAAGAAATAAGAAAATATAAAAGAAAATTGAAAAATAAAATCAAGAGGTGTCAGCACTTGAAAGCACATTTAATCGTTGTAAACTGCAGTTAGTATGAACCGAGTAATAACCACCCAAAATTTACTTTTTTGATTAAAAGGCCCTAGGTTACTTTTGTTCTTTAATTTGTTTTTACTGGAATTTTTAAGGAATTTTTTTCAATTTTATTTTAATAAAGATTCCAAAAAAAAAAAAAACATTGAGCAAACATACCTATAACAGGGGTAGTGGCGACTTCGCTGCTTGGCAAAATCATCGACTAATCTATCCAAATCCTGTTTCTTTACCTCCTGTTTTTCAACGGCCATTATTATGAGATCACTGAGTCTGTCGTTTCCCGTCGTCGATCGCAGATAGTCCTTCACACGCCCTACTGCTGAGAAGAATCGTTCATTACTGGCAGTGGTCACAGGCAAAGTAGCAACTAGCTTCATCAGTTTTAGCACTGCAGAATAGGCAACTAGGAGGTCGGATAAGATTACGACAGCTCGAAGAAGATCCATTTTTGAAATATCATTTTTTGACAGATGCAGCTTTGCAAGAGAAAGCTGGGACTCTATGGCATGGTCATCGACATCGAGAATCCCTTGATAATGACGCATAAACCTTTCCACTTTCGAAGTTCTAGAAAATTGGAGCTTGAGGGGTCGAAGGCAGATAAAGTGTCGAGCAGAGGCATATTTTGTATGAAACGTTGGTCCATCTCACTCGTGAAATGGTCTATTACCTCCAAGTACAGAAGTTTAACGGAGTCTGATTGAGCTTGCTGACTGGTATTGCACAGAGAAAAATTCTTAGAGTTCGCTCATATTTTTTAGGCAGCGTGTCAAAACCAAGTTTAATCTCTGGGCGTGACAGTGTACATAAACTGCATGAAGTACCTTCTCCCTAAACTTTGCTTGAACTCCGTTAAATTCCCCACTCATAATGGATGCGCCGTCATAACATTGGGCAATACACCACATCAAGTCTACACCATACTTTTCTATAGTTTCACAAATCGAGGTGGATAAGCTCTCGGCGTCTAATATGTGCATGTGATAGCAGCCGATTGGTCGCTCCACTACTTTTCCATTTGATATGTACCTGAGTAGGATCGCTAATTGTTCTTTCCTAGAAACATCTTTTGTCTCGTCAACAAGATTAGCAAAGTAATTAGCTGATTTTACTTCTGAAATAATGTATGGGCGCAAAGCATTTCCTATCAGTTTAACTGCGTCATTTTATTACTGATGACTGCAATAGTGACCTTATCGGCGCTGTAACTGGGCCTTTAGCTTTTCGTTGCCTTTAGACATTTTCTAATCAATTCAACCAAATTACCCCGGTTTGCAGATGTTTCTGATTCATCATGACCCCTCAAAGCAAGACCCTGGCGGCCAAGAAAGCAAATAGTGCGAAAAGTGTACTTCACAGGATCTCTATTTTCCTGAACCTCTTGAGATCTGGATTGAATTAAGGCATTCGCTATAGAGCTCGAGGCATCAGTACTATTTGTCTTAAATTCTGTCCATGCTGACATACAATGCTTGTGTCTTTCAGAACCACCATGTTGCTTTAATACAGCAGAACCGTCTTTCCACTTGCAAAATCCTAACTCAATGAAAGCCCTTTTTCCAGCAGTTTCTCCAGCCCTTAGAGTCCCCATAGAAAAGTGGTGGCAAGCAAAACAATACACGGAATTCAAGTTTTTCGAGTATTCAATCATTCATAAGTCTTTAGTAATTTGCACTGAATTTCCTACCGTTAGAAGTGGAAGCCGGATATCTCTCAAGAATAGGTTGAGCTGGTTTGTCGTGACGCGTCACAGAGATATCTGAGAGAGGTTTTTGACTGCTACTTCTACTAGAACCCGCAAGGGGTTCAGGGATGCAGACCAAACTTTCATGTTGACCTGAGCCAGTTATTGTTCCGCTTGTTTCCGAAGGACTGTCATAGGGGGGGGGGGGGAATTTATCTCCACTAACCCGACACTTTGAGCGCTGTCACTATTGCCAGTTTCTTCATTTTCTTCCGCATCTTCACCGTAAAAAAATCCAAAGTTTCTTGTCGCTTTTTACTCATAGTATGATTACGAACTCTTCATAAGAAACAATAAAGAAATATTGACCAGCTGAAGTTTACTTTTGAATTAACCCTGCTCAGAAATCACATTTCCGGTCGAAGATTCGGTAATAAAACAGCATAGACGCGCTCTTAGACATTTCAAAACAAGATTGTCTCCTAATGGTAGAATTAGGGTGGTACAAGAATGGGAAAGACGGGACATTTCAAAACAAGATTGTCTCCTAATGGTAGAATTAGGGTGGTACAAGAATGGGAAAGACGGGACATTTCAAAACAAGATTGTCTCCTAATGGTAGAATTAGGGTGGTACAAGAATGGGAAAGACGGGACATTTCAAAACAAGATTGTCTCCTAATGGTAGAATTAGGGTGGTACAAGAATGGGAAAGACGGGACATTTCAAAACAAGATTGTCTCCTAATGGTAGAATTAGGGTGGTACAAGAATGGGAAAGACGGGACATTTCAAAACAAGATTGTCTCCTAATGGTAGAATTAGGGTGGTACAAGAATGGGAAAGACGGGACATTTCAAAACAAGATTGTCTCCTAATGGTAGAATTAGGGTGGTACAAGAATGGGAAAGACGGGACATTTCAAAACAAGATCATCCAAAAGTAACAATGCTATTTAATAGCTGTGCAAAACGATGCACAGGGGCGATAAATAAAAACGACCAGTTAGCCAGTCTCGCTGGTTTAATATAGCACATAACTAAGATAGAAAATGGCTATGAAATATAAATGAAAGGTAATTTTCAAAGTCTATGGGGGATGGCTCCCCTTGCCCCCTCCTAATTGGCACCTTTGGGTATGCTAATACTATTTTCAAATTCTAGAGTGATTTATGCTTCTTCTTAAAAAATAACACAAATTTCAAAGGCGCTTAATGACCTAAGATTTTACATGGAAGGATTTCGAACTGTTCTTTTGGAGTGCAGCACTCTGTTTACGACAAATATTTACGGCATTTCCTACAATTTCTCATTTTTTGTATAATTTGTCTATTTTGATGGTTGTTTGATTCTGCTGTTCCAAACATTCTGCTGTTCTAGTCCCAAATATTCACAGTTGCTCTAAGTCCACATGGAAGGGAATTAAGGCGATAGGCAATATTAGTGAATTTTATCGGTGAGCGATTTTAGTTGCTGTTATCAGTGCACTTGACTGTCTCTTTTAAAGCTGTTACCGTTGCTTAGAACAAAAACCTAACTATCAATTTACATGGTTATTGCTGCTGTGCAAAAAATTTGCCGAAAAAAATTGCCTAGTTGCATGATAAAAGTTGAATTTTTCAACTCAATAGATTCCTTGGTAAAGCAGCATATTTGGCGACTAAATATCCGTGACCAACAAATATCACTGATCAAATTTTCAGAGGTCAACACAGAGGTCAAATATGGTTCTGAAGCATGAGCGCTTCAAAAAACGGAGGAAGATTTGCTAGATGTTTTCCAGAGAAATTACCTACGGATTGTTTTGAGTGCCCGACTGACTGACCGTATTTCAAACCAGTAGGTTGTACAAAAAGTATGATTGAATCCCGCTTTCTAGGGCTATAATGAGAGAAAGGTTGAGATGACTAGGGCACGTTGTGCGGATGAAGGAGGATAGATTGACAAAGATTGTCCTTTTTGGCCAACCGTCTGGGGTTAAACAAAAAGCAGGTCGTCCTCGGTTGGGTGGGAGGATATCGTAGGGAGGGATTTAGGAGAAATGGAAACTTCCTGGGAGGCTTCGAATAGATTACGACGGAGAAGGAGCATGCGTAGCTGTATTGGCCTCAGGCGGCTTGGTGCTGCGGTGTGTTTCTAGTAGTAGTAGTAATATATTCGAACTCAGTACTGTTATGGCCCGTTTGATGTGTTATTAATGACAAAATTTAGCTAGCGCTAATTTGAAACATTTAAAATTGTTCATAGAATTTTTCAGTCAATCATATAATTCTATGAAAGTCTGCTTGGTTCAAACTAGCCCTAGCTAAATATTTGTATTAGTACCATCTCGTTGTGAATGGACCTTTAAGTAAATGGTTCGTTAAATTTTATCACGATACGATATTGACTCTTACTTTCAGTGTAAAGTAGTATAATACTTTGTATTCCCTGTGTTCTTTTTATCAAATTTTTTTGCTCGAATAAACAACGTTAAGTAAGCTTGTCAACTTTCGCTTTTTCATATTTTATTCCCATCTTAACTTATGTTTGAAAATGAAAGAAAAGACTATGACAAAAAAAAATCAGTTTTTTCACAGTTTTTGTCATGGCAGTGTTGTATATGATGCAAAGTCGGTTTTCGGGGGTATTGACGAAGCCACTTGAGGTCCACCTCAATTTGTTGCTAGCAATTGTTGGGGGAAATTTTTTTTTTATTTATTTAAATAAAAGTACATAAAAAGCTTATTTTTTTAATGGAATACCAAAGTAGGATATACGTTGAAATCCAGGGCAGGAGAGGGGCAAAAAATCAGGGGAGGGAAAACAATTTCCCACCCGACCTTCCCATCCGATAATTTGCGCTACTGGTTCAGCACAAATTCTCAAAATTTTCAGAAAAATAAAAGTCAGCTTTCTATAAATTTAGCAACATTTTCTTTTTTAAGATCTAAATAAGAGATAGTTAGAAACAAAAACACAGTTTTTGGTGGATGTTGTGGCTTCCTCTTGGTATACGATTCGTAAATTTTGTGTTAAATTATCTTTGAGATGAGGTAGTAACTAGTTTTCTTTGTTTTGTTTTTTATCATGAATGGTCAATAAGACTTGGATGGCTAAGCCAATAAATCTGTTCACGTTTTTTGGCAATTTTTCACGGTCGCTAAAATTTAAACAACTATTTCACAATCTCAAATATGGTAAGCAATAATTATCTGTGTTGAGCTCAATGCATATGTAAAAGATGATATTATTGGTAGTAGTTTCATCAAGTTGAAACCATATATCCGCTAATTTATAACAGACTACACGCAACACGTGTTTCGGTGATCTGCTTACGTTTTTTTTTTTTCAATCAAAAGTATTATTATTATTATTTATTTCTAACCCACACTGTACAGAGGTACAATACGTGGAGTATCACGAGGAAAAACACATAAAATGCAACACAAATCAATATAGAAATCAAAGATTACCAGTTACAGAGTAACACATAAAAATTCAAAAGAAACTAAAACAAAAGAGAAATAACATGAAAGGAGGGGGAAAAGAAGAAGAGAAAAAAAACTCACAACTTCCAGAATCTAATAAGCAGTAATATACAGAAATATGGACACAAGCTGTCATTATTATTATCACTATTTGAATTTTACTCACTCTTTACAATACTAAAAAATGTGGAGTTTATTTGTCGTTACGATCACGTGGGACTGTCTCCTCTATAACTGTTGCTGCTGTTTAGAAAAAATCTAAACGAAAATTTACTTGGCTGATACTGCTGCATAGAAAACATTACCGGAAAAATAGTATAGTTGCCTGGTAATAGCTGAATTTATCAACACAGAGAAATGCTTAAACAACCAAAACTGCTAAAGTCGGTAACCAAATTGCCGTGACAAGTGAAAATTGCTTCTGTTTCACCATCTGTGTGAATACAGTGGTAGTTTTTGTTCTTTCTTTTTGACAAGATTTTTTCCTTATTTAAGACGTGAGACTTTACAAAGAAAAAACCAAATTATTACACATGGCTGGGCAGAATATGCTATGGTTGGGGAAGCTGATCATTCTTTGACGTAATCGATATATGACTGGATGAAGAGAAATGAAATGTAATCACTAATAAATCACTAAAGGTTCAAGAATCACTAAATTCTTGTCTAAAATAAATTCCTTAAATTATACAATATAAAAAGACCAGACAAAGAAAATATAAAAGAAAGGGAAGGTTAATCTAAGGGCAGGGCGAGGTCCTTTCTTTCAGGCAAATATGGTCACTAGTGTTGCCACTCCCAATGACTAATCTTTTTCTACAAGATTTCTTCAACAAACTGAAAATCATGCTACTCTATCGCTTTGGAATTATTTTTGTTATGTTGGTAAATCTTGTTGAATACTAAATCATCCAATTCAGTAAGTACGATGCTATTATTAACGCCTGTGAGTACGAATTAAAGCTATTGTTATGGTCAAAGACATGCTAAATTGAATTTAATCAAATTTTTATGCCAACTGAGCATACAGCATTGTGCCCTCGCCATTGGGTATAATACCCGTGTATGAGATTGCCTTCAGAAACAGAGTGAGAGAGACAATAGCTCCATTTGTGCTACCTTCCATCGGTGATTTTCTTGACTAGAATCTCTGCTGACATCGAAAGTTTGACTAACCCTCTATATGTTGTGAGATATATGTCCTAGACTCCAAGCGTTTCCCATCTTCTCAGCTACTTCTGGCTACCTTGCCAAGTGACGTCGCAAGTGACTATGAACATGGAGACTGTCATACCTATTATGGACGAACACAAAATTTGTGTCATCCTCTGAAATGTAGTTAACTATGGTCATTAGGATGGAACATGAATAGGAAGAGAGTCAGAGCCACACATCTACGTTTGTGGAAAGTTGAAGTAATTGGAACAGATAATAGTTGACACTATGAAGAGGCAGGACTTTCCCAATAATAAAGCCTGCTTCTGCAACTCATAAAAAGTTGTTACAGTTCACTTACTAAAAAACTGTGTCCATGAACTAATAAATGCTGTTACCGAAAATTTACTGTAGGGGGTAAAATGGTTGGAGAAGCAAATAAGTTCCTTTAGTAGGGCGGTGTCATAACTAAGGATTGACATTGCCGGGAATAGATTGAAAGTAGAATGGCAAAAGCGTAGGGTGTTTTAACTCAACTAAGAAAGAACAGAAAAGCACAAATATTCGAGCAAGATTGAAACTATGGGTGTTCGCGGCAATGGAGATGGGCTTAGCTAAGTTGGGTGAAAAAAGCTTGGGTATTAAAGAAAAAGAGGAAGGTATGAGAAGAAGAAAGGTACAACATCGAGAATGCTTCCTGCAGCACCCAGCGGGTTGACGTCTACATAGCTGCGCACACTCCTTGTCTACCCCAACTTATTTACAGCTTTACTCTTTACCTCCCTCCCCCGAAGTTCTGAATTCCTTCGAATATTTTCTTGTGACCAATTTCCAGGGTTGCCACCTCTAGCACGAAATTGCTATTTTAGCACTATTTCCTTATGTGTAGTACTGTAGCCCGTGCTCAGGGCTGCCACCTGTACCACGGAAGTGCCACTTTAGCAATATTTTGCACTATTATAGTCAATTTTTTACAGTGGCACCGAAAATTGCTGTATAGCACGCAAATTTGACCATTGTAGCACTTTAAGAGCTGACCGTGGTGGCAACCCTGCTGCTTTCCTATCCATTTGGGGACTGCCTGCTTTTTCTTTGACCTCCAATTATTAGCCACACTGCACAATCTTTGGTAATCTGTCATCTTTCATTCATGAAGCCTGCTTATATCCTCGAAGTTAGTCAGAAAAGTTGTTTATGAGTAGTTTAGACAAGAAGCATGGAAACGAGTACCACATTGACTTCACGGACAAGTGGCTTTGGCACGTCCTTTGAATTGAGAAATAGTTCGAGTAGCTCGAAAGCTAGTAAAATCTCGAAAGCTAGTAAAATTGGAATAGTTCAACTAAAAATAAAGTATCAGCAATTTGAAAGATAATGAAGCTCTATTTTATGAGGAGGAGCTAGAGAGTGTGCTGAAAGAATTGGAAAATAATAAAACGTCTGGTGCTTATAGCAGGGTAAATGAGTTTGCAAAATATGACGGTTGCAAAATGAGGCTACGAAATCATTGAAATTAAAAGCGTATGGCAGAACATGATATGGAATGAGAAGGTGAATAATTTCCTAGACTTAGATTATACGTATGATTTCAGTCTCCTAGATAAAACTTCTGGGGAAATAAAAGAATTTTTGAGGTTATGAAAATTCAGGGCAAAGAAAAAGGCTTGCAAATTAGTATTAAGAAGGTTAAGTCACTCAGACGAGGAACAAATGAGGGTGAAGAAGTGATGATAGGCAACGAGAAAATCAATCCGGTGGATACGCTCACCTACCTGGGTAGTATCGTTAGTGAAAACTGTGAATGCAGTGAGGATATAACAAAAAACGAATAGTCAAGACACAGGGTGCTGTTCGCAGTTGAAAAAGTTTGGAAGAATAGGTAAGTGTGTGAACTAAGATTTATTGAAAATCACGGTGATGACTGTGGTCATGCATCTCCTTGATGTTGGGTGCTTCGAAAGGTTGAGGAAAATTTTTAAACTTTTTTCCAGAGGAATGGTTTAAGGATAGTTTGAGGCATTAGTTGGACTAATCGTATATCAAATAATAAGCCGTACCAAAAACATAGTTCAATCCCACTTTCTAAGGCTATAATGAAAGAAAATTTAAAAGGGCTTGGCCTTGTTTTATGAATGAAAGATGACAGACTGCGAAAGATTGTGCATTGGGGTGAATCATCAGGGGCCAAACAAAAGGCAGGTCGTCCTCTAATAGAATGGGAAAGAGGTCACAAGAAAAGATTACAAAAAAATTGGATCTTAATGGGAGGGTGGTAAAGAGTAACGGTGTAAATTGGTTGGGGTGGACGAGGAGTGTGCACAGCTGCCTTAGCCTCAACCGGGTTGGTGCTGTAGTGAGCTACTAGTAACAGTAGTAGTACATCTACTCTTCCAAACTAAACCCCGAAACAGCACAATTTTTACTTCATTACATTCGGAAAAGTTCATTTTTTCGGACTTTCAGAATAAATTCTAGCTTAACTAGGTCACAGGCCATCCCCTAATTTCTGAATATGAGCCAAAAATATACACAAAAGTTTGCCAGATTTTTTCTTCAGATTGGAACTATTTCGTATTATGCAACAACTGTTCATGAGAAACAAGTAAAAGAAAAAATGTAAACAATCAAATCAGCAGAATTTTGAAAAGGCCTAATTCAGGTATTTTGACGGACTGTGCCTTAGTGGGCCATGAGTATTCAATAAATACAAATTTCCCGAATGTAAAAATGTAAGAATTTTGTTATTATAGCGTTTAGTTCAAAAGAATTGGATCAGCAAGACTGTTACTGTACTAAATACCCCGCGAGAAGGTAATCCAAAGACTAGTCGCAAATGCCCTACCCATCCCCCCTGGATACAGTCTTAATCGAAACCAAAGAGAACGGAAAATGTAGAATGGGAAATGGCAAGATGCCAAACGCTATGATGCCAAATCTGCTAAACGCTAGATTGTGTTGGTCGCTTTTCTTAGTGTCAGTTTCTGCTCTTATAATTTTTCGATGCTACTTGATCCAAACGTAAAAATAAAAACTAATTTATTAATAGCCGCCGAATTAAAATTACTTCACAAGTTTTATTCTGCACTCTTGTAAAATTGTGAAGCCCATTTTGTTTTTAAGTAAGGACACAATTACACTGAATTCTGTGATATGATGCGTTAATTTGTAGTTTACACTTAGAATTTTTTTTCACTGAATATTATTTTTCAGAGTTTCAAGGGCGAAATTGAGAGGATCAATGAAATTCTCGGAAACAAGTGCTGCAAGTTCAGGAACAAGAAGTGAAGCAAAGCAAGTTAAGAGTTCGAAAGGAAGCAAGTAAGTTTTTTTCACGATCAAATTTGTCAAGTGGATTTTATATTTCAGGTTACGGACAAGTAAAAACTATGAGTGTGGTTAGACCCTGAACTATGGTGGTTGACTGTAGTTGACTGTTCTACAGTCAAGTCAACCTTAGTTTGCACTATAGTTTTGACAAGGTCTGAAAGTTGACAGTTTGCTTCTTTATCAGTGAGGTAACTCTCAGATGGACGGGAAAAAGTTTCGGAGGAACTCAAATGGAGTCCATTTTGGATACCCCTAGACTACCTTCGTCAAAATTCTGTAATCCATATGTGAAATTCCCAACATCCATTTGTGAATACGCACCAAATCTACTCAGTCACAGGAGCTATTAAAAGTCGGCAAGTGTTCGAGGGCAAAACAATCAGAATTAGTGGGACTATGGACGCTTGAAGTTGAGGTAAATCCAAGGTCTGAACGCACTCTATTTTTAACCAAATTACGGGCATTTAATGCGATTCATTTAGACATAAGCTCTATACTAAGAGCCTTTTCCCGGGATCCTACCACTTTTATTTTTTATTATTTCTTGCCTAATTTTAGAATGGGAAAAAAATAATTTTGCTAGAATCCCGCTATGCATATTTCTGCAATTTTTTCTAATATCGTCACAAAAAAATCCTTACGTACACCCTCTCCCCTAGGGTGCTTGAATTACCGGCTAGAAAACCTTTGTTTTATCTGTAGTTATTGGAAATATTTTATCGTTTCTACAAACTGTTATTTAAATATTATCACTTCCCTTTCTTTTCTTCAAACTGTCTAGCCATTTTAAACGACAATTATTTTAATGGTAAAATGGTAGAACTAAAATAAAAAAAAAGGGGTAAAATTAAAATTCCTCTAATACCAATATTTACTCTTTCGGATCTACAATCAGGGAAGTACTTTGCTAATCCTGGTTCCCTGTAAATTCAAAAGATGTTTAAAATTCGGAATACACCTTACTAATTCTGGTGCCATAGGAAAGTGAGTAAACCCATATAGATAAACCAAGATCTTGGGATTATTCCTATAATTTTCCACGTAATTCACCCATTTTTTCGCCCCTTTTTACAAGCTTCCTACCTCGTTCCCTTCGAAATGTGGCCGCTCCACCAAAACAAAAATTATGTGTTCGCACTTGACAGTGTGTTACTTGCTGAGATAGCTACGCAAAACATTGTGGATTCAATTACTTAGATTATAGAACCTGGGGACAATTCATGTTGAAGGTGTCACTTAAACACACCGCTTAAAGAGTCAGCATTAGAAAATTATCACAGCTCGGGAGTTTTTCTTGGGTACAAAGTATCTAGAGATAGGCCAACTCAGAGGACCCCCTTTCCCTGCCGAAACCCTGATTTCAAAATGTGTTAAACCTTAAGCAGTGTCTTTGTACCCTATGTATTATATAAACGTAATTCATTAATCTCCAGGCCGTATCTAAGAAGGAGGGGGAGACGGCTACCGGGTTTGAACCACCTTCGAACTTCTTGTTCGGCTCATAGAAACGTAACAAATACGCATTTAAACAAATTTTTATACATTTTTAAAAGTTTTGGTACTTGTCTGTTATAGCGCCTATCTTAAAAACCGTTGGTTTTGAATTGAAGTTATCAAGTATTTTGCAGTAGGTTGCATCAAGATATGGCTAATTGTAGAAAGAGACAAGCAAAGACAGATAGTCCAAGTAATTGAGAGGCAAATGTTTAAATGGCTGCGGCACGGGTATATGGTGGGAGTAAGTATGACTCTCTTATTGGACACATACTTGTCAGGTTAGTATTTGGAAAGGCATTCATCCATTACACGCTATAGAACCGGCTTCTTTGTTAGTTTCTTTCAACTTAGCGTGAGATAGACAAAGAGAATTGACAGAATAGATAGAAAATATGTAATTTGGACTATATATTTGTACATTGGGGGGGGGGGGGTGTAAAGTATTTGGACAGTTTGAGGTTAGAAAACAATTCTTACTTCATAACATGCAGAATAATTGCACTTAACACATTTTGCATACAGACCCGCTATACTTTACCCCCCCCCCCTAATTTGCAAATATATAGCCCAAGTTTGTTTGTAAAGAATTATATTTGCATTATATTTTGTGATATTTCATTAAGATTAGTCAGAGAAACAGGTTCTACTTAGATGAAGAGCTTAACATAGGCACTATAATAGACAAGTACCAAAGTTTCTTTTGTGTACCCCATCCCCCTAAAAAATATCCCCCCGAACAAAAACCCTGGATATGCCCTTGATTCATCTTGGTCATTTTTAAATGATTTTATTTAGTTGCTATAGAATTAAGATCCTTCCCCGATTCTAGACTCAAATGAGTGTTAATATCTAATTTCTAAATGAGAAAAGTTATACCTAACAAAATTACTGACAAAATTAAATATAATGCCTCAAAGTGATTCTTTTGATCTATCTTAGAATTGTTTTTTGTCAGAGGAGATTCCCGGGAATGGCTTCAAAATACTGGTGTCTAATTTAGTTTTTACTATTGATACTATATACTATACTGTTTATTGTATATTATTTATATGTTTACGTCAGTTGACAACCAACTGTGGGTGTTTTCAAGGTTCTGCATTATAGGTCACCAAGTTCAGATAACCTTCCGTGAAAGGTCCTTGAAGATAGGAGACTAAAACGGAGTCACATGTACTCCGTGATAATCGTTTAAGACCAGTGAACAGCCATTCGAACTGTTTTGCAAGATAGAGATGATATATAGAATTTTTTTTTGCGTGACCAGAGGCGTCAATTCATAAACATTTAGAGGGGGGATGTAATTTTCAAAATTTAGAGACGTAACTTTGGAGTTTCATCAATTTTTAAAATTTGAACACCCAAAGACATCTATCAATGAAAATGCCCAAAAGGGTATTTTTCAAAATATAACCTTCCCCCAGTTAACTCCCTTGTCTAAACCTACATTGAACAATGTCAAGTTTCAGCTATCTAGGGATTTTATAATTTGAAAGGATTCGATCCACCATAATAACTAATTCTCAAAATGTTAGATTGATTATTTTGTTAAAGATTTTTAAATTTAAGGAAAAGCCGGCCAACTTTAAAACCAGTGGGAGATTTAGTTCCAAGAAGATCTGAGCCAATTGACATAAGCCAATTTCCCCCATGGAGATTCTCACCCGAATTTGAAACCCCTGAGCCAGACACACCAGCTAAAAAGTGTAAACCTGACGTTTGTAGGCTACCAGACTGTTATTGTGGTGGCAAAGGGGTACCAGGTAATTGATAATTTTTTAAGTTTCATTTATTACTAGGATAGCTGTGGCTTTTACTAGCTTTCGAGCTGCTAAAAAGTTGAGAAAATCTTTTGCTCAAATTGTTCAGGATCAGTTATTCAGGCATAGTGTGACAGTAATAAAACCTAACGATTGAGAAAGTGTTAGGGGTCTCAAAAATTAATCACATCTTAAGCCTTAATTGCAGTTGTAGGTAAAAAAAAAAACATTTATCTAGGCCAACAATTTTCCACTTTAGTCAAATGCTAGTATTCTGAACTTCTGTGTACACACTCAAAATTAAGCTAAACTAATCACTCTAGAAACATGCAAATTTATGCCGAATAATTTTGGAACTACGAAAATTTTTATAGACTATAAAAAAAAATGAAAATATAAGCTTAAACAAAAACAAAAAATGGAATTGATAGTCCATGGTATCTAGCAACAGAAAGGACGCAAAGTTTAGCCAATATACATATTTCTCTGATATTTAGTTTGGCTACTCTAACTAGGCAAAACAACAATGAAACTGAATAGAAGTGGATTTTTGATTTTTTAACACGAGTTTGAGTTAACCCACTAGCGCCACTGACAGCTTAGCGCTAAAGTTTGGTATTAAAGAAGCAAAAATTTCTATCAAATAGTTTGTGGTAACGTACTCTAAGTAAGGAGCGACTCGGCTCAAATATCAATAGATACATCAAAAGATTCAGCTTATTATGCTGATTCCACATAAAATTAATCAAGTTTAGTTTTACGCATCAAAAGTTACGAGCCTGAGAAAAATTTGCCTGATTTTTGAAATAGGAATCGATTTTGAAATAGGATTCCTTAAATTAAAATTCAAGGAATCGTAATGAAAATCACACCATCAGATTTAGCGTCCCAGAGAACCCTACGGTAGGAGTTTCATACTCGTATATACAAAAATGTGGAATTCTACTATTTCTGCTAGAAGAAAGATCAGGAATTTGTATTTATTTGTTTGTTTGTTTTTTTTCAGGGGTGATCGTATCGAAATAATGGTAATAGAATATCGGGAGAGGGTTCAGTCAAGCGGAAATTAGAAGTTCTAGTGCCTTTTTTAAGTGACCAAAAAATTGGAGAGCAACTGCCCCTCTCCCATGCCTCTTTTTTCTCCAAAGTTATCTGATCAAAACTTTGATAGTCATTTTCTTCAGTATAGTTGAAACATCTAATAGCTATGTCTTTAAGGGTAAAATGACCCCCCACCGCCCGTGAGGAGAGGCCTTTAAGTTATGAAATTTGACTGCTGTTTTTTTAAGTACATATACATTTTTTTAGGGGGAGATTTTGTGCTTAGGGTGGGTTTCCATAGGGATAATTTTCCTTGAGGAGGGAAATTTCTGGGGGACGAATTTTCTAGGGAAAATTTTACTCTGGGGAGATTTGACAGAATTCCTGAAAGAAATTCTCGTTAATTGTGTTACATTATCTTTGCCAACTCAATTTTGTATGTGGAGATGTTCTGGGGGAATTATCCGGGGGCTATTTTCCGCGTGTTTAGATTTCCTGGAAAAAATTGCCACGGAAGGGGGCATTTCCAGAGTGATCAAAAACCGATTAGAAATTGAAGTCTTTCTCAAATGTAAGTATGCTAAGGAGAATTTTTCAGGCAGAATCGTCCACAAGATGTTTTACGGAGAAGGGGGAGGATTTTCAGTGAGGATGGAACTATCTGGAGGGAATTTGCACTTTACATTGGATGAAGTTTTCACGGAGGAGTTTTGCCAAAATTAACATGCAAATTCTGTTTTAATTTTTCATGTACGGTGAGCCAAATTCGAACCTGCATAAGTTGAAAAACGTTCAGAATAAAAAAAAGTTTTTTTTTTAATTGAAATTAATGAGCGACATCAAAACTTAAATCGAGCAGAAACTATTCCGTATATGACAGGGATGTGCCCCTCTCAACACCTCGCTCTTTACGCCAAAGTTTTACTCTTTGTCACAACTCTACTTTTTAAAGCAATAAAAAACTTTAGCGTAAAGAGCCGGGAACTTTAGCGTAAAGAGGTATACGGAATAATTTCCGTATATGAAAGCATAGAAAAACATGAAAGTATAAAAAATTGTCAAAAATGGCATTTCAATTTAGTCATCAAACATACCTAGCAAAATCCTAAAGCTGGTATGCTCTTGTACAATAGCAGCGGCCATTAACAAACATTCTACTAAAAAATCCTTCTGTTATTAAATTAAAAAAAATTCTTTTAACAGAAAGTAAGGAGCGAAATTAAAACTTAAGACGAACAGGAATTATTCGTATATGAAAGGGGATGTCCCCTCCTCAACGCCCGGCTCTTTACGCTAAAGTTTTTATTGCTTTAAAAAGTAGAGTTGTGACAAAGAGTAAAACTTTAGCGTAAAGAGCGAGGCGTTGAGGAGGGCACAGCCCCTGTCACATACGGAATGATTTCTGTTCGTTTTAAGTTTTAATGTCGTTCCTTACTTTCTGTCAAAAGAACTTTTTTTTTTTAATTTAATGACAGAAGGGAAGATCAGTAGAATCTTTGTTAATGGCCGCTGCTATTGTACAAGAGCATACCAGCTTTAGGATTTTGCTAGGTATGTTTGATGACTAAATTGAAATGCCATTTTTGACAATTTTTATATTCTTAGAGGGTATGCAAGGGTGTTTCCAGGATTTTTGCTTGGAAGGGGGGGGGGGGTAAAGAACTTTAGAAAACGCAATAAAAACTTATTGATATGCATTTTTGTTACGTTTTTACGAATCGGACAGAAATTTCGAGGGGGGGGGGGGGGGGGTACAGAACTGGTACCCCTGGATGTGGCCTTGGACGTAGGTCTTGATAGCTTCGTTTACTAATACTCTAGTTCATTCGACAGTTCTCACGTTATATGCATACTTATACTGGTTTGAAATTTACCACTAGTGACTACAAGATTTGGTATCTCCAAGCAAAGCACCTAGGTCAAGATAGGCGTTTTTGTTTATTTTTTAGAAGTGTTCTCTTGTTTTTGATGAATATTTTCATTTGGTATTTGAGGTATTTCAAACAGTCACTAGAAATGACAAGCAACATAATGGGAGAAACACTAATCCTTACGAGGGTCTATTCAAGCTTAATTTTCACTTTTAGGTTAAGAAACCAGAGCCAGAAATGTTTGAACCCCACCCCCGAAATGTTTGTCTGACTCGTAAAAACGTACCTAAAATGGACATAAACAAATTTTTTATGCGTTTTTTGAGTTTTTTTTTGTGTAAACCCCCACCCCCCCACCCAAAAAAAAAAAATTTAGTAAAACCCCCTCTGAAAAAAAAATCATAGATACAGCGCTGGGCTTTTTCTTATGTCATAGGTTGAGAGACAAGAAGGAAGTTAATTAATTGTATAGCAATACGCCTCTCCAAGGAATTACAGAGAAGACAACTATCACTTTCTAGATTAAATGATTCTAATGACTTACTTACGAGAAGGGAGGAAAGGTTTGTACCACAATAGGTTAATAAATAAGTTATTCTGATAGATGCAACAGAACTATCAATTTTAAATCGTGTATTGCATAACGATCGGCTTAAGCGATCTGATTCCAGACGTGGATCCAAGGATGGGCTAGGAATGGAAGTGGTTTTCAATTAATAAAGTTTTCAATAACACTTTTTCAAATTTCACCTGAACAAAAATACGCACAAATGCGCATTTTAAAATTGCAAAGTTGCAATTCTAAATTTAAGCTAAATTCTAGTTGCTCCCCCCTCCCTCTACAAACATATCGATAGAAACATAGGTAGTGATAATTTCGCCACCTAACTCTTATTGATAAGTACAAAAACTAGTTTGAATTCGACAAAGGTATCATCAGAACGCTTGCACAAAGATAACATTAACACTGTGATTGGTAATTACCAAAAACCGAATATAACATAAGATCATCAGTATTAAGCTTAGTTATAGGTTAATACTTTTCATAATTTATACATTAATACTTAAATAAGAAAATGAGTATTTAGCTTTCATCTTTTCAAATCGTAAACCTTAAACATAGGAGTCAATCAATGTTTTGGCAGTAAACATCAGTTGTAAAATGCAACTCGTAATTCATTTGGAGGAGAACCAGTTTCTATGCTTATCAACAGGGATGAAGTGGCAAAATGTACATTACCCAAGGGCCGTATCTAGGGGGGCTAAGGGTTCCCCCCAGAAATGTTTGTCTGACTCGTAAAAACGTGACAAAAATGGATTTAAATAAATTTTTTATGCTTTTTTGTGTGACCCCCCCCCAAAAAAAAAAGTCTGTTTGTAACCCCCCCCCCCCCACCCCCCGAAATATCTTTTTATACCACCCGCTCTCCTGAAAAAAATCCTGGTTACAGCCCTGGTATTACATATGTTTTTTATACCCCCCCCCCCCCAAAAAAAAGTACAAATCCTTGAAAGACAAAACTAAAAATATTTGCTGTTGGGTGGCAGCTGCCAGGTGGTATCATGGACTTAGAATGTCTTTCTATCAGGAATAAAAGAAGTTAAGAAACTTACCAATCTGGCCAAAACGTTGCTGTCGTGAATAAACACAACTTGCACCTACCGTATAAAATAACTATCCATGTGACAATAGGTTTATCAAATACGTGAATAAATCAGGATATCAAAAATTAGTCCCGGAATAGTTCTGCAGTGTTTAATTTATATTCTTTGCCGAAGAATTTTGCCAAATAAAGAATTAATATTAGAAGCTATAAATGAATAAGTTTGTAAAAGCACAATACACCCATCGGACTCGTACGTCGGAGACAGGAAGATTTTTGGCCCCTCCTCCAATGGCCGTTCCGGTCTCTCTTATGCCCAGAGCAAATCTTTATTAGTACCTCCCCACTTTCCCCGTAAAATTCAGGCCAAATCTTAACAAAATTTTCATTTAATAGCAAAAATTTTACCTCACCCTCTGGTTCATTTTAATTAAAATAAAATAAAAATAATGCGAAATCATTGTAACCGTTAGATTATTGTTTGATATTTGCGCCCCTAAAATTTCTGCTCCCAGGGCAATTTTTTTCCCATTAAAACTATCTGCCCTCCTCCCTCCTTGAAACCCAAGTTACTTTTGCCCATACTTTTGCCCATTTCCATGCTTGCACTGGGATTCCGTCTAAACCAGGAGCTGAATTACCTTCATTTATTTCATAGGTCTTACTTTTTAGGATTTGACCCCCTCTCTTCCACCAAAATGGATTTGTGCAATCAAGACTAGTATCTTTCTAAATTCATAAATTATAAATTTATAATTATAAATTATAAATTTAATTATAAATTATACAGGACAGGGGTAGCTGAAATTGTTATTATCAAACAGTTCGCACGAACTGTAAGTAAGGAGCGACCCGGCTCAATACTACACGAAACTCTAAAAAACGGAATTTTGTTACCAGCAGATACATCAAAAGAATCGGATTCTTATGCTGATTTCAAATATATAAGTTTCATCAAGTTTAATCTTACCCATCAAAAGCTACGAGCCTATTTGCCTTATTTAAAATTTGTTCAGTAGACCCCCATGGGTGCGGCCTTGAACCTAGGTATATGTTTATTGCGGAATCACGATGCCACTAAACGTGTCTTGTAACATCGAAAAATTTGATTTTTTAATGGCTGTCTAGTGTCTCGCCTAGAAATTTCACGATATTTAAAGAATAAAAAGTAAAAAAAAAGAAGCAAAAATATGAATTTATAGCTCGACATACGCAACTTTGATTTCAAAATCCACCAGTGGCGGATCTAGGAGAGGGGCGTGGGGGGAGTGCCCTCCTAACGTAGTCTAAATTAGTGTACTTTACTTAATTAACGCAAGTTTGCGTTAATTAAACTTGCTCCTAACGCAAGTTTATTGGATCAACCTATTTTGCCCCCTCCCCTTAAACAAATCCTGGATCCGCCCTTGGAATCCACTTTAATGTTAAATTGCTGCGCGGATATATATGTGAGCTCGATTAAATATCAACTAAGGGCTTTCGGCTTTTAACAAAAACTGCATGCATTGTATTCTTTTTTGCTTATGGGCGGGAGAGTGTAGGTTGCGTCATTACTGAGAATATCAAGGATAAGTTAAAAAATCCAAGTCAATTATTTTGTACCAGGGTCATATTATTCTCGATTTTATAAAGTTGGGAGGGGTGAATCACAAGAACGGTTCTTAATCAATTATCAGGTGAAACTGATTCTGCTGCATACCGTAGCATGCCATAGAACCCGTTTTACTGAGGTTATTTTCTATTTTTATGTTAGCTTCTTAGTATTTTGACATCCAAAAATTGTGTCAATATGTTTCTAAGACTGTTTCTCTGTCAATGGAAATTGGAAAAAAAATTTTAAGAGGGGGAGCCCGAAAACTTTTGTGAGAGGTAAATATCTCAGTAAATTGCGTCTTTTTTATGTATTTTATAAAACATGGCAGTTTTGCACATTATTGGATTTTCTCAAGAACATTCCCAGTCTAACCTCACCCCCCTTCCGATATTAAATCTTATATTCAGATCAGCAGAAGATAAAACAAAATCAAAAATAAATTTTTAATTGCCATAATTTTCTTTTGCTGATATTGGCTACTAAATGTGAAGCTGAACAATCCAATTTAAGTTTTGATTTTTACTATATTTTTTCACTGTTTTGAAAATCGCTGTTTAAGAAGAAATCTTTTCTTCTCTATGCAATGTTTATGTGGCATTTTCTACTGAATAAGCAAATCTATAGAATTCCAAATGACTGTTCCTTTAATATAAATTACCTTTGGGCTAAGATGTTGCAAACTGAGTCGAAGCACGCCCCCCCCCCCCGAATGGTTTTTACGGGTTGATGATGATTTTGATTCATGAAGCGCTATGAATGCCATGAATCCTATTCTTTTGTATTTTGGTCAGTAAAAAAGTTAATAAAAACGAGCAACATTTGCCAATTTTAGCAATTCAACGTATGCTGGAATATACTCCATGTATTTCGAATTTCCATTTATGTAAATGAATAGATTTACATTGATGTAAACAAATCCTCAAAACTGATTTAGAATATGCTAAAAAGTGACTACGTCAACTAAAATTATTTTGTCGAAAATAAAGAAACAACAACGTTTTAGAAGAATCACGATTACAGTCACCTTATGATAGCGCTGAGGAAAGAGCTGTGCGTGCCGATTGTAAATGCATGGTTTCGATCCCGCGCGTCGTAAGGAATTCCGTTATCATTGTGTTTTCTTTAAATTTTTTTTCCTTTTAGATTGTGGAATTTAAAGATTGTGGGATTGTGGAATGTTGGTTCAAAATTCCTTTTTAAGAAATTTATTTTGGAAAAAAGTTATTCGGGTATGTCAAAAATATTATATAAACACAAAATGTTTATATAGCCTACAAATATTTGTTTTGTTTTATTTCATTAGCATTAATGAAAGCTCATTTATCGCGTCTTTATTGGATTCTTAACAAGTAACGAAATTATCAGATAGAATTTTCCGGGATCGGAGGAACTTCGACCCCAGTTTTTAGCTTAAGCTTTAAAGTCTTTATTATAAATTTTAAAAGTACAAATACAAAGAGAAAACTAAAAATTATTAGTCTGGAGACTTTGGGCTCTCAAACTTCCCAATCTGACATCGGTTTTCTGTAATGGCCCAATTATAAAATTAATGTCTTAAAGAGTGGCAGTATAGACATGTAAACTAATAAGAAATAAAAGACATTAATGAGGGATCTTCTGAAGACTGAGGGGTTGCTCTCTCCCTCAGAAATCATGTACAAAAGGTGGCATGTTCCATGCTTGGTGTTACTGTGCCAAGCTTTTTTGGGACTCTGCCAAGTGTTTGGTGGACTGTGTAAAGCGTGGCGGAACTGTGTGGCGGAACGTGGCGGAAATGTACACCAGGTGGTGTGAGCCAGCGTCCCTTGCCGAAGACAGGGAAGAGATACAACCTATGTGAACATTTTTGCTATATGACAAATAGCTTTCTTGAGCGAAATATATGTAACACGTATCTTACAAATATAGATACAAAATGTATACATGCAAAATATAAAATATATACAAAGTATAATATAATAAAATGTAAAACAAATATATTAATAAGAATTGAAGTCACTGAAAACATTTCTTTGAAAACTGTTGTTAGTCATATATCCTAAATATTCACTTAAGTAGTATTTTATCCACTGTTTTTAGTAAATTCTTCGTTTTTGTATATTTCTACGATCGAAAGGCATTGGTGTCCTTCATTATTTATGTAAAGTGATAATGTTTAAAAAATGTTCTGTTTTTAAAATAAATTTTTAAAATGTTTATTAAGAAGCCCTATTATATCCTTGGGGAGACCTCAAATGCTCCTGCAAGGGACAATAGTGCCCAAAAGTAGAATACAATGTAGATCAATCATAAAATTGTATGTGAGGAATCAGAAATTGCTCTAACATTGATATCTTCAAGAACTAGTTGAATTTTTATGGAATTTAAACTTCGTTTAAAAATAATAACAACCAAAATTTGTTCACTCTAGTAATTTTGACTAATGTCACTTAATTAGCTTTCACCGCACGGCGTTTATCCTCCGACGCTAAGCAGTTTATTAAAACCTAAAACAGTTTCTAAGCTCATTAAAATTTAACAGCCACAACTATAGACGTCTTGGCTTAAAGACCATTGAAAGTTTTCGCAACCTCTCTGTGTTTTTTCTTCCTTATCACCAACCATAGACCTCTATCTGAACAGGTACCAGCGTGGTTGTATCCAGGATTTTTTTCGGGGGGGGGGGGGGCAAAAATACTTTAAAGACGTATCAAAATGTGCTTATGTGCAATTTTGTTACTATTTATGAGTCGAACAGAAGTTTCGGGGGGGGGGGCGGGGAGTTCAAACTCGGTAAACACCCTGGCTACGGCCTTTGGTATCAGATAATAAATTAAATTAGTTGCAATTTTGCGAGCAGGTAGAAATATAACTAAATAAAATATGAAAAAACAACAAAAATAATTAAAATTTCAAACATTATTTAAGTTCTGGAAAAAAGGGAAAAGGTTATTCATAGAGAGAATATCTTCAGACTTACGAAAAATATTATGTATCTTGATCATTGCTAGTTCCGACGGCTCTTTAATTATAAATCTCGAAACGAATTCAGTGTTACTAAAACAAATTGGTAATAATTATTCCAAATTATTATTGTTCCAAATTATTCCAAAAACCGAGTGAAAATTACGAATGTTTAAAATAGCAAACGCAAATGGAAGACAAATCGCATAATTTAAAATCTCGAAAAAAATAAGCAGGATAGAGCACATGCGACACTGCAACTGCATTAAAAAGAGAACCAAAAATCTCACGATGATAGATACTAAGAAGCCTACGCTGGTGACTACACTGATGGTGCCACTATCAAACACCGATGGTGTCCGTAGTCTAACATAAACTAACATGCCCTTTCCTGAACTTTAAAAAGAAAACTGCTCACGGCAAAATAAAGTTCACCCTTTTCTGATGACGTAAGTTTAATTAGAACTGAATATCTCTGTCTCCGACCCAATACGGGAGGAGTTGAACGATTTTTAAGGATTTTTTGGAAATTGGGAATCGGTTTTTAGATGACTGTCGTTTATTCGAATCTATTATCCAAGCTCTATAATTCATGGGAAGACCGCCCTGTCAATTTTAAATAGTTTGACTACAAACTAAAAAAAAATAATGGACTGGGTTAGTTGATACGTTATGGTACTGCATCGCCAAATAGTTTTTGTACCCAGAATAAAAAGTATAGGTAACTTGTAAGATTATTGCATTATCATCGTGTTATAAGTTCATAGTTCACAAGTTCATAAGTTTATTATTCTAAATTATTCCAAAAACTAAGTGGAAATTAAGAATATTTAATATAGCAAACACAGATGGGACATAAATCGCGGATTTTAAAATCTCAAAAATAACGGGCAGGATGGAGAACATGCGGAAGTGCAACTGCATTAAAAGGAGTGCCTAAAATATCATGACAATAGATACTACGAAGCCGTATTACTGAATCAAACGCCTTTCTAATTTTTTTCTGTAATATTTAAAATAAGCATCAACTTATTTAAAATAAGTATCAAATTAATAAAATGATTCTCGAGCTGAAACACAATAAGGTAACGCCAGAAAAATAACGGTGTCAGAAGAAAGTTCTGGAAGGAAACATTTGCTGGTTGCAGGAAAAAAAGCGTAAGGAGCTCGCTAAAACTAATGGTGTCTTTAGTCACCGTAATGGTGACTACACTGATGGTATCACCGTCAAACACCGATGGTGTCCGTAGTCTAACATAAACTAATATGTTTACGACATCAACGGAAGTTTCATTGGGTTTCTCTTTTAAGCTTGTATATTATTGTATGTATCCTGAGATAATTTACACTTCTTGCTTGTTGTATTGGTAGTTGAGTGGCGAGAAAGGGGGTAGGGGGACTGTCCCAGGTGCTTTCATTGTGGGGTGATAAAAATTGATCTTAAAAGGCTGTTGTTTCATCTATTTTTCATTTTCTTATCATTAAGAAACGTTGCTTTCAAAAAGTCTTTATTACCATTCCCTATTCTTTTAAACATGGATGGCAGCGGTAGTAGCTTGAATTAGCTATTTATTTTTAACACACCCTTTAATAAATTATTAATGACCTTGACACTCGTAACCATCACAATTAGATGTTATAAAAAGTTATTAGAACTACTATGTCTAAAAATGTTGTATCTTGTTTATGCTTTATTACGTATTAAGTCATTTACGCCAAAGTGTTTACATACAAATTCTTTAAACATACAATTTACTTTTCCTTTCACTTCTTTGTCTTCTTAATGCAAACATTTTAAATGAGTTTTGTGAATTGTATGTTTAACCGCTAGAGGAGAAAAAAAAACTCGAAAAAGGGGAGGGTGACAAGTTGAAATTCCGCCCTGGGTGTCAAAAGACCTTTCTATGCCACTATGGCGGCTATTTACCTGTTTGCGAATCGCAATTATTTTTCCCTATTATCTGGCAGCAATTCAGTTAATAAATCTACGGTTATAACGAGTCTTCGCTAATTGTCAGATGTGCTTCAGCAGTTGGCTGGGAAATATTACAAGGTTTTCTTAAGTCATGTTACACATGTGCCATATAGCATGAAGTATGTGCTTGTAACGACCCTTTTATGATGTAGTAAAGCAACAAGATTGTCTTGATTGGCTTATGTTCATTTTGTTGCGGGTTTGGATTTAGTGCAAAGTTCATTGGGCCAAGTTCAAGACCAGACACCTATATTTTTCCTGTTTTAATAGGTTATTTATTCAAATTACAATGCATGCTTCATTAGCCGTTCTGGGCAGTTGCGACTGAGCTATTTCGAATCAGCAGTTCAAAAACTTCCTTATCTAGGGATAAGGAATGGGATGTAGGGACAAATCAAACAAATTCGGGTGCTTGACTGACATAGCGCCGACCAATCAAGTTGTTCATCCATTAACGCACTGTAGAACCAGTTTCTTTTGTTAATATCTTTCAGCTTAGCGTGAGACAAGACAAAAACAAGTGACAGAATAGATGGGAAATATATAGTTTGGGCTATATATTTGCACATTAGGGGGAGAGGGTAAGATATTTGGACAGTGTGAAGTTAGAAAACAATTCTTACTTCATTATATGCAGAATAATTGTAACTAACGCATTTTACATGCAGACCCGCTCCTCACCCCCCGCCCTGATGTGCAAATATATAGCCCAAATTTGTGTAAAATATTATATTTTTTTTATCATACTTACGTATGTCATTAGGATTAACCTAACTTCACTTCTTGAATGGTCGGCGCTATAACAGACAAGTAACCAGATTTATTCCAAAAATGGGTGCATGCGCGCTTTAAAAAGTAGTGAACACATTTTTGTTGTTAAGATAAAATGGGTTCTAAGATTTCTTCTGTTCTGTATGGAAGGAACGACCAAAATGGTATTCAATTTTAACTAGGCGACGGGAGATTGAGAGAATGAGGAAGAGAATTCAGCGCATTTTAAGACCTTTTTTAAGAAACATCTCATATTTTTCTTGAGAGAAATCTTTTTCTTGCAGACAATTATAATGTTTTCAATAGCAAGGGCGTATCCAGGATTTTTTTTCGGGGGGGGGGGGGGGGTACTAATTTTTGACTTTTTCGGGGGGGGGGGGTTACTAATTTTTGACTCAGTTTTCGACTAATTTTACTGATTTTTACCTAGGTTTTACTAATTTTCGACTTATTTTCGAATCGGTCAAAAATTTCGGGGGGGGGGGTCAAACCGGGTAACCCCCCCCCTGGATACGGCCTTGTTCAATAGTTTATAAAGTATTGTGTTTTGTAATCGATTGTGAAGAAACAAAGACAAGGTGTGTTACTCACACAACAATTTTGTCGTTGAAACCGATTAGACTAGATGTTTTTACTTCAAGATTTTTGCTATCATTGGCAATGCTGTAAGGCTAACTTAATAAAGAGCCTTGTGTGCTTTCAATATATGACACAAAAAAATTTTTTTTTTTTTGGATAGAAATAAAAAGAGAAATTAAAACTTAAAGTGAACAAAAATTATTGATCTACTATCTATGCAGCATGTATGTATAAAACTAGTGCTATACTGAACACGAAAAGCAATGTAGGTTTAGCAGAGCAGAAATATTACTTTGTTAACTAGAAAACAAAGCATTTTATGGTTTTTATTGGCTTTGAGTTTGCTTAATTCGGTGCGACTTCCGCAAAGTGACACCAATCAAATAAATTGTTCTCTTTTTGGTGTTAAAATGGATATTCTGTGATTGTAACAGTAGGCTGATGTCAGTTAATGCCGGAAAATGTCAAATCCGTGATGTGACAGTAGGCTGATATCCTATGCCGAAAAAGAAGTTTTTTCTGAACCTTTGCTGGACTGAGAGTTGAATGTACTTTTTCAGAAGCCAATCTGACCAAGTCTGAAAGTTTCTTGGAGATAAGTTCTTTCTTCATCAACAGTATCAGTATCACTACTGTACAATGGCTAAGATACCCTCCTATGCCTTTGGAGGATGTTAGTTCAAGACACTTTACGACAAAGATTGTTTTTCCTTTTTTGTTTATTTTCTGTGTATTCAATTTGTAAAATTTTAAGGGATATATAAGGCATAAAGCTTAAGGTTTTATTTTTATCTTATATTGCTTACGAGTTAGTCTTTAAATAGTACATTTATTTTCCCCTTCTTTAGAGATCACGAAGCCTTTGTAAGGATCAGTGTCGTATATTTGTTGATTTTTTATTGTTATTGTTGTTGCGTATATCTTATATCTTATCTAGTATTTATTTTTATGTTCCTTATATTATTTTATAGTATATATTTCCTTCTTAAAATTTAGCAAATCTACCATTAGAAGAAACTCCACAAATAATTTTATTGACATTCGACGACGCCGTGAACGATATGAATATTGGACATTTTAAAGACTTTTTTGAAAAAGGTCGAGAAAATCCCAATGGCTGCCCCATTCAGGCGACATTTTACATCTCTCACGAATGGACTGACTACAGCTTAGTTCAAAGTTTGTACTATGATGGGCATGAAATTGCATCCCACACAATATCGTAAGTTTGTGTGAAGCAGTGTAGTCTTGTTGGTCCCTCGGGGTAGTTCTTTCTTCTTCACCTGACTGGTGGGTTTTATTCAAAATGAAGAGACAGATATTGAGAGACTAAAAAGAAACAAACCGAAACTTGCTAAATAAATGAAACATAAAACAGGAAAATACACAGAAAGATAAAATTTGTAAATACTTGTACGATAGAAAGTAGCTAAGCCAGAGCTTTTAACTTATAGATGATTTCATGTCTCACTGAATTATCGAATTTAGTCCCATCCCCAAAGATCATCTCATAATCTTGATATTAAGGAACTATTACAAACACTCTATGCAAGTTTTGTTCACTTACAAGAAACATATATATATATATATATATATATATATATATATATATATAATATATATATATATATATATATATATATATATATATATATATATATATATATATATATATATATATATATATATATATATATATATATATATATATATATATATATATATATATATATATATATGTATATATATATATATATATATACATATATATATATATATATATATATCTATATATATATAGAAATATTATCTAAAAATATATTCTCTTATTCAATAAAATAGTCCAATTTATCATTATTTATCCCAAAATTTGGCTAATTGGGTCTTGGACGTAATATATGGTAGTCTATAAATCTACCAGTGAGGGTGAAAAACGTTTGAAGTATGGCCGGGTTATTGTTTGGTAATTTGCTGTTTTGGTTTGTTGGATTTTTGACCTTAGTTAGAGATCATTGTTGTTGGAGTATATGCTGTAGTTAAGTTAAGGATGGCCTCCTTGTCACTTGAAATTTCAGTTTTTCAGGCAGAATAAAAGTTTTTGCATAGCATGGACTATTGGGTCTATTTTGTTGTTTTCATCGAATATTTATTAATCTTGTTCATGATTGTACAGTTAATTTAGAAGCTACTTATTAAGGGTCATTCTAGTGCTTAAAACAAATCAAAAGAATATAAATTAATTAACTTAATTAATTAATTGAATAAATAAAATGAATTAATAATAAATTAATTAAATAAAATAAAACAAATAAAAATTAAAATTTCTAGACAAAGTGTCTAAATCATTAAAATCATTTGATAATAACACATTTAGCTGTATTAGAACTATTAAAAACAAATTTGATAATACCACGTTTTGTTACAGCTGCTTCTATTTATTTAACACTTTTAGATTTTTTGAATTTACATTAAGATATTTTAAATCATAATATTTTCTAATGCCACTTTATTGTTGCTCAACAATCAACACCAGTTGACGGAAGATTTTTTTTTCTTGATAGAAATTTCTCAGATCTGTTACAAATTGATGTATTTCAAGGCTATATCTTAACCGACATCATGAATCTCCATGCGCTTAGTGACAGTCCAACGAAAACGTTTTTTGAATGATTTAGGAAATTGAACAATGAAGAGACAACTTGATCAAATAATGATCAAATGGGCACAATCAAGACAGGACTAAGAAGAGTGAACATTGAAATTGAAATGAAAAGACCCTTTATCTCAAATGACCCGTTATCTGAATGACCCTTGAAATGAAAATGACCCTTGAATGGTCTGAATGACCCTTGAAATGAAATGACATTGAAATGACCCTTTATCTGAACTGTCCTTTAGATGCTAAACAAGATTATCTAAGATTACAATGATTCCTTGGTGAAAGAGCCGTTGGGGGATTGCTATGCAAAGTAAAATTTTACTCTGCCTAAAAATTCGATTTTTTTAAAGTGACATAGTCCGTCTTCCACGTAGTTTCTACTGCGGCAAGATTTTGGTGGGGAATATTCATTAAATGTATCTTCTGGAGGACCTTTGTTGAAATAAAAGAAAACTTAACATCCCAAAGATCCAAATTTCCTTTCCACAAATTTTAATTTTTACTCTAATTCTATAGCGATCTTCTAGAAAAGTTTATAGTAATATGTATATTGCCATTTTTACTGTAAAAAGATGGTAAGCCATATTGAAAATAAAGTTTGCTTTTAACAAAATTTCAAGAAAACCTGGCAATCCTAAATATTCGTTGACCCCTTTCGTTCAGTTTCAGGTTGATATCTACCACTACAGAATTTTATTCCTGAAACATTAGATAAAATTAGAAGTTATGTAATTTCGAAAAGAATGAAAAATTCAACGTTCTCAATACGTTATGCCACAACTTATCGTGACAGCCACTTTAAAAGAAGCGTTCAAACAAAATTTACCTTTTTAGTACCTAATTTCAGATGACCTTGCTGCTGAAGTGGTTCCACAGATTGTTCTCCTCACCTTTGACGACTCTGTAAACGACCTTAATAAAGAACTTTACAAAGATCTCTTCGAAAAGGGTCGTAAGAATCCAAATGGCTGCCCAATCCAAGCCACCTTTTACGTATCACATGAGTGGACTGACTACAGCCAAGTTCAGAATTTATATTCCAACGGTCATGAAATTGCCTCGCATACTGTTTCGTAAGTTCCTCGCTTAGCGAAACGCTCTCACTAATGCATGATATTCACAACGGGCTCGTTCATGACTTGAAAACGTTCTCTCTAATTCTGAAGATATCTCCGTCCTTCGAAAAGCCAATGCAGTTTATTTAATAATTAATTAGATAAACTGGCTATCAAAACCAATTGTTCATAGTGACCCCTCCCCCCCCCAAAATGTCATGTGCCCCTATTTCGATCGGGCCACAACATAGTTTAGGAATAGGTGGGACTGATAAAACCTCTTTTTAAAGAAAAAAAAAAGCTATTCACAACGGGCTCGTTCATGACTTGAAAACGTTCTCTCTAATTCTGAAGATATCTCCGTCCTTCGAAAAGCCAATACAGTTTATTTAATAATCGATTAGATAAAATGGCTATCAAAACCAATTTATCATAGTGAACCCTCCCCCCCAAAATTTCATGTGCCCCTGTTTTGATCGGGCCACAACATAGTTTAGGAATAGGTGGGACTGATAAAACCTCTTTTTAAAGAAAAAAAAAGCTATTCACAACGGGCTCGTTCATGACTTGAAAACGTTCTCTCTAATTCTGAAGATATCTCCGTCCTTCGAAAAGCCAATACAGTTTATTTAATAATCGATTAGATAAAATGGCTATCAAAACCAATTTTTCATAGTGACCCCTCCCCCCCAAAATGTCATGTGCCCCTATTTCGATCGGGCCACAACATAGTTTAGGAGTAGTTGGGACTGATAAAACTTCTTTTGAAAGCCGCCATATGGCTAAAATGTATATATTTAAAGTATTCTGAGAGGACCAGAACTTTCATCTCTGGCTACGTTACTAACAAGCGAGTACAAAGTGGTTTGGATTCATTCTTTTAGCTTGGAAATGGTGAAAGTAGCTAGGTAGACGCTTGCACACGGAGAGATACTGGCATGCATATTTCTAACCAAGTTTTAGTCAGTTGAATTGTCCACTTTTGTAGCGCAAATATGGCGTTCAAATAAACAGAAAATAGAATTTATACGTGAATCTTTGTCTTTTTGTTGACAGGCATTTTAATGTCACGCTTGAAATACAGAAACATGGCACTCAAATGGCAAGAAAATCTGTTTGAAAGGCTTCTATAAATACTAATTTGTTCCTAACTATTGCTTACTAATATTGTATATTCACCCTGATTTATCTGACGGATAAATCTTTAGTTATTAATTCTTATTGGTCCATTACAAATTTTTTGCCTGAAAATAAACAGTATGGAGAACATAACAGCGGAAACTGGCGCTAGTTTTGACAAAAAAAAAAAACAAAACACACTAGCATTTGCCGTTTCTTGGCATTTTTTTCAAGCATGGTAATTGTTTTTTTTCTTCAGAAACTGAGATCAGACACTTACTACTATATTCATTTTGCCAGTTACACTAATTTCACTAATTTTACCCTAATAATTACACCGACAAAAGGCCAAGCAACGCCAAATTCTAGATTCCACTGATGCTTGTTTTGTCAACCTTAGCGCCAGTTTCCAGTCCTATAAGTTACGCGTACTCTCTGCTTAAAAGCTCAACATTGTTCAAATTTTGGATAGGACCCATTATTGGTGCTGTAGTCGTTTGTAATCTGATTTCTGTCACCAAACGTGACTTTAATGTGGTCCGGCCACTAATTAAGAATAATTGTTTTAATATCTGTGGAACACACCTTTAATGTATCCGCTTAATTAGGTTAATGGGTTTTTCTTCCTAAATACTTCAAATGAAAATGCTTTGCTTTGTTCTGCTTTAAGGCTGCACGAAAATGCTTTTTTTCGCTTTATTTGAGAAGGTCATTTTAGTTTAATGCTTCACGACATGGTCGTCCAAAACGACATTAAGTATGAAAAACACGTTTTAAGCAAGGATATAATAGTATATTATATCCATGGTAATTGTAAAGACTTGTGTTTTGAACCGAGACAAATAAGAAAGAAGACATCTGGCAGTTTCTCATCAATCGATTCAGTGTAGTGGATAGCAACTGAACTAAGGTGAAAACTGTGAAAAACATGGATAATGTTTTTGATTTTAGACAGCTGATACTTTAGCTAACATAAAAGCTATCATTTAGAATAATTGAAGCGTGCCATTCAAAGCTTTCTATTTCTATTTTGAAATGTTTCCATAAATACACGATCATGAAAAGCTAATGATCATATCATAAACTTTTCTTTTTAGAAAGTTGATAATGTTCATATGAATGCCAGCCGTCTAAAATCCAAAATATATTTCCTGCAAACGCAAAATTAGTATTTTTTATTTATTGTTATTAGCTTCCTACTGTATCAATTGGTAAAATCACCAGACTTTCTGTTTTTATTTATTATTTTATTTATTATTTATTTATTTTTATTATTCTTAGTTTATTTTTATTTATTATAATTAGCTTCCTACTGTATCAATTGGTAATATCACCAGACTTCCCGTTTTGATTTATTATTTTTATTCTATTTTTTATTATTATTATTATTAGTTTATTATTACTTTTTTTTATTTATTATTATTAGCTTCCTACTGTATCAATTGGTAAAATCATCAGACTTCCCGTTTTAATTTATTATTTTTGAAGTGCAGTATTTACTATCCTTTTCAGTGTGTCCCCTAACTTTTGACTTCAATAGTTCAAAACATGTTTAGCTAGACTACTAGAGGGATTGCGTTATGAACACATAAAGCAAGAAAAGAGGGCAGACTCCACCAAATATAATAGTAGAATAAATATCGGAAACTACTGAAATTTAGACTTAGTTCCTTTTTCTATCTTCATGGTTTGGTTAGGTTAACTGAATCTTGGCATTTGAGCAACAAAAATGTATTTGACACGAAAATGTTTGGAGAAATTCGTTTAATAGCCTTTCCAAGTTGACCGAAATTGGCCTTGCATAAACATTCAAGTTGGAAGAAACCGAAAATTACAACAGAATTGAAAAATTATATTACATACTATCCCATTTCCACCCTAAGTGAGATCAAAGGGGGATGAAAAACCGTAATTTTAATTTTTGCAGTATTTGCACACAAATGCACACCAAATATTCAGAAAAATTCGCTTAATAGGATATAGATTTCGGGCTGGAAACTGGTATTTAAGATCCCCTTTCAATTTTTACCAAAATTGTAAGGAAATATCATTGAAGTAAGATGACAGCTCTGGGAGTTCACTGTGGTGCCGGAAAAATGAACTTATATACCCTTTGTCTTTAAGATGGTCAGCCAACGCTAAGCATTATAAAATAATTTTAAGGTATCGAATGGCCTTAAATTTGTACTTCTAAAATCATTTTGTGAGCCTCAGTTTCGGTTGACCGTCTCAAAGACAAACAACTTATTAGTGAATTCTCCCAAGAAACTAGCCATCATCGAGAGCTAACCATAATCTATGGTTTGACTGTGAAGTTTGGTTAATAAGACAATAAAATTTTACGTTTTTTGTTGGCAAGCTTGTCAAAGAAAGTGGCAAGTACCATAGGGAACTCCCAAAGCTGCCATATCGCTTAAATGATAATTTATTTGAGGCGGTTTTAAGCGTTTTCCTAGCAGGAATGTTAGACTATTTTTAGGGACTGCCCTTTCCTGAACTTTAAAAAGAAAACTCTGCTCTCTTTATTCGGTAAAATAAAACTCACCCTTTTCTGATGATGTAAGTTTCATTAGAACTGAATATCTCTGTATCCGGCCCAATGCGGGAGAAGTTAAATGTTTTTTCTTGGATTTCCTGGAAATTGAGAATCGGTTTTTATATTACTGTTGTTTATTTGGATCTATATCCAAGCTCTATAAGTCATGGCAAGACCACCAAATCAGCTGTAAATAGTTTGGCCACACAAACTAAAGAAAAATAATGAACCGGGTTAATTGATCCTTTAAGTTACCGTATCGCAAAACAGTTTTTGTACCAAACAGAGTAAAAAGTATAGGTAACTTGTAAGAGTATTGAATTATCATTGTATTATAAAAGCTTGTGTGGAAAAATATTGCCAACGCCAGTTAGCTTTTGGTGTTTCTTGGAATTTTTTCAAACTTGGCAATTATGCTTTTTGTTCAGAAACTGAGAGATAAATTAAAAACTACCAATGGCGCTAATTACACTAATTGCAAATATTTAACACTAAGAAACTTTTATTTTTTATTAGTGCTTTTCTTTTTATTTTTTTTTCAACCAGTAGATAAGTCTTTTTTAATTTCTAACTGACTTCCGAAAGAAGTGTTAGCTATGCCTCTTTGGGTAAGACAGCATCAACGAATAGAAATACGAAAGCAAGCTATTTATTGAAGGTAAAGCTCGTAAATGGAAATACATTACTAAAATAATTGCCATCATTATGTAAATTAATTAAGACATAAACAATTTTTAATTTTAAAGCATATTATTCGTTATTAGACACAGTTTTGGAGAACAGTTTTCGACCAAAAAATGGGCCAAAGAGACAGCAGGACAGAGAGATATATTGGCTGCCTATGCTGGAGTGAAGCCGGAAGATATCAGAGGAATGCGTGCTCCATTTTTATCGGTAAGAATAGATTTTGGTAAATTTCAAACTGGAATCGGTACTGGAAAAGTGCAAAGAAGGAAATGAAGAAGCGCAAAAGGATAAAATAGGTGGTCCTTTGATATTTTAAGACCTTTGGCCAGTGAATACATGCTAGAGTCATACTAAAAGGGAATCTAGGGCTATCTTACGACAAAAAATAATCCTCAAAGTTTTTGTTAAGTTTCACTGGAACATTGGATTTTTCATTCCTAAATCTAAAACGTTTCCTCTAAAAGATACTGACCTTTCATTGCACAAAGACTATCCAGAAAGCAAATTATATTTCCCAGTTAAATAATAGCTACATTATTCGCAACATTACGTATTATACATACAAAAGAAACGTTGCCCCTAAACTACTTCCTAACTATTTTATTCATATTAAGATTAAAGTTGTAACGCTGCTTAAACTTAGCAGTTCCTTGCTGACCCCCAGTTAATTTCGTACCAGCTTTAATACCAGCAATCGGCACCAACGGTTTAGATGTGCTGCAAGGGAGAACTAGTTATTCATAGCAATTGTCTCAATGGTATTCCAGCCGAATTATTCAATAGCCTTGCGCATAATTCTACCTCTTATTCTGTATCGATGTTTGAGCACTGTGTATTACATTTTAATATTTTGCTGCAAATGAGATTTGCCTGGTATAAGACCACGACATAAAGGGGAATTATCATTTACCTCTCTTCTGAATCAGTATGAGTGTAGTTGACCGTCTGCGGATGGGCATTGACATGACGATGGATAAATTTAGGAATCCAATTTTTTTTTTTTATCTATTTTCCTTTATAGGAATTTCTTGCTGACTATTTTGAGTCACTTCTCTGAAATTTTGGTATATTTCACATAATTTAATGTGTTTTTTTTATATATCTGAAGAAATCCTAGACATTTTGGTTTTTCTACTGTAAAAGTTCTCTTATGCTTGGCTCTGTGTTTTAGTAAACTTTTCCAGACTAAATCGCCTTAGTAATTGCCTGTTCTTGATTATATTGTCGAAAATCGCTTTTACCAATTTATTGCAAAAATAAATTAGAGTTAGTGTCTTTTTGTGCGCGTGGGTGCTTCTCTCCGTGCGGGAACCACAGTATTGGGCTTTACTGCCTCCCAAGCGAAGGGAGGGCCGTTTTTTTTATGGGCCAAATACTCAATGTTCTGACTATGAACATTTGTTCAGTCTTTGGTGTTTTTTTCGGATTTGTACAAATAACTATTTTAGCATTAAATAATGAACGTTAAATTGTGCTACTTTAACAGTTGTAAAAAAAAATAGAAAAAAGAATTCCTTATTAAATGCACTAAAAAATAAGGCACGAAGGACTGTGCAAATCTGTTTGTCCGGCACTTGGTAGGTTGTAGTTCGTTATGATGGCTGGCGAGTCTCTTGATTGGTCAAAAGAGAGAATATCGGTGCAGCTTGGTGCAATCGGGGCAGAGAGAAAGTAGAATGGTGTTCCTCGTTTACTAACATACCTATTCCAAATCTCAGGCGGCCTTGTGCTGCAGTGAGTTTGTGAGCTGTTAGCAGTAGTAATTGTAGCGCCGTTTTTTACAACCTTTGACGCATATTGTGTCTTTTGATTTAGTTCATCATCCTCCTCAACATGGCCTGAAAGTTCAACATTCCTGCATGCTCATGAGATAATGCATCTATGCCATTTTGGTAACCTGGATGCACTTAAAACTCTTTTGATTTAGTTAATAGCGGTAGTAGTAGTAGTAGCAGTGGCAGTACTACTTGTAATGGTAGTAGTAGCAGTGGTTGCAGCCATAGAAGTAGCAGTCGCAGTCATGGTTGCAGTCACAGTAGTAATAATAATCGCAGCCGTAAGTAGTCATTTTATGGACAAATATATGCAACCCCTATACAGCAAAAAGGGACAGCAAAAGGGGCGTAGGGAGGGGCTAGTTGCTGTCTAATTGCTATTGATCCTTAAAAAGGGCACTAGAGCTTTCTGTTACAACAGAATGACCCCCTCCAAAGTTTCTGCAATAACTTCTTCCATAGAATGTGGCCTGGGAGGAAATATAATACATTGAAGCCTTATCATTATTTACTTAGGCAGCGCGATTGCCCTGCCTACAATATTATAAAAATACTGCTATAATTGTCAAATGAGTAATCACTTGAACATAAAACGCCCAGTATTGCTGCAGAGGAGACCGTCGAAAACGGTATATCTGGGATCATTATATCCCGCTTGAATGAATTGAATAGTAAAATTTTCTATTTTTTCATCCACTTGTAGGCTATTTGATTTCAGTGGTGTAATTTTGTTAAAATCTTGGGTGGGGGGGGGGGGGCAAAGTTCGAGCCAATTTTCCAAAATCAACAAAATGACAGTAAAAACTGAAAATGAACCATATAGTACCATAAAGGTGAAGATATACTAAAGAAAACTGACCCGTTTCTGTGGATGCTTGAATTATGCAGGCTTACCTTAGCTTTGACAAGATTTTTGAAGAAACTAACTTTTAGATAGGGGTGGGGGAACTAGGGTCTGGGGGAGGGGTAAACTGAGGTAAAGGAGAGGCAGTTGTCCCCCTCCCCCTTCCCAGTTGCTGCTTTGGAACTGTAATCAACTATGTAGTTGGGAACTGAAGGCAAACTGTGTAAGACCTTAAAACGCTTCTCAAAGTCTGTTGGGATTTGGCTGATAACGGCAACTAATAAAAGCATAGCTACTTTCGTTTACCTAGCCTTCTTGGGCCTCATATACACCAGTTTCTCAGATAACCTTAACTGATGAATTATATGTCTAACCCTGTAATTTCAATTTTTTTTCAGATTGGAGGCAACAAAATGTTCAAAATGCTTTACGATCTTAATTTCACTTATGACTCATCCATGCCCGTATACGAAAACAAGCCACCATCATACCCATACACGTTGGATTACAAACTGTTCCATGATTGTATGATTCCACCATGCCCAACAAAATCATACCCAGGTGAATATATTATAGAGTTTCTTTTGCTTAAAATATGGATAGGATGAAAAAGGTCAGTAATATATGAGTGGCAATAAGAGGCAAAATCATAAATAATAATAATTAGTGGCAAATAATGATAAGGGGCAAAACGTTACTAAAAATAATTAGTTATCCTGCAATAATAAGTGACAAAGTTAGTTTTTTCTCTTACTCCAAAATTTTGACCCTTTTTGCAACTAATGACACAGAGTTCTTGAAAAACCAACTAGCAAAAGCTACAGCAATAACTTGAAAAATATCCAGATTTTGGAATACGACAAAGCGACCTCTTTACCTTTGTGTACATACCTGATTGTGTCAGTCATCTAGTTATTGAGTCTTTGTCTCCATTCAAGCCTTTATTAAGGAAGGCACCTGTCTGGAAAATATCTGGAAGATAAACCTCTGGAAGAGGTTTGGAAGAGATAAACCTCTGGAAAATATCTGGAAGAGGTTTATCTGGAAGATAAACCTCTTGCACCCTACACGTGGCTTGAGATTAGTTGGGTCGAAGTCCCCTTACTGATTGTCAATTTCAACAATTCAACTCTTTCTCAAAGTGGAGAATTTTTTCTACAGATAAATAGCTCATCTTTTTTTCATTATTTTTATTGAATTTTAGACATTTTGTATGTAGGTTTTATGTATGTGGAGGATATTGTGGTAAATTCAATGCCCAACGGCCTGTTTTGCTCATACTCAATAGATTGGTGGGAACTCTTGAAAAGTCAATTGTGATTGATACACCAGATGTAGATATAAATATAGCGAGTCAATTTTTCTGCAAAGAACTGACTAGGTCTTTACAAAGCAATTCTTAATAATTACTCAGAAAGCTGGACAATTTTTTGACGTTGCAAGTGTTAGTTGTCAAAAATTTTATCAGGTAAGCTAAGATATTTATTTGGAAAATTTTCGATCACAAGCCCCGAAAGAATTCGAAGTTTGGAGTCATAAAAAGACAAGCGAAAAAAAAAACAAGCAATAAAACTAAAAAAATTGGCAAACAGTGCCAAAACAACAATAATAGAATGAAAAATCATTCCTTAGTCAAAGTAATTTAAATGTAATATCATATTAAGTTAAAAGGCAAAAAACTGGTAAAGCTTAAAAAGAATTGAATAATATGTACAATGTAAAAAATAGATTAAAGGAGGATATAAAAAAGGGGGGCCAAGCAAGCGCACAAAATATGAAACTCGGGTTATTACCGGTGAAAATATTCATCGCGTTTAATAAAGTAGCACCCCCGTTAAAATCGTCCTCAAAAGTCTGTTAAGTGCAAAGTCTGTAAACTTTTTCGCCAAAGTTTTGAAATCTGAAAAGTTAGTGGACCTCAAGGGGTGAAGCAATAAACGATGAAAATATCATTAGTACATGCAAGGATGAGCATTGTACAGTTTGCCCAAATTGCTAATTAGTTAAATCAGGATGACTTTCAGCAGATGTCCTATGCTGTCTCTCTTTCCACATTCTTGTCACATCCTGCCGAGCCGATTAATGTGGAGCTTCATTGTGCAGTAGTATGTCAGCAAAGGTCTCTTTTTTAATGCTGCAAGTGTAATTCTCGCGGATTTTTTTTTTTACTGAAAACTTCTTAAAATCGCTCGGATTGAAATAAGGAACCTTACCATTTTATGGATGAATGTCTGTCCTCGTGACTGTGGTATAAGGTTTGTGAATCAGGTAAGAAATACATTCTTTACTTTTAACTTAACTTTTAACTTTAATTTTATTTAAAATACATAAAAATAAAAAAAAATATTAAGCCCCAACAGAGAGCAGAGCTCGTAGGGTTGAGTGTGTAAATAATGGGACATGCACAAAAAAAAACTTCTCGTCATAATAATAATAGCAAAATTAACTTAATTAAAAAAAAAAAAAACAATAAGAAAAAGTTAGGAAACAAGGAATAAAAAGTAAAGAAGGGAGAAAAGAAATGCTGGGCAGGGGGGGGGGGGTGCATGAAAGGCCGTCCCACCATGGATACAAAACAAAACACACAAACAAAAATATCATAAATTTTTGAAATTCCATCATTAAAGGTAAATAAACCAACATTAAAAAAGAATCTTTAATAATTGCTTCTTTAAATACAACTCAGATTTTTGGTATTGATCAATCTGAGTTTTATCATTTAGCTTATATTTATTCGCAATGAATGGCATTAGGTACCTAAGTGAAAACCTTGAACTTTTACATCTTACAAAAGGAATCCGGTATAATCCCGCCCACCGGTGAGCCGAACGAGGGGGCAAAATTGACAGACATTTATTATAGAAATATTTTTTAGGATTTTAAATTTGAAAATGCCATAAGGTAATATTTACATCTTGTATACGTTTTAGATCCGACAAATCTAGAAAAAAGAACATCGTTTTCGTTTCAGATGTATTTTCAAGTTTTGATGGTCGATGTAAAAAATTTCCAAGTATTCTTACTGCCCTATTTTGTAGTACCTGTAATTGTTTTAAATGCGTCCAAAAGGTATTAAGATAAACAATTGAGCAGTAATTCAAATACGAAGCAATTAAAGAGTGGTGAATTATTTTTAGTATGGAAGATGGAAACATATTTTTCACGAGCAAGTCGGACCTAATACTGAACCTTGAGGAACACCAATATCATTAAGGTTTTCTAAATTAGAGTTTTCCATCGACATATACCGCAACGACATTTTCCTCAGACTTCTTCCTCTTCATAAGAAAAGAAATCTCTCTAGGAGCTTTCTTCGGGCTTCTGGTACTTTACGGAAAAAGGCTATAATTTTCTTTTTTCTCAAATTTATCATTTTCTTTTCTCTCTTTTTAGTTCAACCAGTTTTTTACTACCACTGTCTGGTCTAAATGAAACTCTAAGGTGGGACTTTGTTTTGTCATGTCTGCTCGTAATTTACTTCAAGGGGACCGATCACTCAGGTGGCCGGTGAGTATCCGACATAACCGCCTCGAATCCACAGGGAAGGTCTACTCCTTCATTCTTCATTTTAGCCTCCTTTCTCCTCTTCGTCCTCTTTATAGCTACTGGACTGAAACTGTACTTTCGAAATCTGTTTCTTCCCCAAGCCTAACTTTTTTTATAATTAAATATAGACGCAACAAAAAACTGCTATACATAGGCTAATAAAAATTTATCGAATGTCCTAATTAATCTCTCAACAATTTGTGGTGACGCCAAAAATGACACAGACGAAATTTTCTCCAAGGTATTGCGCCCTCAATAGTCTTCATGTTAGGTTTTTGTCCAGTGGTCACACTTACAGAATGTTATTGGTGATATTTGGGGATAAAAGTATGTAATTATTCAGCTGCACACTACAATTTTACAGATTAACTTTGTACTTTCTTTACCTCAACATTTTTTTCGTACAAAGTTCCCAAACCAATTTATGCTCTCCTTTAATATTATGAAAATAGCAGTTGCCACTTTTTCTTTTCTTATAACAATGTAATCTAACTCAGTTTTTTTTTTCTGTATTTTTCCCTAACCTAACCAGTACTTTTTCCTACTGGAAATAAAAGTCACCCTAACCCCAAAAATAACAAAAATCATTTTCATACAAATGATTGTTTTTATCGTTTTGAAGAAATACACTTGAACTCGCGGCAGAGTCCAAGGTAATAAACACTCACGGTTGCAGCGGCAGATGCAACCTAGTAAAGAAAGAACTGTATTTCAGTAGATACTGGAACTCTAGAGATGGCTCTGTCAGTAAAAAAAAAATCTAGATTAAAATATAAATAACAATAGAATCTGCTATATACCCTGATTTAAAATATGTAAAATGCAATCTAACTCAGTTGGTATTTTTTTTTTATATTTTTTCAATTGTTTTTAATGAAGTTGAAATTATTTAGGTGTCTGGGAGGTTCCAATGGTAATGTGGCAGGATCTGAATGGTGGACGATGTTCAATGGGAGATGGCTGCAGTAATCCTCCAGACGCAGAGGGTGTATATAAGATGTTAGTCAAGAACTTTGAACGCCACTACACTTCAAACCGTGCACCATTTCCTCTCTACTACCATGCTGCTTGGTTTACTACCCCTCACCATAAAGAAGGATTGAGGCGTTTTTAGATACATTGGTTTCTATGGATGATGTTTGGGTTATTACTAATTGGCAGTTGATTCAGTGGATGCGTGATCCTACCCCATTAAGTCAAATTGACAGTTTTGAGCCATTCCAGTGCTCTTACCCAGTAAGCATTTTGATTTCTCATTAGTACGCTCTCTTTACATGAGAAAATGCATTTTCGTTTCATTTCAAATGCTTTGGAATCACGAACCTCCTGAAACGTTTATTTAAATCGCTTTCGTGGGATGTTAATCATTCACGAAGAATTGTTCAACATGAGGGGAGGGTAAGGAAATTAACATTTCCCTCATATTTAATGACGTTGTATATTCTAGAGTATTAGATTATAGAGTATTACATATTTGCTTACCTGCTAATAGGATAGAAATCAATGGATTTTATTATGAGAGTCTAAGGCCTCAAAAATGTATATCTCTGACCTAAATATTAAGCTTTCGATAGAGGGAGTTAGAGGTGAATGTGGCCGGGAGAGGGATTTAATCTTTGACTTCCCCTCATTTGAGGAATTTGTGTTTACCATCAGTGTATTAAGGGTACTAAGAGGGTTACAGATAATCTATCATTGCTGCAACAATAGTTTTAATTTGTTTGCAATAGTTACAATAGTTTTAATAGTTGTAATTAGTTTTAATTAATTTGCTGCAACAAATAGTTTGTATTTGTTATTCATTATCAAAGCATTGTTATCAAAAGTTAAACTTAGTGGAAATAAGGGTGGTTTGATTCGCTCTTATTTAGGAGAATTATATGCTAAAAAAAAAAAAAAGCATTTTGTTACGATTTTACAAGTCGGCCAAACATTTCGGGAAGGAGGGTCCCTGGTTTCGGCCTATCACCTAAATACGCCTTTTTTCTCGAACCTTATTATTATAAAATTAAAGTTCACCCTTGTAAGCTTCAATGTCATCAGCTTCAGTTCACTCAAGCTATTCCCCTCATTTGAGGAATTTGTTTTTTGCTATCAGTGTATTAAGGTTACTAAGAGGATATACGTAATCTGACCATAAATGAGAATATTTTTGTCACATTTGAAAGGAATTATAAGTTCTTATCGGCATTATTGGCTCGCAGGAGCGAAATCGCTCAAGCCTGATGGTTTTTTGTCCAATTTCTGTCAAGAGATGGATCGCTGCATCATATACACGATAGATAACACATGATTCTGATTACAAAAGTGGTTAGCATTGAAATGCCTATTAAAATTGGACATACCACTTCTTTCCATCAATTTTCAAATAACCAGCCTTTTATGGGTAGCTTTGAATAATGCGACCCTCCTTCCCTTCTCCTGTCATACTCTTAAACCCCTGAGACTTGCCTTTACTTAATCCTTTTTGCTTTTTTTTACAGGAGCGTCCAAAGCCCTGCAATAACCCAAAAGTATGTAACTTATGGCACAAATCAGGTGTGAGATATATGAAGACATGTCAACCCTGTCCTGATTTCTATCCTTGGACGGGTTAAAACTGCAGTTAAAAATTCAGTTTTAGAACGTTATCTTGCCGACGAATCTTGATATACAACACGTAAATTATGTAAATAGTAGGAATGATTCAAAGTTGGCATCGTGCCATTGGGATGACACATTTTGTAATTAATTTAATCGCTCGGTTATTTTGGACAATAAAAGACTTTTACTTATGTACTTTTTCCTCTAACTGTGTTAGGCCATGGAATTACTTGGTATTTGTTCATTTAGCATATATGACTGTCAAATAAGCTTAGAATAGTTTTAAACTGGAGTCTGTAAACAAATTTAGAATTTTAAAGGAATAGTATAGGTTCGTCGGTAAAAATTATAATAATAATGAGTGATAAAAATAACTGAGTTTGAATAACAATTGGTGCCAAAAATAACTGAAAAGTGAAGCTTTCCGACTAAAGTCTGTGTGACATCATAACAAAATTTGCCTCATTTTGAATCAGATTCTGAAAAGCTCTGTTTTGTTTAAAGAAAGTATCAAGTCCGTTAATCATTGGCAATGCAATAACGCTGTTTATGGAAAGAGCGGTATCGCTTCAATGTATTATTGTTTTTTTTTTTCATCAGACCACTTGTAGAGGAGGAGTTATCATCGTGGTTCCAGCGATATCTGTAACACAGTAAAAGTCGAGCTACGATCCTTGGTAGCCAAACATTAAAAAATACGTTTAAGAGAAAACTGGCAAGTGAGAAAAGATTGCCATTTCTAACTGATTCAGGGATGGTAACTATTACCTATTCTTAATAGTAAAACGTTATTTTGAAAACAAATTCGAGAAAATTTTGAAAAATAGTCTGAGACCAGTGGCGGATCCAGGGGGCGCACGCGCCCCCTAGCGTAGTCTAAAATAGTGTAATTTACTTAATTAACTCAAGTTTGTGTTAATTAAACTTGCTCCTAACGCAAGTTTATCGGATCAACCTACTTTGCGCTCTCCCCTAATATTTTTTATTGGATCAACCTATTTTGCACCCCCCCCCTGAAAAAATCCTGGATCCACCCCTGTCTGAGACTCCCTAAAAATGATGTTGGATCGAAACAAAAAGTACACCTATGGAATTGCCTTGGCCGAAAGCACCATTCAGGAAATTATTATATTTACGTGCTTTTGTTATCAACAAAGCACAATATTTTAAATATAATCAATTTTTGAGAAAAAAATAGATCTTTGTAGACAAGATAATGAAAGACGTCATAATCTTAGCTTTCAATCATAAATGACATTAAAATTTTGGTTAATGACACCCAAGGTTAAGTTGTGAAACTAGGTCACTAATTGATAGTAATTTTCTCTCTATTTAAATATACAAAGTTGATTAGATCTTATCGAAATTTAATTTGACATATATAATGAACAAAATGATAATCACAGTAGACAGAATATACAGTATCGACAAAGACTATACTCTCCATTAAAAATATGTGACACAGATTTAAAACCACACAAGATTCATACTCCGCTTTCGCGCACGCGCGATTCCGATGTACACATCACGATGAGCCTATGGAAAAATCTGTTTTTTAGGTGTTTTCGAACTAAGCAACTGAACTAAGGTTATGACGTATATTGCCAGGGACGATACGTGCGGTATCAAATGTGTGTCGTGTTTGGGAAAAGACAAATTAAACGATTTGACTTTTATCTTGTTTGAATTAGGATTGAATTGAAGAAACATCCTCAGGTCAAAGGCAAGTTGATATATTCTAATTATGTCATTCCAATCAATCACCGAATTTTCAACAACTTTTGATGCTTCATCCGCTGCCTCGTAGCTTAGCGAAACAGCAGATCTCTGTCCTTGTTCCTGGGAGCTTTGGGTCTTGACAGTCTTCCTTTGAAAACCAGCTCTATTATCCACTTCTTAGTGCCCTTTCCCAACTCATAGTGGCTGATAGAAGCCTTCCTTTAAGATCCTTCATCATAATCTTAGGTACAACATCAAGGTTTGGAAGACATAACAAACGAAAGGCATAGTTGAAACCCGACGATTCTACCAACACTCCTTAATGGGGAATATTTTTCTTCGACAGCTTGGAACAAAGACTAAAAAATGGGGCTCTTTCCTCGCAGAGAGCCACAAAATGTACTAGATTTTTTATTATATAGGAGGAAGCCTTGAATTTTTTGTTCTCAATTTGCATCAAAGTGTCATCAGGCCGTTTGCCCGTATCGTTTACCATATTAGCTCCTGTGTTATGACTCATAACAAATGAATTCAACTCAAAGGAGGAAGCCTTGAATTTTTTATTCTCATTTTGAATCAAGGTGTCAGCAGGCCGTTTGCCCGTCTCGTTTACCATATCGGATCCTGTATTATGACTCATAACAAATGAATTCAACTTATAGGAGTAAGCCTTGAATTTTTTATTGTCATTTTGAATCAAGGTGTCAGCAGGCCGTTTGCCCGTCTCGTTGACCATATCAGCTCCTGGACTATGACTCATAACAAATGAATTCAACTCATAGGAGGAAGCCTTGAATTTTTTATTCTCATTTTGCATCAAGGTGTCAGCAGGTCGTTTTCCCGTCTCGTTTACCATATCAGATCCTGCATTATGACTCATAACAAATGAATTCAACATATAGGAGTAAGCCTTGAATTTTTTATTGTCATTTTGAATCAAGGTGTCAGCAGGCCGTTTGCCCGTCTCGTTGACCATATCAGCTCCTCTATTTTGACTCATAACAAATGAATTCAACTCCATCATGCCTACAACCTTCAAGTACGCCTGGTTATAACTAGGCGAGGCTTCAATGGAAACTCTGTCCATAGAGGCGTTTTTCACACTGAGCATGTAAGCGGAGTAGTTTAGGCTGGCATCTTTCACCTCCTTGAAATCCAGAACTATAACACTGTTTGGATGCTTATAGAATTTAATGAATATCTTGTGTTTGCCAAGTTTGTACCTCCTATGTTCAACACTAAAAATAAGAGGAAGTTTATAATGCACTGAAACTGGCAAATGCTCCAAAGTTTTCTCACATCGTCTCTGAATAACACAAAAACGTAATTCAGCCAATGCATTTTCCACTTTTCCCCAATCACCGGCTGAAAGATTCTGAATAAAATCAGTTGTTATAATCTCTGGTACCTCTTGCTGGGGGATGAATGCTTTAACCCGTCCAGAATAGGTATCTATGGTAATCATTAACTGTTCTAAAGCCATACAGGGTGACAGCAGTGGCACATTCAAGACAGGTGGTGTTCCATGCAAAACGCATTCTATTCCTTTCCCTAAACACTCATCTAAGATCTTTTTCAACTCTAGAAGTCGGGATTTTGCTCTTATTTGAATAGTATCCATTAAGAGTCTCTCGATTGATAAGTGATACGGTTTGGTAATACTGTCTAATAAAGGAAATGCTTGTGCTGTCATTGGTGGCATATGAGTTATCGATAAGGGCATTTTCGGATCTTTTGGGTCTATTTGTAGCATAAGAACGTGCGGAATATTTTTTCCTCTACTTTCTTTTATATCCCGCCAATAGTGAACTACTACCTGTTTTCCTGGTATATAGTCTACATCGAATACTGATCGAACAGGTTCACTTAAAACATAACCTTTTTTCAATTTTTGGAAATATCCTCGCTTTCTCTTCCTTACAATTTTTTTCATTTTGACGAGACTCACAAATGTGCCGTAATTGGTAGAATAAAACATCCAACTGTAGACTACAACAAAACGAATGTAAAGAATTATACAATTCTATTAAAGGCTTGTTTTTATCATAAAGTCAATTTTGGACCATTTGGTGAATATAAATGGTTTGGTCTTTGTTTACAAGATTTTTTCCACCTCCACTTTCACTATCTTTAACAAGTATACATACTTCAAGCAATCTCCACGGTATTTGAGGACTATCATCCATCAGCGTTAAGGATACTCGGAACTCACCATCCACAGTGAAAGTGACACTACCATTCTCAATATTAAGCTGGCGCATGCGATCTGGTATAGTTTCAGAGATGAGTCTGCGCTCAATTATATGATTCAATCTCTTACAAATGCTCTTCAACTCGAAAGGGTTAATTGGCTCAGGGTGAACAATCCTATCTTTGATACAAACAGGGAGCTTCCTATAGGTGCCAGTTGTTAATATCTCTACTGCAGCTTGCATAGGAAGATTTTGTATTCTTGCGTTGACTAATGTACCTCTTGCCATTCTGAATAGTGCATCTGCCGTTTCTACAAAAATCATTGACTGCTTGTCAAGGGAATTCATGAGAGCTGAACATTTTTCTACTTCAAATGTACTAGATATCCATTTAACCAGTGCTAACAGTCGGACAAAACGTTGACGAGTTCTTGAAGCAAACTCTGCTATTTCTTTCTTCTTCTCCAAATCCACCTTTCTTGGCAATAGCTCAGCCAATAGTGTTAGCTCATGATAGTTTTTTTGGACAACGGAATCAATTAAAGTTGCAAGTGATATTGATGAAGCCATTGTTTATATTGATATAATTTGATTTTGCACATCTTTTTATACTGGTTCATGACGTCATGATAAATGACGTCATCATAATAATGCAAAAGGGATATTCAGCATATTATGACGTAGTATGGTGATGCTTAAGGTGGTAACCTACCTAAGACACGTGTAATCATTAAGCAAATCTATATATACAATCATATCATCTTGTGTGTAAAAAAGGAGTTGAATAGGCAGATTTCTTTCAAAAATCTACTAAGTAGAGAAATTTTGATTTGGTATTGCTCCACTTCCAGCGGAAATGCATATACCAATATAATTTGGAAGTAATTAAACGTTCGGAGATTGTCAAAAAACTGCTTGCAAGTTTAAGTGATAAACAAACAAATAAGAAAATATTTTAAAAAATCTCGAGAAAGCTCGTCTAGATAAGACGACGAACTAATAGTGGTAAATTGATGAAAGACGAAAAGAAAATGGAGCAAGTGCCCTAGTTCTACCCTTTCCTTATGTTTCATTACTTAGAATAAAATTGAACGGTCTGTAGAATGGAATCTTTTCTTAAGCTTCTTCATTTTGTTCGTTGACAAATTTTTAAGTTGAAGTTTTTCAGATTCGCTTTAAAAAATAATTGTAATTTGAACAAAGAGCAAACTTTTATGTAATGTCTAGGTATTTTTTCTCGTTGTTTGTTTATTATTTAAATAGTTTAATGGAGCCTTTTTGCATCTTTGGATTAGTTTAGGCTATCATGTATGTTATTTGTGGACGACGTAGCTCTAGTGGCGGAATATAGAGATAATCATTAGGAGCAAATAGACGTAAAAGTCACTACTACTAAGACTTAGGAGCAAAAGGGAGTTTAAATCTAAGGATGAATTTAATTTTGGAGGAACAATGTTAAAAGTTAAAGATAATTTTTTTTTATTTGGATGTTAGGTTTAGCGCACTAAAGAGGATGTCCAGGCTTGTAGAAGATTGTAATTTAAGGGATAATAGGTTAATAAATATGCTATTGAGAAGTAATTTAGGTCAGCCAGCTGATGTAAGGATTCAGGGAAGAGTGTTCAAGACAAAAGTGGTTCCTAGTCTATATTATAGGTCCGAGGTTTTGCTAAGGCAGCTAAGCTGGAAGTAGTTCAACTAACATATTTTAAGAAAATTTTATGCTTAAAGGATTAATTTGGTTCAGTAGTAATGAAAGGAGATTTGGGGCTTTTCATTTTAATGAGTGTTAGGTTGATTAGAATGGTGAAATTTTGAGAGAAGATAGTTAGGTTACCTAGAGTTAGGTTTCTTAAGTCAACTTATTTAGAGTTTGAAGGACGGTAGAAATGATTCATGACCGAATCAGGTCAAGAAAATACTAGACATCTGTAGCCTGTCGGAGATGCTGAATGAAAGAAAAGGTTCGATGGACGAAAGCATGTCGTCTAAAGGGAACATTAAACGATGAAGAAATATAAAAGTGACAAGCCTAAAAGGACCAATCTATGTCTTACTACCAAGCTAAAGGGTATTGGGGGGATGTTTATTCAAAATTTGGGTTCAGTAGAGAGAATTTGCGCAACACAAGGGTCGTCGGCAAAGCACAATGTTCTCTATGAAAAGCACTTTGCCTGAAGCTGGCCGTTAACCTGTGCAGAGTTGTGTCGTAAGCTGGACGTAAGCTGGATTATACTTTGTATTTAATTGGATTGCACAATTTTCGAAACTATTGAAAGTAATAAAATTACGAAATATTACAAATTTTCTAATAACGAAATATTATAACTTACCGACGGCTTGATCGAATACGGACTATGATCCTTGATTATCATTTAGATTATGGGAAGTAAGTTTTTGTGCCCTGTAAAATGGATTTAGTTTATATTTGTCCAGTTTTGGATTTTCTACAAAGACAAATTATTAAAAAGGCAGATAAGGACGCTGTTGTTAAACTAGTAGCGAAATATTTCGGAAAAGATGCATTTAAAGAGAAAGAGACTATTGAAATCTGTCGTGATATGTTTAAAGTGGATATTCTTGAGAGGCGCCGAGGCTCACATCGGAGTGAGGCTTTTATGACCGACTTTTACGAATTGCTATCGGACCGAATCTCGAAAGATGATCCTGTTCCACGATTTGCGATTATGGACCTGTCAGATGTTCCGGTTTTCCCAAGCGAACCAAATACTATTGTGGCATCAAGATTAAATGACTGTGTTCGAATGTTAAATTTCCTCGTTGAAAAACAAGAGTCTGTTAGAACAGATGTGGATGAACAAGACCGTTTGTGGCCGTTCCTTTCTAAGCCAGAAAATGCTAAAGTTCCTGTTATTTTTAGTAATTTACCTGCTAATATGCAGTCTTCCAACCCCGCTAAGCAGCGCGAGTTTATTTCAAATTTAGGTTGCTTACGCAAATTCGACCATGTTGAGCAACGGAGAGATAGGCTACTGGTGTTTATGAAAGATAATTATTCTGCCTCATTGGTGGTAAGTGCACTACCACCCGGTTCACGCATCAGTGCTAAGGTCGTAGAGAAGGAACATCTAGGAATTATACGGATTGACGAGGGCTTTGATGAATCAACTATTGCAGGTCTAGTTAACTCTGTTGTGCAAGCAAAGTGCTTTGGAGGTAGTTCAGCCGTGCAGTTGTCGCTTAAGTCTCAACTAGATCTCGATATCGCTCTAAAGCATGGCATCAAAATTGATTATTCGCTTTTCCGGGTGTCAACTCCCCTGAACCGACCCAAGCAGTGCTATAAATGCCAAGGCTTTGATCATTTTACTCGGGAATATATGAACGAACTTAAATGTGGTAAATGTGCCGGGCCTCATATTAATAGCCGTGATAATGCATGCTCAGCCTCTACTGTGAAATGCACAAATTGTGGTGGAAATTACAGAAGCAATAGCTTCTCCTGTGCCGTGTTGAAGAGCCGTATGCCTGTTGGTGCTTCGAGCACTCAAGCTTGAGGCTGATACCCCCCCTCCCCCACAGGTATGGACCTTTGCACCGAACCTGACAGTGTAAACCTGTATTTTCAGAACATAAATGGAGCAAGAGATAAGTTAATAGTTTTAGCCGAAATATTCAAGTCATTCGAAATAGTGTGTATAGTTGAGCACCAGTTAAGTGGCGTTAATAGTAATCAGTTGGAAGTTTTTTGTGAACACGAGTTCTTCATCCGTCCTGCGAAACTCACAGGAGGTCGTCCTTCTAGCGGCATTATGATTGGAGTAAATAAGAGCCTTAAGTGTGTTTTACTTGAAACGAATGATACTTTTGTTGCGGTTGATCTAGGTCAAACCGTTATTCTTGCAGTTTATATGCCTACAAATTACAGAAACGAAGAATCTAACGACCGTTTTGCTAAAGCATGCGCAAGTGTCTCAAAAATTTCTCATAAAATACGAGCGTCTGGTAAAGCCATTTTGCTTTGTGGCGATTTTAACACTGACCTTACTATTCCTAGTTCACCATGGTCCCAGATCTTATTATCATCACTTCCGAAAGATCTAACTGTGGCAACGAATAGCAGAAATTATACTTATGTTCATAATTCAGGTAGTGTGGCAAATTTGGACTTTATAATCTCAGATCTTGAATCGTTAAAAAAGTCTCTTGTTAAAGTCTCGGATAAAATGTTGATTAGTGATCATTCTTACCTTGAAGTGTTTGTTGTTTTAAATGTTTTTTTTTTGTAATATGCGTTGTAGTCCGAAATGGTTTCAAAACAGCTATGGGATAGATATATCAATGCGTATTAGATGATATTCTTAGTAGAATTAGAATTCCTTTTCACCTCCTATCACAGTCTCAAAATTTCATTCGTTGGAATTAGATATGTATTACGCTGAAATAGTTCATGCTATGAAAGTTGCGGCTTCCGTTGCGGTTCCTGTTATTAGAGTCCGTAAAAATACACAAAAAAGGGATGGTCTGTTATACCTGGGTTGGGTGAAGCAAAAGAAAAATATCGGCTATGGTGTCATATTTGGGATCAATGTGACCGACCGAGAAATGGCCCCCAGATGGTTTGTTGTCAGAACACCTTTTGCATGGTACTACAAAACTACTAGATAAAACGAAAAAATAGTAATGATTTTTATCATTATCATTAAAAATAGTAAATGACATATTTTTTTTTTATCATGATTAGCCAGTGTGGTCTCAGAAATTATTTAAAACTGCTAGAATATCTTACGTTATTATATCAAGTAATAGTACTGCAGCATTATGTTCCTTCTTTGATGGCAGAAGGTAAAGTAGTTTGTATACGCAAGAAGGGCAAGGATCCTTCATATTGTTCATCATATAGACCTATAATACTTTGTTCTGTTATTAGTAAATTATTCGAAAATATTTTACTCCCATATTTATCAACAAAATGTGATGTGGGGGGGGGGGCCATCAGTTAGGTTTTCGAAGTGGAGTAGGGGTTCAAAATGCACACGCAATATTTCTAGAAATATTGGAACACCATCATAACTTTAAAAAACAACTATTTGTGTGCGGAGTTGATAGTTCAAAAGCGTTTGATAGTATGTTGCATAACCACGCTTTTTCTTATCATTGTTGCGTAGTGGAGTGAACCCATTTATAAGCCAGTGTTTGACGGGTTGGCATGGTAATTCATCTGTGAGAATTTTTTCGGGAGGACAACTTCCGAATTTCTTTACGTCATGGAGTAAAACAAGGGTCAGTTCTTAGCCCTTTATATTTAATAACGCAAATAGAATAGCCACACGGTACCTACTCCCATATGTGATTGACGGTATTGACATTAGCCATTTGTTGCATGCTTATGATATTTCGTTATTATTGGACAACTTAATGCCAATACAGAATGCAATTAATATATTACATTCACATCTACGGGAGATAGGATTAGAGATTGAACCTACTAAAACAGAATTCCTAGTGGTAGGCAATAACAGTGATTTCCAGCATCATTCAGTTAAGGTGGGATCACTTAAAATCTTGAATAGTGATTCCATTAAATACCTTGGCTTGCCTTTTGGCCTGACAATTAAAGATACGCGGGAGTTGGTGTTATCGTCTGTACTGGCATAACTTAGGAAAAATTATGGCCTGCTAGTCAGGGTGAAAGGTCGTTTTGATAAACAAACACTTGCTATAATTTATAATTCAATGTTTGCACCTCATGTATTTTTCATTGTTCCATTTTTGAAGTTTTTAAGTATAAGTGATAAAAAGCGTATCCGCGTGTACTTCTTCCGGTTTTGTAAATATTTTTTTGGAATTCTACTATGGTTCAAAAATAGGTATATTATACAAAAATTCGGAATATTTGATATTAATGTTAAAATGGATCAACAATACGACCGATTTCTTAGACGATCTAGACAAAATAGGATAAATTTTTCCCTTAATTGTCTCGTTTAATGGAAAAATAGTTTTGTCGCCATTGCTTTAATAAAACAGCTATTTATGCGTTATGTATTATGAGTGTTTATGCGTTACGTTTTATGAGTGTTTTTAGTGTTTTTCTTATTCAAGAGAAATACAAAAAAAGTTTTTGTATGCCCTGGTCACCGTTTCTTTAATGTCCGCAATTATCTTGGATGCTTTATCTTTTAAGTTAGGGGCTGTTTGGAGTGTGTCTTATGAACAATACTCAGTGGAGCTTCCAAAGGTCTTTTGATAGTTGAATTGAACAAAAGGAGGTGTTTACTCGCTATCCGCAGAAGTGTATACTGCAGAGATTGCAAGTATTTCTGTATCTGGCTCAGTTCAGCCATCTGTTAAGGATCCCCACAGAATATTTTTTAAAATCCTTTATGAAAAGCGTTAAACCATCTTGAAGAAACTTGGACGGTAAGCTTCCACCTAGCATTAGTGATCCAAGCATGAAAAGGGGACGAATTTTAGCCTGGAACCAGTATAGGCTTAAGACACTCACTGGACATAAGGAAAGATGTGGCTTTTTAGGAAAGAGATGTTAAGGAAAGATGTTAGGAAATTATTATGGCTAAGACTTCAGCACCCATAGGGTCTTGACCAAGACATTTCCTGACTGTTGTTAATTTTGAGGTGTTAATGTGACCATTTCCATCTTTATTGAAAAGGTCAGATGGTGTCCTCAAATCTTCTGCTTGCATGTCAGTGAATTGAGAAGCTTAAACAAGAATTCGTACGATAAGCAGGCTGCACACCGTCCTCCGCTCTGCGACCTGTTCTAAAAAGTAATAAAACAGCTGAAGTAACTTACGCAAGGATTAATCGTTTGGTGTTTTAAACGCTATAAAGCAACTTGTAGATTAACTAGGTAGATGTTAATTCTATGTAGATGGTAATTAAAGGTTTTAGGATATATTACATGTCTTATAACATTTAAACCAAAATTCCAGGTTTGCTTATAAGAAAAAAGCCCAGTGAGTAGATTATTATAATTTTTCAAATAAAAACAAAGTTAATACAATTCTCCTTCAGTCCTAAATATCTAAAGCAGATTTTAAAACAATTAAATATACACTTTATGCAAAAATGTTGTGATCTCGTACGGTGTAATGTGGTAATAACGTCTTAATACAGACTTGGAATGGTGTACTCAATCACCGACACTAATAAGTAATGCACAAATGTAAAATGAACCTTATTTTATAAAACCTTCCTTATAAATTTTAATTGCCAACCTTAGCAGGGGCTCTTATTGTTTGGGGGGGCAGAGAGGGCACTTTTCCCGTTTGTAGAAGCCTTAGGGACACAAATTACAATAAATGATCCGTTCGTTATAATCATTTTGTAATTTTCGAAATCTTATTTTGTCAAAATAAAGTAGAGGGTGCCTCCTCTACTTTATTTTGACAAAATAAGATTTCAAAAATATTATAAGACATGTAATATATCCTAAAACCATTAAATTACCATCTACATAGAATTAACATCTACCTAGTTAATCTACCAGTTGCTCTATAGCGTTTAAAACACCAAACGATTAATTCTAGCGTAAGTTACTTTAGCTGTTTTATTACTTTTTAGAACAGGTCGCAGAGAGGAGGACGGTGTGCAGCCTGCTTATAGTACGAATTTTTGTTTAAGCTTGTTTAAAATTCTCCCAGAACGAAAAATTATATAGTACTACCCCTTTCGGTCCACCCAAAATTCTATAGTAAAATATTATTAAAGATTTATTCAACAAAACTACTGCTCTTCGAAAATTTTGACTAAATGTTGAAATTGTGTCCAAAATTTTAATTACAATCCAATACTTTAATTCTTAATCATATAAAATGAGAAAGCAGGATGCAACCAATCAAGTTTAAATTAACCATATATAAAATTTAATAGCAAGAAATCGGGGTTCATAGGGCGGTAGCTTAGACTACGTCATATTTTGGTTAGGGCTGGGTATGATTTGAAAAACAATCGAATATCAAATTAAAAAACAAGTTTTCTTGTCAACTAAAAATAAGGAATAGTGTTAAAACTTAAAAGGAGCAAAAATTAATACGTGTATTAGTGGGGCTGCCCCTTCCTCCACCCTTGCTCTTTACAATAAAGTTTGACTTTTTTCCCAGTTCTTCAAGAACGACTGCTGAAACACAAGGGCTGTTGATTTGGGATAAAAAACGTTTTTAAAGCACTAAAAAACTTTATCGTAGCTAGAGAGGAATTGAGGAGGGGGAAGTCCCCCTCATGCACGGACAAATTTCTGTTCGTCTTTAGCTTTAATATAGCTCTTTACTTTCAGTTGGAAAAAAATGTTTTGTTATTTAAATTAATCAAGACTGGAACAATTTAGTAGAAAAAGATGCTCATAGGACTTTGAAATTTAAAGAGTAGAAAGAAAAGCCACGATCCAAGTATCCTAAGTCTAATTCCTTGAGCTTAGAGTATCTGCAAATGGCATGTACCAGGAAATAAGAATAACGGTACTTGTGTATTATTCAGTACACACTCGAGAACAAACCGGTTACATGGCCACAAAACTCATTTAGTTTGCAATGTATAGTGATAGAAGATAGTGTCTGACCATGGATGTTCGAATTAAAATTTGGGATTTACCAAAAAGACAATTAGATTTCTCCTAGATAAGGGGTTGTTGCCCAAAATAAAACACTGCGGCAATGGACACAAGATGACGTCATACGAGAAAGAACATTATTGGAAGTGTTACACTAGGTCATGTTTGAATGAGGTCAACCTAACTTCACTTCTTGAGTTTGTACTGAATAATAAACAAATACCAAAATAATAGTATAGAATATTATGTACATCATGCGTTACTGTGGAGGGAGTGTAAGAAAAAATGGCTTACCGAATATGGCGAAGGATAATAAGAAAATTCCCCTGAAATATTCAACTTTCATTTTGCGTATTGCTTCAGGAAATATCAGATTTTTTTGTAAATACTTTGATTTCAGAATTTGATAAAAATATCAACGTAAGATAAAATGAGCTATGCAAATACTGGTTCTTTAATTCGATTCAGTAATTTCCTGTATACAGCATCTTCAATGTCATGGGAATAATTTCTTAGACCACAGTGTCTTCCCATTTGTAATTAAAAGCCGAGGGGGCACTGACTTTCCACCACCTGGTGTACAACTCAGAACGCCACGTGTTTTGCACAGTTCCACTACGCTTGGCAGAGCCCTAAAAACGCTTGGCACGTGCCTCCTGGTGTACATGATTTCTGAGAGCGAGTGACTCCTCGGGCTAAGCTGTATTCGCCTATTGCTTTTCCATCCCTCTGCAGGGGTGGTTTTAGGGACACGTGCCCTCCCTCGGAAGATAAAAAATTTCACTAATCATAGGGCTGAAAGGAAAAAAATACAAATGGAGGAGTCAAGTTTTGATGGGTGCCACTCCCCTAACATTAATTTTGCATCCGTCCCTGCACCTTTGCGAGATTAGTTGAGTGGAAGTGAGAATTAGATTGGTATTTTGAAAGTGTCCCAAATTCTTTCTGAGGCTACCTCCTTGTAAAAGAAACAGGGTCTATTACATGGGTTTGATGTATCCAACCCCTAGATAATTCTTAGAGAAAGGAAGTTGTACCCCAAAGAGTTTGAGAAACTTCCAAGAGGTTGATCTTCGGCAATTAAAATGGCGAGTGCCATCATCCATGCCATCATTATACTACGAACACAATCATCAACACGCCATCCTCATCATCATCATCATCAACACTAGTACAATACTAGCGCCATTATTAAGTGTCTTGTGGCTTTATGAAAAAGTTTTAGGAATGCTATTGGATTCAAGCTAAAATACCAATTTAAATGATAATTAATTAGCATTTGTCGTTTTCAAGGACTATCTTAGGTCAAAATCTTGCCCGCTTACAATAGGCTTAGGTTGGCTTGGAGAAATATTGGCAAGTTGAGAAGGATAATTTTCAGGACAATATTGATCTGCCATAACAAAGAATAAAAACCAAAGAAAATAAATACAAGAATGTGGTTATAAGGCCAACGAAAACGCTGAACGGAACAAAATGCATATTTCAAATTGACAACCGTCAACCAAAAAAAAAAAAAAAAAAAAATGAAAAAAAAAAATAAATAAAATAAAAAGAAAACTAGAAACCAAACAAAGCGGAGCCCCATCAAAAATAACAAAAAGATAAAATCAAAAATTGGAAGAATTAAAAATTGAAAAGCCACATATTATAATTTCGAACTGAACCTCCAATTAACAAAACTTCCGTATAATTGAATTTCCGTGCAACTCAACCCCGCTTAACTGAGTCTCCAGGGAAATGGAACCTATTTAAGTGAGCCCTCGTACAACTGAACCTTGTTCAACTGAACCACCGGTTTAACTCAAACCTACTTAACTCAACCCTTGTTTAACACGTTCCTGTTTAACTGAACCCTCATGTAACTCAGTCCCCATTTAAACTAAGCCAGGTTCAAGTTCAAGTTCAATCATTTTATTATTAATATATACATGTATATAATTGACATAGACCCATGGGGAGACAAGCTTGAAAAACTAGACCTAGACAAAGATACAATAACAAATTACACTACAATACAAAGATACAATAATACAACAATAATATGAAAGTAGCAGCTAGCCCAGGATCCAAATATAAAAAAAAAATCAATATGATTAAATATAAATTAATACTAAAAGATAGCCGAGATGCCCACATTCACCCAGAAAAACAACCAAACAAATACTTAGTCATATTAAAAAGACGCTTAATTAAAAGTAATCCTGAACTAAATGAAATTTAAGATTCCTTTTTATTAAAGGGAGTGAAGAAAAATTATTAATAAAATCCTTGTGAGCATCCCAGCACCGGGCTATTGACACGGACGGAGCGAATTTAGATCTCTCAGTACTATACTTGTCAATGTTGATACTCTTTTTTGTCGCGTGTTATAACAATGTAAATCTTGTGATTGGGAGAACAAACTTTGATTGAGGTAATTTGGCGGTAAATTCTTAATGTCATAATTAAATTGGAAAATAATTGCTCCAAAAGTAAATTGTTGAAAAACTGGAAGTATATCTAGATAAGTATATAAAGATGATGTAGAAGACTTATTTGGAAGTACAATAGGCGATGAAATCAAAAGTTTCAGGATTCTTACTGCTTTATTTTGTAAAATCTGTATTGGTTTAATATGGCTTTTAAATGTAGATAAATATACTAGAGAACAATAATTAATATTAGACTGAATCAGAGCAAAATAAATGCTTCGTAAAGCAGAGTAGGGCAAATAATGCTTCAACCTCCGCATTAAACCAACATACATCGAAATCTTTAAGCGTATATTTTGAATGTGTGTTTTAAAAGATAAGCTTTCATCAATCATAACGGCTGTGATAATTAAAAGGGCGACATACGCCATTTTTGCTACTTTTCAGGAGAGCCAGAAAACGGAAAAAAGTTTGTTGGCTGTGGTTGCTCTGAAGGGCGAGGCTAATGGAGATCAAGGGAACATATTCTAGACCAGCTTTTTCTGCTTTTTCCAGTGGTATAAACTGAATTCAATTATTCTGAGCAAGCTCGAAATTATTCCATTTTATGGCGTATGTCTCCTTTTTCCTTGACAAAAAAAGGAGACATATGCCAGGTCCTCATGTTATAGCTCCATAAGAAAATCCTCTTCTGCCATTCCGAATTCCAAAAAATACTGAAGGAATCTGGGCATTTTGTCTGCAATCAAACAGTTCGTGGTAACGAACTGTAAGTAAGGAGCGACCCGGCTCAATGGTAACCGAAACTCTAAAAAACGGAATTTTGATACCAATAGATGCATTAAAAGAATCAGATTTTAATTCTGATTTCAAATATATAAGTTTCATGAAGTTTAATTTTACCTATTAAAAGTTACGCGCCTGAGAAAATTTGGCTGATTTTCGAAAAAAGGGGGAAAGACCCTCTAAAAGTTATAGAACCTTAATGCAAATCACACCATCATATTCCGCGTATCAGAAAAACCTACTGTAGAGGTTTCAAGCTCCTATCTACAAAAATGTGGAATTTTGCATTTTTTGCCAGAAGAAAGATCACGGGTGCGTGTTTATTTTTTTTTTCCCCCAGGGATGATCGTATCGACCCAGTGGTCCTAGATTATCGTGGGAGGGCTCATTGGAATGGAAATTAAAAGTTCTAGTGCCCTTTTTAAGTGACCAAAAAAATGGAGGGCAACTAGGCCCCCTCCCACGCTCATTGTTTTCCCAAAGTCACCTGATCAAAATTTTGAGATAGCCATTTTGTTCAGCATGTTCGAAAATATTATAATTATGTATTTTAGGATGACTTAATCCCCCGAAGTTCCCGGGAGGAGGGCTGAAAGTTATGAACTTTACCCAATGTTAACATATAGTATTGGTTATTGGGAAGTATACAGTACAGACGTTTTCAGGGGATATTTTTCCTCGTAGTGGGGGGGGGGGGTCGGGCAGGGACGTACGCAGGGGGGGCCTTCGGGCCCGCCCCCCTGAAATATCACGATTTTTTTTCATTTCCCCATAATTTTCTGATTTTTCTCACAGAATAATGGGTTTGAAGGATTTGGCCCCCCCGAAACTAATTGGGACCCCCCCCCCGAAACAAATTCCTGCGTACGTGCCTGGGGTCGGGGGTTATGTAGGAGGATCTTTCCATGAAGGAAGTTTTCATGGGGGAAGGGACATTGCTATGAAGGGGACGCCGGACTTCCCAGCATTATTTAAAAAAAGATCAGAAATTAAATATAAAAAAACAAGTTTTTCAACTGCAACAGCAGCAACATCAAAACTTTAAACTAGCAGAAAATATTACATATATGATTGGGTTCACCCCCTAGTCAATACCTCACTCTTTAAGCCACAGATTTTTTAGTACTTTCATAAGAGCTATTTATTCTAATTAACGGCCTTTGTGATTAAGCGGTCATTTTTAAAGAATTGGAACAAAATTCAAAATTTTGCTTAAAGAGCAAGGTATTGACTAGGGGGCGAACCCCCTAATATACGTATTAAAAATATATGAATATAGAATTTCGTTACGTAAGTTAATTCGTAAGTTACGTATATTTATTACTAATAAAAAAGTTCGTAAATAAAATGAAACAAGTTTCGAGAAAGCCATTTAGCCAAATAAAAGTAAATTAATATGAAAATTTTGTTTTAATTATTCATGTACTGTGAGCCAAGATCAAAACCTGCATTTATTCAAAAACGTTCAAAAATTAAATAAAAAAAACAAGTTTTTTTAACTGAAAGTAAGGAGTGACATTAAAACTTAAAACGAACAGAAATTATTCCGTATATGGAAGGGGCTGTCCCCTCCTCAACGCCTTGCTCTTTACGCTAAAGTTTGACTTTCTCACAACTCTATTTTTTTTAAACAATAAAAAACTTTAGCGTAAAGAGCGAAGCGTTGAGGAGGGGACAGCCCCTTTCATATACGGAATAATTTCTGTTCGTTTTAAGTTTTAATGTCGCTCCTTACTTTCAGTTAAAAAAAAATTGTTTTTTTTATTTAATTTTATCAAACAGAAGCTTTCTTTTGACATGAAATTTACCTGCGACCATCGTTCCGTTAAAGTACTAGAGACTTCTGATCCAATCTTACTTTTTGCACTAGCTTCCTCTTCCTTTCCCTTGGTGTACTACAGAATTACTTACAAGAACCTCCCGGATTGTGGCCATTTTGTTCATATTATCAGACCGAGCGCATCTTACCCTCCTTTTATATTAATTCATCGTCTCGTCAAAGTGCTTTGAAACTTTTCTTCGCCCGACTCTAAATTTTCGTAGTCTTCTTCTTTCTCTTTTTGTACTCCAGGACTTCAAATAATATACCTGTTTTATTTCAAATAATACAAGAGTAAAAATAAGGAACTGAATTGGCACAACATCTTGAAAGAACTTCGAATAATGCAAAGTAAAATATAAAAAACTCAATCATTGGCACGACCTGTTTGGAACACTGGAAGATTTACTTCCACAAGACACACCAAAGTGATGATGTTTAAACAATGACTAAACACGTTTGCAGTTCGTAGTATCCCAGAACCAAAAATGGATTTTGATTAGTGCCAAATTCTACTTATGCTACTTCTACTTGAATCTACAAGAAGAAATGAATCACAAGGTAGCTTATTAGGTCGTTGTTTAAATATCATCACTTTGGCATCCTTCAAAACACGTGGTTAGATCAGGAGACTCTTCATTCACTGGCAAGTCAGTCCAAAATTGCGTTTTCCGCTCATCGGAAATGTGTGTGGATAGCCTCAAAATTCCTTGCTTCTTTGCTTTTGAAATCCCTCTAGGACCTTTCACGTTCTCTGGCAAACCTTTCATGCGCTTCGATTTCTGTTTAAGAAAATGAAAACGTTGTAAAGTGTCGTCGAAATCGTACTTGTAGTATAGATCTTACATACAGAAAGATCTATGCTATAGATCTATGCTAAGAACGTTGTAAAACGTTGTAAAGATCTACCTTACTATGACCCTTAGTAAGGTACTTTAAAGTAATGGAGTTGGGTCCCCAGCTCTGATTCACGATGCAAACAAGTGCACTAAACAGAATCCAATTTTTGTTTTGGGCTGAGCAATTGTCACACCACAAAACAAATTCTTTCACTTCTCGCAACTCGCTAATCAGACTGTATGTGGCTGAGACCACACCATCAGCAGTTCTGCCATAGATGGCTTCATGCCATACTATGCAATACGCGGTCTCCGGCACACTTCCTGACTTTACAGGAGCAAAAGTCTCATTAAAGACTACTAAACGGCTAGTGAAGTGTGACTCCTTGATTTTTGGCATAATGAGCAGCAAAAGTACTTTCTGCATATCAATGCTGTACACCGCTTTTTCCACCCCATGAGGGTGTTGCGCATCTTTTTCTAGCTCCTTTCGTGCTTTCTGCGCCATTTGCTTATGATTTTCCATTACCTCCTTGTCTGATTCAGTTAGCTGCTCATTTTTCTCTTTGTTTTTCATGGTGTCACAAAGTTCGCAGTTATCACTCTTAGGCATTTTCAAAGATACATTCATGCTGTGCATCACAGCGGCATAAGAAGCACGAGAGCATTTTTCATTTGGATAGTTTTTCTGAAAATCATCAGGCATCAACTGAACAGTGAGTTCTCTTGGTTAGTATCTCACATTTGGACTATTTTTTCGACGATAATGCGGCTGGCATGGCCTGAAAGGCTCGATATGCATCACTATAAGTTCTTTATTTAATGTCTCTTTGCTGTTGCTTTGTCTACCACGTCTCTCCTTGAATGGAAAAGTCACACACTCCTTGCCAATCTTCTTGCAGATTCTCTCAATCCGCTTCGTACTAGAAAATCCCAGTGTCCACATAAAAGTATTTCGGCAGACCCTGACACGTAACGGTTTCGCACTGCCGTCATCACCGGATTTCAAAGGTAAGAAATAGCTATAACTGAGCTTTTTCTTGAATGGCAAACGGCCATCTACTTTCACCCTTCTCCGGAAAATATTCACTGCCTCTATCAGTGGTTTTTTGTAGGTTAGGCGTTCCACGTGGTCCAGAGCCCAGTATTTGCAGTGGATCTCCTTCCGCATTTCCATAGACAACATAGAATATTTCCTTTTACAGCCAGCCGAGCATTCCTTATCTATAAAAGGACTTTTCATTTTGGCTTTTTCAATGCTTGCTTTTTTTCTCGCTTCCTTTCTCTTTTCTCTTTTGCACTTCTGAATACAGGATTCTTCTTGGACTCTGGTAGAGAATTTTTGTCTTGCTCTTTACCGGGGCCTTGTTCCAGCTCATCTGAATTTTCCTCGACTACAGAAGTTATTCTGTTGTTTTTGTTTCGCACTTTTTTCATTCTCTTTCTTTTTCTATCACATTTCTCACTTCCACTGCTCTCACTTGAACTTTCCTCAACTGACAAATACTCATCTGAACCAATGCTAGAAGCTTCGTCGGTGTCTGAATAAGCCGTCAGATTCATTTTGGCAGCGACAGGTGGCAATCCCTTTGGTTCCTCATCTTTGGGGTGGTCTGAACTTTGAGTCCTGGCAGTGCCATCACTACATACAATTTCCAATACGTCCAGTTCCTCGTCTTTTCCGGTGTTTGAGCATCGAGTCTCAGGATTTTCGTCACTACACAAGCTCTGAACCAAATCCAAATCAAGTATATTTCCATCAGGCAAAAACTCAAGTTCACTTGCATTTAGAGACAGATTTTTCTCTATTTTTGCATCACCATTATTGTTCAATTCCGTGGCCAACTCTTGACGATCAAGCCAGTGACGGACAAAGGAGGTGTTGTCAAATGGCTCCATTACACTGTCATAAATTCCCCAGCTCTGGGTTGAAAGCTGAGTTCGCTGTTGACTATCGTTGCTTGGTTCTGAATAGGCTGGGCTGAAACTATTTAACCTGCTGTCTCACCTTTCTGAGATGTCTGTAGACGAATTTGTTTCGACAAAGGATCTGGAGGCCTGTAAAAAAGAAACTTTTAGACTACTTTCCCAAAACAAATTTAGTATGTTATTGAAGATCCACACAAATGTCCAGACATTCTGCGGAAAGAAAAAAGCTGTATTCAGACGGAAATACAGAGAGAAGTACAACAAGCAAAGGAGCAAAATGGAAGAAAGAGGTAAGCCCGGAAAACCTGAAGGGTTGGTTAACAAGTTATATATGTATGATGTCAGAAAGTAAAGAGTGGAAAGAAAGAGTAGAGATTGAGTGTTTGGAAAATTTAAAGTTATTTGAATTTAAAAATTGATTGGTTTGAATTTTTTTTTTTTTTTTTTTTTTTTTTTTTTTTTTTTAGGTTAAAAAAGAATAAAAGTGAGTGAGAGTAAGGTAAGAGAAATGTGGGGGAAAGTGAAGTGTAAGTGTTAAGATATATAAGTTAAAGTTGAGGGAGGAGGGTAAAGAGGTAAAAGAGAATAAGGTCGAAATGAAATTTATTTAGTATCCAAAGAGGAAGAAAAAGTTGGGAAAACGTTTTAGTAGAAAGTTGAAAGGTGGTCATTGGATCCTGTTAAAATTATGTAAAAATGTAAAGCAGAATACGATGACCTTTTAATGTTTTGGAGGAAAAAGTAGTTTTTTAAGTGTTTGTTTTAAGTTTTAAAGTTATATTTTTTTAGTATTGGTGAGTTTTGAGGGATGAAAAATTGAAAAGAAGGTAAATAGAGCCACCGTAGAAGGGTTTCCTGGAGGGGGAGAGGACACCCTTCAAACGGGAAGAGCATTTTTTTTTTTAATTTGGAAGGAAGTATAGAAGTAGTATGTCCAAAAACCACCAATACGTTTGGCTACTGAATAAAGAAAGTAGTTGAATATTTTTTATTGTAGTGTAGGTGGTAATAAATTTTGTAAATTTTTAAAGAAGAAAAAAGAAGTATGAATGAGAGGAGAGGAGGAGGGTAAAAAAATAATTTAAGAAGTTTTGAGAGAAGTTTTGATAGAATGTGAAAATGAGTAAGGTTAAAGTAAGTAAAGTTTAAGGATTTAAAAAAAATAAATATGATATTATATTTTTATGAATTTTAAAGATACAAGTTAAATTTAAATTGAGTTAAGTTTATTAAATAGTAATATGTAGCCTAATGGAAAAATATAGTTTTTTAGGGTTTTATGGAATAATATTTTAATATTTATGTTTTATAGATAAGTAAAAAAAAAAAAAAGAGCAAAATAATTGAGACCCAGGCTCAGGTTGCTGACTCTGCAGCTTCCCATGGAGATAAGCGATAAATGCCCAGAAAAAAAAACCATCTTTTATTTGCGGTAGCTACACTGCAGGTGAGTTAAACGACAAAAGTTAACCAAATTATTTATTCAATTGCATGTTATTTACTTACTAGCATCATGATCTGCTCTCCTCTGTTGTCTTCCACTGCTCAAATTATTAATCAAATTCATACAAGATAAAACTATAAGACTTCTCACCTGCTGATTCCTTTCTCCTTTGCTATTTTAATTTCTTTTTGGACAAGAGCAAAGCTTCTGGAATGCATTGTGGTCTCAATCACATTACAACAACTGTTTCTTCTTTTCTTCAAATCACGATGATTATGCTGAAATTCGGCTGATTCTTGAGCCAAAAAGGAGACATATGCCAAATATTAAAGTTCAAAAGAGCAAGGGTCAAAAGGAGACGCGTGCTCTGCACGTATCTCCTTTTTGGCCCAGCTGCGATCCGCGTCCAAAAGTGGCGTATGTCTCTTTTTTATCTTCGCAACGGTAGGAGATAGGAGAATTCTGACTTCACCGTTCGATTCCTCGTGCTGGGTTTACCCATGACATACACATAACTCATTTTCGACCAAAATGGCATATGTCGCCCTTTTAATTATCACAGCCGATAAGTCCAAGGCACTTTATCACTTTCACCCGAGATATTGATAATAGATACTTTGAAGAAGTAACTCGGGTAAAACGAGGGCATATATTTGACTTCCTGCCCTAAATTATGAAATTAGTTTTTGATAAATTCAAAGCAATAAAGTTTGAAGAACACCAATCAAGAACATTAGAAAATGCAGTATCAAGTTTTGCCTCCAACTCCTCGTCATTCCTCTCAGAAATTGAAACTGCCGTATCATCAGCAAAATGTGTGTTGAGACATGGGATTGCCAAAGCGTGGTGAAAATCATTTATATAAACTAGAAAAAGCAGAGGACCTAGGACAGAGCCCTGAGGCCCCCAACCATCGAGGACTGAGGAACAGGCGAAGAGAGAAAATTACCTCCATCTATTCGTTGCTTTCTCTTATCAAGATAAGGTTTAACTAGATCCAACGCCGGTCCGCGCACACCACAATTATCCAATTTACGAAAAAAGTACAATGGGATATTGTATCGAATGCTTTTTTAAAATCTAAATATATTGTTGCTGGAATTTCACCTCTATCTAAGCATTCATGAATATATTGGATGAGAGCAATGATAGCGTGTTCAGTATTGTGTCCAGACCTAAAACCAAACTGGGAATTTACGAAAAAACTAGACGATTTAAAAAAGTCATAGAACCTCTTATGAATTGCCTTCTCAAATATTTTAAAAATGCTGACAAAATAGAAATAGGGCGGTAATTTGATGGGTTTTCAGGAGAGTCACCTTTGTGAAGTGGAATTATCCTCGCTTCTTTAAAAGCAGACGGGAAAACTCCAGTTTTAAATGAAAGATTAATTATATGCTGTAATGGTAAAATTACTGCAGACAATATTTCTTTAACAATTATAGAACTAGACCCGTCAATTCCCGCTGAATTACCTGGATTTATATCACACACTATTTTTTTTATTTCAGACTGAGAAATAGGCCCAAGAAAAATTGAATTACTTTGAGGAGGTGGAAGGTATGAAGGAAAATGTTTATTACTACGTGAATCAAACTGGTTCATTACTGATGAAACAATTTTTTCTCCTATACTAGCGAAATAAGTATTCAAAATATCAGCCACTTTCTCCAATTTGTTAGTAGTCGATCCATCTTCTAAACTAATAACTTCAGAAAACTTAGAATTCCTTTTTTTTTATAATAGAATTAATTAAAGACCACGTTTTGCGAGGAGAATTTTGAGCTTCTTCGAAAGACTCTTTATAATACCTATGTTTCGACAATCGTATCAGTGCGGTTAATTTATTTTTGAAAATTTGAAAATTTTTAATATTATAATCAGTTGGATTCTTTAACTGCTTTTTAAATAACTGTTTTTTTTCTCTTAACCGATATCAAAATTCCAGACGATATCCACGGCCTTATAGGAAATTTTTCTCTGCAAATTTTCTTCGTAACAAAGGGGCAACTAGAATCAAGGCAGCAATTGAAATCTCTTAGGAAAGTATCAGTTGCCATATCTGTATCCTCCGTGGATATTACATCCTGCCAATCCAACAGATCAAGGCTATCATTCAGGTGCTTTAATGTTATTTTATTTATTAACCGTACTGGACGTTCCTTACTTACCTGCGGTATTTTATAATTAAAAGCTAAATCTGAAACCAGCAGGAAATGATCCGATATATCACTTAAAACAGCAAAATTTGCTTTAATGGGTAAGGATGTAACAATATTATCAATGAGAGAAGCAGAACTAGGTGAAATTCTTGTAGGTATCAGGCAAGTAGGAAGCAGATATGCAGAAAAGCATGAAGACAATAAATCAACAGAAGCTTCATTTGAAGCTTCTAGAAGGTCAATGTTGAAATCTCTGGAAAGGATAACATCTTTGTTTTGAAAATGAGGTTCATGCAAAAAATCATGTTTCATATAACAACCCCCCAGGTTTAACTCAAATTTCATATAACTCAACCCCCCATTTGAATTAAACCCTGTGTAACTCAACTCAACCCAAGGCCTAAGACTAAGTTTGAACTAGCGCTGACTAAAAGATCAAAATTTGATTTTTGCTTTGTTCCCAGGTTCTAACTTATTTTACAAATCTGGCTAGCCCCAGGACTTTTTAACGTTGTAAGAAACTTTCAGAAATGAATCTATTGCCAAGAACCATGGCCAGATAACGTTTTTTTTTTTAGTTTTATGGCAAACTATGAGCTTTTTAATTAGTGCTCGGGTAAGGATCGGCTTGCTGTGCAAGCTGCTCCATTTTAAGTACGTTGGATAGACTCAAGTTTGCCACCCCTAGTGATTTTTTACTATTTCTAGTAATTTTTTATATTACCTAAACAAAATAAAATCACTAAATCAGCCCATAAGTCACTAGATGATTGAAGAAAATCCCTAAATCTACCATAAAATCCCTAAAATCTGGTGTTTTTTCTCACTGGGTGGCAACCCTGGACAGACTGGCGGAAGAAATACTATTAGGGAATATACATACATATACTTTTTTGTGATGCAGTCATGGCATCTACTACTATTACTTGGCTGTCCAGGATAGGGGATTTCTCATCCAGAAGGATGAGTTCTCTCCAGCTTATCAAACAGTTCATGGTAACGAACTTTAAGTAAGGAGCGACCCGGCTCAACAGTAACCAAAACTCTAAAAATGAAATTTTGATACCAATAGATACATCAAAAGAATTGTATTTTTATGCTGATTTTAAATATATAAGTTTCATCAAGTTTAATCTTACCCATCAAAAGTTACGAGCCTGAGAAAATTTGCCTTATTTTCGATAAAAGGGGGGAAACCCCCCCCCCCAGAAGTCATAGAATCTTATTGAAAATCACAATATCAGATTCAACGTATCAGATAAGCCTACTGTAGAGGTTTCCAGCTCCTATCCTCACGAATGTGGAATTTAGTATTTTTTCAAGAAGATTGACCATGGATGCGTGTTTATTTGTTTTTTTGTTGTTTTTTTTCCCAGAGGAGATCGTACTAACCTAGTGGTCCTAGAATGTCGCAAGAGGGCTCATTCAAATGGAAATTAAAAGTTCTAGTACCCTTTTTAAGTGATCAAAAATTAAAGGGCAACTAGGCCCCCTCCCACGCTCATTTTTTTTATCAAAGTCACCGGATAAAAATTTTGAGATAGCCATTTTGTTCAGCATAGTCGAAAAACTTATTAACCATGTCTTTGATGACGACCTAATCCCCCAACGTCCCCGGGGGAAGGGCTGCAAGTTATGAACTTTGCAAATTGTTTACATATAGTATTGGTTATAGGGAAGTATACAGACGTTTTAGGGGGGGGGGGTTGCCTTTCCTAAATATCTCGCTTTTACGCTACAGTTTTTTTTATCTTTTAAAAGAGGTTATTATTCTAATAAAACAGCCTTTGTGATTCAGGAGTCATTCTTAAATAAATGGAACAAAAATCAAACTTAAGTTATTATAAGGTTTTTATTAGTTTTAAAAAAGTAGAACTAATATACAAATTTCATTTTAATTATTCATGTACGGTGAGCCAAATTCAAAACCTACATTAATTAAAAACGTTCAAAATTAAATAAAAAAAAAAACAAGTTTTCTTAACTGAAAGTAAGGAGCGACATTAAAACTTAAAACGAACAGAAATTATTCCGTATATGAAAGAGGCTGTCCCCTCCTCAACACCTCGCTCTTTACGCTAAAGTTTGACTCTTTCTCACAACTCTACTTTTTAAAACAATAAAAACTTTCGTCCACTAAAGGAACCGAAGCCTCTTAAAATTTCATCTTTTTTTTTAATATTATAAAAAAAAGTTTATAATGGACGATAGGGTGATCCTTTAAGGAACCGTTGCCTCAGCATCTCTTAGTTATTAAGTAATTTGCTTCCTACAGAAACCATGCTAGTGTGTCTATAACCACCATACCTACTCATATCATCTTTCCTATAAAGGTGTTCAATAAAAGTTTTTCAAAAACTACTAGGCACTTGCCCTTTTTAAAAAATCATATTCCCAATCTTCACTAATTTATATCTAACCTCACAAACACCATATCTTGAAAACTCATAAATCGTACTATCAGCCCCCTAAGACTTATTTTTTCTTAATCGATTGGAGTCTGATGATTCGAACACTTCTCAGTTATTAATCTATGAGTGAAAATTCACTGACGCATTCTCTCCTCTTTCTATAACCCAGGAGCAGATCCAGGATTTTTTTAGGGGGGGGGGCGCAAAATGGGTTGATCCGATAAACTTGCGTTAGGAGCTAGTTTAATTAACGCAAACTTGCGTTAATTGAGTAAATTACACAACTTTAGACTACGTTAGGGAGGGGGCGCCCCCTCGCCCCCCGGATCCGCCATCACTATAACCACGCTGTTCTTCACCTTAAAGATCTCTTAACCTATAGTGCATCATCATGCTAAGTAATTTGATTTCAACAGAAACCAAGCTAAAGTGTTTTTGGGTACCACACTCCCTCTATACCTTTTCTTATGAAGGGGCTTAATTAAAGCTTCCCAAAAATCACAAGGCACTTTCCCTTTATCAGACTCATATTAGTAATCTTCCGTAGCTTATCTTTAACCTCCCAACCTCCATATCTCAAAAACTCATTGACCATACTTTTAGCACCCGAGGCCTTACTATCTCTTACTCCTTTTATTACTGTCCCTAACTCAGAAATCTTCTTTTACTTCCAAGTTATTCTTTTCACTGTCATTACTTACAACTTCATCTTAGTTTAACACATTTTCAAAAGGTCTGGCACATATCTCCTTGAATAATTGAGGTTCATTCCTATCTTTAACTGGGACAAGTCCGTTTAGACTGACTTTATCCACTCAATTTCTTAAAATGACAATACAATATTTTACTAGTATGCCGTCTGGCTGCATCTTTCTGATCATCGACGATTTTATCCATGGTCCTTGTCTCATACCCCCTCATGCGAACTTTAATTTCTTCTCTACTTATTCCTCTTCCCCTTTCTTCTTCCTCTTATTCTCAAGTCACCTATCACCCAAAAATCTCATGTACAAACTATCTTCTTTTCAACAGAGTTCAAAGCGTTTTCGCTAATATTCCTAGCTACGTTTCTAACCCCTCCCTAGGACACCTTCTGCTGCTTCACAAACTATTTTCCCAAAATTATTCCATTTATCTTTTACATTGTAAAATGTTAAATCCTTCAGTTTCATATTCAACTGTTCCTGGAAAGTTCCTTTTGAATTCTGATTCTGGAGTCTACCAAAATCACAACTTCCTGTAGGGTAGTTCCCCTTCCTAAATTTCATCTTTAGATTAACTTTAGATATTGGTAGATGGCGATATTCACTTTTAGCATCAATAACAGCAGTCCAATATACATTAGTATTTGAAGATCCTGCCAGTCTTCTATAAGCAATCTTCAAGGCCATACCTAGGATTTTTTTTTTTGGAGAGGATTTTAATTAAAGATTTTTTTCAGGGGGGGGGGGGGGGGTTACACACAAAAACCTCAAAAAACGTATACAAAATTTGTTTAAATCCATTTTTGTTATGTTTTTACGAGTAAAAAAACATTTCGGGAGGGGTTCTAACCCCCTAACCCCTCTCTGGGTACGGCCTTGGCAATCTTCGACAATGGGTATAATAGGGTCATATGGCCATTTTATGACCAAACACCGTATTGGTGTATAGCTAGATCGTTTACCTACAAAACTGCAGCAGTTTATAAACATTACTGTTTTCTTTTCACCAAATTTACCCTGGCTAGAATACCATCTATTCCTAATTCTAGCTACCTGGGCATAAAATTCCTTATTAAAAATTATAAACACGCCACAGATACCCCTTTTTGTTCCTGTAACTGTATGTAAAATGCATCTGACTTGCTACTATCTCTGTCAGTGAGTTTTATAGAGTCAAATACCACAATGACGAATGCCTTGCACTTTTTTGTGGGTTAGAATTTAGAAATCCATTATTATTGTTACTATTCAGAGAATTTTATATTTACAAGACATCCAAATGAATTTAAAAAGAATAAATTACAAAATAATGACGAATTTCCTTTTACTTTATCAATTATAATCCTTCTGCTACTGCTACTACAACTACTAACAACTCACTGTAGCACCAAGCCACCTGAGGCCAACATAGTTGCGCGCTCCTTCTCATTCCAATTCTGTTCAAAGCTTGTCTCTACATCCTCCACAAAGTCCGAATTTCCTTCAAATACTTTTTTACAACCCCTCCCTCACCACTCGAGGACCACCTGCTTTTCGTAAGGCCCTAAATGGTTGGCCAAAAAGGATGATCTTTGAAGATCTGTCGTTTTTCGTCCGCAGAACGTATCCTAGCTATCTTAATCTTTCTCTCATTTTAGCCCTAGAAAACGTGATTGAACCCCATTTCTCGTACTGCTTGCTGTAATACCGTTAAAATATAATGCTTACTATTTGAAATACGTAATGATCACTATTTAAAATACGGTAAGTCAGACGGGTACCCAAAAGAACCTGCAGACAATTCCATTGGAAAGCATCTAACAAATTTTTCTTCGTCTTTCGAAACAGCCACGTTTCACATCCTTACTTAACCATTGTCATCACTGTAGCTTCCAATCTAGGTTCGTAGACTTATCTTCCTATTCTTCAAAACCTTTTCAACTGTAAAAATAACAACAAAAACCAGTATAAATTCAAGACCACGCCAGGTCATAAAAAGACATGTTAAGAAAACAACTCTTACTTAATAATGTGTAAAATTATCCTAGTTAGCATATTTTCCAGAAGGAGCACCTTTATCCTCACTATTTTCACTGAAGTACAATTTTTTTAAATAAACAGATTTGTGCAATTGTGAAAAATAAACAGATTTCACTGTATTTATCCGTTTTCAAATAGTCTACATATGAAAGTTAAACACCATCACTGCCACCTACTAAAAAGATACAAATAGGCAAATATTCATAAATTTAGGCAAAGTTAGGTTTGGTTACATTAGCTAGAAGGCTTTTGGGCGTTTATTTTATAAACTATTTTCAAGACATGGAGAATAGGCATAAAAATGAAAAATGTGATTGAAAAACTGGATAAACAAGAAAATAGTGAGGATAACGGTACTCCCCCTGGAAAATATGTTAGCTAGGATAATTTTCCAGGGGGAGTAATTTCCAAGGGAGTAATTTTTAAGAAAATAGTGAGGACAACGGTACTCCCCCTGGAAAATATGTTAGCTAGGATAATTTTCCAGGGGGATTGATTTCCAAGGGAGTAATTTTAAGAAAATGCTGAGGATAACGATACTCCCCCTGGAAAATATGTTAGCTAGGATAATTTTCCAGGGGGATTGATTTCCAAGGGAGTAGTTTTAAGAAAAGTGAGGATAACGGTACTCCCCCTGGAAAATATGTTAGCTAGGATAATTTTCCAGGGGGAGTAATTTCCAAGGGAGTAATTTTAAGAAAATAGTGAGGATAACGGTACTCCCCCTGGAAAATATATTAGCTAGGATAATTTTCCAGGGGGAGTAATTTCCAAGGGAGTAATTTTTAAGAAAATAGTGAGGATAATCGTACTCCCCGTGGAAAATGTGTTAGCTAGGATAATTTTCCAGGGGGACTAATTTCCATGGGGGGGGGGGGATAATTTTGCATATTATGAAGTAAGAATTGTTTCGTTAACATGTCTCCCTATGACCTGGCGTGGTCATACATTTTTACCCAGAAACTGCGCTTTGGCAATTCTACTCTTAGCATCTTACTACATTCATCATATTAACTAATAATACCACATAGGTAAGTTAAGCTGTTCGGTTGTAGGCCAACTTAAACGCTTCTTGTAAGCATTTTTAAACAAAAATCGGTCATTTGAATAAATTGAGGGCTTAATAAGGCATGACAGCACCATCTTCCAACATACAGTACCTTCATCAGGAACAGCTTTAAGTCATACCTAATGCCCGGCTCCTTTTTTAACATTGAAATATGGACCGAATCCTGTCTTGTATACCTTTTGTAAGTGTTTTGGTTCTACCCTTAGCATGTAAAAACTAAAGCGTTAGCAGAAGATCTAAACAAAACTCAAAGCAAACAATTAAGTTTCGTATATAATTTTACACGACATATGTGGTTTAAAAACAAACAAAAAAATAACAACTTTTACAAAAAAATACAAAAAAGAAACAAGAACTTGGCACTGAAATAAAATAGAAAAAGAAATCAAAGGCACGGACTGGATTGGAAAAGCTATAACCGTGTAAAAATAGAAGATATTCAGAGTGCATCCCAAAAGCCAATTACCGCTAATGAAAATTAATTATTAATTACAATTTGCGTTCAAAAATACTAGTTAATCAAATAATTTGATTAATTTTTTTATAAAAAGCACAGAAAGAACAAAAATGTTAACAAATGTAAACAGGTTTTTGGTGCGCTTTTTAAAGCCTTTTTTGTACCCTCCCCCCCCCCCCCCGGGAACAAAAATCCTGGATACGGCCTGGGACGAAGGTAATAATATTAAATGGCCGTAATTAATGATAAATGGCTTCTGGAAGGCACCCTCAGTCAGAAAACTTCAAGGAAGAGGGTAACAAAATAATAAACTACTTGAAGCCCTAAAAATTGTCCGGATATTTCATTTGACAAAAAAATTATCATTAAATACTTTCTAAAAATTAATTTTCTAAAAAACTTCTAGGAATACCACTAGGACTGGATGGTTGGAGGCTCGTCTCAAATTATTAGAGATTTAAAATTTTGATATTTTAAAGAATCACTCTTCCATACAAAGGAGGCACACTCCCCCACACCAGAATTGTTTCTGGGTGGTTTCTGGAACCAATCTAGATAGATCAGTCCAATCATTTTATTAGATTCATGCTCAAATATGCGTTCATCTAATCCAACCACCAAATGTTCAGAGCCTCAAAATACCAATATAATTAATCTCAATTATATTTTTATTTTATATATTTATTTATTTAATCTCAATTATTATCTTATATTTGATTTTTACCTTATTTTTGGTTTCTTGCTTGTATTGAGAAATCATTCTGTGTTTAGGTACTAACACTGGAATATATTACAGAAGTAGCCAAATTTATCCATAGAGCTAAGAAAAGTATACGAAAATTATTGAAAATTCAGAGTCCAGGAAAAACCCCTCCCACTCCGTCCTTTAATCTTTAGTTTAATTATTAATCAACCCTCACTCAATTTTTTGAAAAGTAGGCCCAGACTCAAAAACGTATTATATGGGCATCATCACCCTCCCCAGCCCATAAAGGTTTTTAAACTATTCACGATGTATTTAGACAGCGTGAAGTATAGCCCCTTGAAGAGAACCGTCCGATGATATCAGTTACAAGATCAATAAGAAAACAATAATAAGTATAAAATTACATATACAACAAGCATTGAAATAGGAAGATATAAAAAACTGAAATAAGGAATGAGATACAGCAAAAGACTTTTTAACTCCTAAGAAAAAATGAAAACAAGGGTGTCAAACTCCTACTCATTTCCAAGGCCGTATCCAGGGGGGATAAAGGGCTTGACCCCTCCCTCCCCCCGAAAAAAAACAAACTGTCCGACTCGTAAAATCGTAGCAAAATTCACATAATGAAATATTTGATGCATCTAATAATGTTTTTTTTTGTACACCCCCCCCCCCCCGAAAAAAATACTCCCCAAACAAAAATTCTTGATACGGCCTTACTCATTACAGGGCGAACGAAAGGGCTGGGCTGCGGCAAATCAGAAGACGCTTGTTTAGGATAAATTTTATGATAGCAAAAACATCACTTATAATTCGGGTTTTTAGATTGCTATGGGAAAACTTTGTATAACAAATTATTTTTTAGGTTCCTAAGACGGCAAAACTATCCTGATACTAAAACCTCTATTTCTCTACTATTTTTGTGTATGAAAAAACATATTAAAGGTTTATTTTCCTTGTGCGAGTTTTTGTACTTTCCTGGACCCGGCTCCAATGTTTCAACAAAGGAAATAAAATTTTCTAATTTGATAGCTCAAATTCAGCAATATTTATCTACAAAATTATATTTAAAAATTGTCTTTGCCTCTTTTTAGATAAGGAAATAGGTAAAAATTAAACGAAAACAGTGGCGTTTTATTTTTTAAAACAAATTTAGACCATTGTCTAAGAACAAGAATAATTAATATTCCAATTCTGCTGTAGTTTTAATTCTAAGAAATATATATGTAACTTATCCTATCGGTGCATGTCGCAAAATCATATGTTTCACGGTGCGCTTAACGAGTTTCAGAAAAATAGAAACTTCTAAATTTCTCGAAATATTTGAATATGAATTCAGCCATTCGACTGACCTTGCTTAGTCTGAGGAGTTCAATCGTAAATATGTTTAACACTTGCAAGAATTACCAACTTTCTATTTTTTCAAGTTGAATTAGAAATTCCAAATTCCTAATTACCGCAGCCATAATCAATAACATGATTGATTAACAGAATCATGGGGAAGCAGTCATTAATATAATTAATACATACGGGAAAACAATTCAAATAGGAAGTTTCAGCAATCATAACTCTAAAAGCATGACGAATAACTTTTTAAAAGCAGAAAAAATAAACCCAAAGATTAAGTTTGACAAATATACACAAAGAAAATCAAAACAAACTATGTATATATTACGAGGTTTAGAATAAGATGCATCGAATTTCTATTAACCCTGTCACCAGTGCCGTCAATAAGGGAAGGAGCTGTGTCCCTTAATTTTTTTTGCCACCCTCCGCAGATTTTGAAAAATGTCTATTTTTTAGATGTTTTCCTTGAAAAATATTATTTTGGTATTTTCAAAATTGACAAATATACACAATGGAAACCAAAACAAACTTTGTATATATCACAAGGTTTAGAGTAAGATGCATTGAATTTCTATTAACCCTGTCGCCAGTGCCGTCAATAAGGGAAGGAGCTGTGTCCCTTAATTTTTTTTGCCACCCTCCGCAGATTTTGAAAAATGTCTATTTTTTAGATGTTTTCCTTGAAAAATATTTTTTTGGTATTTTCAAAAATGAAAATTTACTCCCTAGCCTAAATTTTGTAAATGTATTTGACCCATCTTCTCTAAATTTTCTTGAATTGTAGCCACTACCTGTTGCATTCACTGTTGAAGAATAAGAAGCTCTTTACCAATAAAGGACATTTACCAATAACTATACTTAATTATTTTTAATTATTTGCGTTCGAAACCACCAGATAATAAAACAATTCTTTGTAGCATAATCGCAGAAAATTGAAAAATTCCAGAAACTATTGCCTAATATGATCACATATGGAGTGGAATTTGTAGTTATAAGCCTTTTTAGGATTAAGATGATAAAAAATAATTAATGATAATCAATTATAATTGGCTTCTGGCACGCACTCATACTCTTATTAGTTCCTCTTTTCCTCACAATCGTCACAGGTTAAACAAACTATTATCGTTAGTTTAGGCAACCAAAAAAAAAAATTCTTAGGGTAAAACAATTCAAAAAGTGTGATTTAGTAGGAAACGGATTTAAAATTTAAAGCATGCAATTTAATACTAGCGATTTTTAATTGTTGAAACTAATGATGAAATCAGGGGACATGGTAAAAGCAAGATCATTGGGGGTGTTGGATCTAATCTAGGTCAGCATGTATTTTTTTCTTCCATATAGACTACCAAATTCCCTTACTCTTACGTTGCTTTAAAACACAAACTTTTATGTGTTACCTTAAATGCCCTTCTTATACGTTAGTACGTTACAAACTACGTTGCCAGTTTATACGATTTTCTTCGATTTACATTGATGCGTGTTGTTCGGCACCATGAAATTATTAGGAAATGTTTCCATTGAAAGAACCCAGATAACTCCCCAAATGTCAAACCTGTGTACTGGCCGGTATAGGGGGAAGATGCGTGTTGTTTATTGAAAGAGAGATGTGGGTAGAAAAATTGTTGAGAAATGGGGTTTATTAGTGTTAGGAATCTGACGTGGTTTCTTCGTGTGGACATGATCCATCGCGTGGGTGTTATATGATGGTTTTGTTTATATTAGTTTTTTGAAGTGTTTTCATGTTTTAATCAACCTGTTCAATTGTTAAATTGACTCTTTTAATTGTTTTTGTATGTTGTTCACTTTTGTTTTCCTTTTGTGGCCTTGGTCCTGCACTTTTTTGTGTCAAATATACTATACTACATTATTACAGTTTTAATTCATCTGGGGCCTTTCTTAACACAATTAATTTATCAATTAATTACTACAATTACCTACTTAGTTTCTTACTAATTAATAGTTTACTTAATAGAATTATTTATATTAGGTCTTTCTGAGTTTTATACTGCCATGAATTTTAGATTGCATAAAAAATATCACACCATATTTTCCTTAGTAGACACCGTGGAGCCATCTATCCAGCATAAAAAACTACTATAACAGTCTTTTATTTGTTCATTAGTCAATATAAATAACTTTCAGTAGAAGCGAAGATCACAGCACAAATCTTATCAAAACCTAGACGACTAGTACAAGCCTAAGTTGGTCCCAAGTCACTTTTCTGAAAACACATCAGATCATCGTTATGAATTAGAGTATTCCGTTTGTGAAATATTGAAATCCATCATATAATCTTGTAGATAAGGAGCATAAACTTGATTCTACCATAGAGTCCACATAATTTTGGAGTTCAGAGTCAGTTATACCGATCATAAAACGATTCCTCAAGGCTCCAACCGCAGCTGCTCCAGACCGTAAGCATTGAAGTTCTCCAGCTGGAAGAAAGAAAATCGTTTTAAATATCAAATCCTTGGTTTGCTTTTAGATAGATTTATGGAAATTCCGCTGGTTAAGGCACAAAATAAAACACTTGATTGAAGCCAATTTTCTCGCTATTGCTCGTTTGAAGGAGAGGTGGGAGTGGTCCAGGCTTTTCAATGAAAATTGTTGGTGTGATGTAAGAAAATGGAGCACAAGATTTATTTGCGACTACAGAGTAAATCTAATAATAAAAAAAAAACGAGAAAGAAATGCCCACTAATGAATAGTAGTTTCACCTCGTTTTGATTATTTACTGTTACGCTTTACTTTCATTAAAAAAAAGTTTAATTGATTTAATTTTTTAACATCATTTTTAACATCATATAGAGATTATTTCTAAACATTTGCTCCCAGAAACATGTTTTCATGCATTTCTTAACTATTCACGATGCGGGGCTCCCAAAAACATGTTTTCATGGGTTTCTTAATTATTTGTGTTGCGGGGCAACACAATGTACTCCTTTCACAACTGTTTATTTTTCCCCAAAACTCGATATTTTTTGGGGGTACGGGATCTGTTCATCAGGTAGAAAAGTCCCTGTGAAATTTCTGAAACTACCATTAGTTTAACAGGAATTTTTTCACAAAACTATCCAAGCTGGAAAAGCAAAATTAAAATCTACCGTAATCCTGTAAAACCTCAGATTACTTTCAGATTAAAACTCAGAAAACTTCTCGATTACTCGGACTATGTGTCTTGGCTTTTTTCTACAATTAGCCAAGTCTTGATTCCTACTGCAAAATACTTGATTTTCAATTCAACCGAGTCCGTTGATTTTGAAGTGAAAATCCAGTATTTTGCAGTAGGCATCAAGACATGGCTAATTGTAGAAAAAAGTCAAGACAGATAGTCCGAGCAATGAGAGGCTGAAATGTTTAAATGGTATGGGTAAATGGTGGGAGTAAGTATGACTCTCTTATTGGACAGATTCTTGTGTGTTAGTTTTTGGAAAGGCTACGCCTGCCTAGTCTCAGGTCTTCTCTGAGGACCAGCGAAAAAAATTCCGTGTCTCTTCTAGATTTCATGGAAAATATTCTGGAAAGGTTAATCTCGAAAGCTAATTAAAATTTTTCGGCTTGCTTTCTGAAATTTTTAATTTGATGCCTCTTCTATTTTAATCGAGTAATGCTATGAAAAGTTTACAAGATGATATAAGCTTTCTTATACATGGAATTGCTTCGTTGATTTAGAAATAATTTTCAAAGTTGACATACCGCATTTAATTGATACCCTATAGGTAATTTTTTTTTTTCTAGCGAAATTTGAATGTTTTTTTAAACGCAGATAGACAATGCTTGATTTTCTAAAATAGAAGCTGAGAGTGGTTTTCTAAAATTAAATTCAAGCTGTGAATTTTTCTGTTCTAAAATTTTCATTTTGCGACTTCCCTACATTTAGTCTTAAGTAAGATGTCCTAGCTTCGAAACTAAACTTTTAAAATCAAATAACTTTGAATTCTTAAAGAACTTTACATTATATCTGAGAAAACCTACAAAAATTTCTGCATCACTCATAAAGTCTTGGAAAATAATACCCTCATTCTGATTTCGAAAAGCAGAAGTTTCAATTTTTCTATAATTTTCAATTTCAATGTTTATTATATTTTATGCGTTTAACTCTGTCGACAGTTAATAAAGAACACTGCTTTATATTAAAAAATGAATTTAGTTTCATAAGAATATATACTAAAAATAATGTCTAATGTCATCGTGCATCGATTCCCTTGATATCCTAGAGGTAACTTTTATTCCAGACAGGTTATTATTTTTTCGAACAATCATAAACAGCTTTTGATCTTTAAAGAACTGGAGATTATAATGATTTTCCAGAAATAAAATTCATTCTGCGACTTTTTCTATTTTGAATTTTTGATTCTGCGAGTTCCCTACATTTAGTCTTAAGTAAAATACCCTAGCTTCAAAGCTTTACTTTTTAGAAATCCAATAACTTTGAATACGGATATAACTTCACATTATCTTTTCGACAACCTAAACAAAATTTCCATCTCTCGCAAATTTTTGAGAAATAATACTGGAAAACCAAATTTCAAAACAATAACTGCCGATTTATTTTCTTTTTATAATTTGCAATGTTTGTGTCTACTATATTTTAAGACATTAAATGCCATGAAAAGTAAGCAAGAAAACATGCACTCTTTTGTATCCAAAATAAAGCCGAAATGGCAAGGAAGGAGTATTTTTAACCTTCCTCATAAATTCAAATATAATAAATTTTATATATCTGTAGTCAGCATGATACGGAACACTATTTATGTATTTATTCTTTTCAAGTTTAGATTTTTGTAGTTTAAGTGAGTATTGTACAGGTTACTCTTTACTTACAACTAGTTACCATGTACTGTTTGAAAACATTACCAAAATATGCCCAAAACCAGTTGACGAATTTTTGTAGAATTTGGGCCATGTTTGGCAAGGGTTACTTTCTATTCACAACTTTTTACCCTGTACCGTTAGAAAAAATTACCAAAATTAAACCGAAATAAATTGACAAACTTTTGTAGAGTTTAGGTCACTATCGGAAAGGGTTGCTCCTTGCCTACAATTCATTACATTTACTGCTTAATAACATTACCAAAACTTGACCAAAACCAATGGACAAATTTTTGTAGAGTTTTGGGTCAAATTGACAAGGGTTACTCTTTATTTGCAACTTGTTACCAAGTTTTGTTTGATAACATTACCGAAACTCGACTAGAACCAGTTCACAAACCTTATTCATACAGGATACCCCCCCCCCTCCTTCCAAGCAGATAAGCATATGAATGTAAATGTTTTATGTTACACAAAAATTATTTCCACAATATTAGTGTAGCTCTTACTTCGGAGCACCCCTAATGTATACTTTGTCCAAATATACTCCACCAAACATTGAATGGTAAATGGTAAGGTTAGAATGGTAAATTTATCAGGGGGTAACTTACAGAGTCTTCTTAAGTGCCGAATTGTAGATCTGACGTTACAATATGATGACATCTAACCTCATGACTTTTTTTTGTTTAGATAATCAAAAAGGCAATATTTGAATACTGCCACTACTACTGCTACCACTACTACTACCACACTACTCCGTATACAACATTCAGAGGAAATTTGAAATAAATCAAGAGACACTATGTGCATGTACATTGTCAAAAGAGCGTATCTCGGGAATTGATTTGGGTGTTAAGTTGGAATTTTCAGAAAGTGCTTAAAGGGGAAGATCATCTAACCAAAAGGCAACATGTCCACGCTCCTACTAATACTACTATCACTGCTATATTTAATATTACTGCCACTTCAGCTACTACTTCTATTGCAGCTACTTGTAAGGCTAAGAACGTTGAGATGAAAATTTCAAGAAGTACATGAACATACAGGCTATCAAAGGGACATATCGGCAATGTCATAGCAATGGCTAACTAATTATATTAAATCCTAACCTCATGACTACAATTTGACGTTGCAATATGATGACGTTACAACATTTGACGTTACAATATGATGGCATCTAACCTCAGGACTAAGAGCTATAATAGGTATTTCGGGGTGATTGTCAATTATTAAATGATTAGTTTCTGACATACAGTCAGGGATTACTCGGGTGTCACATTACACGTTACATCATAGGCAGGGATTTGTTTAAGGGAGAGGGATGAGGAACTATTTCTAACCTTAAAAGGTACACATTATATGAAAAAAAAAAAAAAATGCAGGAGAAACTACAGAATTCCAGATTGTTGGGGATAAGTAGTTCTAGCTCAGTTGCGGCTCTGGAATCTCTTACATCCGGGGCAAAATCTTGATGAGGCCCCCCCCCCCCCCGCGAAGTCTCCCAAAATTTTCAGGCCAAATTTTGGCCAAATATTCATTCATTAACAAAATATTCATTCATTAATAACAACTTCCATTTATTTTAAATCTGACTTTTCTAGCTTTAGCCCCTGACTTCTCTAGCTTAATTAATTAGATATTATAAAATATTATTATAAAATTAGATATTATAAAATTATTATAAGATAATAATTAGATATTATTTCGTTATAAGTGATTGTTATAGAATCTTCGCGTTTTATGCTCATTAACGCTATATCATTTAGTCACTCCTGCAACATAGTCGATCTGAGGTACATTAATATTAATTTAAGTTTACTAAACGACCACTCATTACTGGCAACCGACATTGCAATCGATAATAATATTTGATAGACAACTCTTACGTTTGTGAAGACCCCTTTTTCTCAATTTTAAATAATTAACTCTAACAACATTAAAATTAATAAAATTCGGTCTACTTACTTTTATTTTCAAGGAATGGTGATGAAGATATAGGAAAAATAAAAATTTCGGATTCAATTTGCTTATACTTACTGCCAACTGCGCCATCTACTTTATTTTCACAAAAATAAAATTTCAAAAATTACAAAATGATTATAACCGTTAGATTATTTATTTGAAATTTTACGCCCCTAAGATTTCTGTACCCGCGGTAGGTGTCTCCTCTGTCTTCCCCTAAAACCGCCTCTGTTCTAAAATTTACAAAAAATAAAAGCCAAGAAACCTATTGGTTTTTTGGAAGAACTCCAAAATCCAACACACGTTTCTATATATAATTAAAAAAAAAAAAGAAAAAATATCCAACACGGACATACGAATGACTCATTAACTACTATTTCATCTAAGGTTTTACTTAAACAACAACTCAAAGAAAATGGTTGAATCTTTTTATAAAAACACTTCAAATTTCCACCAAGAAGGTGGAAGATGCTCTTTTAGAGTGGAGGCTGGAATAGTTTCGAGAAAAAAAGTCCGCAGAAAAAATATTTCCAAATAAAAAAAAAATCTATTTTTTCCAAAAACCGGCCTCTTCATTTAAACCTTTCTAACCAGGCTAAGCTTTTCTTATGTATTCTAAACAAACTGTCTCAAAATTTGCTTTCCCAACTCGAATTGGAATTTTTTTCCCCGGAAGTTTAACGGAACCAACAATAACTAGAAACGTGAAATTTTCCACACATGACTTGCAATTTTATCATTTCGCAAATCAAATGGGCTGTCAACGGAAATTCTGACCTTTAGAGTTGGTAATACTGTGCCACATGGGTAACGTCTTATGCCAATCTATTCAAAGCCTTCCTCTTTACGCCCTCCGAGGAAGCTCCCATTTCCCTTAAATATTTCCTCAGGATATCCTCCCATCCCGTTCGGGAACGACCTGCTTTTCATTTTGCCCTAGACGATTGAACGACAAGGATATATGGTAATATGTCACCCTTAAACCTCACAAAACATCTAAAAACGTCATTAAAAGTCATAAAACATCTAGTCCCTAGTCATTAAAACGTCATAAAACATCCTAAAACGTCCTCATTAAAACGTCATTAAAAGTCATAAAACATCTAGTCCCTAGTCATTAAAACGTCATAAAACATCCTAAAACGTCATTAAAGCGTTAAAAAACATCCTAAAACGTCATTAAAATGTCATCGTTAAAATGTCATTAAAAGTCATAAAACATCTAGTCCCTAGTCATTAAAACGTCATAAAACATTCTAAAACGTCATCATTAAAACGTCATTTAAAGACATAAAACATCTAGTCCCTAGTCATTAAAACGTCATAAAACATCCTAAAACGTCATTAAAAGTAATAAAACATCTAGTCCCTAGTATATACATATATATATATATATAATATTATAAATAAAGAAACTAAGTACTATAAATAAAATGAACATAAAATAATAATCCCAATAATTACCAAGAGTCATAATTTCAACGATAGTTAGTAGTCGTTCATAATGTTTACGGGCAGCAATTAAACCCTGTAGGATGAGGACCTTGAAGTATTTGAACATATCCGAGTCCTTGCCACCCATTACGTCGACCATCTCTTGAGTTAGTTTAAAGGGTGAGGATTCGAAATTCAAGTTTTTCGGTGAGGAAGACAGCATATATCCAAAATCGATGTGGATGAGGTGACCTTCATTATCCAACAAAATATTGTTGTTGTGCCTAAAAAAGAGGTTTTTGTATAACAACTAGGAGCTGAATGAAGAGGAAAGAAGTCACAAAAGGGATAAGGAAACAAAAGAACGAAAGAAAGAGAAAAAGCAAGAGAGTGGGACAGGACCGTAACCAGGATTTCTGTTCGAAGGGGTGAGGGTTACCACAAAAAAAAAATGGTAAGACAACAAACAATTGTTTAAATGTATTTTTGTTACTTTTGTACGAGTCGGACAAATTTGTCATGGGGGGGGGACATAAATCAGGTACTCCAATGGATACAGCCCTGGAGAAGGATAAAGAATGAAGAGAGAGAGAGAGAGAGAGAGAGAGAGAGAGAGAGAGAGAGAGAGAGAGAGAGAGAGAGGAGAGAGAGAGAGAGAGAGAGAGAGAGAGAGAGAGAGAGAGAGAGAGAGAGAGAGAGAGAGAGAGAGAGAGAGAGAGAGAGAGAGAGAGAGAGAGAGAGAGGAGAGAGAGAGAGAGAGAGAGAGAGAGAGAGAGAGAGAGAGAGAGAGAGAGAGAGAGAGAGAGAGAGAGAGAGAGAGAGAGAGAGAGAGAGAGAGAGAGAGAGAGAGAGAGAGAGAGAGAGAGAGAGAGAGAGAGAGAGAGAGAGAGAGAGAGAGAGAGAGAGAGAGAGAGAGAGAGAGAGAGAGAGAGAGAGAGAGAGAGAGAGAGAGAGAGAGAGAGAGAGAGAGAGAGAGAGAGAGAGAGAGAGAGAGAGAGAGATTAAAGACATGAGGACATGGACATGCATTACCAAGAGAAGCAACTTACTCAAACCCACGGCCCTAGATAATCAGGAGAAGGCTCTTAAAAAAAAAAAAAAAAAAAAAAAAACATTAACAAGTTTTACCTTTCAGTAATTGCAAAATATATGTTGCCACAGGAAAGAGACATTTTCCTTCATTTTCTACCGCAAGTCGAAAGATTAGCCCAAAAGGTTTTAGACACAAGACACTTTTAAACAGACTTAAAAGTGTCATATCGTGGCGCATTCGTGGTGCAACTTGTGCTTATTTATTTTGAAGAATAAAACTGAATTGACCAGAAAGAAACAGAGATAATCAAATTTTATTTGACAGATGGAGGAAAAAAAAAAAAAAAATCCAAAGTTGACCTTTCAATGCTTTCCGTGTGACAAGCAGGATTGAACCTAGGCGCCCGCTAATGGGGAATACGGCCATAAGTTTAATTTTTCTAATACTTAGCTCGCTTTCTTTTATGGTGGCTGATGTATAGACACTTCTTAGCATAGCCAACAACAGACTTGAGATTATATTTATATAAATGGACAATTCAAAATGAAATGATATTTTCTCGGTGGGAATGAGGAATCAGATGACAAACAAAATAGGTATAATCAAAATGTATAATGCTATCCTACCATCAAGACTTGTCTCAGTGCCATTCTCCCCCCCCTCAATGCCTGGATGTGTCTCTTTTTTTTCTTCTTTTTTTCATTACGGCCCAAAAAAGCAGGATCGAACCATGTATAAAGAAAATTGCTGCATCTAGTGCTTTTTATAATTAAAAAAAGTTCCATCCTAGATGGCAGATTGTAGAAGATACAGACAAACATGACGTTTTAGGTTTTGGTGTCACGAATCGATACAACCTAACTTTTTTTATAGTTTGCCTTCATTGTGGTTTTCTTTGCCCTGACTGCCTAAAACTTTAAAACCGTCCAGGATTAATGTTAAATCCATCAGGGAATGCTGAGGGGGGGGGGGGGGGTTAAACTAAATTCATCAAAAACAAATGCATCTAGGCAGTCACAATGACGAATCTGTAACAATGCTATTTATGCAATATAATCTTTTATAACCTTAATATATTCGAAGTTGATGAGGCATTCAGGAATTGATATCAATGTATATTAAACCTTTAAGCTACGTTCATTAGTACTTTCTGTAATGTTGGTTATTATGATGTTTTTGTTTTCTTCTCTTTTATGTTATGGCAAATAAGAACACACTGCTTGAAATAATCTTTTTCCAGGAAAGCGTCAATGGTGTGCTGGTCTTTAAAAGGCTTTTGGGGGCGGTAGCTATATCCTTATTTTAGATAGTTTAGTTCGTTTTAAGTTTAGCTTGATTATTTATAGTAATTTATGCATTGGTTACTATTAGTACGAGTCGCTCCTTATCTACAGTTCGTTACCACAAACTGTTTAATAAAATATGATGGCACTAAGTTTGAAAGTTACTCGTCACTCCCGTTTGAAATAAAAGAACTTAATTCAGTATGTGAATACAACTAACCACTGATAACTCTATATGTAAACAAGAATTCGGATTCTACGTCGGTATGCACTTATTATATCAGAGCAGGGGCGTAATTCTATATGGGGCAGGGGGGCAACTCCCCTCCCAGGTCTCCCCCCCCCAAACCCACCCCCAGTTTGCCTTCCCAGCTGAAATTTAGTTTCTTCCAAAATATTGTCAAAACTAAGATAAAACTGAATAATTCAAGGTTCAACAGAAACAGATAAGTTTTTTTTAAGGACATATTTACCTTTATATTACTACATATTACATATTACTACATATATTACTACATATTTACCTTTATATTTCATATTACTACGAAGTACCTTTATAGTACTTCAATAGTAGTAAATAGTACCTTTATGGTACCAAATGGCATATTTTTCAGTTTTTACTGGCATTTTTACTTGATTTGGGGAAATTAGCTGCAACTTTGCCCCCCCCCCCCCGGATTTTGAAAAAATTACGCCACTGTATCAGAGCAATAGACTACGTCTCATTACATTATTTCAGGTCAGAGATAACAGTTTTACATAATTTTTACTTTATTTCTTTGAAATTCTCCGGTTTAACTTGTCTTTGGGCTGAATGTCGTGTAATGCAACTTCAATGAGTTACTTAAGAATTTTATATGACCTTTTTCTTTAAATAAAAATAAAAATTTGTATAATAAAATAAAAAATGGGAGAGTAAGGTTGGGGGAGGGAATGAAACATTTGATTTCGCATATGGAAACATATGCAAATCGCAGAAAAAAATTAGATTTTTTTTCTTTTTTTTTAATGCTCGTGTATTATACGCCACTCACTCAAGAAGTATTCCATTTCTATTGTGTGACCGCAGCTGGTTTAAAAGAATTTTCCTTTTTTTGCTCGTTCAATGATTAGTTTCTTATGGTTTTGTCCAGACTTTACATAATTTTTTTTTTTTTTTTTTTTTTTTTTTTGTCTTCAGTTGACCAGATAATTCTTTGTGTAACTTTAAATCACCATTTCATAACAAATGATTTGTTTGCTCCACTCTCACCCCGTAGTTCGTTGTTTTTCTGAATAACAAGGGCTAACTTGATATGTTTTTTAGGGGGGGGGGGGTTACCTACCCCTCCCCCCCCCCTAATGCGCAAATATAGACCAAATCATATAATTCCAATGTATTCTGTCACCCACCACTTGTTTTCCACTGAGCATAATTAAATGATTTCTTAATACTACCAGAGTAAACAGGTTTGTTATCGAGTTTTACACAGTGTATACTTGAGTGAGTGGCGTATAATCCACAAGTACAAAAATGATAACGATAGTATTGGAATCAGCATACTTGTTCTACTCTGAAATAATAAAAAAATTATTTGTATTGAATTGAAAGTACGTCACAAATTATTTTTAATACGATTTTTATTAGATAATACTCTACAATTTAAAAATTTACAGCTATTTTATAGTGCTTTTAGAATAAAAAAAAATTGTTAAACCTTCGGAGTGTTGACTGTGGAAGATACGCCCCTATGACGGGGAAGCACACAGCAAAACGGCTAGGCAGTTACTATCTGTAAATCTTTAACTATTCTAAATTTTTTTCTTATGTGATGAAGCTGTTTGTAAGTGTTGGCGGTATATAAATACACTTGTTAGTTTTGGAAGGTAAAGACGTTGGAACCAATGAGAAGAGAAAAGATCAAATGCGATTTTTTTTTAATTTACTTGGGAAAGCACACCGCTTTGAAGAATTGAATGGGCAACCACTTAAAAACGCTCAAATAGCACAAACGCGCCCGATATGGCAACATTTCTAGTAACTCGCTGTTGCCAAGGGACACAGCATAGCCTCGTAAATGACAAAACTTCAGAGAGTCAAGAAAACAAAAATAGAAAGTGGTTATCAAAAATAGATAACCACGTAAATGACAAAGCTTCAGAGAGTCAAGAACACAAAAATAGAAAAAGATCATGAATGTAAATATATCTCTAGATTTTAAAGACGGATGGAAAATACCTACAATTAATTCTAGAGACTAGTCAAAATTATGGATAAGGAAACATAGTTGCAAGCCTGAGCTAATTTTGACATAAGAAAAAAAAATAAACAAAAAACAAGCCGTAAAGCAAAAGAAAAACAAAATATTGAATGCAAGATTAAAATGTAAAAAACGGCAAAAAGGAACCTCTCTCAAATCGTGTATGTCCTAAAACATCTAGGTGTATGCTGTAAAAAATGCTCTATGCTCTCAACGGCTAATGCTACAAAGTCCGAGCGGATTAACTGCCGATGAAGAGAAAGAAAGAAAGAAGAGAGAGAGAGAGAGAGAGAGAGAGAGAGAGAGAGAGAGAGAGAGAGAGAGAGAGAGAGAGAGAGAGAGAGAGAGAGAGAGAGAGAGAGCGTCGATACCTGACTTAGCAGCACACAATACACCATATATAAAGAAATAGTACAATAGGAAGTGGTAGCAACTCAGCTAGATTAGTTCAGGGGATATTTTGTTCCATTATGGGTAAAACAGGTTTACAGCGTTCCCTCAATCGTCCTCAATTCACTCCTTATATGGATTAAGTCACCAGGGCCGTATCCAGGTTTTGTGTTCGAGAGGGGGATATTTTTGCGGGGGGGGGGGTATACAAAAAACTTAAAAATGCATCAAAAATTTGCTTATATGCATTTTGCTATGTTTTCACGAGTCGGATTTTTTTTTGAGGCGGGAGGGGGTTCAAAGCCCCTAACCCACCTCTAGATACGGCCTTATAAGTCCCAAAATTAAAAGCTTAATAGAGTTAAACCGAATCTACGAATGTTTATGTTCAGTATGCTGAATTTGCGCTGAACTAAATATATACCAAACCTTTATTCTTTCAATAATAATCAAACTCTAGGCCCATGAAGAGACACGTACACGTACAATACTCCGTAACAAACACTTAACCTCTGGTAGACTTTCAATTTTGATAGAATTTTTTGAGAATTTAAACGGATCTAAATGTCATCAACCATACATTCGAAGATATTCTTCTAGTTGACTCCAGCGCAATGCGTACTTGAATGAAGGGAGGTTTGTTTTATTGTATTTACTCCTAAATCGGTCGGTTACAACTCATTCCGTATGTTTTTCCACCGTTACTTTTCTAAATTTTCTTCTTAATATTTTTCTTTAACATTTTGTATGCTTATACAATTAAATCAAACAATTCAGTTACCCAAAATTAATAACAACTCAATACCAACTCAACAAAAATAGCGTAAAATAAACGGTAAATATCTACCAAATCATATTATTGAGTTAGGAATAAAGTGAATACACCATTCGATGCCTTTTTTTATGCTGATTACGAATATAATAAGCATTTCTATCGGAAATTAATTTCAGCCCCCCCCCCCCCTATATATGCCAATTCAGGGTTAGGTTAGGTATATATAGGGGAGGGGGCTGAAATTCATTTCCGATAGAAATGCTTATTATATTCGTAATCAGCATAAAAAAAGGCATCGAATGGTGTATTCACTTTATTCCTAACTCAATAATATCATTTGGTAGATATTTACCAAATAAACTTCGACAGCTAATTTACCCAAAAAATAGCAACAAAAACAACAGTGGTGTAAAACAAACTTCAACAGCTCATTCGCACAAAATTTACTAAACGTAAGAACACCATCTCAACAACATTGGGTTTAAATAACCACCGACTCAACAACAAAGGCATTGAATAAAATTCAACAATTCATTGACACAAAAAGTACCTCAAAATGAACTCAACAATGGCTTAAGACAAAATTCAACAACTTATTCACTCAAAATTTCACTAAACAACTCTAAACAATCTCAATGACAGACTTTTTAAGAAATCAACAGCTCATTCACTTAAAAAATACCTGAACACGAATTCGACATTTGCGTAAAATAAAACTCGTCAGCTTATTCACTCATAATTAATAAAACAGCTCAACACAATCTCAACGACAACAATAAAATTCAACAACTCATTCACACAAAAATAAACTAAACAACTCAACACGGACTCGACAATGGTGTAAAACAAAATTCAACAACTTATTCACTCAAAATTTCACTAAACAACTCTAAACAATCTCAATGACAAAGACTTTTTAAAAAATCAACAGCTCATTCACTTAAAAAATACCTGAACACGAATTCGACATTTGCGTAAAATAAAACTCATCAGCTTATTCACTCATAATTAATAAAACAGCTCAACACAATCTCAACGACAACAATAAAATTCAACAACTCATTCACACAAAAATAAACTAAACAACTCAACACGGACTCGACAATGGTGAAAAACAAAATTCAACAACTTATTCACTCAAAATTTCACTAAACAACTCTAAACAATCTCAATGACAGACTTTTTAAGAAATCAACAGCTCATTCACTTAAAAAATACCTGAACACGAATTCGACATTTGCGTAAAATAAAACTCGTCAGCTTATTCACTCATGATTAATAAAACAGCTCAACACAATCTCAACGACAACAATAAAATTCAACAACTCATTCACACAAAAATAAACTAAACAACTCAACACGGACTCGACAATGGTGTAAAACAAAATTCAACAACTTATTCACTCAAAATTTCACTAAACAACTCTAAACAATCTCAATGACAAAGACTTTTTAAAAAATCAACAGCTCATTCACTTAAAAAATACCTGAACACGAATTCGACATTTGCGTAAAATAAAACTCATCAGCTTATTCACTCATAATTAATAAAACAGCTCAACACAATCTCAACGACAACAATAAAATTCAACAACTCATTCACACAAAAATAAACTAAACAACTCAACACGGACTCGACAATGGTGTAAAACAAAATTCAACAACTTATTCACTCAAAATTTCACTAAACAACTCTAAACAATCTCAATGACAAAGACTTTTTAAAAAATCAACAGCTCATTCACTTAAAAAATACCTGAACACGAATTCGACATTTGCGTAAAATAAAACTCGTCAGCTTATTCACTCATGATTAATAAAACAGCTCAACACAATCTCAACGACAACAATAAAATTCAACAACTCATTCACACAAAAATAAACTAAACAACTCAACACGGACTCGACAATGGTGTAAAACAAAATTCAACAACTTATTCACTCAAAATTTCACTAAACAACTCTAAACAATCTCAATGACAAAGACTTTTTAAAAAATCAACAGCTCATTCACTTAAAAAATACCTGAACACGAATTCGACATTTGCGTAAAATAAAACTCATCAGCTTATTCACTCATAATTAATAAAACAGCTCAACACAATCTCAACGACAACAATAAAATTCAACAACTCATTCACACAAAAATAAACTAAACAACTCAACACGGACTCGACAATGGTGTAAAACAAAATTCAACAACTTATTCACTCAAAATTTCACTAAACAACTCTAAACAATCTCAATGACAAAGACTTTTTAAAAAAATCAACAGCTCATTCACTTAAAAAATACCTGAACACGAATTCGACATTTGCGTAAAATAAAACTCATCAGCTTATTCACTCATAATTAATAAAACAGCTCAACACAATCTCAACGACAACAATAAAATTCAACAACTCATTCACACAAAAATAAACTAAACAACTCAACACGGACTCGACAATGGTGTAAAACAAAATTCAACAACTTATTCACTCAAAATTTCACTAAACAACTCTAAACAATCTCAATGACAAAGACTTTTTAAAAAATCAACAGCTCATTCACTTAAAAAATACCTGAACACGAATTCGACATTTGCGTAAAATAAAACTCATCAGCTTATTCACTCATAATTAATAAAACAGCTCAACACAATCTGAACGACAACAATAAAATTCAACAACTCATTCACACAAAAATAAACTAAACAACTCAACACGGACTCGACAATGGTGTAAAACAAAATTCAACAACTTATTCACTCAAAATTTCACTAAACAACTCTAAACAATCTCAATGACAAAGACTTTTTAAAAAATCAACAGCTCATTCACTTAAAAAATACCTGAACACGAATTCGACATTTGCGTAAAATAAAACTCATCAGCTTATTCACTCATAATTAATAAAACAGCTCAACACAATCTCAACGACAACAATAAAATTCAACAACTCATTCACACAAAAATAAACTAAACAACTCAACACGGACTCGACAATGGTGTAAAACAAAATTCAACAACTTATTCACTCAAAATTTCACTAAACAACTCTAAACAATCTCAATGACAAAGACTTTTTAAAAAATCAACAGCTCACTCACTTAAAAAATACCTGAACACGAATTCGACATTTGCGTAAAATAAAACTCATCAGCTTATTCACTCATAATTAATAAAACAGCTCAACACAATCTCAACGACAACAATAAAATTCAACAACTCATTCACACAAAAATAAACTAAACAACTCAACACGGACTCGACAATGGTGTAAAACAAAATTCAACAACTTATTCACTCAAAATTTCACTAAACAACTCTAAACAATCTCAATGACAAAGACCTTTTAAAAAATCAACAGCTCATTCACTTAAAAAATACCTGAACACGAATTCGACATTTGCGTAAAATAAAATTCATCAGCTTATTCACTCATAATTAATAAAACAGCTCAACACAATCTCAACGACAACAATAAAATTCAACAACTCATTCACACAAAAATAAACTAAACAACTCAACACGGACTCGACAATGGTGTAAAACAAAATTCAACAACTTATTCACTCAAAATTTCACTAAACAACTCTAAACAATCTCAATGACAAAGACTTTTTAAAAAATCAACAGCTCATTCACTTAAAAAATACCTGAACACGAATTCGACATTTGCGTAAAATAAAACTCGTCAGCTTATTCACTCATGATTAATAAAACAGCTCAACACAATCTCAACGACAACAATAAAATTCAACAACTCATTCACACAAAAATAAACTAAACAACTCAACACGGACTCGACAATGGTGTAAAACAAAATTCAACAACTTATTCACTCAAAATTTCACTAAACAACTCTAAACAATCTCAATGACAAAGACTTTTTAAAAAATCAACAGCTCATTCACTTAAAAAATACCTGAACACGAATTCGACATTTGCGTAAAATAAAACTCGTCAGCTTATTCACTCATAATTAATAAAACAGCTCAACACAATCTCAACGACAAAAATAAAATTCAACAACTCATTCACACAAAAATAAACTAAACAACTCAACACGGACTCGACAATGGTGTAAAACAAAATTCAACAACTTATTCACTCAAAATTTCACTAAACAACTCTAAACAATCTCAATGACAAAGACTTTTTAAAAAATCAACAGCTCATTCACTTAAAAAAATACCTGAACACGAATTCGACATTTGCGTAAAATAAAACTCATCAGCTTATTCACTCATAATTAATAAAACAGCTCAACACAATCTCAACGACAACAATAAAATTCAACAACTCATTCACACAAAAATAAACTAAACAACTCAACACGGACTCGACAATGGTGTAAAACAAAATTCAACAACTTATTCACTCAAAATTTCACTAAACAACTCTAAACAATCTCAATGACAAAGACTTTTTAAAAAATCAACAGCTCATTCACTTAAAAAATACCTGAACACGAATTCGACATTTGCGTAAAATAAAACTCATCAGCTTATTCACTCATAATTAATAAAACAGCTCAACACAATCTGAACGACAACAATAAAATTCAACAACTCATTCACACAAAAATAAACTAAACAACTCAACACGGACTCGACAATGGTGTAAAACAAAATTCAACAACTTATTCACTCAAAATTTCACTAAACAACTCTAAACAATCTCAATGACAAAGACTTTTTAAAAAATCAACAGCTCATTCACTTAAAAAATACCTGAACACGAATTCGACATTTGCGTAAAATAAAACTCATCAGCTTATTCACTCATAATTAATAAAACAGCTCAACACAATCTCAACGACAACAATAAAATTCAACAACTCATTCACACAAAAATAAACTAAACAACTCAACACGGACTCGACAATGGTGTAAAACAAAATTCAACAACTTATTCACTCAAAATTTCACTAAACAACTCTAAACAATCTCAATGACAAAGACTTTTTAAAAAATCAACAGCTCATTCACTTAAAAAATACCTGAACACGAATTCGACATTTGCGTAAAATAAAACTCATCAGCTTATTCACTCATAATTAATAAAACAGCTCAACACAATCTCAACGACAACAATAAAATTCAACAACTCATTCACACAAAAATAAACTAAACAACTCAACACGGACTCGACAATGGTGTAAAACAAAATTCAACAACTTATTCACTCAAAATTTCACTAAACAACTCTAAACAATCTCAATGACAAAGACTTTTTAAAAAATCAACAGCTCATTCACTTAAAAAATACCTGAACACGAATTCGACATTTGCGTAAAATAAAACTCATCAGCTTATTCACTCATAATTAATAAAACAGCTCAACACAATCTCAACGACAACAATAAAATTCAACAACTCATTCACACAAAAATAAACTAAACAACTCAACACGGACTCGACAATGGTGTAAAACAAAATTCAACAACTTATTCACTCAAAATTTCACTAAACAACTCTAAACAATCTCAATGACAAAGACTTTTTAAAAAATCAACAGCTCATTCACTTAAAAAATACCTGAACACGAATTCGACATTTGCGTAAAATAAAACTCGTCAGCTTATTCACTCATGATTAATAAAACAGCTCAACACAATCTCAACGACAACAATAAAATTCAACAACTCATTCACACAAAAATAAACTAAACAACTCAACACGGACTCGACAATGGTGTAAAACAAAATTCAACAACTTATTCACTCAAAATTTCACTAAACAACTCTAAACAATCTCAATGACAAAGACTTTTTAAAAAATCAACAGCTCATTCACTTAAAAAAATACCTGAACACGAATTCGACATTTGCGTAAAATAAAACTCGTCAGCTTATTCACTCATAATTAATAAAACAGCTCAACACAATCTCAACGACAACAATAAAATTCAACAACTCATTCACACAAAAATAAACTAAACAACTCAACACGGACTCGACAATGGTGTAAAACAAAATTCAACAACTTATTCACTCAAAATTTCACTAAACAACTCTAAACAATCTCAATGACAAAGACTTTTTAAAAAATCAACAGCTCATTCACTTAAAAAATACCTGAACACGAATTCGACATTTGCGTAAAATAAAACTCATCAGCTTATTCACTCATAATTAATAAAACAGCTCAACACAATCTCAACGACAACAATAAAATTCAACAACTCATTCACACAAAAATAAACTAAACAACTCAACACGGACTCGACAATGGTGTAAAACAAAATTCAACAACTTATTCACTCAAAATTTCACTAAACAACTCTAAACAATCTCAATGACAAAGACTTTTTAAAAAATCAACAGCTCATTCACTTAAAAAATACCTGAACACGAATTCGACATTTGCGTAAAATAAAACTCATCAGCTTATTCACTCATAATTAATAAAACAGCTCAACACAATCTCAACGACAACAATAAAATTCAACAACTCATTCACACAAAAATAAACTAAACAACTCAACACGGACTCGACAATGGTGTAAAACAAAATTCAACAACTTATTCACTCAAAATTTCACTAAACAACTCTAAACAATCTCAATGACAAAGACTTTTTAAAAAATCAACAGCTCATTCACTTAAAAAATACCTGAACACGAATTCGACATTTGCGTAAAATAAAACTCATCAGCTTATTCACTCATAATTAATAAAACAGCTCAACACAATCTGAACGACAACAATAAAATTCAACAACTCATTCACACAAAAATAAACTAAACAACTCAACACGGACTCGACAATGGTGTAAAACAAAATTCAACAACTTATTCACTCAAAATTTCACTAAACAACTCTAAACAATCTCAATGACAAAGACTTTTTAAAAAATCAACAGCTCATTCACTTAAAAAATACCTGAACACGAATTCGACATTTGCGTAAAATAAAACTCATCAGCTTATTCACTCATAATTAATAAAACAGCTCAACACAATCTCAACGACAACAATAAAATTCAACAACTCATTCACACAAAAATAAACTAAACAACTCAACACGGACTCGACAATGGTGTAAAACAAAATTCAACAACTTATTCACTCAAAATTTCACTAAACAACTCTAAACAATCTCAATGACAAAGACTTTTTAAAAAATCAACAGTTCACTCACTTAAAAAATACCTGAACACGAATTCGACATTTGCGTAAAATAAAACTCATCAGCTTATTCACTCATAATTAATAAAACAGCTCAACACAATCTCAACGACAACAATAAAATTCAACAACTCATTCACACAAAAATAAACTAAACAACTCAACACGGACTCGACAATGGTGTAAAACAAAATTCAACAACTTATTCACTCAAAATTTCACTAAACAACTCTAAACAATCTCAATGACAAAGACTTTTTAAAAAATCAACAGCTCATTCACTTAAAAAATACCTGAACACGAATTCGACATTTGCGTAAAATAAAACTCGTCAGCTTATTCACTCATGATTAATAAAACAGCTCAACACAATCTCAACGACAACAATAAAATTCAACAACTCATTCACACAAAAATAAACTAAACAACTCAACACGGACTCGACAATGGTGTAAAACAAAATTCAACAACTTATTCACTCAAAATTTCACTAAACAACTCTAAACAATCTCAATGACAAAGACTTTTTAAAAAATCAACAGCTCATTCACTTAAAAAATACCTGAACACGAATTCGACATTTGCGTAAAATAAAACTCGTCAGCTTATTCACTCATAATTAATAAAACAGCTCAACACAATCTCAACGACAACAATAAAATTCAACAACTCATTCACACAAAAATAAACTAAACAACTCAACACGGACTCGACAATGGTGTAAAACAAAATTCAACAACTTATTCACTCAAAATTTCACTAAACAACTCTAAACAATCTCAATGACAAAGACTTTTTAAAAAATCAACAGCTCATTCACTTAAAAAATACCTGAACACGAATTCGACATTTGCGTAAAATAAAACTCATCAGCTTATTCACTCATAATTAATAAAACAGCTCAACACAATCTCAACGACAACAATAAAATTCAACAACTCATTCACACAAAAATAAACTAAACAACTCAACACGGACTCGACAATGGTGTAAAACAAAATTCAACAACTTATTCCCTCAAAATTCACTAGACAATTTCAACAACAAACACAAAAAAAAAACAACTCATTCGCAAAAAACTAACTCAACAAATCAACACTAAACAAGACCTAAAATAAAATTCAACAACTCATTCACTCAAAATTAACTTAACAGCTTAATACCAACTAAAAAACAATGACATGAAACCAACTTAAAAAACCAACATAAAAACAATTAAAAACCACCTTAAAAACATTTATACCAAACATGGTATAAAATAAAATAAATAAAATATAAACATATTTACCTATCTTTGATTTGAATCAAATAGGAGACGACACAATAGCCAGCACAGCTGACTACAAAATTGTTTTGGGCCGTCAAAAACGACTCTGAATTGTTGTCGCCAATTTCTCTCAAAAAATATTCCTTCAAAGTAAGCTTGGAATTTTTTTTGATTTGATGCAATGATACTGTATTCAAAATAGGCTCTATTAAACCGGAGTCACTAGATAAAACGAGTATCCTGCAAGAAAAAAAATCTTTTAAGATTTTCGGAAATTTAATTTTTAAAGTTTACATTTTAGTTAAAGACAAAAAAAAACACATTTGCTAAGCCTATCTTATATGTATAATTTATATTGTCAGTAAGAAAACCCGCTTATGTGAAACCTGTCTAATTGTATATGTTATTACACCAACGCATTAAAAGCAAATATCAAGCGTTGTCAGCTCAGTTGGTAGACCACTACATAGACTCCTAATCTCAGGGTCAATGTTTTAATTTCAGGTAAAATTTTTAGCTTTAATTTTTTTAGGTAAAAGTTCAGTTTAAAAAACTTTAGGCTCAAGGTTGATTTGTAGTACCTTATTTTTAGGCAAAAGTAAAATCTTTGGAGAAAAATACTTACGAATCCAGATGGAAGAATTCAATCAAAGGGGCGAGGAATATTTTCTATTAAAGGGGGGGGGGGAACAAAAACTGAAAAAGCCGACCCAAATGATAAAATGGAAATAAAACTTTTTTTTTCAATGAACGACATATATAGATGAGTTAGAAAGTGTTATTTACCTTGCGTTTTTGAGAAGGTATGCGTCTCCATCTCAGACTCCTAATCTCAGAGTCAATGTTTCACGCCCAACGTTAATCGTTTTTTAGGATTTTCTTGTTTTTTACGTAAAGGTAAAATCTTTGGAGAAAAAACATTTACGAATCCAGGAAGAAAAAGAATTTGATTACAGATTTTTTTTTTCTCTTCATAAAAGAGCATTTTCAAAGTTATGATTTTGGTGAGTCTGACTCAACTGTATATAGTCTATCCTGTTTTGTCTCATGGTTAGCGGATCGAACCAAAACTGAATGTCAGCTTGGGGGGAGGAGGGGTTAACAAAAGTTCAAGTCAGGTCTTCGGGGAGGGGGAATTTTCTATGATATTCCTTGAGTTTATATTGTAGCTGATTTCCTTTTTTGTGACATATTCCCTTCTGGACTAAATTATTGCTCTTCAATTTCATGGAATTAAGGCCCTCCACAAAATGCGAATTGATAAAAAATGACATAGAAATCAGATGTTAGCTTCCTTCAGCTGTTGAATACAACAATATACACGCTTTAATATTTTACGAAAACCAGCTACAAAACAACAAATGGCTCGTTAATAATTACAAATGTTTTAATTACCGATTTAACCACTAATTTTCAAAAAGATAAAAATATTCTGATGTATCCAACTAAAGTATTGCAACTATTTGTCTTCGTTTAAATAACATGGCTCTAGCGGTAGGTGCAACCTAGTAAAAACGAACCATGGCTCATATTAACAAAAAATTACTATTTGCACCTGATCCAGGAATAGAAACTATTATCTAATTAGTCTTATTAATCTAATTAGTCTTAGCAGTAAAATGTTATTTCGAAAACAAAGTTATGATAATTTCAAAAAATAGGCTGAAACCCCCCTAAAAATTACGTCGGGTCGAGACCAAAAGTATACCATTGGAATTGCCATAGCGAAAAACTATAAAAAAAACTAAAGTCCCCGGGCTTAAGGAAAATCAGCTTTGAGCAAGGGTAGCACTGATGTGTCCCCTTTTTCTTACAATATATTATGCGTTTTGAAAGCAGCTAAGCATAATATTTAAATAAAATAAAAATATTTACAAAAATACTAGTATGAAAGCAGTTTTCACAGCCTTTATATTGTCTCACTCCACTCGCAAATCCAAAAAAAAACTATTGAATTAACATATGCCCATATATTTGATTGACAGTTTAAGCAATAACTACATAATTCTCTGATCCTGTTTGACATTTATATTACTTTTTATCATGGGTATACATTTCCTAATTTTCAAGGAAGGAGTTTACCAGAGGATACTTTTTAATGCTTTTACCAAAAAGTATCTTTTTGGAACAAAATGTTATAATATTTTCCAGGCCCTTTCAGAGGGATAATTCTAATAAATCATCCCCTTTCATCCCTGTTAGAAGTACCGCTGTTGTTTCTCTCCTAGTAATGGCCTTATTACTTCTACTGTTCTTTTTCTATCACAAAGGGGGCGGTGAAAATCATTACCTATAAGGTCTAATCCACAAGGGTATTCTTTCTATTTGCCAGATCTTTTGTAGAGTTGCTAACAGCTGATAAGCAAGTAGTTCCTGTCTCAGGTCATCCCCACACTTAACAATGACCGCTTCTAGTCTCCAGTTAGGAAAATTGCCATACGGTGATGAATCCCTTATTCGACGGATTTTCTCCGCCCATGGTTCCTAGAAGGAGAAAAAACATATCAATAAGATGAAGGTATAAAATTTGAACGTATAACCTAAAAGTTTTGACAGTGGAACTGGTGCTAATGTAGACAAAAAACAACAAGGCCATCTAGCGTTTGACGTTTCTTGGCATTTCTTTAATCAAAGTTATTATAATTAATGTAAGTCGCGAAACAATGGAAATATTTACCGTTTGACCCATGCTTCTGTGAAAAACACCATTAAGAAACTTGAAAGAAATCCCAAGAAACACCAAAGGTTAGATGGCGTTGGTTATTTTTGTAGACACTAGCTTCTACTTTTACAAGCTGGATATACTCATTGGCGTAACCTATGTCATATTCCTTTTACAATGTATACTAATAAGCCATATGGCTTTTGCAGTCATCTCTAAACAACATAAAAAAAAAAACACAATAACAGATTACCCACAGAGAAGTTGTGTGTATGGTATAACTTTTTCAGGTATTTACTTCGTTATTTTTTCTTTTCTTTTTCATTATCAAGAACGTTTAATTTTTTATTCAAACATATATTTATAAAGTATATGTTACATTTTATAATAAATATTGTTTCAATGTTCATTGAAACTTTTATTAAAATTTTTGCTATAATCTAAATATTTTTAATTCTATAATATCATTGAATATTATAAAACTTGTATATAAATTGTACTTAAATATGTTTATTTAAACATAAATTATCAAGAACGTCACACATTTTTTAGTTTCTATTTCTTTTAATGTATTTCCACAGTTTTTCTTCTTCTTCTTCTTTTCTTTTTTTTGCTCTACGATATTATCTATACACTGGGAGATTCAAGTGATATCACCCGTCATTGAAAGCATTCCCGGCGAAGTGTTAAGTTCCCGTTATGAAATAGATGGACTTGCATCATTTTCGGCAAAATCACTGAAGTTTCCCCTCCTCAACAAATGTTGTGACTTTGGTTCCATAGAAAAACTTAGCAAGTTTTTATAGGGTATTCCTCACTTCATAGGTTATTCCTATAAAATGAGGACTTTTAACGCGGTTTTGATAACGTCTTTGTATAAGCTCTGAACTTCTCAAAGAGCACCCTCACAGACGATTGTATAATTATCAAAAATCTTGTTACTTTTTGAATCTAGCCACTTCTTGGGATCTTCGAGCATTTGGGGGAGGTGACCAAAGGCTTATTAATGAAAAATTCACGGCACAAGGCTCCTAAAAACTTAAAGTATCAATTGTCACTTGTCAATCTCTTACCTACTTTTTCTTGCTCAACTTGTTTCTACTGAACTACCTTTTAAAGGAATAAGACAAGTTTTAAGGGATAACATTCCTCGGAGGAGACTATTCAAAAAGAAGGTGCACCGTCATTCAATTTATCCTTCAAGAGTCCAATGGGGGAGGGGGTGTCTTCTTTTGAGGGTAATCTAACTGCACCGTGTTTCTATGTGTTGGCTAGGCAAACGGAGATATAAGTAGAGATAGCTCGTCGGAAAAAAGGTGGCGGAAGTACTTGTAAAAGATAGTCGTAGATACCACACCAAATGTCTCATTTAGAATTAGTAAAAGTACCCAATCAGTTCTAAAATGTGCCCTCCGGACCCTAGTTTGGATATTCTGTGGTGCTAATAGGGTTTAAGAGCCTCTGCAAAGAGTGGATATCCATTTCAGCAAAAGGCATAGTGTATGAATTGTACAGAGGGATAATCGATCCGGATGATAAATAGGTTCTTAGAATGAAGAACCACACCCAGTTTCCTGCTAAGGACGATCGGACCCGATGGAGATAGAGATTGAGCCTGGTGTGCCCCAAGCGAGCTCTGAGGAGAAATGAATTCTTAAGAGATGAATTTTATCAGCTTTCTCTATTACTCCAACCCTGAAGGTAAAGTTTGGATGTCACGCAAGATCTTCGATCGGATGATTAGTAGCTGTTTAGTCTTGGATCCATAGAAATCGACCATCCAGGCATCAGACTAATTTCCTATCTCCAGAAGATCACATTATAAGAATAGAAGAAGCTTGTACAGGGTTGTCATGCTTCGGAACAGCTTCATGGGCCGTGTCAGCAAAATTCTGCACAGGGTTAAAGAGATTGTTCTCTATCGTGGATACACACAGGAAAAAGTGCAGGCATCTAGATACAACGCTGATGAAGCTCGCCTTTACTAGACACTTACTGAAAGTAGACCCTTCGAGAACTACAAGGAAAGTACGATTTCTTAGAAAGATCCTAATAATCTCAAGTAGATGACCACAAATTCCATGCACTTGAATCTTTTTGAAAAGCCTCATATGTCAGACTTTAAGGAAAGTTTTTGGGAAATAACACACAGTTATGATATTTATATATCCTAATATCACAAAATTGGGCCAGAAGTTCAAGCTACTGTTATGCTGGGTATTCAGGCAGCCAAATGTTGAAGATCTGTGTTGACTGCCCATTCTTCTTATTGCTAATGAGGTTATTTAACTACAAGTGTGTGCCAGGAGTTTAATTGAAAATGCCCTTATATGAGGCAATTTTTGTAGGGTTGCTATCTGACTTGGAACCAGGGATGACGTGGACAGACTTGACTTTCTTTTCTTGGGAAGGATCAAAAGCGAAAACAGAGCCGAAAGAGAAAAGAACAGTATTTGAAACAGAACTGACATTACAGTGCTTGAGGACAAAATTTGGTATATTATCTGGACCGGATGTGGAGAGAGGCAGCTACCTCTTAGTTACCTCAATAAGTCCCAACATCTTTTTTGAAGGTAGGGGGATTAAACAGTTTTATACAAATCCATCAAAGGACAAAATGGTATTGAAGTCACAATAGTTACTCCAATACGGATTTTAAAGCAGCAAATTGGCAATTTTCTCAAGATTGATTCGATGTGAAGATCAAAATGGACTTTTAAATTCATCAAATATTTATGCTTTATAGATGTTTTAGGACAATTTTTTAAGCAAAACGAAAAGAGGACGCACGAGTGCTATCCATGCAAGTGTTTTCTCGTTGATTTTCTAACCAGGGGAATATAAGTTTCATGTATGGGCTTACGACCACGGCAATTCTTGTGGTGTACTTTTCGTTTCGATCCGACCCTATTTTTGTGGGTTTTCAGAATATTTTTTGAATTCCCATAAATTTGTTTTCAAAATAACATTTTACAATTAACACTAAGCAAGGTAAAAGTTACCATTAATGAATTAGCTACAAATGACGATTTTTTCTCACTAGCCACTTTTTTAAAGTGTTATTCTATCCTGTGTTGCAGCTGCCGCTGCAACCATGATGAGAGCCCTGGGAGAGGGGAAGGGGCTTCAGCCGCCTTAATCAGTCTCCTCTTGGTTAACCCTGTCTACAAAAAAACTTGCTGTCAACAATTTTTTGAAATTTATTTAGTACTCGCACACATTTGCAGAAATTAAAATTAAAGGAGAGAGCCTCCCCCGTGTCCGCTCCTGTGCCCATAAAAGGTTAAAATGACATATGATCAAATTCAAGCATAAAAGGGAAAATTTTGCCTCCAGGTTTTAGTATAGCTCGCAATTAGAAAAGCTGTTTGGTAAGTTAAAGATGAACTTTTTTTTTGTCAGAAAAGCAATAAAAATTAATGAAAATCGTATAGAATCAACCATTTTTCTATACATGATTTATAGTTTCCCGTCTTCAATATCATTTTCTAATAATGAAGATGCATTGCGAGTTCCTCGGGGAAGCTCATTCCTTTTTTTCATAAATGATATATGGCCACATTTAGGTATATTACGGCAAACATTGTATCTGATTACGCCTTTATTATAACCAGAATAGCTACTCGGTATGGTCTAGCCATCTTCCTAATCTAGCTGTCTCACAAGAAAAGCAATAAAATGTTTGGAAACCGCATACAGGAAAGATTTTCTTACAAATAATAACCGTGTTCAGGCAACAGAGGCAATGAATATTATTACCTTTTCTGTCGTCCCTGATTCACAGCTTTCCATTTCGATATCGCTTTGCAGCGATGAAGATCCATTGATGGATCCTCAGAGGTATCCATTATATTTTTTCATTAAGATAAAAATAATGAATCGCCACAATCAGGCATAATAGGGCAAACACTTTACCACGATAAATGTCAGATTAATTTCCGTTTATTTATTCTGAAAAAAGACACAAATGGTTTAAAGATATTCCATTTATGGATGTTAAAGGAAAAGGCAACAGAACTCCAGTTCAATCAAAGCGAAACAGAGGGATTACGTGTAAACATTGTTCGTTCTCGTTACTGGCTGAAAATTTCACACGGAAGAGCCAATCAGAAGAAATTTAACTTTTCGTTCTTTTTACTGGCTTATTTTTTTAACGCAGATCCACCGGAAAACCAACCAGGTTTCAGAAAGCGGCGGTAATTGATTTTCCTTTGACATAAACTTAAGACAAAATGTGATTGTCTAACAAAAAAACGTCACAGTGCAGACCAGGGAAGTTAAAACCCCCTGTTTATCATGGAATTTTAGAAAATAATCTCTTTTTCTTTGGTTCAGTCTTAACAGATGGTATTAAACAGAGATATTATTTATTTTGTTATTAGACTAATACTAAGCATTCTACACAAAAAAAAACAAACAAAGAAAAAACACAATAAAGGCCCAAATATATAATTAATATTACAAAGAACTTGACATTTCTCTCTTTTTAATAGTTTGTTTTCTTTTCTGAACAAAAAAAAAATTCTAGTCTCAGCTGTGGATTTCATGGTCATTGTGATTTCACCTTTTTTGATATGATTCAATGCAAATTAAATACGAGTAAGCAAAAGTCCTACATCTTAAAACTAAATTCCTCGTTTTAACCCCACCCCCATCATATCAAGTTTCTGATCACACCAGAGTGAGCATCTATCTCAAAACCAGTTTCTTTCAGTGTTTTTTTCTTTTGCAACTCAACTAATTATTTTGGACAATCGGGCTCTGCTGGCTGGTCGTTGATCTGCCAGCAAGTCTGGCGTTTGTTAGTCTCCTCTGGCTATGCATCTGAGCAGTATAAATCCCTTAGAGCCTAACCCTTTTGTATTATCTCACTGGTTGAGACAGCACGATAACATATGGCTTAAGATGTTCTTTAAAAAATACAAGTTACTTTTGTTGAAATCGTTATTTTTTTTTGTTATTTTTTTTAATTCCTTCTTTTGACTGCTAGCTTTTCTCCTTAGTTATTTCTGAATGTGCAAGTTATTCCTGTTGAATCGTGATTTATTTTGCAATTTTTTAAAACTTGGATCTTTTATTAATTCCATTTTTTGTTACTGATACCTTTTAACCTTTGACCTTTACCCTTTTACCCTTATTTTCAGTGATGGATTATTTCTCCTAGTGGTAATTTTCTGTAGTCTCTAGAAATTCTTTCACACATTTCTTATTTCTTGTTATTGATATTTTAATCTTCATGCACGATTTATTAGTTTTAATAGCATTTAAAAGCATTACAAACGAAAAAAGAATCCGCAAAAACAGGCTGAAAGCTGCTGAGCTTTATTTTTAAAAATGAAAAAAAAAACATATGGCGTATGTTTCTGCTCTTAGTAATTTTATCTAGAAGGCTACAATAATTATAGAACGCATGGAGGTACACAAAGGGGAGGGGGAGCCTAGGGGCCCGGTCCCGCCGACATCCCAAATTTGCTAAAGTTCTGGGCACTTAATGTCAAACTAAATTTTTTTTATCACTACACCCCCCCTCCCGAAAAATCCTAAATTCGTGCCAGATCAGGTGATTCATTTTGTGATTTCTTGTTCTTTTTAAATATTTTTATCAAAACATTTTAATGGGACAAATATCTGAAACTGTTCCTGTTGAGTTAAAAGCCATTTTGCTAAATCCTTAAACTTGAAACACTTTTTTAATTCCAAATTTCTCACGTTTTTGACCCTGAAGTAAATCGTTCTAAATACCCAGGATGATTGACATATAAACATGAATGAAAAAACTACACTTTCATCGTCAATGAAGTATATAAGATGGGAAGAGCCCAGCATGTGCTCCAAGAAGCGTCACTAGTCGATCAGATATCATGGTTACAGGATTAGCAGCAACTAAGTAAAGAGCAAACTACCATCCATGGTAACCAATTTGAAAAAAAATTGGGTACTTGTCTAGAATCCAGTAAACACGCGGGAAAGACCGCATATAGAATTTCAAAGATGCCATATGAAAAACAGGTTTCCGCTGGCTAGTGAGGTGTTGCTCACTCCGTGCCAAAGATTTAAATTTTAGTTTTTCGGGGTTGAAGGGGCAAAAAGGTACCTAGGTTAGGTTACGTATTTAATATATGCTATGCTTTACCCCCCCCCCCCTAATGTGCAAATATATAGCCCACATTTGTTTCTAAACTATTATATTTTCATCCTATTTTGTTTTATTTCATTAGCATTAACGCAACTTCACTTATCGCGGGTTTACTGGATTCTAGACAAGTACCAAAAATTGTTTCCAAGGAAACTATCTTGTACGAATATTTTTCAAGCAATACTATTTGCAAATAATAATTGTTGTTCAGGTTCAATAATCAATAGGACTGTATTTTGTAATTGCAAGAATAGTTCCAATGGAAATAAAAATTACAACATTAGAACTATCATTATCAAAAACCTTAGGCTGGAGTTTACCCTCCCCTCTTGAGCAACAGGATAAACCAAATTTTATTGCCGGATTCGCATCGTTTTGTTTTTTCCGTTAGAATTGGCTCACTTAAGGTCAGTAAGATTGTAAGGTCGATTACGATTGGTGGATTATTTTTAGCTGACCAATCACAGACCATTTTAATTTCTTACAGGTAAGTGGTTTACTTTTCGAAATATGCATACGGGGTACTGGCCAGTTGAGCACCCGTCATTTGACTGTAAAAACTTATCTTAGAAAATATTCCTATTAAAGCCTCATTCTTTGAAGCATTTAGGTTGTTTTTCAAAATATATTAGTTCTAACAGAAATTGCTGAAAAGTAATACTTTACTTAGATGTACTCGTAAGTACATCTAAATATTTTGAGACAAAATAAACTACAAATAGTAAGAGTGTACTCTGTGTGGCAACTATGCTTCAAGTGTTCCCTTAATGACAATGCACTAAAACTCGTATTTTTATTTATTCTTTCAACTCTGTCTGAGACGCAAATTGGTCATCTACAAAATTTGCAACCCCATCTAGCAACTTTCAGTTTGCCAGCAGCAGGCCTTTCCGCAGATGCCCGTTATGTAGTTAAAATTGACGGCGGATTCAAGATGAAGCAACAAAAATGATAAAGATATAAATTTATGAAACACAAAGACAGAGATGAAAGATAGAGTTAAAAAATAGATGAATAAGGGAATAATGAAGAAAGAAGTTATATTTATATTTAACACTACAGGCTTTATTACTTCTTTTATCAACTCGGCACCCCCCATTTACCTTATTCGTCATTAACCTGATTACCTAAACTTGACTTATTTTGTAGTTCAATTTTCAGGCAAGAATAGTACCAGAATTAAATAGAATCGGTAAATTTATGAATTTGGTATTTGAAACTGGTGTTATGAAACTGGTGTTATGAAACTGGTGTTATTCAAACACCAGTTTCAAACTGGTATTTGAAACTGGTGTTGCACAAGTGTTATGAAGACGTCATTTGTAATTAAAATATTATTTTATTCGAATTTAAAGAGTTAAATTTTAAGTTTTTAAAGAATTGTAAATTATTTTTTAAATTTAATCTTCACTTATTTAATTAATATGTTTATAATTGGGTACGTATATGTGTGCATGTGATTGTTATGCACCCCTAAGGACCAAATATTATACATTTTTGAACATATACTGTAGTTAACACCATCAGAAACATAAGCTAATCAGTGTATATTTCTTATATTCTTTTTGCAAACAAATTAAAAAGGAAAAATGCGCAAGAAGTATATCAAAATTACGTAATACATTTGCAATATATGTCAAAACTCATTCACGAGGGAACAAGGCCCCAACTGCCGTCCGAGTAAAGCAAGGGTCATCTGGGATGGTCGAAGAAACAAAAGGTGCCAACCAAGCGAAGCGAGCTGCTGACTGGACAAATAAAAGGCCACTTGAAACGGATAAAGGCTCAAGCTGCTTACGATTTTGCCTAAGCAATAGCGAGGGCCATCAAAAACCCCGCTAAGTCGGCTCATTTGTCTATTAGACCTTAAACTTTCTGTTAGGAGGGGGATGGAAAGTAAAACAATTTTTCGCCAATCCTCACAAAAGAATATACGCTGCAATTTAGCTCTTTTTGTGTGGCACTTTCGTTACCACGCCAAAAAGAGTTCCTCGGCTGTTACTGTTGACTACTCTTGATTTTCTTCTATTTTATCAAAAAAAAATAAAAATTGAAATTTGAAATTTTTGTTAAAATGAAGTAGAGGACAGAGTAAATAAACAAACATAATTAATAACAATTAAATAATTTAAACAATAAACTAAATAATTAAAGCATAAATTATAAGTTTTATTGATAAATCGAAAATATTTTTTCTTAGTAAATTAAAATTTTATTGGAGACAGGGAGGACGCTAATCTAGATTTTGCCCCGGGCGCAAATGAGGCCAGAACTGCCACTGATGACAAGGTTATATTCCAGTCGTAAGAATGTCCTTTAGCCGTTTAAATAGGTTCTAAGACCACACAGGCTACGCATGACGAACGAAAAACGAAGGAACAAAACGAGATAGTTCGGTCCTAGCTCCTAGCCAAAACATCTGCTTTGTTTTGGTTTTGTCATTCACTGGCTAAGAATTATCTCGTTTGTTATTTTGTCGTTTTCTTTCTTCATTTTTTTTTTCCGTCTGTGGAACCTTGTTTTTAAATTCTTTTTGTTTTATTCTATTGTTAGGAACTTAAGGTCTCTAGGTATGGTAACACCGATTTATTAGCAAATATACGCAATATTTTCAAAAATGCAAAAAATGCATAATGGAAAAATTGATAGAAAGTCAAACTAAATTTTACATCCGTTTTCGAGCCCAAGGGATTCTTCCTCAGGAGAAAAGAAAATAATCATTAACGTAACATATGTTCCGTTTGAACAGAGATTTCAACACTTAGGTACCTTTAACTGCTAATAAATAGTTGAGTAATTCTTTTTCTTAATTTTCCTTTTCCTGCAAATCTTGTTTGTATCTAAAGGATTTGCATTGATTTACGCCCATTTTTGTTCAGATAATTTATACAGGCCTAAAGATTCCGCCTAAAAAACTCTTGCGCTCATGGATTCCAACACGCATTTTAGCTTAAGTCCTAAAGTTAAAAAATAGTTAAAATTCCTTACAGTTTTTAAAATTCCAAAAGTTTTTATGTGTTGAAATCCATACATATAAAATACTTCCTTACCTCTCTCCCTCTTATGCCTTCATGCATACACACCTCGGGTATAATATGGATAATGCTTCCAAAATTGAAAAAAAAGCCTAAAATACTTTTTTCGTAGTATCAATCTACCATTCCATAAGCCCCTACTCCTAAGTATGAATATATTTTCCTCTTCTTCTTCTTCTTCTTTTGATTAGTATGGACACACTTTCGCATAATCTCATCACCAGAATCAAATTCCGAGCCCTGCAGTGCGTTCCTGCAACTGAGTTCAAATTCTGGGTCCCATATTACCAAGCTGAGATGAAAACCCCCTGCCTTACCACAGGACACGTCCATATTGTTCTATATTACCCTGCAAGTTTCTATTTTATTAGAGTTCGATCCACCTACAAGAACAATGCGCCCAAAAATACAAGTTCCAGGCACATTCTACAAATTCCCTCCCCTCCCACTACCAAGGTAGAATCTTGAAAATGCTATGATTTAAGTTACCTTTTCTGCCATTCGTGTCACATGAATCACATGACAACAAAATGCATTGTAACCGAAAACTCACATAAAATCTTTCATTTTCAATGTCATCATGAACTACTTATAGTTTGGCAGTAAGGAACCAAAAAAAAAAGTTAGTGGGTGTCAAACTTTCCTTAACCAGATAATTTGAATTCAAGTTTTCACCATTTCTGCTAGTTTTCCAACGACGCAAAACTAAGAAGATATGAACCTCTAAGAAAGAGGCGTCAACGAGACTCAACAGATGTACTTGTTTATACAAGAAAATTGCGACAAAAAACAGCAATTTCAAGTTAGGATGAAATCATTCTTGATAACATATTGCGTCATTAATTATTATTTATGACAATTTATGTCGTCACAAACACCTTCTGACGATTTAGAAATGTACTAATTTTACCGAAAACATTTAACCATTCAAATCAAATAAAAAAGTTAAAAGAGTAATCTTTTTCATAGATCACATTTTAGTTATGTAAAACTATTCCATTTTTACAAACTCAAATGACCTTTTGATCCACAGAAGCCTTATAGGCCTCTACTATCTATCCACCTTATAGATATAAACTTTTTGGAACAAATAAAGCCTAATATCAATGCAGTGGGATACTCTTTAGCAGAAGGAGTGGCAGGATCTTTTAGAGGGAGTGGGGAGGAACAACATAAAATATATATTTGATAATTTGAATAAGTGCTCATAAGCTCTGAAAAAAATATAGGATTCGGAGGAGCGAGCCCCAGCTCCTCCCCCCTGCATATGTCCCTGCTTTCTAGACCAATACATGCGATCATGACTGCAGCGTTACCTGCAACCTAGTAAAGAACAGATTCTAGCCCATAGTAACCAAAAGTATAAAATGTGTTAAAAAATACTGTCTAGCGACAAAAAAATTGCAATTTGTAGCTGATTCAAGAATTTCAACTAAAATTTCGATTAGTCTTAACAGTAAAATGTTATTTTGCAAATTTCCATGAATTTTGAAAAAGAACCTGAAACCCACGACAATGGCATCGAATCGAAACATGAAGTGCGGCATTAGAATCGCCATTACCAAAGACACCCATGCAAGTGACTTGCAGCCACCCACCTTGAACAACAAGGAAAAACCATTCCTTGTTGTGTCCTCTTTTTTATTGCTTCTTCTTTTTATTTCACCGCAAGTGAGGCAATGGAACATCATAGAGAGCTGTTTAAGGCTCATTTGATCTAGTGTAATTAACAACAGGTAGATGTGTAATACAATGCAATTTTTGACGAAAATTGTTTTAAGGATATAAAAAGGAAAAATATCTGTTTCTGTTGAAGATGTAACGGTAGCAATTAAAGCTCTAAAAAGTAAGCATTCTTTTGATCATGATGGTATACATTCAAACCATATAAAATGGGCATCCCCCAAAGCAATCCTTCTCCTCGCTACTCTTTTTACTGCTATTCTTTCTTCTGGAGTTCTTCCAACTAGCTTTTCTCGTGCTACCACTTCACCCCTTTCAAAAAAAGGAGGGAACACGAATCGATGTTCTGATTACAGGCCGATTACTGTTTCGTGCCAGATTAGCAAAGTTTTTGAGTTAGTTTTATTAAAGTATCTGGAGTCTTGTAACCAAGGCCTGAATCTAATTGGGTTCCGCAAGGGTCTAAGCATGGATGTTGCTCATACCCTCCTCTCAAGAATAATATCCTTTTGTAAGCAATGGGATAGAGTTTATACACTTGCGTTAGATTTTGCGGCGGCGTATGATTCAATTATCCATTCTTGGGCTATGACTGCGCTTCTGAAGAATAATGTCCCACTACCAGTAGTTTTGGTTTTAAAAAAGTGGTATGGCTCCTCTTGTATTCGTATTAAGTGGAAGAATCAGTTTAGTGATTATAATGTTAAGTTATGTAGGGGGCTGAGACAAGGAAGCATTATTTCTCCTTTGATTTTCAATATTACTGTTTCGGGGCTATTTGATCAAATTCAGTTGACTTTTATTTATGGTAAAGGTTATGTTCTGTCGTGCATTGCTTACGCAGATGATTTACTCCTTTTGAGTCGATCACTTCAGTCACTTCAACAAAATGTAGATTTTTTAGCAAAGGTTTTTAGGGAGCATGGACTTCGTTTTCGCCCTGAAAAGTGTCAGTTTTTAATTCTTGGTCCTAAGGCTAATGATCTCGTTAATTCAGAAATTTCTATTCGCATTTATGATAGTATTTTAAAACCTTTGGAATCTTTTTTATATCTTGGTGTGCCTTATGGACCAACTTTAGCTCTATGCCGTGCTTCTATTTCTAAAGCAGTTAAAAGTAGAATAGCGTCTAGTTTCGGGGCAGTAATTTGTCTTCGCGATCTTCTTTCTCGGAAATCACTGGCTCGAGTATATAATACAGTCGCTTTGCCTCAGATTTTAGTTTTTTCATCGCTTCTCCCGTTTTTTAGAATTAGTAATATTGCGCATGTAAAAACCACATTTTTTAATTTTGCTAAGTTCTTTTGCCGTTTTTCTAAATCTGAATCAAATACTTTTTTAATGAATACATGTAAAATAAAAAACCCTGTTGATGTTTTGGAGAAAAAGCAAAAGAAATTTTTATCCAAATTACCTATTTTTTCTCATAATTTATATAGAGCTGCGCACGAAGCTTAATTTATTTTATTTGATTTAATTTTTGAATGAAGTGCTAATTTGTGAAGTGTTAATTTAAAGTGTTAATTTATTATCGATTGAATGAAGTGTTAATTTGTGTGGTAATTTTGATTGAAGGCCTTTGCGTACTTGTTGTTATATAGTTTAAAATAATTTTATGGCCTGTTGATTAGCGGTTATTATTTTTATTTATTTTTTTACTCTTCGTATTCAAAGGAAATAAAAAGCTTGAATTGAATTGAATTGAATTAATGAACAGAGGTACTTCTTTGTATAGGAATACAATCCAGTGACTGTTTTGTCAGCATTTTCTTTTCGCCGCAATTCTACTCTCGGCAATTCGGGCATTTTTGTCAGTAAAACTACAGCATTAAAAGTACTATGAAGTACTAGTAGTGGTACCACAGTAATAGAGTAGGCTGCATGTGCCACAGTTGGAGAGTTCAGGATCTCAAGCATTACTAAATTTGTTTACTAAATTATTTTATTCTTTTATTTCTAAAATTAATTTATACAAAGTTTCTCCATATTTTTGCATCATTTCATAATAGAAATTACTTTTAAAAATTTATTTTACAAGTAAATTATTTTTGTAAAAATTATCTAGGGCATTTGGCCCTAGCGAATGGTCTAGCTTCGATTTCCTTTCTTTAGAGATCTACGGACCCCCCCCCCTCCGTTTAGTAGTAATCATACTATTATGTGGTGCAAGTCAACTGGTTAGCACGCTAGGCTTGGAATTCTGTGCCAGAAAGAACAAAAGTTCGAGTCCTCGTGTCACAGGTTATTTGGTTTGGAACGGGGGTGAGTGGTGCGACTCTGTAAGCTCACCCAGAGTCGACCTAGTTCTAAATGGGAACCTGGAGAAAGATGGGGAAGGTAGACAGAAGGGGTGTGCAAAAGCGCAGGAGGGGTGAGCGAAAGCACAGTATGAATGGGTACCAGCCTCCCATTGCACTTCCTGGCTGACGAGCCATGACGCGGATATCAGCATCGCCTGTTTGGACTATAGAGTCTAGCGCCGCACCTTTTTTTTACTTTTATTATGACATAAAGTCTCACTCCACTCTACATCGTCCTTTCACAGAAGAAGACTAGCCAGAAAGCCGACTTCGTCGGCTATTTATTTAGTAAAAAGGACCGCTTCATGAGCTATTCATCCTCCAGGGCTCACTCCTCTTCCCACAGTCGCCAGCTTGGGAATTTTAACAACATATTTCATTTTGATTTGTAATTGGCAAGTGCAATTCAAAGTAAGGTTACATTATTTTTTTTCTGAAAAACTTAAGCTTTAATAATCCATTTTGTGTTATTTAGCCTGTAACAATAATTCCTAGACAATAAGCTATTGTGTATGATAGACGGATCGATTGAAAACCCAAACATTTCGGTACCAAGCAAATATGAAGTTTGTTCCTTCTGTGAATTAACCAGCAAATTTATTTCAACAATTTTCTCAACTATTAAATCTAAAAATATGAATGAAGTGTTGTTTTACCTTCAGCACAGAAGCCGATGGATCTTCTGGATCCCTTTTGAATCCCTTTGGTCCTAAGCTTTCAATAGACTCCTGAAGTCTCCGTCGAATATCTTGCGCAAAAACAAGTGTTGGTTCTCTGTCTCTCGAATCAATAGACTCAAAACTCATTTGTGAAATTGTATCCCCACGATCCCGAAGCTGAGAACAACTTCTCCGTAAGTACTGAAAATAAATGATTCATTAGAAGGCTTCAATAAATAGTTTTAAGGCTTCAATGAAGTCCTTTTAAGGGGATTCGATCCATTTAAAATAATTTTGCGAGTCTAAACATCGGCTGACGGTCTCGACGATAAAGGACCAATTAGCGAATTTTCCCAGCACCACAGAAAATTTCCCAAGCAATTTTGGTACATATTGATAGAGGATCTTAAGTGTGTCGACAGTTCGAAAAGCTAATGAGAGGACAGATTAAAAGATTACTCCGGGTTGCAGCGGTAGGTAGCAACCTAGTAAGAGACGATCACGTCCAATGTTAAGAAATATAAAAACTCATAACTCCTAAAAAAAAAGTCAGATCAAAACAAAAAGTACACCATTAAAACCGCCTAGTCCGAAAGCCCTATATAGGAAACTTTCTGTTCCTTGGCTTGAACAGCAAGGGAAATATTTTGGCTTGAAAATCAAGAAAAGTGACAGCTACTACAGCATTATGCCTAAACGGCATCTTTTTTTTATAGATTAAGATTAAGAAATATAGATTAAGATGATAGAAGATAGATTAAAATAAAGAAAACGTATAATCCTTTAGTAATTGTTAAGCACAGTTCATATAATTATCCAGTATGATCATTCTCTATCTCACCCATTATTAAAACCTGGACCGGGGTGCGAGTGCTCCGGAGACCGTTTTTGCAGATATAAACATAAGCGAAGTCAGATTAGCGGGAATGCGGGTTAGTCTGTTTCCGATTGTTTCCAACAAAGTGCATGGAAACAATCGGAAACAGGCTAACCCGCATTCCCGCTAATGCAGAAATAAGTGGGAGGAGCTTTTTGTTCGCACCGAGAACGAAGACCAGAAATGATCTGCGATAAGCTTACTTGTATATTCTCTCTACTGTGTTGTTAAGCAAAGCGCTGTCTGCTTAAATTTACGCAATTAACAAACATTCTGTATCGGCATGGTTTTTAATTACATCGGGAATTTTTCATGTTTCCAAAAACAGGTATGTTAGAACACTTTTAGGGTCTGCCCTTTCCTGAACTTTAAACGGAAAATTCTGCTCCGTTTAATCGAAAAATCAAAATTTGCATTTTCTAATGATGCAAGTTTCATTAAATCTAAATATCTCCAGCATACAACGGGACAAATTATATGGTTTTTCAAAAATTTCCTTGAAAGTAGGTGTCACCTATTAGTTTTTTGTCATTTATTCGGATCTCTTATCCAAGCTCTACAAGTTGCGGCAAAATCACACGACCAATTTATATTAGTTTGGCCACACAAACTCAAGAAGTATATAATGAATGAGATAGGATTATCCATTTAGGTATCGAATCTCCTTAACGTAAAGAGAAAATGGAGATAGAAAAGATGCATCTAAAGTTGCCATTTTTCACGCCGGCAACTTTATTCTGTCTCCGGAATAATGAGTGTAGAAAGTGGATAGGCAAGACCTGCGTCGAAACAGCCCATAATGACTATCCTACGATCCGCCAGGGGGCTGCTAGAGCTGGTAACGAGAAATGAAAATAACACCAAAATGTCATTCCCGTGCCATACGACACTTTCATGTTGCGTAGGGTGGTCGGTTTATAAGGAGCAAAGGGACCGAAGTATTATCGATCAAATGAGCTTCTAGCTCATTGCTCAAATGAGCATCTAGCTGGATGGCCACTAGCTTGTGGCCATCCAGTAGTTTGCTAACACTGATGGGAAAAAAATATAACACTGCCACCAAGGGCGTATCCAGGATCTTTGTTTGAGGAGGGGGGGGTCACAAAAAGTCTTTTGAAACACATGCAAAATGTGTTTATATACATCTTTTTACGTTTTTATGAGTCGGAAAGATATTTCGGGACAGAAATTGAGATAAAATCTAACAAAAAAGCACAACTCGTCTATTTACTTAATATAATTATATAGAAAAACTGGTCACACGCTTAATTATTGACCTTGTGCACGCATAATTAAATCTGCTATAAACCTAATAATACAGTTCCTGCTTGATCCCGAATATACAAAGGAAGTTATTGCATATGCTCAATACAAAGGCGCACAGTCAGAGTTTAGGGGGGTCAATATAGGTGCGTATTTAGGAATTTTTTGCCGAGGAGGGGTCGTCTAAACCCACTAAAGCAAGTAAATTATACAAAAAAAAAGATATTAAACAACGGATGATCTGCGGGGAGGTAGGGGAAGAGCTTCCTCTGTGTGTGCATCTGGATCCGGGCCACCCACTACACCGGAAATATAAACACTAGATAAAAACTATGTTTCTGTATATACTAGGTTATCTAAACACCTTTCCCTTATATGAACCCCGTTCTTCAAAACAAAAAGAATCCTGATTACAAACCTACTACAACAGCAGGGCTTAATTTTTAATTTCAGCGAAAGTGTTGTATACACCCGGCTATGATTTAATCTAGGTTATAAATCATAATCAAAAAACAACTTGGAAGCGTTGGGAATTCGATAAAGCAATCAAGAATGGAAAAGATCCACCGGGTTTTATTTACAAATTCAAGCTATATTATTAACGGTACTTTGACGTATTGGAAAATTACATAGGATGAACGAGTTTTTACCGCTAATTGACTTTATTTTTTGTTTTCATGGAGTGTTTGTCTTAAAAAATAAATTATTCACATAAGCACACCCAAAGAAATTTCTCAGAAGGGGGGCTGCAAAAATTTCCAAGAGGGGGCTAAGACATGAAAAAAAAAATGCTGGAAACTCTATATATTCTTGAATGGCAGAAAATGTTGCATCATGTCCATTTTTGGTCTTTTAGGGGGAGGGGGATCTAAAGGTCTTTCCTACCCCACCCTGCAGTGTCCGTGAATTAAAAAAATAAGGTTACGAAGAAAAAACACTTTGGATAGACATTGATTAATCGCGCTGTGGGAGGATTAACTGCCGAAAAAGGATAGAATGTCTTTATATGAAGGCTTTCCAAACTTTCTAATATAACTATAACTATACCCTATAACTATAAATATAACTATATAACTATAAATATATAACTTTCTAATACAACTAAACCCTATTAGTCCCATTATTTTATGAAAAGTATCATTCATAAATTCACACAGCCATAAATAATTCAGCAGTAAGGTGAGTTAATAAACAAACAAACTTTTCTAGGTCTTCCTTATCATGACTTAATCTGATATTGCCCTTTATGGAATTTTTCATAATTTAGGGAGGGGGCCTAAACCCCCCTCCCACGGCTACTACCTTGAATCTAAGGTTTAGAGTAGATGATAGGAGTGAAGGGAAATGAAATTTACTACTGTCACTTACAGTTCAGAGTTACTCAGTAGACAGGGCGAATCTCCAGCATTTTATTGGGGGGGGGGGGCAAGATGGGTCCGCATCGATAAAATAAAAGTTCAAAATAGGGATAAAATCCTTTTTAATAGACAGTGTATAATAAATTTCACAAAAAATACCAGATATTTCGGTCACTGTATATGTGACCGAAATACCTGGTATTTTTTGTGAAATTTATTATACATTGTCTATTAAAAAGGATTTTATCCCTATTTAGAACTTTTATTTTATCGTCATGGAAAGGCAGTGTGGTCTCCGAAATTATCTGGGTCCACATCCGGATAGTCAAAGAGAATGGGATGTATAATAATTTTTTTCTTCACATTATTGGGGGGAGGGGGCAACTGCAACCCCCAAACGACGCCCCTGTCAGTAGAAATAGAAACATCCAAAACATCCAGCTTAATCATAGTTTCTTAAAATTTTGAAATCAGTAAAGAAATTTGCATGACTTTAAAATGGGCATATGAATAGAAAAGAAAAGTAATTAGGGTTATACTTTAGAATTAGAAATTATTCCTAACAAGAAATAGAAATTTACCGCAGTTACAAGTGTTCTTTTTTCGGTTAGTGCAAAATATTTCTCTAAAACGAAAACGACAATAAATATTATCCACAATGATTCAACAGAAGAGAGTTTTCTCTCATATAAAGTCGTCGAACCTCAAAAATATGAATAAACAGAGAGCTATGCTATAACAATAAAAACCAAGACTTGGCAAGGTTTTTTCCAAAAAATAATCTCAATCGGAAACATGTGTTGGAGCATTTACGTTCATATTGAGTTATTTTACGATCGTCCTTTTTGGAAGAAACAATCAATAAATCAAGACTTTTATAGAGTTGTCAAAACCGTAAAAAATAGTGGGGGGGGGCTCTGCCAAAATTATAATTCTTTTTCCAATGAAAAATATTTTTTCTTATCGTACTAGCAGAAATAAATCTAAAGAACTAAAACAAGGTTCTTAAAACAACTTAATAGTGTTTTCACACAAAGCCGTAGAACCTTTCACACTAACTTGGAGTACCAAGGGCATCAAAATGAAACATTTTTAGCCCCCTGGCTCCACTTTTGGTCTATTCATACCAGAAAACCATGATTTTCTATGATTTTTCTTTTAGTTGTCACAAAATATAAAGTTCAGAATGAATGCGAAAAGTCTCACCAGTGTATCCAAACCGAACTGCACAAAACAATATACGGAAACTAATTCGGTAAACTCCATACCTGTATTGTTAAGGTAGGTAGCAGCCACACTTAAGTTCTTAATCTGAGTAAAACTAGTTTCTTTGTCTGCATTCGAACATAATTAGCTTAGCCAGAGTGAGATAAACTATTATGCAGGTGTATTTTAATAAAATATTTAATATATAGAGTTGGCTGGGTTAGGTATTTAATAGGTACTTTTGTATTATATGGTACACATTCAGGAATTTGGATCTACAGATCCGACAACAACCAGTTTATATACCTGTCAGTATTTGAAGAAAATTAGCTTAGGCTCAGTTGAAATCGACGTTGTAGGTATATTTGTATTGAGTAAGATAGTATTTTGGTTGAGTTAGGTTAGGTTATGTTAGGTATTTATTATAATGCGTTCTGTGCGGCACCCTGTCACAATTCTTTATTGTAGTTTCCATAATTTTGTTAATAAAGTATTGGATTTTCATCATATTTTGGTATATTTCATTAGGATTAACCTGACATCACTTCTCTAGTGTGTACCATATAATAAACAAGTACCATTTAATATAATACGTTCTGGGCGACCTGCTTTCCATAATTTTCTGCTGTAGCTTCCCTAATTTTGTTACTAAAGTATTTTATTTTCATAAGATTTTTGTATATTTCAATATGATTAACCTAACTTTACTACTTGAGTGCGGTCGGGATAACACGTAAGTACCCTCAAATACCTATTGTCCCGCTTAAAAATTCACAGATATTGCAGAAACTTATAAATAATCATTCAAGGAACACGTGTATTAAGTTTTCTATTACACAATACTTTACGTTTATCCAGGAGCGTCGTTTAGGGGGGGGGGGGCAAAGGAAGGCATTTGCCCCCCTCCAATAATTTGGAGAACAAATTATTAAATAGCACATGTCCCTTTATCCTTCATAGGCTAGTCTATTGCTCGTCATAAATCAAGTCAGGTTGGTATTTCAATATAAGTCGTTTTGTTATACTCGAATGTGTCATGTCTGTATTTCTTTTCTTGGTTTCTGAAGCGAAACAATGAATTTAATGATGATTGTGATGATTTTAGACGATGATTGTGAAGCTTTTAGGGATTTGAACATGAGGCTAGTGTGAAAGGTTATACTTAATGTAACGTCACTTAATCACTTACCATTAAAAATTACGTACGTAGTGTGAAAACAGCTTAAACAAAAGTATAGTTATTTTTGTATTTTTAAAACTCTTGTCAAGTCTAGGAAATAAAAGTAACATTTATTAACAAAAATTCTCCAATAAATCATAAGTTATTTCTGCCAAGACAGCGGCAAATAAGAAACTATTTAATGAAAATCAAGGGTATATAGCCAATAGCCGTCCTCCATGAACAAAAAATACAGACGAACTCCATAAAAGTAGCTTACAGTCACGCTATGAAACAGCATTCAATTCAGTTTCTTTTTTCGCTGAAGACAGTTATTGGTTATACAACCGAGATTTTTTTAACAAGTCTTTTCTCCATTGCTTTGGTAGAAAACGTGCTCAGTCCTTGGAATTATTTTATTCACGCATGGTAGAGAAGAAGCGTAACATTCGGAGTTACTAAGGGTGCTTTCACACTATGCCATAGAACCTTACACGCTATCATAACTTATGGCTTTGTTATGTTGTGTAATCTTACGGAGCAAATTTTATATGTAGCGTAGGTAGTTCCATGTAAACTTAAGCTGAACATAAAATTTTTACAGTACAAAGGTTTATGGTACGTTATGGAGAATTAAAGACATTAGAAACAAAACGGGCATTGATCTCTTATACCCACCACACTCAAGTTCTTGGTCGGACAAAACCGGTTTCTTTCTGTAGTTTCTTTCAGCTTAGCGTGAGAGAGTGTATATACACTACATTGCAGGTATATTTTAATGTAATATTTTAGTTGGTATTTTGGCTAGGTTAGGTTAGAAACCATTTAATATAATGCGTTCTGGGGGGCCTGATTTCCATAATTCTCTGTTGTAATTTCCATAATTTTGTAACTAAAGTATTTAATTTCCATCATACTTAGGTATATTTCATTAGGATTAGCCTAACTTCACTTCTTGAGTGGGGTGCGTATAAGAGATAAGTAACACAAAACAGAATTTCTGGACGAGCAATTAATAAATTTTGGAACGAAATGATAAACTTTTACAAGGACGTTTTTTTTACACTGGATTAGATCTTGTCAGGTAAATATTTTCTTAGACTACACTGTTTTTCCAGTTGCAAAAAATAAGAAAGAAAATGGGTTTAGAGAGAAAAACGGGAGTAAATAAGAGAGAAATAATAAGATAAGAGAGAAAAACGGGTTTAATTTATGTAAAGCAGCGGAACAAAATCACAAAAAAACAAAAGCTTTAGAAAATAAAAAATCTTAATATTTCGGTTCTGAATCCGGGAGCCTTTTTCAAAGGAAAAAAACTTTAAGGAAAAAGAAACAACATTAAAAAAAATCTAAAAAACCGACAACTAATGCACAAGAGAAAAGAAAGAACAAACAGCCACAATATAAACGAAGTTATATTTATTTGTTTATTTTGTGGTTGGTTATTCCTTTGTTTGTCTGTTGCGCGTTAGTTGTATTTTTTTTTTAATCTGTGTCTTTATCCATTAAGTTTTTTTCCGTTGAAAAAGGCTCCCGGGCGTGGAGCTAAAATATTCGGATTTTTTTTATTATTTAAAGTTTTGTTGTTATTTTTTGTGTGTTTGTTTAACTGCTTTATTGAAATTAAACCCATTTTTCTCTCTTAAATTTTTGTAGATCTTGAAAGGGGTGATCTTCGACATGGTTATGATGGTTTTATGGATTTTTACGTGATGTTAGTGTGAAGGAGCTCGTTTAAGTGTGAAAGGTCGCACTTGACTTAACGTAACTTGACCCCTAATCATAAAAAAATTGAGTACTTAGTTTGAAAGCCGTTAATATTAAAGTCCACATCAAGATCAAATAATCTCGCAAATAATCATACTTTTTGAGGTACTTACGTGTTATAGCGACCACACTTTCTTCTTGATCTGTAATGAAACCTGTTTTCTGTATCCACTCGGAGATAATCAGATCAGCCTGAGCGAGATAAACGGTATCTATGCAGATATATTTTAATTAGATATTTAATGTATAGAGGTGGATAGGTTAGGCATTTAATATAATGAGTTCTAGGCAGCCTGCTTTCCATAATTCTCTGTTGTAGTTCTCATAATTTTGTAAAAAAAAGTATTATGTTTTCGTAATATTTAGGCATATTTTATTATGATTAACCTAACTTCGCCTTTTGAGTGTGGTCGGGACAACACGTATGTACCTAAAATATACTTGCATAGTAGTTTATCTCACTTCGGTTAAGCTGATTATCTGAGAGTGCACACAGAAAAACCGGTTTTAAACAGATCAAACTTCTTGAGTGTGGATAACAAATAACTACCTCTTTTTTTTGCTCAAAACATTCTTTTCTCATTTAGCTCCAATTTCCTATCTGCTATTGTTCATTTTTTTTTGCAGTTAATGTGTTTTGGCTTTGGGCCACCTAGCAGATGTTTCCTTTTCATCTTTGCAGAAAGTAATAAATTGAACATTCCATCTTACCCAAAGTTTTTAAAGGGATTAAAAGAACGCAGAGAACCTTAAAACAATCCATCAATCTTAACTCCCTTTCTTGACATCCGAGGGGGTTGGAAGAGCGTAAAAACATTGAAATTTATGACAGTAGCAACCCCTTTACAACAGAAAGGGAAAGTCGGAAAACAAATTATGTGAATATGTCCATTAGATTTGAAACGAGGAGACAAGCCGTCATCTATCTTTTTGCGTCAAAACAACTTTTCAAGTGTAGGCAGCCTATCAGAACCAGTGGCGGATCCAAAGGGAGGGGGCGTGCGTGGTGTAATTTACACTACTTTAGTAGTGTAAATTACACTACTAAAGTAGTGTAATTTACTTAATTAACTCAAGTTAGCGTTAATTAAACTTGCTCCTAACGCAAGTTTATCGGATCAACCTATTTTGCGCCCCCCCTAATTTTTTTTTCGGATCAACCTATTTTGCCCCTCCCCCCTAAAAAAAATCCTGGATCTGCCCCTGATCAGAACAATGTTCAAAACACAAATCGCGCCGGTCAAACATTGTTGGTATTGATGACCTATCCTAGCCCAACCTAACCGGTTTTCTGAGATGTAACCTAAGCGTAATTTTTGAATGTGTTTCCAATAACCGACAAGTATCAAAAGAACATGTCGCTTTTAAAAACCCTTAAAAGGAAGGATTTGTAACCCCCTCCAAATTGATCGGGGATATTTTCCCTCTATTTTTTTTGGGGGGAGGGGGGTAGTTGTTAAACTGAAAGTATAGAGTATACGCCTATGTGCAGGAGTGGGGGTAAAAAGGAACTTATTTAAGCAGATCCCAAAACATTGAGGGAGGAAGCCCCCCGCTTCGGAAAGAGAAGGTGAAAATTTGGAAAAAATGCCAAAAAAAGGGAATTCACATATAAAATATAAGAAATTGTAGAGAATCTCCAGGGTTCAGGCGGGAGAGGTGGCACGGGCCCGACGGCCCAAATCCTACTAACATGACTTCCATTGCATTTAAAAGACAAAAAATATAGGATTTTACTTTGGGGCAGTGGTCCTTAGTTTCGAGGATGGGAACTTCAATTCGTCAGACCGGTAAACACAATTTAACGAATAGCTCAATAAAATATGGAGATGGTAACTATATTAATGGTAAAATAAGAAATATAATAATGTAATATAACAATGGTAAAATAAGAAATATAATAATGTAATATGATAATGGTAAAATAAGAAATATAATAATGTAATATAATAGGCCTGCCTAATGGTAAAATAAGAAAAAACGGCAACTAAAGCTCTTCCTCCTCCTATGGGTACTTGGTGGCTTTACATACCAAGATCAAATCCTTATAGCATTGGGGTCGCATACAATGGCATTTGCTCACTTTAAAAAAACAGACACTTGAATTTTTCACAAGGGTATGTAGAGTTTGCGGTTTTGAGAGGTTGCCCAATTTACAACACCTGGTGAGCATCACGAAGTGCCACACGTGCCACAGGTTTTGCCATGCGTGACAGTTCCACCGTGATTGGTACAGTCCCCATAACGCTTGGTTCAGTTTTGCCACGCTTGGCAAGCTTTAACCATCCGCGCCACCTTGTGCCCGTGATTTCTGAAAGTCGATGACCACTGGGCGGTTTTTAGTCATGCTTTTACAACTTTTCCTAGGGGTTAAATTTGAACTTATATTATTATTTAAATAAAATTATATAGAAGTTTACGCTGCATTTGTCGTTAAATTTCGGAAACAACATTTTCCTTTTATATAAAATTGGGCGTTTTCCTGTGTATTCATTATGAAATATTTAAGGGGTGAATTTTACACCAGAGCTATCTTTCATTAAAGAACCGGAAATTAAATTTGACAGCATTTTACAGACACCACGAACTAAAAGAGCGTCCCATTTAAACACATATATTGCTATAGAAAGTTTGAAAATTGTTGCATAACATCAAAATTGTAAACAATACATAGAATTACTCGCTACTGTACATAAACTCATAGCAAAACCAAATTATTCACGAAGATCAATTAAAGACGACACAATAGGAACCAAGCTCAAACTTGCGTTGGCAGGGAAGGGGGTGGGGGTGGGGTGGTTCATACCCTTGGAAATCATTATTTTTTGAATATTATTCGAACGTTTCTGTGATTCAGCTGACTTTGCTTCCGTGATAAGTCAGTCTGTCAAGAACTTTAAACTGGGATGTAGGACTATATACTAACTGTATTTTTTCCTTCGTCTCAAATACACATTTATTTTTGGCTCTATGATGTTAAGGAGACATGACCCCGGTTCCATCCTAAATAAGATCTCTAGTCAATAGAATCACATTTCCAGTTTTTACATGTTGAAATTTATCTAGGCCCACATTTTTTTTCTAGATAACTTCTGCCAAGAACTTTCTGCAATACAAACAAACGCCCTCAAAATCCGGGAACTATTATCCGTCTCGAATCAGAGGGAATCACTATCCCCGCCGAGTTTTCTGAGCCTCTGACTCTAACTCCCTATTTCCAAAACCACCAGCAGTGTGAAGCAAGTTTGCCTCCTGATCTGCCTCCAACGAGCTTGCGGGCCTCATACCTCTTGGCGTAGAAAAAAGCATCCAGGGAATTCCCTTTCGGTACAAACAATTTAAATAAATAAAATAAAGTCATACTTGCAGAGTTTGCGATATCAAGGGAAGTAAAGGATTCTGGCTTCGACAATGACGGGAAACAATTGGAATAAGATTTCTTAGTGACCATAAACCCTGTGAATCTGCCAAGCTTAGACATAATTACCATGTGTGTTAATGTAGAAGGGAAAAATGTTTAGAGATTAGAATTTTACCCTTCCCACACCGCTAAGCTTATCGTTTTATCCTTTACCCATGATAAGCATATTGTACATGCAATAAAAGGATTTTCAGCAATAAAGAAAAGGCACTTTGGTCTTGTTAAAACACTTTCTTCACAATAGGGATGTTGTTACTTCTAGGTGGGGGGAGACCCTCCTCCTAGTTTCCAGAAGATTTCAAGAAGATCGTCATGAGGGCGAGGACAAGAGGATCAGCGGAGTTTAATATTCCAAAAGCCTCATTTTTAAACTATCAAAAAATTGGAAAATCGGGGATTTTTCGTGAGTCTTCATTTTCTACTATCTACCCAGGGACAATTCAGCGGACAAAGTCACGCCGGAAAACTTCTGGGCTGCGACTCAAACTTCTCTTTCACAAGGCCTTCTACAGGCAAACCTTGAAGTTAAATCATAAAAAATAATAGCAAGGCTTTGCGCTATATTGGCCTGTTGGGTCTGTGTATTAGCCTATGTGGGTTTTGTACTGCGATGAGCTGTTGAATAAAAGTAGAATAGTAAATAATATACTTATTATATGGTAGCAAAATGTATAGCATATAATATAGTATTAAAATATAGTAGCAAAGAAGTAGGGACGACAAATGAAAAATAACCAGAATAGTCCCCACTAAAGCTTAAAAATCCATTGAATATGTACCAAAAATTAGATAATTCTTGAAAATACAAAAAAAGACACAATGGCACCGAGGAAAATGCTGGACTTACACCCCCCCCCAATCCATACTATGCCATTCCCGAAAATCCTTTAAGCATCTAGAACCAGCAAAGGAACATGTATTAAGGTTGTCATAAACGCCACTACAATTTCATAAACTTTTTTCACAGCCATGCGCGCTGTCTTTTGGTTACAATTTCTAGTTTCAAGTGGCCCTAAAACATATAAATATCGATGCCTTTAGAAAATAGCATATCCATATCCAATACTTTCTAAACATAGCCCAGCTCTACTGTCTTTGCTCAATGTCTAAACTAGCTGCTACTACAGTCTGTTTTCGATAAGATTGTTGACTAACCATTTGTGAGATTTCATCATCCTCTTGTGACCAGGCATCATCACAGTCATCAACAGTAAACATTGAGCTCCCCTGTCCAATAGTAGCCCTATGAAGAGCCGGACTTGCAGGCATGCTTTCATCGAGCAGACTTGGCGTTGCAGCACCTGGATAAGAGCCACATTTAAAAGTCAAATTATGGTACGAGTTCCTTTGGTTTCTTTGGCTGGTGACCCTAATACAGCTATTTGGGCTACCTTTATGTTTTTTATTTAGTTAAAATCAAGAGCCATGCGTTCTTTTTCCTGTAGAATCACGAAATAATTAATCTTCAAATTCAGAAAACTAAGTTTTAGGGGGAATGGCGGGAAAATTCTCCTGGGACGGGTCCAACTTCCCAAAAAGGAAAAAAATGCCAATTTTTTTTCCTTTTTTACGGTTTCCCATTCGTAAGAAGCCCTGTCGAACCACACAGGCTAAAAAATGTTATATTAGAAGAAAATGATAAATATTTTAACTTCGAAAATGTATCTGCTCAAAGGAAGGTAATCCGCCAAAGATCAGTCAGAACGGTCCCCACTCAGGAAAGAGAGTGAATTGTGCATACACTTCTATTGTTTTGGATCCCAGCACCCAGGAAAAATCCTTTTACCCCTCCAAGAGTAAGACCTGTGTGTCCCTATCTTCACCAAGTTATGTGCTTAAATGGCAGTCCAAGTATGTGAAAAACCGGATTCGGGGGGGGGGGGGTTACAAAAAAAAACTTAAAAAAACGCATCAAAAATTTGTTTATATTCATTTTTGTTACGTCTTTTCGGTTCGGACAAACATTTTGGGGGAAGGATTCTAACCCCATCCCCCTGGACACGGGCTTGATTGGCAAAAAGAATTTTTTTTTTTTTTTATGAGCAAGTACGTAAAGGCAGGCCAAGCTTTGTTGCTGACGAATAGTACGTTCAGCAACAAGAGGCCAAATAATTCTGAAATATACCACACATTGCAAATCTAAAAACACGAAGACCCAAGTTCGAATGCCACAAGTCCAATGACATTCAAGTTTTAAATGCACGAATAAACATAACCTAGATTTTAAAACCTTGAAAAACATATAAATATCAACTCATTCATGACGGTTAACACTTAGTAACCACATAATTAATTTACGCATACTAATTATAGAATTTGTAAACTATAAACTCAATGAATAACTACAGCTTTCAATGATACAAAAGTGCAAATCTTCAATGAATTGCTTAAGGACGTAAATACTGATAATGTTGAAATAATGGATCCGGTAAACTATGTAGAATAGTCTATAAAATAGCCTGTTCAAAATAGCTAGGATAGTACAATTACATCAAATAGCCTATGTATTTACACTATAAAGTAGAATAGCTTCATGTGCAGATAACTTTCTACATGCGCCATTTGGCATATTTTTTTTTTTTGGGGGGGGGAATTATCTCTAAGCTCACCAAAATAGGTATAGATGACTCACGGTATCTGTCGTTAATAAATCAAATAGTAAAGTTCTCGATATTTGAAAGGGGGCACGAGTAGAAAGCCCCTTACCCCATGCTTACGTGTCCTGATATTGATATAGCCACTTTCGGTAGGCAGTTCGGCTACGACATTTTCTCTCATTGAAATCATATTTTACTGTTTTATATTGATGATTATCCCCTAACAATTCAATACATCTTTATACAAAAGACAAGCTACCCCATATCTTGGTTACAGCGGTAACTGCAACTTAGTGAAGAACGAACCACGGCCCATAGTAACCAAAATTAAAAAAAGAACGTTTAAAAAAACTGGGTAGCGAGATAAAATTGCCATTTGTAGGTGATTCAGGAACGGTAACTATCGATTAGTTTGAACAGAAAAATATCTCGAAAACAAATTTATGGGAATAAAAATCACTTTTTTGCATGGGTAGCACTAATGTGTCCTCTTTTTCCTTTTTTTCTTCCTTCTTCACTGCTTGCAGGGCACTGAATGAGCTATTTAAGGGCTCATTTGGAAGGAAATTGATATTTAAAGTGTGTTTTGTAATTAATAAAACATACTAATAAAAATAAAATATCGTTTAAAAAAAAAAAAAAAAAAAAAAAAAACAGCTTCGTACACAAGATGATGTTATATTTGGTACGATGTCATATTTGTTACATTTAGAACGAGGCCATGCTTGTACACATGAATGTATTTGCCAAGGGAAGAGTAACATTTTGGAGATAGGATAGGGCATAACCCCCCCCCCCAAAAAAAAAAAAAAAAAAATAAGACAAATAATATAGACATACGTATAAAAAAAACGTGAAAACGCCAACCTCAGATTGAGGGTGTAGAGCTTCCCCGCTCTTTGCGCATGTACCTGGATTCGGGCCCTTCAATGTAGTTAAAATTCGTTAAACAATCTATTGATTTGGGTGGACTCGAGTAAAAGAAAAAACCTAATGAATTATTGTGCCACGTGCGAATAATACCAGGATGATGCATTAACACAAATATTATCTACACGTGGTTATGGCCTTAAACATTTTACATATTAGTCTGACCACAGGGCATTCTGTAAAAGAAAAAAAAAAATCTACACAACTTCAAAATTACTTAAGGATAATAAGAGACCCGTGAAAAATATAAATAATAAATAATTTTTAATAAAAGCAAATACAAAAAAAACGGTGGTTAAAGTAATTTATGTCACCCCAATTCTTACCACGATAAAAACAAACGTTAGGTCCCTTATTATTGGAGGGGAGAGACAAGAGCCAGGGAGGAAAAATATAAATTTTTTCAAGTAAATTTCATCTTCCGGAAGAGCGGTATATAATTTTTTTTACACCGGGATTAGGGGAACCCCGAACTTACCCTCACTTGTATCAATCGAAATTAAATCAAACTGAGTGCTGCGTGGGTTCAGTTTTACTGAGCCTATGAGCAAGAGTGAATCCAGCATGTCTACTAGGGATAAAGATATAAAAAACTTAAAAAACGCATCAAAAATTTGTTTATTTACATTTTTACCAGTCGGAAAACAATGAATTTCGAGGGGGGAGGCTCAAACTCGATAACCTGCCTCCTCTTGGATAAGCCCTCACCTCTGTGATTCCTTAACAATCTTCCACTATGTTTGCAGTTCATTATCTAATTATACACAAAAAAAGTAATTAGTAACTGTTCTTCGGCACTGTTGATATCGCTTTAAAATAAACCAATTAACCAGTTTCCAACGGAAAAAGTTTCCAAGAACGTAGCCCAGAAGGGAATTGTAGCTAAGAAGGAGCAGAAACATCAATAAGGATGTCTGAAATTTCTGTTTCTTTTCCGGAATTCCCTCCGGAAGTCCTGATAAATACAATTAATCATTTCTTAGATTATTTTATAAGATGTTCGAAGGGAAACAATTTGCACCATTTATTACTCATAGAGGTTGCTAAATTAAGATTATTTGCCTTTTTACTGGCTATAAAATGTAGAATGGCAACAAGTAAATACAACGACGGGTAAAAAAGGGTTCTCTTTCTGACATGTATTTTAGGAACAATACAATTAGCTAAAAGAAAAAAAAGAGAAAAAAAAGTTATTGGGGTCACGAAAACAGCAATAGAACTAAAGCATACTTTTTTAACACGAAATTATCGGACAGTATACATTGAACGTTGCAAGTCAGTCAAACTCGTCAGCAAGGGAAGTGAACTGCACTACCCTCCTTAAGAAAATGATGACACCTTGGAAAACTTACGACACTTTTCTAGCCATTTTTTTTCAAACCTTTGCCCCCCCCCCCCTATGTAAAAGAAAGATATAAACCCCCAAAATTATCTGCTCAAAGATACCCTCCCCCACAGTAATAAGTTATTTTGAAAGCAGATATTTATCATATAACCTTAGCGCAATGAACCCCTTAATGTGTATTTTTTGTTGCCTTTTAAAGTTTTTCGAAATGGTTATTTTTTAAATAAGATGTCAAGCAAGCTTTCATGTCTTTTAATCCTAATAATGTCTAATTGACAGGGGCACCAATTGGGGAGAGGGGCACTATCCCCAGCCCCCTAGATTTGGAAACATGCCTTCTTTTGGTATTTACATTGAAAAAAATAAACACTTTAGATTTTGAAAAAATACATTTTTTTTTGTTTTTTTTTCGTTAAAAATTTTAGAAAAAAAAATCGGTACTGTTTTATTAACTGGTACCCACGTGAGAAGTCAAGTTTGGTTAATGCTAATGAAATAAACAAAATATGATGAAAATATAATAGTTTAGAAACAAATTTGGGCTATATATTTGCTTATTAAGGGGGGGAGTATAGAATATATATTAAATATGTAACCTAACCTAGGTACCATTTCCCCCCCTAAACCCCAAAAAACAATAGTTTAAACATTGTAAACGCAGTGACAAACCACGCTTTGCGCTCCATTTATATAATGACAGATACCCGTTTGACTGGTTTCCTTTGGCATTTCCCTACAAAGTATATCGCGTGGGTACCATCTAATATAACAGTACCAACAAATTCTTGGCCCACCATAAATTTTCGTGAATAGGCTAGCACGGGAATTGACAAGTGGCCCTAGACAGAAAAATCAAGGAACTGAAAGATTTGCTTTTCATTTGATTTTTCAATCTCGTTTAATTTTGCCAAAATCTTTCCCATCTTTGTTTTATTTTCCCAAGAAAGTAAATTATAGAAAGATAAGATTTACATAGTAATCTAGCTAAACGAAAAAGGAAAATTAAATAATTAGAAACTATCATAGCTCGAAGCATATACTTAAATGAGTTAAAGCAGTCTATGCTATTTCTCAACCCACAGTTTTGTTTATCTTTTTACCCTACACCCTTTTCCCCATAGCTTTCTCAATCAATCCCAATTTTTGCAATTAATTTTTTTGCAATTTTTTAGCGTTTAATAAGTAACTGAAATTATTGAATTGCATTTAAAATCACTTCTTGAAACCTATTATAGTGTATCAGAGCTGAATAAACAGCAATTTGTTCTTTTCTAGATAGAAAGTTTTTGGTGCATTTATCCATACGAATAAATTACAAATATTTCCTGTTAGAACCTTTCTTAAAAGGTATTATAGAGCAGCAAGGTTTCTCATTCTATGAATTTTTCTTTTCTCTTTCAACTATAATTTTCGGTGAAATAGGAACGACATAGGCGTATAGAGAGAAGGTTAGGCCGCAGACTTCAATTTTTTAACCCTTTCAGTCACTTCAAATTACTCGCGTAAAAACAATTTTGCAATCCAAATAGCATTCAATAGAGAAAATCATTGCGCTTATTCAATAAATAATTGTTCAATATAACAGTAATAATATGATAATAAACTTTATTGTTCTAAAAGCCCTAAGGACATGATAATACAAAATGGTCAGACGACGACCTAAGAGTATCCCTAGCCGTGAAAATAGACTAGGAATATAGAAGGAAGTTACTCCTTAGGGTGAGGACCAGGACTCCTAATCTTGAGTTTCCAGGTTTTTAGGGCTTTCTTGTACCTATCTGCAATTTCTTCTGAGCGATACCGAGACCCCCTCCCCACTAAACTTAAATATTGCAATGGTACCCTAAACCCTTTATACTTTGTGTAAAAATGATGCAGTGACGGCTCTGACCTCTTGCGGGAAAAAAAATTTTGTTTAGCACCCCCCTCCATGTCTCCTGCAAAATTTTTAGGCCAAGTTTTAACAAAATTAGCATTTATTAATACTATTATTTTCAATTTATTTATCAATTAATATTTTTAATTTATTATTTATATTCTAATCATTTTTTATTTCTTAATTTATTTCATTTTATTAATTAGGTTATACCTTATTAATTATTTCATTTATTAGAGTATTCCTAGTCATGAATAAAGACTAGGAATATAGAAGAAAGTAACTTCTTAGGGTGAGGACCAGGATTCCCAATCTTGAATTTTCCAACGATATCTGGGCTTTGTTAAAACTATCTGCAATTTCTTCTGTGCAATATTGGGACCCCCTCCCCAATAAACCCAAATATTGCTATGGCACCCTAAACCCTTTACACTTCATGTAAAACTGATACAGTGGCAGTTCTGGTCTCTTTTGTGCCCCAGTCAAAATCTTGATTAGCACCCCCCCCCTGTTTCCCTCAAAATGTTTAAGCCGAGTTTTAAAAAAATTTGCATTTATTAATAAAAATATTTTCAATTTATTAATTAGTATTTTTAAATTATTATTATTTAATCATTTTTATTTCTTAACTTATTTTTATTTATTAACTGCGTCTCTACTTTATTAATAAAATTTCTAAAATATTATAACCGTTATATTATCTGTTTGAAATTTTGCAACCCTAAAAATTCTGTACCCGGGCAAGTATTCCTCCCCTAAAACCACTTTTGAACTGATGGCATAAATTACACAGATAAGTTCAACTTCTGACTGATTGAGTAAATCAATGAATTTCAAAGCTGGTTTCCTCAATCAATTTTTTGAAAAGATCCGCCTTTTGTAGGCATTTTTAATATGAAAGGAAAAGACGAGGCGATAATAACTCAAAAACCTTTATATAAAATTCAAAAGAAAATCCCTCTTGTCGATTTTTATATTTTTCTTCATTCAAGGTTTTTGAAAAATGAGAATACCATCCATTATAAAGTGAATATGCGGGAGACATGAATGGATTTACAAAGATTTTAAATTTTGTTAGATTAATAAGATTATAAAGTAAGATTCAAGGCCGTATTGAGGAGAGAGGTTAGAGGGTTTGACCCCCCCCCCCCAAAAAAAAAAATATTCGCCTGACTCTTAAAAACACAACAAAATGCATTAAAACACATTTTTGATGCATTTTAAGTATTTTTTGTACCCCCCCCCCCCCCTCGAAGAAATAAACACAAAATCCTGGACATGGCCTTGTCCAAACCTTATATGGGGGTTATCACGACAGTGGTAAAAAAAGGTGTCAGTGGCAAAAAAAAAAAAGAAATGAAAGCGAAGCAGGCCGATAAGACAAATAGAAGAAAATTATACCGACTAGTCGCAGATAACGACTGAAGAAGCAAGTTATTTAAAAACTAACCATGCTTACATTATTATAATCAATTTTTGTGTATAAATCAGAGGTAATAATTGGTCTCAGTGAGTATCTTGCAAGGTTTTCTAAAATTCTGTTTATTTGTTGAAGTTATCGGTGAAAAAAGGAAGAGAAAAGTCAAAATTGGAACCTCGTTAAATTTATGAGCGTATTAATTTGAATTTATTGGCAGAAGTCACAAGCCAAAAACAGTTTCCACTAGCGGGCTGGATTTGGAGGGGGCTCTATCCCTTTGAGAAATCATTGTCCCTGGAAAAATCATCAAGAAAAAGTAAGGCTAAGTTCTGATGAACGGTTTGAAAGAACAATTCATACTAATACTAGCAACTTGTTGAAGCATCAAGCCACCTGATGAAAACACAGCTGCGAATACTCCTCTTCCGCTTCAATATGTCCAAGGCTGACTCTGTACTCCCTCTTATGAAGCCCTAATATTCTTTTTTTTTGTGACCCTTTTCTACCAAATTCGGTGAGGACCTGCTTTTTGTTTAGCTCCGGATGGATGGCCAAAAATGCAAGATTTTTGGCAATCTGCCATTCTTGATTCGTAAAGCGTAGGAAATTTCTACGAGTTTTCATTTGGTCGGGGGATGGAGCTTGAGAATTTTCTGCCTGTATTTTTAGGCCAATTTAAAACCGAAAAAAATATTTTTCACTTTTTTAAGAGAAGATTTCTTCTTATCTGCCTTTTACAACCAGTTTACGAGTCACAGAAATATTTTAGTGGTGGGGGTGGATTCAAACCCAGTAGTTTTTAGCTAAGTAGCCCAGTAACTAACTTGACCTTTCTTTTTAAATTACCCTAGAAAGTGAGATCAAACCACATTTTTCAAAAAGCTTGATTGTTTTATGTACAATTAGTCAAGCAGGTACCTAAAACTGTCCTTCGACAACGCCTCTGAAAAACACCAAGCTTGTCTTCCTCAATCTTTCAAAGCACCCTGTATCACGTAATTGCTAGAGTAGCAACTTATGATTTAAAAAAGAGGGTTTTTTGAGTGTTTTAATAGCGTAGAAAAAAGATTGAGGTGACCGTTTAAAAAAATTTAGCCGCCCCCCCTGACAATTATAGAAATAATCTTACCTGTGCCTACTGTCGAGACGCTTTGTTCAGCATGGAGAAGATTATCAGCTGAGCGTGTCTGTCGCAGGGAGGTAGGAGTACATTTAACAGGAATGGTACACATAGATGGGTCTGACATTTCTAAAATTTCAAAGTAGGCCAAGTATGGAGCCTGGAAAATAGAAAAAGATCGATATTGGATTATAGAGGCCGATAACTAAGGCATGTTTCGCGGCATAAAAGAAAGTCCCAAATATTTTGAGAAATACGTGTGTTCCTGAGCACATACAAAAGCGAGGGTACTTCCGCATTAGATGGTACGCACTCGAGAAGTGAGGTTTGGTGAATGCTAATGAAGTAAAACAAAATATGATGAAAATAAAATACTTTAGTAACAAAATTATGAAAACTGCACTAAAAAATTATGGTAGGGGGCCGCACAGAACGTATTATATTAAGTACCTAACCTAACCAAAATACCAACTAAATATTTAATTAACATATAGCTACAATACAGTTTTCCAGCGAGCCGAAGGTATTTTCTGGTATAAAGACCGTGAAAACCGGCTATTATCTCATACTTGCGATCCACATTCTCGACGTATGAAACTAAGAGAGGAAAGGAAATAATAAATGAAAATAAAATCAAAGAGGTGCGGCCAGTGTGGTCTTAGAATGTATTTACGTCTTACGGGGAGCATTTAACCAATATTGTTTTTCTCGTTTTCTCATCTATTATTTCCTTTCCTCTCTAAGTTTCATACGCCATGTATAGCCAGTGTGGTCTTAGAATGTATTTACCAAATTCTCGGGTGCGTACCATATAATACGGGAAGGAGCGAGTTGTAGGTTTTAATGATAGTTGATTTTGAACCAGCAAAACTTGCAAATTTCTTCATCCGATAAAAGCTTGTAGACTGCGTATGTTTATTACGATTACGATTTGTTGCATATTTTTATTTAAGTTTTGAAAATTTACAAAATATGCCAAATATGGAACCTGAAAAACAGGAGGATTATACAAAGACAGCTAATCTATCATTCTTGACAGGCATACAGGACTCGGCAATACAGATTTATTTGAAAGGGAAATTGTGGTGTCTACGTGATTCACATCGAGTCGCAGTCTATGGAATTTGAGTGGATGGAATACTCAACACAAGAACAAGAGTTGAAGATTTATGAAAGAAATTCATTATATCAAGATCTTTCTTTTTAAATGTTGCACAAAGATTAAAAACATTCAAAAAAACGGCTAAGGAAGATGATTCAAATTAACTATGGCTTTCTAAAGTTAATAGCAGACAACATAAATAGCAGGCAGACACCGAGAGAGGAGAACTTACGGTTGAATCACCCGAGAATCACAAATCTAAACATTGCAATGATTCGCCTTATATGTTTCTTCACGAATCAATATTAAGTAGCGTCAGAGAACAGTGGTGTCTAATGGGGTAGGGCATGTGTCCCCTAAATTTTCAGAAACACTTTTATATGGTTTTTCACAGAAAAATCCCTTTTTTGGTAAGTGTATTGAAATAATTAAAAAAAAAATTGGCACCACATTGTTTTGAAAATACACTTCCCCCCTAATCACGGCCGAGATACGGCCCTAATTTTCATGGTTTAAAATGTTGTTTTTAGACCTGCCATATTCCCTTAAACATTTTTTCTTCAAAATACGCCTTGGAGATGAGATATCCTTGGGTAACCCTTAGGTAATTTATTCCGCTTCTCCCCTGTATGAAGTAAGACTACTTAATATATAACAGCATTGTTTTGTATTAAGTAGATCATGAAAGAAAAATCATTAGAAAAGAAAACCATAACATATAGAAAAATGCATTAAACCTTTTCTGACTTTCAATTTTGGGTTGACAGGGTCCAAAGGAAAATGGGCAAGTTGCCGATGGTAACCGTACTTTTACTCCGTGTGCAGGTGGACACTGTAATGTAACAACGTTTTACATCCCACGAGAAGGATTTCATGGAGAAGTACATTTTACAAAAGTTAAAAATAATAAATATAAAATTATTCCGGACGTCAGACTAATTAAAATTTACTCGAGTTCAAAATAGTAAGAAAGTTCATCGTATCTAAAATAAGTGCCTCTCCAAGGACAAAACGTGACTTTTAGAAAAATGCCACATAGTCCATTGTTCAAGAATTTTCTTAGCTAAGTTGAATAATGGAAAATATGAGGAAGGCCGGAAGTTCTGCAATTAAAAGTCACTTAAGCTAACGATTATTTAAAATTCCTTAGTCTTGAGAACAAGAGGTTAATTCAGAAAAAATTGTAGCTGTTCTTTGGTTATTTCCTGGTAAAAGGGCATCCAATTTTAGAAATCATATAAACCAGGTGGGCGTACCACGGTGCCAAGCGTGGTGGAAGTGTGCCCTGAGTGGCAGAATTTTACAGCACACATTGGTTCTCAGATATACCCCGGGTGACAGGAAATTGGGCGCCCTCTCGCTCTTTTGTCAGCTAAACCAAGAATAACTCACTATACTATCTGCTGCAACGTCGCTTGTAATAGAGCCAGTGGGGGCATAATAATCCCTTAGCTCTAATACGATCGATTCGATTTTTACTCAACCCTTTCTTGCACTTCGTGCAATGAGCTTAGATATTTTAAAAGTATCATCAATATTTATTAAAACTCGCGATTGTTACAAGCATAATTATGTCTCGATTTTATTACCAAAACTGTGGGTATATTTGAACAATATTAAAGCAGATTACACGAAACATGAGAAACCAAAAAGGAATCGATCCGTATATAGGAGGCCTAAAGCTACAAATGGGTAAGGCTGTACCCAAAGAGGAAGTTACTTAAAAATAAGCATTTTGAACAAGCTTCTTTTTTCAGTCCTCCTTCAAGGTACACCTTTTCTTGCTGCCAATTGTATAATAATAATAATAATAAAGAAAAAAAAAACGCATATGACTTTTCTTTCACCCTTATTCACTTTTCACGTGATACTTTAAGTCAGCCCTCCATAGACCCTACTCCTCCATTATTTAATTTTTACTACGCTAATGATCTTAATACCACCCTCGGTACTTGTCTATTATATAAAACACATTCGAGAAGTAGTGAATGCTAATGAAATAAAACAAAATATGACGAAAATACAATGCTTTAGTAACAAAATTACGAAAACTACCGCAAAGAATTATTGAAGGGAGGTCGCCCAGAGCGCGCAACCTAAAATAGCCTAACCTAACCTACTCTAACCTAACCAAAATACCAACTAAATATTTAACTAAAGAAAAGCTACAATGGGGTTTCCCAATAAGCCGAGGGTTATTGTCTGGTATAGACAGCGTAAAAAACCGGGTATTCAGAATAAAAGTTCTGAAGTGTATTTCATATTTTAGACAAGTACCCCACCCTCCAACTCATTTGAAAGCATTGGATATGTCTATTATTAGCAAATAACTGCAAACGGGACGGTACTTGAAGTTTAGAAAATTTGAACTTGATATTTTTTGTACTTGAAATTCTGGCGGGTCTTAGTACAAAATGACAGGAATATACAAAAAAATTGTTTCAGGGGGGAGAATTTGAAAAAAACTCCACTAAAACAGGCAATGTATACGTAAATATAAGGAACTATGGGAAAACGTACAATTCTTCGGGTACATACGAGAGAGAAGACTTAAGGGCCCCCACCTACGGCATATTTGAATGAATAATGACACATCAGTTTGATAGCAAAGTGGAATCGCTGCAGCTGATCAACAATTGAACTCAATAGCTTTTTTGTTTAGATTTTAGCGTCAAACTCTGCATTGGCTCTTAACTATGAACCCTCATTAAGAGATGCCCAGAAAATAAGATTAACACTCAAAAATGACAAGATTTAGACCATTGAATATGAGCGGATGCTGACTTCCCGCAATACTAGGTATATCTCAAAACCACGCGTGCCGTAAATCTCCACCAATCTTGGCACACTCCCCAAAACGCTTGGCGCAGTTCCGCACACTTTGCATGCACCTCCTGGTGTAAATGATTTCTGAGAGAGAGCAGCCCCTCGATTAAATACTAAATGATATTTTTCAATTTCAACATAGACTAAGAATACATCTACATTTGGTGTTTTCTGGAAAACTGGGACGAAAATCTAGCAAGTTCAACCAATCAAACCATGCTATGATGCCGCATGGCATATATTTTTTGATACACTTGACAGGAAGAGCTTCCAAGAGTTCCTACCCAGTATTCCAGAAAACGTCAAATATAGACTGAAACTTAGTCTATACTGAAAAGTACTTGAAGAGGTTCTTCATACCCAAAACAAATGAAAATTCAAATTTTTTCTACATTAGATGATTGGCGCATTACATTCTAAAATTTATTCTGAAATAAATTTTATAAACCATATAAATTATATAGTTAAATAAAAAATATATTATTGATTATACAATTAAATTATTAGATAACAAAATAAATTTAAAATATTTAAATAATAAGTTATTAAAACAAATTATTTTGAAATGATATATTAAAATAAAGTAACATAACAGTCTAAAATGTATTCCAAAACAAATCCTATAAATCAATAAATCATATAGTTCCATTTAGATTACATTATCGATTATACAATTAAATCAATTACATAACTAAAATAAATCATATAAGTAAACTTATATAAATCATTTTTTTTCTTTGCTACTTATTCAGCTGTTTTTAAGGTATTAATCGGTTTGGGCTCAATTAGGCCTAATTAGCTCAATTAGGCCTAGTATAAATCAGAGTAATTCTTGGCTGAAATCATATCCCCTTGAAATGTATTCATTTAACTTCAAGTTCCTTTCCTTTTTATTTAATTCCCTTCGCTTCCTTTGTCCCGGCATTTTTTTGGGAAAGTTCCTCTGAAAACAGCTCTCAGGAAATTTTTCTAAGAATTAGCTGTTCAGGAAAGTTTTCCTTTAGTTTTCGTCGTCAAGATAGGTGGGTCTTTGCGATATTATTGAGTTTGGTTTGTTCTTTTACCTTTTTTTCTTCTAATACTAACCTAACTTGGGTTACCAATTTAGGATTCAGAGCATATCGGCAGAAGGGTTACAGTTTACCCAGGATACAAAAATAGCTTCTCACAAATTGGCCGTAGAAATAAAAATGCTTCTTGTGACATTTTCCTTGGAACTATGCTTACAACCTTCTCCTCCTCCCCGGACAAACTGAGTATATTTTATCAAATGGATCAATACGCTTTACAATATCTCGCTCTATTATTGAGATTAAATAAAAAAACAAGTTTTTTTTAACTGAAAGTAAGGAGCGACATTAAAACTTAAAACTAACAGAAATTATTGTGTATATGAAAGGGGCTGTCCCCTCCTAAACGCCTCGCTCTTTACGCAAAAGTTTTTTATTTTAAAAAAAACAGATTTGTGAGAAAGAGTCAAACTTTAGCGTAAAGAGCGAGGCGTTGAGGAGGGGACAGCACCTTTCATATACGGAATAATTTCTGTTCGTTTTAAATTTAATGTCGCTCCTTACTTCCAGTTTAAAAAAAACAACTTTTTTTTATTTAATTTCTGAACGTTTTTGAATTAATGCAGGTTTTGATTTTGGCTCACCGTACATGAATAATTAAAACGAAATTTGCATATTAATTTTTTTTGGCTAAATGGCTTTCTCGAAAGTTGTTTAATTTAATTTACGAACATGTTTATTATTAATAAATATGCATAACTTATGAATTAACAATAAACAGCTCTTATGAAAGTACTAAAAAAAACTTTAGCGTAAAGAGCGAGGTATTGATTAGGGTCGAACCCAATCATATACGTAATAGTTTCTTTTCGTTTTAAGTTTTGATGTCGATTTCAGTTGAAAACTTTGTTGTTTCTTTTTTAAATAACCCTGGGAAATCCGGCACCCCCTTCACAGCAATGTACCTTCCCCCGATAAAACTCCATGGAAAGATCCTCCCACGTAACCGCCGACCCCCTCCCAATACCAGAAAAAATCCCCCTGAAAACGTCTGTATACTTCCCAATAACCAATACTATATGTAAAAATAGGGCAAAGTTCATAACTTGCAGACCTTGCCCCGGGGACTGTGGGGGATTAAGTCAGCCTCAAAGACATAGTTATTGTATTTTTCTACCATGTTGAACAAAGTGGCTATCTCAAAATTTCGATTGGATGACTTTGGGGAAAAAATGAGCGTGGGAGGGGCCCTAGTTGCCCACCATTTTCGGTCACTAAAAAAGGGTACTAGAACTTTTAATCTATGTTTGAATGAGCCCTCCTGCGATATTGTAGGACCACTGGGTCGATACGATCACCCCTGGGGAAAAGAAAGAAGAATAAAAAAAAAACACAAAAAAAACACGCATCCGTGATCTTTCTTCTGGCAAAAAATACAAAATTTCACATTTTGGCAGATAGGAGCTTAAAACCTCTACAGTAGGGTTCTCTGATGGTATGATTTTCATTTAGGTTCTATAACTTTTAGGGGGTGTTTCCCCCTTTTTCTCTAAAATAAGGCAAATTTTCTCAGGCATGTAACTTTTGATGGGGTAGTACTAAACTTGATGAAACTTATACATTTGAAATCAGCATAAAAATCTGATTTTTTTTAATGTATCTTTTGGTATCAAAATTCCGTTTTTTAGAGGTTCGGTTACTATTGAGCCGGGTCGCTCCTTACTTACAGTTCGTTAACACGAACTGTTTCATATTTGCATGTTTCTCCTTTTTCTCAACTGTGCAATTTATCCTTTTCAAAAATGAGAAAGTAGATGGAAAATACACATCCCTGTTCATGTGACTGATACATATTAACAGAAAAACAATCTGAAACTGTCGTTCCATTCTCCTGTACAATTTACGTCAGGTAACACAAAGGAGGGTGCCGGTGAAAACGTTCTCGTGGCACTTCTGAGTGCAGTAGGCATGAATTGCGGCACACTACTGCTAATTTTAGTCATCGTGTCTGACCAAGCAGTAAGACATTTTGTAAAACATATGCCGAGATTGGACGGACTAAAGCCAGAGATGGCTACCAAAATCATGCCCGTGGGGGTCAATCCCCTCAGACGTACGAAGAACAGACCGTGGCACAAGAAAAGATCTCCTAGGGAGCAATTTGAGGAAGGCTCTTCTAAAAAGAAAAAACAGAAACATACAAACCCCATCTAAAAATACTACACCCAAGGGGGTACCAATAGCCCAGTGATTATTGGTGCCGTATTTTTTTAAGGGGGGGGGGGGATGTGAAGCTAATGAAGCTAATGAGTTGGGTTCTTGGGATGGGGGAAAACAATGGTGGAAATCTTGACAATACTGAGTTGGGCTCTTCTTAAAAGGGAAAACATAAACATACAAACCGTATCAGCACGCCGGAGGTGGGTATAATAGCCCAGTGATTATTGGTGCTATATTATAATTTTTTTTGGGGGGTGGGGGTGAACTGAATGGGCCTTAGTGGCCTACACTTTAACTCAGTTTTGTGAGACCGCCTACAATACTAATAACAATAACATAAAACTTTTTGGAATGTCACAGTCAAAATCACAAAAAAAGCTGCAGTAGGAGAAAAAAAAAAATCGTGAAAAGCTCTTTTCAGTGGCGGATCCAGGAGGGGCGAGGGTGCGTGCGCCCCCCTAGCTTAGTCTAAAGTAGTGTAATTTACTTAATTAACCCAAGTTTGCGTTAATTAAACTTGCGTCTAACGCAAGTTTATCGGATCAACCTATTTTGCGCCCCCCTAATTTTTTTATCGGATCAACCTATTTTACCCCCCCCCCTAAATTCTGGATCGGCCCCTGTCTTTTCTTTGGATTCTCATCCCTGTAAGTCTGACGCATAAAAATAAGAGAAGTTCCAACACTTATAGGCTAGAAATTGAGTAGCCTGTAGGGACTAAAGATTCATAATCAAACAGTTCGTGGTAAGGAACTGTAAGTAAGGAGCGATGCGGCCATGGGCGTAGGCAGCATATCGTCTAGGGGGGTAGATATTGTCTAGGGGGGGGGGCAGTCGATAGTGTGATCGAGTTTTATCAACTGCTTTTTCCAAACCATCTGCTTTTCAGCCATATCTAATGTAAATTTGAAGGTCTAGGGGGGCAGCTGCCCCCCCCCTGCCCCCCTCCCTACGCCCATGGATGCGGCTCAATTGTAACCGAAACTGTAAGCAAAGTTTTGGTAATAATAGATACATCAGAAGAATTAAAATTTGATGCTTATTCAAAATATATAAAATTCATGGTTTAATGTTACAAATCAAAAGTTACGACCCTGAGAAAATTTGCCTAATTTTTGAAAAAGTGGGAGGAAACCCCTAAGAAAACAAGTAATCTTAATGAAAATCACACAATGAGACTCAGAATATCATACAACTCTACTGTAGAGGTTTCAAGCTCCTATATACAAAAATGTGGAATTTTGAATTTTTTGCCAGAAGTAATATTCCAAGGCAAGATTGCCAGAAGCAAGTTTGTTTTCCCCAGGGGTGATCGTATCAAACCAGTGATCCTAGAAGATCAGGAGAGGGCTTATTTGATCGGATATTAAGGTCTAGTGCCCTTTTTAAGTGACCAAAAATATTGGAGGGCAGCTAGGCCCCCTCCCACCCCCTTTTTTACCCAATAAAGTAAGGTATATTGTAATATGGTTTTAAGAAGTCAGCTTAGGGATATTAAAAAGATCTAAGTAGTTAAAGAGGTTTTCAGGGCTAAAATTTTAGGCGTGATATTCTATGGATCTGAAATTTGGGGGTATACAAAGGGAGATTGCGATTAGGATTTTATAAGAGGTGGCTAGGGATAAGTAAGCATAAAAATAGTTTAGTAGTTAGAAGTGATTTGGGTTTGTTTTCTCTAAGAATTAGTAGGCTAATTAACATGATTAGGCATTGGGAAAATTTTTTAGTGACGCGTAGGGTGCAGGTGATGAAGGCAGCTTAATTAGAAATGTTGAAGGGGAGCTCAGGTAGGGGGTAGCCGTATTAAATTAAGAGTGTATAAGATCAGTTTGGACTAAATCACATGTGAGGGGATGGTTTAGGGCTCGAAAATATGGAGGGACCCAGTATGTGGATTAGTTGAAAGGATTTTACAGGACCAAGAAATACAGGCATGGCAGGTCCAAAATTCGCTTTCGAATTCATTGGGACTTTATTTTCGGTCGAAGGAGATTTGGGGAGAAGTCTTATATTTTAATGTGGGTTTGAAAAAAAAAAATAATATAGTTACGTATATCACTTGATGTGTGAATGTGAGGAGCTGAGTGATTGGAGACTTGATGTGTTTGGTACGAATGTTTATGATTTTGAGTGGTTGGTGGGTGTGTGTGCGGATGAGTGTCTTATGGACATCAGAAGCTTGGCACGATTCTTTTGTCTCGCGATGAATCATAAAAGTAGATTTCTGTAGGATTATGTTAGGATTTATGCGATTTATTTGTAATTGTTCTTTGTTTATATTCTTGCCATGGTCTATGGGCTTCTAGCGCAAATAGATTCTATTCTATGTTCGGGGATTCCATTTTCTCAAAGATCTTTTCTAGCATAAATTGTTTTTGATCGGCAACTCGTATGTTGGTAAAAGAAATCAGAACAAAACAATCGATCTTTTTAAATTAACTGAACAAGAAGAAATTTACCAAAAAACTTTACTTTTAAAGCATATCCATATTTTCAGAACTAACACAAGAAAACTTTCTACTATTCCTTCGGAATTCCAACTTGGTTTATTTTTACTTTATTCTTGGACCTAAGAAAAATAAACGAAGTGGAAGCCAAATTTTTCGGATGAAAAAACTTTTATGAGGCATTTCAAACTCGATGTATAGTAGATAAAAAAAAAGCCAGCATTTTGTCTGTTATTGAATGCCCTTAAATATCAGGAAATCAAAAATGATCATAATACACAAACAAAAGTTCAATTATAGTCAAACAGTTATTATAATAGTCAAATGGATATTCTTTTTATCATATTTAAATATTTACAAGTCTTTAACGGCTATTTCTTCAAACTTAAGCAATATTTTTAAATTCCACTTTTATCTTATTTGGTTCTCGGAATGCAGTACCCTATTTCTGGGGGTCTTTCTATGTCCTAAAAGCTACAAAAAAGTCTTTTTGGCTGGAATATATTTATTCAAAATTAGGCCCGACCCATGGCTACCGTTTTAGATTATTGAGATTATAGTCCAAGCAATAGCACTGACTTACTAAAGAGCGATACATCATCGTTGTTTTTTCTCTAAAACTCATTTAAATTGAGCACAATGAACGTCCTTAAAAAGGGAGGGGGGTATTCAATCACACATCAAAATTCGTCAGAATCTTTTTAAGGAATGAGACCGATCGAACGGCAACCTTAAAAATCCCATATAACCCCCGGCATCCCCTCAGTCCCACATAACATCCAATCCAAAATTCCAGACAAATATGTTAGTTAAAATGAAAAAAAAAAAAAAAATGTGCCTCCTGAGATGGCACAGTTCGTGCAGTCCTTAGGGCAAAGGTCGCCAATCACGCAAATAGTCTATACAAAACAGGGGCTTCATAGATGCATTTTGATATGAAGGCTAACACGCTATGCACAAATAATATCATTCATACAAAGCTTTGCTGTCTATATGGTTGATGGGCCCAAATCAATACCATTGAGCCATGCCTCTCCAGCTTCACGCCGAAACTCGCATTTAAAGGCATAGTGTACCTCGTAGCACTCGCAATCATTCAGGGGATATTTAGGGAACCGTCTTAAATGATTAAATGTAACTCATAAGAAATTAATTAAATAAGATAAATTTCAACCAAACGATAAAATTTACTCAATAAATACAATCACAAATTCCCACAAAGGCTCTATGGCCTATAAAGGAGGGACCAATGTCCGAGGTCAGAAATGAAGGCGTTTGTAGTAATTTCTATGTTCCACGCGAAAGCAGCGATTTTATGACATTCCAACAGGTTGTTGTCACGAAAGGATAAGATACTTTCACTAGATTTATTAGTTTCAGATCTCTACCCACTTACTAATCCCTAATCATTGCATTGCTTAGACGTTCTACTAGAGAATGGACTAAACCAGCTATAAAAAATCCTACTTAGGCTTGTTATTTGCATCTTTTCAACGTATTTTTGCATCTAAAAAAAAAAAAAAAAGATACACAAAGCAAATTTTAAAAATGTAGTTTGCTAGATGGATCAAAGTGAATCTCCACGGCCGAATGACTGTGGATCCAGGGAAGGGGGAACCCCGCCCCGCGAGATTTTTTTCTGGCGCCCTCCTTCTGTGTTTTTTTCTGTTTTTTCACTCTTTTTTTAAGTAGCTTGTCAATTCGTAAATTTTTGACGCCCTTGTCACATTGGCCCCCTCCAAGATTTTGCTCTAGATCTGCCCTTGCTAACGTTCAAAGATAAAAAAAACGAAGGACAGCAGAAAAATAAAGTGCCAAAAACTTGCCTAGGGAACATAGACCTACAGGGAAAATTAAATGGCATTCCTCACCCACCTCCTTAAACTAAGTACACTCTTTCGATTTATCTGATCCGTCATCCGATATTTATATATGGGAATAACAAGTCTGATCCTCTTTATTAAGGGCCTCAACTACCCCTTAAACTAAACCCACTACATCAATTGGACCAATCGGCCATGCAATATTTTTATCTGGTTCTCAAGATACTTACACGTTTCTGTATTTCCGAAATGCTTTATATCCCATTTCTCATTTTCAGAGAAATAGTTGACAAATGAACATTTAGATTCCTTTTGGTTTCAAAGCCGAGTTTTTCATATCAAACAGTTCGTGGTAACGAACTGTAAGTAAGGAGCGACCCGGCTCAATAGTAACCAAAACTCTAAAAACCAAAATTTTGATACCAATAGATACATCAAAAGAATCGCATTTTTATGCTGATTTAAAATATATAAGTTCCATCAAGTTTAGTCTTAACCATCAAAAGTTGAGAGCCTGAGAATAATTGCCTTATTTTCGAAAAAAGGGGAAACGTCATAGAATCTTAACGAAAATCACACCATCAGATTCAGCGTATCAGAGAACCCTGCTGTAGAGGTTTCAAGCTCATAACTGCAAAATGTAAAATTTTGTATTTTTCCAGAAGAAAGATCACGGATGCGTATTTTTTTTTTTTTTCAGGGGTGATCGTATCGACCCAGTGGTCCTAGAATATCGCGAGAGGGCTCATTCGAACCGAAATTAAAAGTTCTAGTGTCCTTTTTAAGTGACCAAATAAATTGGAGGGTACCTGGGCCCCCTCCCACGCTCATTTTTTCCCACGGTCACCCGATCAGCATTTTGAGATAGGCATTTTGTTACGCATAGTCGAAAAATCTATTAACTATGTCTTTGAGGATGAGTTAATCCCCCACATTCCCCGGAGGAAGGGCTGAAAGTTATGAACTTTGCCCATTGTTTACATATAGTATTGATTATTGGGAAGTATACAGATGTTTTCAGGAGGGATTTTTTTCTGGTGGGGGGAAGGGGTTACATGGAAGGATCTTTCCATGGAGAAATTTATCATGGGGGAAGGGAATTTTCCATGAAGTGGGCGTCGCATTTCCCAGCATTATTTAAAAAACGATCAGAAATTAAATTTAAAAAACAAGGTTTTTCAACTGAAAGTAAGGAGCAACGTTAAAACTTAAAACGAACTGGAATTATTACGTATATGAGGGGGGTTGCTCCTCCTCAATACCTTGCTCTTTGCGCTAAAGTCTGAATTATGTCCCAATTCTTTAAGAACGATTCCTGAAACACCATACTCGTTTAACTAGAACAATAATAAGCTTTTTTTAAGTACCAAAAAACTTTAGAGTAAAGAACGAGGTGTTGAGGAGGAACAACCCCCGTCATATACGCAATAATTTCTATCCGTTTTATTTTTTAATGTTGCTCCTTACTTTCAGTTGAAAAAACTTGTTTTTTATTTTGATATATATAAAGACTTACTCTTTTTTCTAATAAACCATCCCATCTTATTGCTTGATAAAGTATTTATCTACTGGAAGCCTAAAAGGCTTTCTTCTACAAATAAACGATCATTATTAGCAAAATAAAACCGAAATAAATTTTTGATTATTTCAACTCTTCCAAAAAATGCAAGTGCAAACGGAAGGGGGACCTGAAATCCAATTTCAACAATTTTTAGGCCACTTTTTGTTCGAATTGACATTTTTTTTTTAAATTGGCCCCTGAAAAATACATCGTCCGTCCCTCTACGTCGTGCAACATACTTTTTAAAAACTACAAGCTGCCCACAGTTCATGCTATTAATTAGCGCTGGAAAAAAAATTATAAAAGGAACCATATACACAAATAAATAAAAAAAATGAGAAAATGGCAGGAAAACAATGTATTCTTGGAAACATTTTCCATTGATGTTATTTACATAAAATCTTCTCAAAAAATACCGGGAATAAAACAGAAACTTTTACAGAACAAAAACAAGGTATCTAAAATTAAATCTAGACTCGGTAGAAAAAGGTCAGTAGCAACAACACTTCAGAAAACTTAGTCCAATGACCCATTGTTTTATTAGATTCTTCAATATACACCGCGAAGCATAAGTTGGAAGGACAGGGACAATTAAGTTACTACCACTGCTCCCCAATGGGATATTGTATTAGCATAAGGTGTTTTAAAGCATTCGATCCAATAATATATCAATGAAATACTATAAAATATACGTCACCACAAGCAAAAACACTTAGTTTCTTTAGATTTAAAATTAGAGGATTTTCCCAGTAGGGTTTACCCCACTGGCCATAAGGTAAGAGCCCTATTTACCTCACAAGAGGTAGGGAAGATTAACCATAGTTGGGGATAAATTTGTTTCAGTAAGTCTAGTCCAAGGCCCATCCAATAAAAGTTGCTGTTAAACATAAGCCAGATAAAAGCCAATTATTCAGCTGCTCTACGAACGGTTTTCAGATTTGACTTAAATAAATCCTTGGAATAAAATCAATTTAAACAAAAGGTTTAACAACCTTATTCTCGTTCTCCAGTAAGATCACTGAAACAAAACATCCGTTGTTTCGTTTTTAGCACAACCGTATAATCTTAAAAAAAAAAAATACAAAAAAACAACAACAGAAAATCGAAAAATAACAAGCTTTTTTCTTCAAAGGATGGGGATGTTCTTTTCAAGACAGGGAAAATGCAGACACTAAAATTAAAATACTTAGATTTTTTTCTTTCCGTGTTAATTATCTCTGTGTCAAATATTGGAAGGATATTACCATTTCTGATATACTCTTTAATAAAAAGTTATATACACGGTGCAGCATAATGGCAATTCACGTGAATGCAAGAAAATTCAGAAACTAAAAATCAAACATTTTGGTTTTGCTGTATAGGTGATTATAGTCGTCTCAGAGTCAGGAATAAAAATAGTATTTCAATTTCTGAAATAGTGCCTCAGGAAACATTACATTTACTGTGCAACATGGATTGCAACGTGAATTCAATTTATACTGTGGCGAAAAATTGCAAAAATGGCAAAAAATCACCGTTTGACAGAGTTGGTTATGGGGGAAAACCGAGGGGGCACTTTCCCTGGGCGCAGAAATTTTAGAGGTGCAAAATTTCAAATATATAATCTAACGGTTATGGTCATTTTGTAATTTTTGAAATTTTATTTTAGTTAAATTAAAGAAGAGGACGCAGTTAATAAATAAAATTATTCATAAATTATTAATTAATTAATTTCCAAAATTAAGACACAAAGAATAATTAAATAATTAAATGGTAATTAAAAATAAACTATTGATTAATTAATAAGCTGAAAATAATTTCGTTAATAAATAAAAACTTTGTTAACATTTGGCCTCAAACTTACGTGGGAGACAGGGAGAGGAGAGCTTTAATCAAGATTGTACCCCTGGCGCAAGAAAGACCAGAACCGCCACTGCCATTGAAATTTCACATATTAAGATCGTTCAAGTCTTGATGCTAAGATTAAAAATGATTGGCTATCTGCAATTTTTGCGATATCACAAATTTAGGAGCCAGGGTAGATAAAAGATAAATCTGTGGTTTGATTAAGTTGCACGATAACTACCGGCATATACTCCCCCAAGGGTCGTTCAACAACCACAGCAGTGAAAAGGATGCGGTTGACTTGACACGCCTTGAAACCTATTCATGCTATCGTAATTGTGTTGAGTAATAGGGGTTTCACATTGCCAATCCATAACTTAAGCTACTTAAGGTAAAAATATAAAACAGTCTATGATTAATCGGCAAAAAAAAGTCAACCAATCAGGAGCCAGTTTACATTCTTATGGATTTTAAGTAAACCAGTGTAATAGGCCTGCTTAGCCAATTTGAAGCTGCTATAAAAGTTGGCAAAATAAGCTATGACTTAATATATTGCGGCTTCCACGCATATGCACAGCTCTTCTTCTCGAAGCTACACAGCTCCTCCTCTTTTTCTTCTCCTCTTTTCGCTTAAAACAGCTCCTCTTCTCGAAGCTCCTCATCTTTTTCTCCTCTTTTTACTTAAAACTGCTCCTCTTCTTCTCAAAGCTCCACAGCTCCTTTTCCTCTTTGTTCTTAAAATAGCTCCTCTTCTTCCAACTTGGGGATTCAAAGGTTCTTCTCACGTCAACTCTGCCGAATGTTTTACCGCGGAAAAATGCAATTTTCTGCATCAAAGCTAATTGAGTCAAATGTAATTGTGCTTTTTCCGATTTGTTTCAATGAAAATAGTAAATATAACGCTTTTCAAAGTGTTAAGGGGCAACTACTCCCTCTTCCCTTCAATTTGCAATAGGTTTAAAAGAAGACTCGGAACGAAGTTTGTCATAATTATTAACTAATATGGACTATTAAGTCCAAATATATAATAAGTTTTACTTTTTTTTATAAGTTTCATGTTATTGCATTTTATATTAACCACAGCCCATAAAGGCTTTAAGTGTAACTAAATATCAAATCGCATCGCAAGTACATAATGAAAACTATGCAAAAAAAGGGTAAAGAATACGGCATTGGATTTTACGGTCCATAACCTCGGTGCTGATCTTCGTCTTATGGCCCTTCAGCGTGGAAGTGCAATGGGAGGAGGGCATCCCTTTGTACTTTCGCATATCCTTCCCTGTTTACCTTCCTAAGATTTCTCCAGATAGCCCACCCATTTAGACCTGGCTTTAACTCTGGCTGAGCTTAGAGTAACGTCACCAACTCCCGTCCAAACAAACTAACCCGCGACACTAAGCATTGTCTCATATTTTTTCTTTTAAAATCACTTCAAAGCACTTCAGCAAAGCAGACTTCAAGATGGGTAGATAAAGATGGTCCAAAAATCACCGTCATACTAAGTAAGAATTTTATAATTGTAAGTTCGGGAGGGGACGTCAAAAAGTTCAAGATAAAATTTTTCAAAGCAGCAAACGGTCATTTATAGAATCTAACACCCCTTCCACGCCCACCATTTCCACAAACACATCCAATCAAAATTTTGAGATAGCCATTTTGTTCTACGTAGTTGATTTCAAGATAGAAATTATGTTTTTGAGGAGGACACTCCCCCCAAAGCCCTCGGGGCACGGGTTGTAAGTTATACCCTGGGGGCATATAAGGTTTTTATAGAAAGCGTTGTCGTAGAAACTTCAAAAAGGGCTCATTCAATTGGAAATTTAAATGGCTAGTGCCCTTTTTAACAGTCGAAAGTGATTGGAGGGCCACTAACTCTTCTTTCACGCCCACCTTTTCCCAAAACACATCCAATCAAAATTTTGATATATTCATTTTGTTCAACGTAGTTGAAAATATGGAAAATCGTAGGGAAAACTGCATAAATAAAAATAATTTAGAGGCTTGAGGCCGCTTCTGGAAATGCTTTTTATTTATAAAGTTCGAGATGTTAGCGTGCAATATGTAATTTGATACCCCTGTGAAAGGTTTACACTTGATCGAGATTTTGGAGTTTTCGAACAACTGTATCTATCAACACTCATCTTAGTGTTTACATTTTTCATTTAGTGAAATGGTAGAATTTCAAGAAATAAGGTGATTTTTAAATGAAGTTCAATAAGTTTTTACTGGGACGTCATTTTCACACAAACTTAGGTGACAGAGGGGTAGCTAGGGGGTCATGAAGGGACGGCTGTCTCCTAGTGCAGATTATCAGGGGGCGCCAAATTGAGGATTTTTCGCCAATAGTATTATCGCCGTGTACTGATATTGTGGTAGTTATGGTCGGTCGGGAGGGGAAAACCAATATTTTCCCTGGGCGCTGAAAACCCTAGCTACGCTTCTGCTTAGGCGGGTACGATTGGGCACCAAATGTTTTTAAAAACAGAGCTTTTCATTTTGAACCCGACCAGATCCCGATCTAAAATGGTAGAAATTTAAGTCCGAGCAGCAATCAAGAATAATGGATTATATTACAAGCTAGAAACTGAGATTCAGGATATTGTTTGTTATCAAGGACCAGTTCTGTGCACAATTAAATAAAAAAAACAAGTTTTTTAAACTGAAAGTAAGGAGCGACATTAAAACTTAAAACGAACAGAAATTATTCCGTATATGAAAGGGGCTGTCCCCTCCTCAACGCCTCGCTCTTTACGCTAAAGTTTTTTATTGTTTTAAAAAATAAAGTTGTGAGACAGAGTCAAACTTTAGCGTAAAGAGCGAGGCATTGAGGAGGGGACAGCCCCTTTCATATACGGAATAATTTCTGTTCGTTTTAAGTTTTAATGTCGCTCCTTACTTTCAGTTTAAAAAACTTGTTTTTTTTTATTTAATTTCTGATCGTTTTTTAGTTAATGCAGCTTTTATTTTGGCTCACCGTCATTGAATAAATAAACAAAATTTGCATAAAATTTTTACTTTTCTTTTGCTAAATGGCTGTCTCTAAATTTGGTTCTGACGTAATTTACAAATTAACTTACCTAACGAACTTCTATAATCGTATATTTTTCTTCTGGCAAAAAACACAAAGTTGCACATTTTTGCAGATAGGAGCTTGAAACATCTACGGTATGGTTTTCTGGTACGCTAAATCTGACGGTGTGATTTTCATTAAAATTATTTCACTTTTAGGGGATGTTTTCCCCCTCTTTAAAAAATCAGGTAAATTTTCTCAGGCTCGTAGCCTTTGATGAGTAATACTAAACTTAATAAAATTCATATATTTAGAATCAGCATTATAAGCCTTTTGATACATTTATTGACATCAAAGTTCCGTTTTTAAAAGTTTCGATTACTATTGAGCCGTATCGCTTGTTTTTTTTTATTGTTTTTTTTTACGTATACGTTATTACGTATATGATGGGGTTCTCCCCTTAGTCAATACCACGCTCTTTACGTTAAAAGTAAAAACAAAATTTAATTCACAAACCCCTGAATCACAAAGGCCGTTTAATTAGAATAGATAGCTCTTTTGAAAGCACTAAAAAAAAATGTAGCGTAAAGAGCGAGGTATTGACTTGGGGAGAACCCCCTCATATACGTAATAATTTCTGTTCATTTTAAGTTCTACTGTTGCTTTTTACTTTCAGTTGAAAAAACTTGTTTTTTTTTTAATTTAATTTCTGATCGATTTTTAAATAATGCTTGGAAATCCGGCGCCCCCTTCATAGAAATATCCCTTACCCCAAAGAAACATCCTCCACGGAAAGATTCTCCCGAGTAACCCCCTCTTCCAGCCCCCCCCCCCACCAGAAAAAAATTCTTCCTGAAAATGTCTGTATACTTCCCAATAACCAATACAATATGTAAGCAATGGGCAAAGTTCATAACTTGCAGCCCTTCCCCTGGGAACTGTGGGGGATTAAGTCATCGTAAAAGACATATTTATTAGATTTTCGACTATGTTGAACAAAATGGCTATCTCCAAATTTTAATTGGGTGACTTTGAGAAAAAAATGAGCGTGGGAGGGGGCCTAGTTGCCCTCCATTTTTTTTGGTCACTTAAAAAGGGCACTAGAACTTTTAATTTCCGTTCCAATGAGCCCTCCTACGATATTCTAGGACCACTGGGTCAATACGATTACCCCTGGGAAAAAGAAAGAAAAAAAAATAAAATAAATAAACACGCACCCGTGATCTTTCTTCTGGCAAAAAATGCAAAATTCCACCTTTTTGTAAATAGGAGCTTGAAACGTCTACAATAGGGTTCTCTGATACGCTGAATATGATGGTGTGAATTTCATTAAGGTTCTATAACTTTTAGGGGGTCTTTCCCCCTTTTTTCGAAAATCAGCCGAATTTTATCAGGCGCGTAACTTTTGATGGGTAAGATTAAACTTGATGAAACTTATATATTTGAAATCAGAAATTAAATCTGATTCTTTTGATGTATCTATTGGTACCAAAATTCCGTTTTTTAGAGTTTCGGTTACCATTGAGCCGGGTCGCTCCTTACTTACAGTTCGTTACCTCGAACTGTTTGATAACTTTTTTTGCGTCTTCAAAATATGGCAAAATAATTCTGAGACTAGAAAGTTCAATTTTCAAACTATCTCAGTGAGTGACATGCCACGTGAGTGACGTGCCATGAGACATGGCCCGTTTTTAGGAAAATAAAAAGTATCCTGGAAACAAGAAGTGATTGTGGAAAAAGGGGCCTGAGCAATCAATCCACTATGGCAAGTTTAAAGTGGTCGGGTATCAATCTTCTTTCATCAAACATTTCACGTAACATCTTTAGAAATACTGCAGTCATCTCATCAACCGTTGGAGGAGGGGAACAACACCCTGATGAGTATTTTTGAGGAAAAACTAGCCTCTTATTTCTCCTTCTGCCCTAAATTTGGCATAAAAATACAAAACCATGTTTTTTACCCCTATTTTCAGTTTCTTCTGGGTAGTACTTTGGACCAAACTTGAGGGGAGGCGGGTCTCCCCTCAAACTTGAGGGTGAGGGGAGGCGGGAGGCGGTAGATAATTGTTCAACGAGAGGGGACGGGGTGGGGTTGATCTGATATCATCTGATGATCTGATCTGATGATCAAGAATTTTATTGTTAGGCCCAAATATATAGTCTTTTTCAAATTTTACTGGAAGAAGATAAATCAAAATTCTATCGCGTTTCCTCTCCATGGGCGTAGGGCGGGGGGGGGGGGCGGAGGCAGCTGTCCCCCCTAGACCTTCAAATTTACGTTAGATATGGCTGAAAAAGCAGATGGTTGGAAAAGCAGTTGATAAAAGGCCCCCCATCACACTATCGACAGCCCCCCCCCCTAGACAATATGCTGCATACCCCCATGTTCCTCTCCTTGTGCTTAGGTGAGTCATAATGTATCATTTAATGCTACTGCAACCCGAAAATCCCCTAACTCTGAGTAATATATTTTCATATATGTTACTCCACTGCATCATTAATTCCCCCCCTTTCTTGTCCTTTTTCTGACTTACCTTATCTTTGGAATTTAATACCACAGCTGCTTCTGGAGGAACTCTAATCACCAGATGTCGAGACTCTGCTGAATGGACAGGAAGCCAAACTCGAGCGGGCAGATTTAAATTCAAAGTTTGCAGTTCCGCCATTAACCGTGTTGTCTTGCCATCTTTAGTACTAACCCCTGCCAGCCTTTTCCCGACTGATACAAGGGCTTTCATAAACTCAAGCTGGGGAAGGAGCCGAGGAGCCTGAAAGATAATTAAAAGGTGATTACTTTAATATAAAAAACGAGGGGGTGCTGATTTCCCACCACTTGGTGTATATCTCGAAGCGCCACGTGTGGCGCAGTTTCGCCACGCTTAAAGCAGTTCCAAAACGATTGGCACACTCCCAAAAACGCTTGGCGCACTTCCACTACGCTTGGCTCGCGCCACTTGGTATACATGATTCCTGAGAGAGCTACCCCTCGACGAAAAAAAAAAAAAAAAAAAATCAAGGATATATCATAACACAACATATTCCTCAGATAATAACAGTCCAGAATAAAATAACATTTTGGGTATAAGTATAAGTGCTCACATGTCAGACCCTTGGAAATCAAGGATATATCATAACACAACATATTCACCAGATAATAACAGTCTAAAATATAATAACATTTTGGGTACAGGTATAGGTGCTCGCATGTCTGACCCTTGGGCGGGGGGGGGGGGGGGGGTAAAACATTTTTATGCTTTCATTTTTAATTATAGCTCAACCGGACAAAAGGTATAAAACATGCTGTATTTATTTAATGTTGTATTATTATTCTATAAAAGATAAGTAGTAACACTCTCGGCCAATTTTACAAGGCGAAAAAGAATCCTTTGCCTATGCCCAATCCGTGCTTGCCACAAATTAAATTTCTTAGACAGTTGGAAACGCTTGACTCGGCACTGAAAAGTACAATCCTGAAGTAAATATTTCCCCCAAGACGATCTTGGATTTATAATATGCAATAAATTTAAAACGTAAGGAAGACAAGTAATTAAGTGTTTAGGTGATACATCTCACGAACAAAAGTGCGAAAACAGAAAAATAAGGGGCGGAAGATATATTTTGATTTCAAATAAATGTTAGTGTTCTCTAAATTAGGATACCAAAACAGAACATTCAACATCAAATAACTCTCTGCAAGGCTATATGGCCGGGAGTGCGGGAAAAAGAAAAGAAAAAAAACAATAGACAATAAAACGAGAAAAAAAAACACTCAAAGACCCAACAGTGAATACCCGCCGAAAACCCATTCATCCAAATTACCTTACATAATTACGGAATCAAGCCGTAGTTCTAGCTTCTATCAGAGACATCAAACCCTTATAAATCCAATTGCTAGTTAAAGAATTGACAACTTATACGGGTGGGGGCGGTAGTGGCGGTTCTGGCCTCTCTTGTGCCCGGGGAAAATCTTGGTTAGCCCCCCCTGTCTCCCAAAATATTTTCAAGCCGAATTTTAACAGTTTTTTCTTTATTAACATTATTTTTAATTTAATAATTAACTAAAATTGTTTAAATCATTATTTGAATTTATTATTTAAATAATTATTAATTATCTTAATTTAACTATTATAATTTTTATTTTTCATTTCTTAATTTATTTTTATTTTACTAATTAGTTAATAATTTATTAATTATATTCATCTAGTAACTGCGCCATCTACTTTAATAATAACATTTCAAAATATTATATTATATTACTTGTTTGAAATTCTGCGCCCGGGCCAAGTGGTCCTTCTGTTCCTCCCCTTAAACTACCTCTGGCGGGAGGGAACTGATCCCCGAGAATCTGATCGGCTTGTCGTAATGATTATAACCGCTAGTAATAAGTTAAACGCAGGCTAATCGTCAGAGCTTCATGAGCTTTGAAGTTGCCTACCGAAAAAAAAAAAAAATCCAAATATGTGACAGTATATTGACATTAGAAAATATTTTTTGCAATTAAAAGTACAATCAGTTATGAGCGCCCTTCAAAGAATGAGAGTTTATTCGAATATTCTGCAATGAGAAGAACCAGTGCTTTAATAAATTTGATTTTTGGGCCCTATTATTTCAATCTTCTCTTAAAACGATTTCCTCCCTTTATTTTTGTAAAATATTACAGAAAAAAAAATATTTTACAAAAAAAAAATTAAAAATAAAAATATTTTACAAAAAAATATGTTACAAAAATATTATATTTTTGTAAAATATTGAAGAATATAAAATATGTAAAAGTAAAATGTTGGGATAATACTGAAGGAGGGAGAAGGGTGTAAATTATAACCATACTATAGTATATTATAACCATATAACCAAAACCATACTGTGTGCAAAATTTTAACAGTGACTGAACAGGAATCGATAGCCAAGTTAAAGTTCAGTTTTAATGCAGGAAAGACCAAGGGAAATATACGGGGAGGGACCTCGTCCTCCCCCAACTGTCTGAAGTTATGGCAACGACTAAAGTAGACAGGGGAACCGATTTAAAATAGAGTTTACCTTACTTATTTATCCAAATTCTACTGCAATTCAAGACAGAAATACATAGCCTAAAAACCCACCTTTTAATGGGCTAACATAAATTGAATGGAAAGTATTTACTGCTAGTTCTGATACACAATGTGGGAAAGTAGAATTGTGTAAATGATGTAATTGGATTTAATTCCAAAAAAATGGCTTGAGAAAGTAATTTTCTTTACATTGCATTTTTGCAGTTGTCTTGTGGTATAGATGTTACGTTTCTACAACAAATAAATCTATTCCTTGGGAACTTAGCCAAGAACAGAAAGTAGTGCATGCAAAAATTAAAAAAAAAACTATTTTGAAACTCAAAAAGAAATTCATATAATCTGGAGTAGAAAAATAAAACAATCACCAAAATATCAGAGTGACACCTTGAAATGAACTAAACTAATCTTTGTATAAATCCAATCAGAAAGATTGTACAATTTTGACAATTGTCTAGTTGAGGGAAATTTTGGTAACTTAGAATACAACTTAGAAAATTGATCGATCAGCAAAAATTCCTTTATTATTAAAGTAATTATTATTAAAGTATTAAAGTAATTTACTTTATTATTAAAAATTACTATTTTCGAGTCAATACCTTCGAATTTCCCTTCGTGTAGTGATGTCAAGACGCTAGGGATACATATGTATCTGTGCCTATCTCAGAACTATATATATATATATATATATATATATATATATATATATATATATATATATATATATATATATATAGTACTTGTGCACTATCTGGTACCCACCGCTATAACTGTATCAAGGAAACCAGACACGAAACCTGCCAAACGGGTATTTGCAATAGAGAAACGGAATGCAAAGGGTGGTTTCCATTGCGTTTACAATATTTAAACTGTTGTTTATTGGGGTTTAGGGGGGAGGGGGGAAGGTACCAAGGTTAGATCAGGTTACGTATTTAATACACGCTATACTTTATCCACCACACCCCCGCCCCTAACGTGCAAATATACAGCCAAATTTGTTTCTAAACTATTACATATTCATATATATATATATGTATATATATATATATATATATATATATATATATATATATATATATATATATAATATATATATATATATATATATATATATATAATATATATATATATATATATAGGATAGTATTACTATCCTATATGTATACATATAGGGATAGTATTGAATTTCCCTTTAGGGAATGGTGGCACACGATGGGCATTTTCCTTGGGTATATACCCAACTGTATGATACCCTTTGGTATATACTACAGAAGGACCGCATTTTTGTAAGATTTAAGGCATTTTATTTTATTTTAGCATATATTTTGTCAAATATAAGAAAAGTCCTATAAAAAAAAGGTCCATGGCGCTTTCCCAGATATCCCTGATTCGTAAAATTAAACAGAATAAGAAGAAAGAATATAATTGAACATGCAAAATGAAAATGTATTTTCTAATTAAATTGAGTTTCAACTAGCCTTGATATTCCTCGCATTATATCAGCTTATTTACAATTACAGTTGCGCATAAGGCACATATAGCCGTATATTCGTAAGGCAGTGCAAGAATGTTAACTGATTTGTTAGTATTGCAGAACAATTACGCGAATTGTTCATCATAGAAGGAAAAATTGGTACTTGCGTCTTATAGCCACCACACTCAAGTTCTATCGAGAAGTGAAGTTTGGTCAATGAAATAAAACAAAATATGGTGAAAATATAATACTTTATCAACAAAATTATGAAAACTACAACAAAGTAATATGGAAGGGGGGCCGCCCTGACCGCATTATATTAAATACGTAACCCAAAGTAACCTAACCTAAACTAATCTAACCTAATCAAAATACCAAATAAATATGTTAAACATATACCAACGAATTAAATACCAACGCACTAAAATCTAGCTACAATGTAGTTTCCCACCGAGCCAAAGCTAATATTGTGTGGTATAAAGACCATTAAAACCGGTTATTGTCTCATGTTGGCGATACAAGATCTTGAGTGTGGTGGCTATAAGACAAAAGCACCAAGAAATTAATTATAAATAGATTGATATAATACGAGAGAATGCTAGTGGAAGATAAAATTAAGAACATTCTTTCCTACTAAAATGTACAAAGTTGTCAGCACAATGAGAGAAAGACAACTAACCAAGGACCGTTGTTAAACCAAGGACTCATTGTACCGTTTAAAAAGTTCGGTTCAAACTAACTTTATATTGAGCGATTCAACGGGGAAATGAACACTTAAGCTCTGACAGAAGATGGTAAATGCCATCAAGCGAAAACAACTAAAGGATATTCAAGTCCAACTGGTATGTCTGATTGAAAATGAAACCAAAGAGAAAAAGACAAAGCACTTTCCTATAATTCCGGAGTGAAAAGCGTGCCTCAATTTCATTGGTTTTTCTGGTACTTGTAAATTAAACGAAACAGACTCAAGAATTACGCTTAGGTTAGATCTAAGAAAACCGGTTTTATAGCCACAAAAGACAAGTGATGGGCGATAGAATGCAACGGACTTCTATAATTTGGGCTATATATTTGCACACTAGTGTGTGTATGGGGGGGGGGCTAGGTTAGGTTAGAGGTGCTGTCAAAGTGCTTAACCCCCCCCCCCCCCAATATGCAAATATACAGCCCAAATTATATTATTAGATAAAGCAAAGGTTATATTTCATCACGATTAACCTAACTTTACTTCTTGGGTGTGTTTCCTTTAGTTAACAAGTACCATTTTTATTCTGTCTGAGATGCATTTCCGTAAGCGACTTTTAAGCCGGTAAATCTTTTTGAATTCCGGCTCGTAAGACTGATTGAAAACGAAATCAAGGAGAATAAGGCACTCATTCTATAATTCCGAGGTAAAAAAATGTGCTGTAATTTCATTGGTTTTTCTTTTGTCTTTGATGAGTTTCTGTAAGCGAATTTTAAGCCAGTAAAACGAAAAGGTGAATTCCACCTTGTAGGTTCTCTTTGTTAAATTATAAGCCAGTAAAAGCAACAAAAAGAAATTGAATGATTGTTTACTTTTTTAAAAGTAAACGTTCTGTTTCCTTGTGACGAAACTCTTAGACAAAAAAAAATACAAAGCAAATTTTACCCGAGCAACCTTTTTTTTAATTTAAACTTGATTTCTTTCCGGCTGGATAAAGAATGACGAAACTCTTAGAAAAAAAAAAATAATACAAAAGCAAATTTTACCCGAGCAACCTTTTTTTTAATTTAAACTTGATTTCTTTCCGGCTGGATAAAGAATTTGCCCCTCTGATCAAAAATAGAAGCAGCCGAACATTCACTAACAAAAGATTTTTTTTTGTGGGGGGGGGGTAACGTAAAACCCCTCTACCAAAGGCCATGTCCAATCCATCAGAATATTATTATGCATGGAAGTATATGTAACTGCGTTCAAACCTCTTTCTATCGAAACGAGGAAAGGGTTCCAAACTTGCTGAGAAGGGTATAAATAAAGAAAAGAATGGGAACCATATAAATCGCAGTGCCATAAAAAAAATTTGAACCCCTTTTGCAATCAAGTGGATTAATAAGAGTTAAACCCAGTGACACGTTATAAATTATTAGTTGGTAAAATCACATGCTATTCTCAATCAACTATGTAAAGCTCTATCTCATGCCCACTTACAATAAGATTTTACTAATGCCAAGATTTAGCTATCGCTAATTTCAGCCAATCAGATTTTTGATAGTACCTTTTGATTGGCTGAAGAATTCTATGAAAAGTTCCCTTTAAATTAAATTAGCACCAACTAAATCTCAATATTAGTAAATTTCATTGTGAATGGGACACTACCAACTTCATCGCAGAGCCTAGCAATACCCCTTTCAGGGGCGGGTCCTGAGGGACCGAGGGCCACCAAGATTTTTCTGGCCACCTCATTTTTTACCTTTTAAAAAATAGACTTGTCAATTTGGTCAATTATTGCACCTTGTCACATTACCCCCCCCCCCCCCCCAAAAAAAATGTCCTAGGTTCGCCTTTGATCCCTTTGTTTTCCCATTAGATGCAGGATTTAAGTAGAACTATTTGAGTTTCATATCTTGTTATTTATTTATGGAGAAAGTAGTTTCACATGAACATAGACTGAGATGTTCCCTTTGCATCCAGTGCAAGGGGAAACTAGCATCTAGCAAAGGCTCCGGATAGATTTGCCCCACGGAAACTTGCAGTTAAATTGGAAGTTCTATTTCCAGAAAATAAAATACAACTATGAACGTCTTTAGTTAAATTGTAAACCTAGTAAGGGATATCCGTGGCTGAAAGAGTCAAGAAAGAAGCTTAGTGGTAGAGACAAAAATTGACTTCTCTTTTAGGCGAGGAGTGTGGGGTAAAAAATCCCACAATTTTCAAATGCATCGTGTTTCATAGTCAAGGGTGCATAGAGTCAAAAACTTCGGGGAGCATCAAGCTAAGGAAGGTAGTTTTATGTTCAAATTCAAATCTCTTCGAAATTTTACTATTAACAGAGGTTATAAGCTACTTGTTGTAAATTCAGTCAAAATATTAAAATCGTTGGTCGTGATGTTCTGAAACATCTTAAATCTTCAAACATGTATGTAATAGCAGTGGTGTCAATGAACAAAAAACTAGTAGGGAGGAGGTTGAGAAAATATATTCAATTGCTAGTGAGGGCAATTTTTTTTTCATTCAGTACTTATGTATTATACGAAAAAAACAATCGAGAATTTACATCGCAAAGATCAGATAAGACAATAACCGGTTAGTTCGCAATGCATAGTGATAGATAGTGTCTCACCATGGATGTTCAAATTAAGATGTGGGATATGCCAAGGACCGAAGAACAGGTAATTATATTTTCCGGTATCTTTGGCATCCCACCATTATTTAAGATCATACTTAGCAGAGTACATGTGGCGGGTGGCAGTAAAGACAAAACTTATTTCAACGCGATTCTTGAGGACATTTCTACGTTCTGGGCACGTAACTCTAAGTTGTAGTTTTCACAGTTTTGCTAATAAAGTATTATATTTTCATCATATTTTGTTTTATTTCATTAGGATTAACCAAACTTCACTTCTCGAGTGTTTCTCTTATAATATATAAGTACCTTCAATTCTAATAGTGAAAATACAAAGAAAGGGAAATCTCAATGAAAATGCCCCCAAAATTATTGGTACTGGTTAAGAAAGCGGTAAGCGAACATGCGAACAGGTTTCTTTCAAAGGACAATTCCTATGCTGAGGACTGCAACTATTGATTTATCACTGCGTTTACAATATGTAAACTTTTGTTTTTTTGGGGTTTAGGAGCAAAAAAGGTACCTAGGTTAGGTTACGTATTTAATATATGCTATGCTTTACCCCCCCCCCCCCTAATGTGCAAATATATAGCTCGATTTTGTTCATAAACTATTATATTTCCATCCTGTCACCTCTGCCGAACTCCCATATAGGCTAGAGTGTCATGCTTGCTTTACTGAAAACTAAACAGAATGTTTGAAATAAAACCTTTATCTTCCCAGTTGATTTTAAACGCATTCCAAACGAATAGATTTAAAAAGAAGACATTATAGATGAAAATTAGTGGCTTTTATTGCTAGGAGAATCCTCTGATCATTTATGGTCACTCCCTAAATGGTCAGTGAACAATGCAAGCCAAAAGATGTACATATCAACATTCACAAATCAAGGAAAGGGGGTTGGATGGAGGCACCCGAGTTTGCATTTCAATAACAAAAGCATCCTTCAGACACATCATCAAAAGCCACTTAAATATCGTGTTTTGGCTTAGGGCAGTTATCTGATCACTTAAGACCATTCACAACATACAGTGGCGTCAATTCACGAAAAATACGGGGTAGGAGGAATTTATTTGTCAAATTATAGTTGGAGAGGGGGGGGGGCAAACTCGTCGTTTTTTTCATTTTCTCAGTAAAAAATACAGAGAAAAGTTTAAATGAAAATTTCTCAAAATAGGTAATTTTTCAAAAAGAGGGGGCACTCCCCACCCAATTAAGACCAATTGTTCTAGATTATTCACGGGTTGAGACACCTGTTTTGAACCAGCCATCGGTCCTATATTTTCCAGATAATTTGCATACTATTTAGGTTTTGACGAGCTACCTCCCAGAAACAATAGCATCCGTATACAGTATACCTCATTCTTCTCCTGGACTTAATTTTTGTCTTAAAAAATTCCAATAATAAAGCATATTTCCTAAATTATACAACATTGTGTAGATATTGTGCCAGATTAGAATTTGATACCTTTTGCTAATTCTCACAATCGGATGGGCAACAGGAAGTTGAAACTAAACACAGGATTAAGTCTATCGAACTGATAACTATAATTACCATCAAGATGTGAGGAAGCAAAGCGTGGAATTTACAAGATTACATTTGGAAAAATACGATAACTGAAGAGAAATAATGGATTTTTTTTTCCGGTATGATCAACAACAGAACCATAGTTCGATAGTTCAGTTTATATTCATAAGCTAGAATTCATTATGGAGAGACAAAAGCGAATCTAGGGCAAAAACTTCGGGAAGGTGGAGGGGGGAACGGGACAAAGGCGCCAATAATTGACAAAATTGACAAGTTTATTTAAAAAAAAGAGTAAAAATGAAAAAAAAAAGAATGAGAGCACCAGAAAAATCTCAGGGGGGAGTCCCACCGCACCCCCTGGATCCACCCTTGTGGAGAGGAGGATTCTTTACCACAGAAAATAATAAAGAATTTTATACGAAAATTAAAAGATAGCGTGGGAGAAATGGTAAAAATGGGGAGGGGCATCACACCCGGAAGCTTCCAGTGCATTTTTTTTTTATTCTGTACAGGCATATAATCTGTATTTTCTTTCGGAATAACCAGCAATGAAAAAAAAAATTGCGATGGGATCCAATAATAAAAACAAATTATTGGGTAGTTTGAATAAGAAGTGCCCATATATTCAAGAAAATTAAGATTTAAGGGGGGTCCTTACCCCAAGTTCCCCCTGAATACGTCCCTGCTTCAGTAAAATACAGAAAAAAACTGCAAACATTTTAACTTTACTACTATACATCAGCGACCTCTGTATCCACCAAAGCAGACTAATCCTAATTACATGTAAATTAAGAATGTCTGAAGAATCACTTCACTTGGCCAATTACTTCTTGGTATTTCGAAAAATAACATACTTTCTTGTTTTTCTAGCCAACGCTCTGAACTTACAAAAAGCCAGAATGCCACAAGAACCATTAGAGATGCTGAGCTATAACAACCACTATCGAATTTTTTAAGGGTAGCCCACTATCGAATTAATTAGCTTGATTTAGGAACGATTGCATGGGGGGGGGGCATTTCTGTGCCCATGCCTTCCCCCAAATCCTAATTTTTGGGCACTTCTTATTCAAATTTTGCATATTTTCATAATCCCCCAGAATAAAAATGATTGCTTACGTGTCTGGTTTGATTCACATTTTAGACTGCTCTGTCAAAGAAAGGAGATACTTGCCTTTTTGCAATATAATTCTTAAGAAGACAAAGAAAGGCGATATCTCCTTTCTTAACAAGAAAGAAGATATTTCATGTTATTAGGACGACCATTAGAACAGCTGATTTTTCAACTTTCTATTTTCTTAAAATCTATTGACATTACAATAATAATAATAGTATTGAAAACCAATCAAGCTACGATAGCACAACACTAATGTTAAACAAAATAACGCTGAAAACAAAAGACATAAATATAACAGAATTAAGGCATGAAATGGAAGCGTTTTATCAATTTGAAAAAAAAATATCACAGTTAACTATACACTTCGGTCTCCTTGTAGACAGACAGAAGTAGATACTCATTATCATTCTCAACCAGGCTCCCATTTGACAACTCTTGTCACTTGAACAAAATATGACAAATACCTTCGTACGTGACAATATAAAACGGTGTCAATTGGGCGGGGGCAATTGCCCTCTCCTAAGATCGTGAAAAACTCATTTTTCATCTTCATGTTTAAAAATCATAAAGCCCCTTCCCTCATTTTGAAAATACCTCTTATATTATCTTAGTTTTTGCAGATCGAAAAATTCTGGCCCCTCCTACAATTTTTTGAAATGACGCCGATTAAAATATACGTACAAATTTGGGGGTGGGGTGGCAAGAGGGCAGTTGCTCCCCTCCAATAATATGGAGAAAAAATATTATACATCCCATGCCCTTTGGCTATCCAGATATTGACCCCTCTTGCCCCCCCCCCAATAAAAATGCTGGAGATTCCCCCCTGATGACACTTGATAAAATATAACTTAAATTACCAAAAGTTTCACTTCACTTCTTATGGTGCAGTGGTACACTAGAACCAAAGGGTTAAGATCATGGCATGTTCACTTTTGTCATACTATAAGGTCCCTGTACTTTTGAAGAATGCCAATTCGTAACTTACTCTTATTCGTTAGTACCATTTACTTACCAATTCCTTAGTGGATTATGTTTCGTGCATTTTTTTCCTGCAGTATTACGATTTTGGTGCTTCATTGTAAGAACATTGGCGTCAATTCATTAAAACTTAGGAAAAGATTGGGGGAGAGGCAAAATGTATTTTTCAACATCTAGGGGGGTGCGGATTTGTTATAGTTTTCAATGCAATACCAAAAAAGGCATCTTCAATGAAAATGCTTTTAAAAAAGGTGTTTTTGAAAATATAGAGGGGATGGGCAAAAAAGGTAGGGGCACATGTCCCCCAGTTCCCACTCCCTCCCAACAGGTGCCAATTCGTAAGACAAATATCTTGCAGATTTTTCAATTCCTGAGATTCATCTCTATCCATTTACCAATTTCCATATTAGAAATTTCCTTTTTTTAGATTAAAAATACGTTGAAAACACGGGAAAATACTTAAATGTGGACGGAATATAAAAATTAAATACAGCCTGTAATGGCCAGTTAATACTTTTAATACCATCTTGATGAACGTTAACGCAGCTGTAACTATGGCAACACTCAACACCTCTATGAAAATACTCATGAGACGAAGAACCATTATGAATAATGCAGGACACTCTAGTCAGCTGCCACTCAAGAGGGTTCGAAACGAAAGGCAATCAATTGACTATCCCCTTCCATTTTTGAGGGTAATAATTAGGATAGGCTTTAGGAGGGCGAAACTTCCAAAAGCAGTTGAGTCATCGGTATTTTTGCAGCGATTCAGTGTCAGGGTGATATTTTTGAACCTTTCCCAACTTCATGCCAATAAGAAGTAACTTTATTTTCAGGTGAGCTTGATATCTAACATATGGCTACAAGTGGGACAGAAGGCCTGTGCGCAAGGTTTTCGGGTCAGTGTTCCTTCCAGAATACCAAGATGTTCTGGTCAGTAAGAACTACAGGACAGTAAGAAGTTAATTTATTTTCAGGCGAGGATGATATCAGAGGCATGGCTACACGTGCGACGGAAGGCCCGCGCGCAAGGAGGTTTTTGGGTCCGTGTTTCTTCCAGAATCCTAAGACGTTCTGGTCAATAAGATCTACATGACAATAAGAAGTTACTTTATTTTCAGGCGAGCATGATATCCGAGGCATGGCTACGCGTATGACAGAAGGCCAGTGTGCAAGGAGGTTTTTGGGTCCGTTTTCCTTCCAAAACCCAGATGTTCTGTTTCCTTTTTTAATTTTATCTATTTCTTTTTTTTAGCTCGTCATAAATTCCTTGCGGGTACCCTCCCCTTGCATTTTATTCCCTATGACAGTATTTGCGCCTTATGGTTGCTATTATCAAACACTCTTAAGAAAGATCATATACAAATCTTACAGCTTGAGATAATCAGATGCCAATTCGGTTGTCTGCGGTTACTTTTTCTGCTCATCGTCGGAATGATGTGATCCAGGGAAAAAAAAAATCAGAACTAGCAAGCTTGCGTTCAGTACGATTGGGAGAGATGTCAATTTCGAAAAGAAACAAATAGGCTCCATTACAAACCCTTACATTTTCTTTTTTAATACCAAAATATTTGTCAAAATTTGATAAAGATATTTGAATCTAAAAAAAATACCGAGAACTGGGAGATTTATTTAATGAAGGCTCAAAATAGATTTCAGCCGTAATTCTAATTAATTGGGATTATTTTGCCGCTCTAGGTAAACTTTTATAAACTTTAAAAGCAAAATTCAAATTTTACTAGTTTAATTACTGTCTTCAAGGGAAAATCCAATAAATATCGAAAAACCTAATGATTAAATTGAGAAAAGAACTACGGATATGTAGCCTTCTTGATGGACCTGCTACGGTTAGGGATGTTACAAAAAAAGAGGTCTTCCTCTCTAGGACCAATTTTGAACTTCCTTACTTTTGTTCCTCCATGGTGAAGCCAACGCACAGAGAGGACGAAGCATAATCACTCCGTGTGATGCAGCTGAAATACTTCTCAGCAGTGTTGCCAACGCAGTACAATTGCACCATTTTAGTACAATTTGGAGGTCCTGATACAATACGGTACGTTTGGAAAGTTTTTGGTACAATTAAATTTTCCATTACATGTTTGATTTACTTGATCCTTTCTAACTCGGATATCTGTTCAAGTTTTAGTTTATCGAAAATTTTCTTCTCGTTGCGGCTACAGTTTAACCTACTCTTCAGATCGTATAAATTAATCTCTTGTGGTACAATTTTATTTGAAAAATCGGTAGAGTTTATTTTAAAGCGTTGGCAACACTGCTTCTCAGTAATATACTAACGATGAGCAGCATTCTTTTCTTGACGAACGGAGAAATATGGGTATTTTCTATTCTAGGCAATTCTATATGCCTAGAATTGCCCAGTTATACATATTCTCGAATGTGTTATCCTACCAAAGCCATCCATAGATTACTTTAAGCGTAGGTTTAACAAATGTTAAAAACCTAGAAAGTACACTGGGCTTAGTTTAGTAACAAATAGGTTACATGCTGTGCCTGACCAGCGAAGCGTTACAAAAAAGGATTTTCTCTCTTGGCTTTCCTTTCGTTCTATTTTTTCAATAGTTTATGACGCTAAAGGCACTGACAGGAAGCAGGGGTAGATCCAGGGATGGTTTTAAAGGTAAGGGAGCCCCCAGAAGTTATTCTAATTACAGGAGTGGAGGGACGAAAAATATGGGGAGCCCAAGTTTGGTTGAAGCCGGGTCTAAATATTAATTCTGTATCCTCCCCTGAGAGGAAGTATGTATCCACCACTTGCTTTTTGTCATATAAATCTAATGCTTCTCAGTGGCATGCGAACTGTGAGCAGATTCTTTTCTATATTGCGCTTAGCAATAAGTTGTTGACTAATATTTGCCTAGCATTGTCAATTTATAATTGCATAATTTTGAGTTGTAAAGTTAGGAAAGAAAAGGGGAATCACCTCAATAGAAGGGGTTAATATTAATCGGTCAACAATTATTGAACAAACAAATATAAATTAGGGACAAGAGGAGATCAAAAAGCCATATAGACATGCTTCAAGTCTGTATCCAAGGGATTTATCGGGTTGAACCCCCTTCCCTAAAAAAAAAACTGTTTGCCCGACTGGTAAAAATGCAACAAAAATGTATACAAAACAAATTTTTGATGCGTTTTTATGTTTTTTTTTTTATTTGTCGGTTATTGGAAGCACATTCAAGAATTACGTTTAGGTTGTATCTCTGAAAACTGGTTTTATAGCTACAAAACAAGTGATCGATGATACAATGCATTGGACTTGAATGACTTATTCCGGGTTTATTCTACAGAAGATTGGAACTTGAGGTGGTTAAGGAGACAAGATACCTTGAATTTCAACTGTCATGTAATGGCACATGGAAGAGGCATACAGCGGCTATGCTTACAAAGAGTAAAGTAGCCACATCTAAACTTTATAAAAATAGCACCACCCTAGGAGCAAACAACTTGAGGATGCTGAAACAAATATTCCATACTATAATGCTCGCAAGTCTACATTACGAAGGAGAGATGAGGAATTGACCCTGCCAAGCAAATAGCGTTTCTAGAGGTTCAATACTTAGAAAAAAATGTCCACGGGTGCCAATTGGTGGGGGGGGGGTAGATAAAAAAGATAAAGATCCTCTAGAGCCACTAATCACGCATAGGGGAACGAATCAACGTTTCGGTTACTTTTTTGCAGGGACTAGTAGCAAGTCAGGCGGAGGAGGGCAGGGTAATCCCCTCTAGGTTAGGAATGCCTTTTTTGAAGGTGAACACTTTTTTCACCTATGATATTGTTCCAATAAAAATATAAAATTTTGCGAAATCTGGATAGGACATAGGCGCAAGCTTTGACTTGTAACAGCCCCATTTTCATTTAAATATTCTGTCGACATCTATTTGCATCAAATGACAGCAACAACCCTTTCCCGACTCTCACCGGTGACCTTGATGTAGCCTGGAAAGCAGGATTCCATTACAAAATGCAAAATGCAGTCTACATTACGAAGGAGAAATGAGGAATTGACCCTGCCAAGCAAATAGCGTTTCTAGAGGCTCAATACTTAGAAAAAAAATGTTCAGGGGTGCCAATTGGTGGGGTGGGGGGTAAAAAAGATAAAGATCCTCCAGAGCCACTAATCACGCATAGGGGGACGAATCGACGTTTCGGTTACTTTTTTGCAAGGACTAGTAGCAAGTCAGGCGGGGGAGGACAGGGTAATCCCCTCTAGGTTAGGAATACCTTGTTTGGTATCTTCATTGAGAAAATAAAACTGAGCCCTAGATTTGAGAAATGCATTTTCCAACCAAAATTATGCCCCCTACCCGGATATCTGCATGGATTGGCTCTTCAGATATGTCCTATATACGATGAAAAATAGTATGGTATTAAAAAGGAACTTAGCTCTAATTTCTCTGGAAAAAGACATATATAGAAAGGAACATAGCAATAAGTGTTTGGGTCAATAAAAACTTTTATCTGAGAATAGGCTAGCAAAAGCTGATTATGCTGAACTGGTTGAATTAAGCAAGAAAGGATACAAGGAGGTCTTATCGCTCATGGGCGAAAGAAATCACATCAATAACAAATAAATGGAGAAATACCTTGTTTTGAAAATGCAAATGCTAACTGTTTACCTGATAAGAGTGTCCCCTTTACTTGGCACCTATGGATGTAGGTGTGTAATACAAAAATAGCTATTTAATTAGACCAAACTCGGCAAAGATTAGTCATCTCCGAATATAACAATTCCATGACTTAAAAGGATTCTAGACAATTTTTTAGACAAAAGTTTAACAGTGGCTGTTGGATGGAATCCCAAATCATTTGATATTCCTTAGGTTATCAATTTAATTTCAGCTACATGCAGAAACATTTCCTGACGCCAAAATCACGCCAAAAAGGATCTTGGCTGAAACGTGAAAAATTACATATGAACACACCATTTAGGTTACGCAATTGACTGAAAACCTATAAACTACGTTTAGTATAAGTTATCCCCCTCTCTCTCTCTCTCTCTCTCTCTCCAAACCCCAAGCAAACCAATGCCGAAGCAGTATAGGAGGTCCAAGAAGCATAAAGAAGAACGAAAAAGCCTAAAATAGACAGTCATTAGTTTACTCAACTTTTTTAACTTGAGACAGTAGAATTTTTATCGTTCACAAAAAAAGAAAGACTAGAATTTTCTGCGTGGTGTTTCGATGAAGAGTGGAAGATTGTACTGTTTTCACGAACACTCAGGTTGTTCGTCAGGTTGTTCGTGAATTGAAGTTATCAAGTATTTTACAATAGGTTGTATAGGTTGCATCAAGACGCTGGGTAACTGTAGGACAGAGAAAAGTCAAGACAGAAAGTCCAAGTAATTGAGAGGCAAATGTTTAAATGGCTGGGGCACGGGTAAATGGCAGGAGTATGCATGACTCTCTTATTGGACACATACTTGTCAGGTTAGTTTTTGGAAAGGCATGCTCCCGTGACAGCAATATTACAATTTTATCTTCGGAGCTACGCAAATGCAAAACATCAATACTAAATTCCAGGCCTTTCTTTCCAGATGGTCGGCTCCACTTTCTACGGCGATGATGAAATAAAGGAAACTGTGCTTTTTTTGCAATCTAGTTTAGGCCCATTCACAATGAGATTTTTCTATTACATAGATTTAGCTAGCACAAATCTCGGCTAATCAGATGGTTCATACAATTTTATGATTTGTCTGAAAAATCCTATGAAAAATTCTGATTGGCTCAAATTAGAGCTAGCTAAATCTTGGTATTTAGAAAAATTTCATTATAAATGCGGCTTAGGGACAAATGAAAAGCAGAGCGTACTCGACTGAGAAAGGAAAAGGGAATAAGGAAATATTGGAAGGAAGCAAAAATTTCACGAAAGAGTAAATAGCCTGAGATAAACATGTTTTATCAAAGGTTTTTAGAAGCTTGTAATTTCATGACCTTCAGAACGAGGGTTCGAATCTTGGTGTAGCAAATCCCCTTTGCTTGGGGCAGGAGTCAGCGGTGTGCCTCTGCAATTAAAAAACCGTGAGTCTGGGGTGCTTGCAGTTTAACAAACCCTCATGTAACATCTCAATTTGAGATTCCATGTGAGGCGGAAAATACCTAGTGTTCAAGACCACTAATTTAAACCAGGTCCTAGGTCCAAGAACAAGAAGAAGCTCACAACTGAATATAGCCGAGAAAGAGCATAGGCAGGTATTCTGTGAATGGGGCTTTAGGATAAAATGAAAAGTATATCGTCCTCGAATAAGATGGGAAAAGGTAATAAGCCTCCCCCCTAGAGATACTGATTTGAAAGAGCTTGAACCTTCACTGGAGGGAGTAAAAAGCGATCTGAATAGAGTGTGGTGGCTTGAGGTAGCTGGATGCTGCGATAAGTTGTCAGTAGTATTAATAGTAGTGGAAGTAAAATTATAGTATTTGGGAGAACGTCAATTACTAAGTCATTCATAACATTAAATTTAAAATTTGAAACTTTACTTTGAATAATAATGTTTAACATAATAGGAATAGTATTTAAGTAATAATAATGCTGATAGTTAAATACTCTTTTGGAGGAGCCAACATACGACTCAGATCTGATAGTCTTGAAGCACGGCCCTTTCGAAAGACTCTTTTAAGACCATTGAGCATTTGTCGATAAAAACCAAAACCATTAAGAAAACCACTAGTGAGGAAAGAAAAAGGAAGAAAAACAGTCCACTCGACGGGTATTTGGGGAATGTTCCTCCCAGGTCAATCCAAAAAATCTCCATGGAAGACCTGCCAATCCCCCTTCAAAGGTCCGACTTGTGTGCATTTACGAGGAAGCGCATAAAAACAAGCCCGGTAGACTTGTTTAAGCCAGAGATCAGAAAAATTTTGCATCAAATCATGGCCAATTTTTCCTTCTTCCACTGAAGTGAATGGATAAAGCTTCAAGGACGAATCCTAGGAAAACGATAATTCACTTTGGAAAAAAAGGTTGGAAGAAAGCTGTTTGTTAAGTAGTTCCCATAGTGAGGATCAGATGGGCAACTTTTATTAGAACATATCTTGATCCACCTGATCAACAATGACCCTGTGATCCTCCCTTTGATAATAGCTTTGCAAATGGTTCTAAGCGATTCAATTTATTCAATAATTTTCTCCCAGCCAAACGACTATAAAATAACACAAAACGCTAGGAAAAAATAAAGAATAAAAAAAATGAAGAAAAATAGCTCAGAAATGTCATTTTTCTATAACATAAGTTTCGATTTTTCTCGCCACACATTAAAAACCACATCAAAACACTTTTTTCACCTTCAATATTGTTCCAATAAAAATATAAAATTTAGCGAAAGTTAGATAGACATAGGCGCAAGCTTTGACCTGTAACAGCCCCATTTTCATTTAAATATTCTGCCGACATCTATTTTCATAAAATGACAGCAACAACCCTTTCCCCGACTCTCACCGGTGACCTTGATGTAGCCTGGAAAGCTGGATCCCGTTACAAAATACACAACTATGCGCAGTAGCAAAGCCACAGGGGAGGGTTCTCGGCAGGTACGTACGCCTGCCTTTGTTTAAAGGAGGGCATAACTTCGAAAATAACATCAAAACCTGGCAAAAAATATGAAATTATAGGAACAATTAAAAAAAAATTAATACATGGGGTTTTCCCCAAAGAACTTTGCGTAGGTGCCTGTAAGTCCAAACCCGTCACTCTTAGGCCCAAAAACTTAACACTGTGTGTTTAAATTCTGTATATATTTTTCCAATACAATAGCCATATAGGATTGCCCTTATTTGCACCCATTCTCCCAAAGATAATAATCTGCATACTCTGATATAGAATCTTAACGACTTGATACTCTAATGACTGGTATTTATTCAGCACCTGGCAACAGTAAGCAATCATAAAAAAAGAGAAAAATAATCCCAGGGCAATATAACATCCATCAATGCTAGGTCAATCACCATTCAGGGGGAAAAAAACACTTAGAATGTTTCTTCAGCAGGCCCACAATAACAAGCACCGCCAGGCTATTCAAATCAAAAGAGGAAAAACAAACAAGAAAACAAACCAGGCGTTGAGCATTTATCGGACCGAAAGACATTCAACATTTGAAAAGTGAGGAACATTAGGAAGAGGCGAATTCCAACTGGGAAGAATATAGACACTGGAATAAAAATAACCTTACGGTCCGAGTTAAATAAATAAATCTACATGGATTTGGACATTTCTATTTGGTTGATGGTTCGGTTATACTGTTTGGTCCTAGGTAGTTGGATAGATGAGTAAGGTCAAAACCTCGTTCGAGTGCACATTTATCTCAATTGCTGGATTAGGATGACAGTCTTTTTCTTCTTCTTCTCTCTCTCTCTCTCATTTTTTTTTTTTCTTGCCAAGTAATTACCTCTAAAACATTATTGGAATTTTAAGTGCAGCCAAAAATGGGAAAATCAAATCAACCTTACCATCCTTAGTTGTTGAGGTAAGATTCTCATCTTCTGTGAGAGGACACGTTCTCCATACCTCCAAACAAGACGACCAAGATTGGAGTGGAAGTGGTCCTCTGAACACGAGGAATAGGGGGGATATACCCAAGACAGGCCCAAGACCGGTTCGGTTTTCGCTAAAATACTCTTCTGAAACTCGGACCCAATAGCCCAATACCCTTACTACCCACACTTACTGACTGAACCAGTGCACTGCAGAGCGAGTCGATTCAGTGGTTCGTTCATTCCGCTTTTTATTAGTGTGATAAACGTTTAATTTGTTGTTTTGTATTTATTACGTTAAATATATTGTAAAAAGAAGCGTAAATTAGTTGTGGTGTTAGCCATAATTACGATAGCTATATTTAATAAATTAATCTTGAATCACGGGAATTAGTAGGTGCAAAGAAAGGTATAAAAGTTCTTTTCAGAATATTTCAGTACAACAGTAGTATGGGCTTAATGAATTTTTGAAAACATTTGAAATCCTTAGCGAAACCAAAAACTAGAAATTTTAAAGTCTGTTTTCAAACGATTTTTTTTTAGTTTCCGCTCATATACCCCAAAAAGAATTGGAGACACTGTGCCAAAACATATCTCTAAATAGAAAGTAGAATCCAACATGAAGCACTCACTTTTTTTTAAGTTTGATTATTTTTTTTATTCTCTTAGTTTGGTTCGAGCGTATTTTTCCAAACAATTTCAGTCAGTTTTTTTTTTATCAGATTTGTTTATCTTTTTAAATTTTGATAGCCCATTAATTTCAGCGATTGCCAATTAAAATACTTCAAATTCTATATTCCTTCCAATGATTCAGGCCTCCCATGCCCAAAAGTACTGGACTTACTACTAAATCAATGAAAATACCAGAAGAAAGGAAAAAAAACACAATTTTTGAGTTTTTTAAGGTATAATACGAAAAAAAATTATTTTTAAGAAGTAAAGGGAGAGATCCGAACTTAAAATGCATTGAAACTACCAAAAGTAAATTTTAAACTGCAAACTTTTAGGTTGATTGAATGGGCGCTTTACAAAGAACATATAACTTAGGAATTTTTTGGAGTTCTTTTAAACCCTTCACGCGAAGTGTCCTCACCTGAGTACGTCAACTTCTCGATTTAATTTGTACCGCTAGGTAGCTCGTAACGCTTTTGTGGTGATATCTGTAGTTTTGCACAAGTCAGTCCTGCGTGCCATCTTTTTTTCGCTTTAGTCCAGGCATAGACAGAATTTTGGAGATTTTTCTTGGATTTATCATGTCAGATAGAAGAAGAAGTCCTGAACCAGGTAAGAGTTGAAATTTTATAACTGGGTAAGTATAAAATCTGAGGTATTTGTGTTTTTTTAGCATGAATAATTGAATGTTTGACAGTAATAGAGAAAACTTTTTCGAATGGCTGCGACTTTTTTTGGTTAGAGAGCGCTGGTATAAAAAGTTGAGTGTTCTCATTTGAGGACAGTGTGCATAAGTTGATGTTTTTCACCAGAAAGAGACGAAGCAACAAGGAACGATCTGTGGGACATCTAGCCGGCTCAAGAATATATCTTCATGTCGTTAAAAAAAAAATGCAGAATGCAGATGTCAAACAAGTTTCGAAGGACATCTGCAGTCTTATTTTTCGTGTCCTCAGCTGAGGACAGTGTGTAACGGAAGATATAATACTAACTGTGACTAGTGTGCACAGTTTATAGAATATACCAGTAAGTTTATCGCAGATCATTTCTGGTCTTCGTTCTCGGTGCGAACAAAAAGCTCCTCCCACTTATTTCTGCATTAGCGGGATCGATGTTTCCGATTGTTTGCAACAAAGTGCATTATTCGTAATAGCGGGTTTCCATTTGTTTCCGATTAGATCACAGTCTGACTTGTCTACCCATGAAAAGATCTGACTTCGCTTGTGTTTATATCTGCAAAAACGTTCTCCGGAGCACTCGCACCCCGGTCCGGGTTTTTATAATGGGTGAGATAGAGAATGATCATACTGGATAATTCTATAAACTGTGCTAGTGTGATACCAGCTGGTGCTTATTGCTCTTTCTCGTCCTTGTCTAATAGTTCCTTTTTATAGGACCCTCTAGAAGAAGTCGGCGCATCCAAAATGAAGGTGAAATCCGGGATATCTTCGAGATTGACATTGAGCAGCCTGAAAGGGAGGACTTATCTGATAGCGAGGAGGAGGAAGCATACGTGCCTAATGACGGTGAAGAAACTCCTGAAGAAGAAGACACCCAAGATTCTGATATCTTAGATGTTGAGACACGACAGCCCGCTGCAGAGACAGGGAAAAAACAGAAAAGGAACTTCCGTTACTATAAGAGGCCCTTTCCCACCAACAATGGCAAGTGGAACCCTCCTACAACAGCCTTAGCCTCTGATGACGACGAAGACCTTGACCCGATTGTTTACTTTGATAAGTATTTTCCTGAAGAATTTTATGAGAGGTTTGCCAACTACACAAACTTGTACTCCATACAGAAAAATGGAGTGAGCATTGGTACCAGTTGAGAAGAGATCAAGAGACTCGTTGGCATGCATGTTGCAATGGGTGTCTTCAAGTTCCCGAGATATAGGATGTTTTGGTTCCCAGCCACTAGGATACCCCTGATTGCTGACGTCATGAATGTAAATAGGTTCCATCGTCTACGGACCTCATTCCATGTTGTTGACAATTTGAATGATAGGAATCCGAACGACCGTTTATGGAAAATTAGACCAGCAATTGATACGGTCTTGACACGAGTGCGTCAACTACCACAAATAGAAAACCTGTCAGTGGACGAGCAGATGGTACCATATACAGGCAATCTTGAAATAAAACAACATATAAGAGGTAAACCCTGTCCATGGGGCGTCAAGGTCTTTCTCTTATGTACTTCGGGTGGTACCGTGCTAAATTTTGAAGTTTACCAAGGGAAGAATACACAAATCTTGGAATACTTTAGAAAATATGGTCTGGGAGCTGGTATAGTCCTCCAGCAGGTGAATGCGATCAATCCCTCGCAATACACAAAAGTGTATTGTGACAATTTCTTTACTTCAATCGACCTTCTTCTAGAGTTGAAAGAAAAAAGAGTACTTTGCACGGGTACTATCCGGGCGGATAGAATCCGAAGTGTGCCACTCGAAACCGAGAAAGACCTGAAGAGAACAGGAAGGGGCAGCTTTTCTGAAGTAGTTGGGGGTCAAGATGGATTTGTCTTGGTACGCTGGCTGGATAACAGCAGTGTGCAGCTAGCTTCAACATATGTGGGTGGAGGTGAGGTCAAAGGCTGCAAAGAAAAAGATAGAAATCGCACAACCACAGATTGTCAAGGAGTACAACAGAAGAATGGGTGGAGTTGACAAAATAGACCAGCTTTTGTCTTGTTACAGAACATTCATCCGATCAAAAAAGTGGACCCTCAGAATGATTTTCCACATGGTGGATCTTGCTGTTTGTAACTCATTGCTAGAATACACGAGTGACTGTGATCGACTAAAAATCAGCAACAAAAGCCGTCTTGACCTACTTTCCTTTCGTCTTGACGTTGCAAAGGCTCTCATCCACGCTGCTGTTCCAGGCAAGAAGCGAGGCAAGCCAAGGACTTCACGTGACTTGGATTCTGACGAAACAGAGAAAGGTCTTGGCGAGCCGTCTAAAAAAAGGAACAGGATTTTTGTGCGCCCCGGACGGAGCGCTCGGTTTGACCAGACGGCTCATTGGCCAGAAAAGACCGACAAGCACAATCGTTGCAATAACTCACCATGTGTTATGAAGACTCGTACAATGTGTTCGAAATGCAAAATCCCTCTGTGTAATGTCAATGGGCGCGATTGTTTTGGTGAATTTCACGCTAAGTGATTAGTTGTATGCTTATTCAGCACTTACCTTTTGTACGCTTTTTACCAAAAATATAGCCGATTTTGATCAAGTGAAGCACACTGTCCTCGACTGAGAACAAATCAAAAATCAGGTTTGCCATCACTGGTTCAGCTAGAAACTTTTACCCCTTGTATTTTAGCTATGTATCATTAACCCAACAAGATTTCAGATTTTTTCCCTTCGGGAAAAAATCGCGCGTGAAGGGGTTAAGATATAATACGAAAAAAGCTTCTTTTTAAGAAGTAAAGGGAGAGATTTGAACTTAAAATGCATTGAAACTACCAAAAGTAAATTTTAAGCTGTGAACTTTTCGGTTGATTGGATGAGCGCTTTACAAAGAACATATAAATTTGGAAAAACCATGTTGGTGAATATATATAGAGACTTACTAGGTGAGAAGAGGGGGGGGGTCAAAAGTAACAAAAAAGAATTTACGAAAAAAAAATATTTTTAAGAAATAAAGGGAGAGATCCGAACTTAAAAGGCATTGAAACTACCACAAAAGTAAATTTTAAGCTGCAAACTTTTAGGTTAATTGGATGAGCGCTTCACAAAGAACACATAAATTAGGAATTTTTTTGAGTTCTTTTAAGGTATAATACGAAAAAAACTTCTTTTCGAGAAGTAAAGGGAGAGATTTGAACTTAAAATACATTGAAACTACCAAAAGTAAATTTTAAGCTGCAAACTTTTAGGTTGATTGGATGAGCGCTTCACAAAGAACACATAAATTAGGAATTTTTTTGAGTTCTTTTACGGTATAATACGAAAAAAAACTTCTTTTTAAGAAGTACAGGGAGAGATCCGAACTTAGAATGCATTGAAACTACCAAAAGTAAATTTTAAGCTGTAAACTTTTAAGTTGATTGGATGGGCGCTTTACAAAGAACATATAAATTAGGTAAACCAAATTGTTATGTTGACAATTTTGATACGCTAACCATATTGATGCATATATAGACTTAGTGGGAGAGAGAGGGGGGGTCAAAAGCAACAAAAAAGGATGCATTACATTTAAAAATGAGGAGGGAGTCGTAAAAATCTCGACATTCGGGGAGAGGCTAGATAGCTTCTCCACCTGTTTGCGTCCCTGATCATGCTTTTTCTGATTTTTAGTCTTTTTCACCTTTTGAAAAACCGTATGAATTAAAATTTACAACCAAAATATAATGCCCCTTGCAAGAAATATTTAAGAGTCACGGCCTACTCTTTACCTCAGAAGGTGCACCGATTGAGGGAGGATAAAAAATTGTGTTCTTTAGTTACAAACAGAGCTTAATATATAAGTGTAAATTCCAAAAATAATGATTCCTCCCGCAAAATAAAAAATTACCCCCCCCCCCTCAGTTCACTTATTACATTTTGGAATCGAAAAACCAACAATTGCATAGAGAATTATAGAACTATTTTTCTCTCTCCAATTAACGATTCGCTAAGAAACTATTAGGAAATGGGAATTGGAACATAAGAATGGGAAACAAACTTACACCACATTTACATGACATTTCTCTTCCCACTAATTCATTGAGGACACCAACAGATGAATCAGAGCAAGAACAGCCGTTGTCAAATGCTTTCCCCGTAGATAAGTCACCCACACAGCTTTTCGTGCTCCCTAAAATTACAAGCAATGTATAGCTCTAAAAAAGGAAGAAAAAGCTCTAAAAAGCTCTAAAAAGGCTAAATAGCTCTAAAAAGCTCTAAAATAGCTCTAAAAAGGAAGAAAAAGGTGATACTTTAGGGAATTAATTAAAAAAACTTTTTCCACAAAATAAGCTTTTTAAAGAAAAGTAAAGAACTCCATTAAACAAAAATGAGCAAAAATAAAATCAAATAATCTACCAAGCGTGAAACTACCACAAATCAGCATTGATAAATAAATGAAACCCAAAACGAACAGAAATTACAATAAATAACCGAGTCAAACCCAAAACGAGCAGAAATTAACATAAGTTGGGCGCAAAACCCCTATGCCTTCCCAAGGCCAGAACAAAATTTGCACTTTACTGAAAAAATATAAATCTTTTTACTTTTGTAACTTTAATAAATCAAATGATATTAACATTTTGATTACTAAATATCAGTATATGTACATTAAACTGACAATGCACATACATTTCTATTTTTTCAGTAAAGTGCAAATTTTGTTCTGGCCTTGGGAAGGCATAGGGGTTTTACGCCAAACTTATGTTAATTTCTGCTCGTTTTGGGTTTCATTTATTTATCAATGCTGATTTGTGGTAGTTTCACGCTTGGTAGATTATTTGATTTTATTTTTGCTTATTTTTTTAATGGAGTCTTTACTTTTCTTTGAAAAACTTATTTTGTGGAAAAAGTTATTTTTAATTAATTTCTGTTCGTTTTATATTGACATAGTCTTTTCAGGGAAAAAGAAAATAACACTTTAAATCTTTTCGTTTTTTAAGACTTTATAGTTTGGCCTGCTATTTGTATGCTGGAGAAAAATTTTCAGCAATTTTTAACAACATACGCCCTTTTATAAATTTGGACACAAATAGTACTGTTTAATTTAGTTTCATACCTCCTCTAGTTGATCTGAAATGGGAAACTTGATACCATTCGAAAAAAAATCTGTTTACTTTCTTTGATAGCTTGGATACACTTACGCTATTTTGATTTGGTTAAATTTTAAGAGCAGAAGTAGCCCCAAAAGTTTGAATATAATACCCTCAGTCGTTCCTGGGATATTGCTGAGAGTAGAAAGGCCTTATTGACTCCGGGACGAACCACGTGGTTTTTGGTTTTCTCACTGAGAAGGAAAAAACGGAATTTTTCTCACTTGAAAAAACTGGAATTTTCTCACATTTATGGATGTTTTTTGGACGGTTATGAGTGTTGGTCAATTTATTTGATGTTTTTCTCGGATGTCAACATCAATTTATGTCTGTTTTATGGTTTTTGTCAGTGAGAATGAAAAACAGTATTTTTCTCACTTTGATAGATGTTTTCTGGATTATTGAGTCTAATATCACCTGTCAGAATTGTTTCCGGGGAAGTTAATTAATGTCTGACAGATGACGTCAAGTTAATTAATGTCTTTGATGTATTTCCAAAGAGAATTGTTTCCGGGGCAAAGTTTAGATCACACGTGACAGATGATGTCATGATTGATTGATTTGTCACGAAAGGGGAATTAATTTGTTGTTTCTAAGGAGAATTATTGATTCACGAAAGGGGAATTAATTTGTTGTTTCCAAAGAGAATTGTTTCCGAGCGAATGTCTATTAATGTCTTTGGAGTTCTACCAAGAGAATTGTTTCCGGGTGAATGTTTTGATCTTAGCGATGAAGTGATTAGCGCGCGAAAGGGTTTCTTAGTAATTTCAAATGTAAAAGCACAGGGATGCCAAAAACAAAAGGAACTCGCAGAAATTACGTTTAGGGATTATTTGGGCGAAACCGTTTTAGACATTTTAGGGAATTATTTCGGCGAAACAGTTAGAGACATTTTAAAAGATGATTTTCGAAGATGTTTTAGAAGAGAATTTGAGGGTGAAACTCTGTGGTCATTATAGTAAACAAGTTGTATTTGAACAGTGTTGTGAGGTCCTCTACCCCGACCCCAAAGGGCTCCGATCCCCCTACCCCAACCCCAAAGGAATCCCCCCGGCCCCCAAAGGTTCCCCCAGGCTCCCAAAGGGATCCCCCGGGCCCCCCAAAGGGCCCCGGCACCCCAAAGGCCTGATTTCTCAAAGTTCATTTTGAATTTCTTTCGTTGAAATGCAAGAGTTGGAATATTTCAGTAGCGTTTGGTTGTGGTTTACCTTGTCACAGTTACATTTTCTTGATTTTTCAAAGTTCATTTTGAATTTCTTTCATTGAAATGCAAGAGTTGGAATATTTCAGTAGTGTTTTGTCGTGGTTTACCTTGTCACAGTTACATTCTCTTGATTTTTCAAAGTTCATTTTGAATTTCTTTCGTTGAAATGCAAGAGTTGGAATATTTCAGTAGCGTTTTGTCGTGGTTTACCTTGTCAAAGTTACATTCTCTTGATTTTTCAAAGTTTATTTTGAATTTCTTTCCTTGAAATGCAAGAGTTGGAATATTTCAGTAGTGTTTGGTTGTGGTTTACCTTGTCACAGTTACATTCTCTTGATTTTTCAAAGTTCATTTTGGATTTCTTTCATTGAAATGCAAGAGTTGGAATATTTCAGTAGTGTTTTCTCGTGGTTTACCTTACCACACTTACATTCTCTTGATTTTTCAAAGCTCATTTTGGATTTCTTTCGTTGAAATGCAAGAGTTGGAATATTTCAGTAGTGTTTTGATGTGGTTTACAGTGTCACAGTTACATTCTCTTGATTTTTCAAAGTTCATTTTGAATTTCTTTCATTGAAATGCAAGAGTTGGAATATTCCAGTAGTGTTTTGTCGTGGTTTACCTTGTCATAGTTACATTCTCTTGATTTTTCAAAGTTCATTTTGGATTTCTTTCGTTGAAATGCAAGAGTTGGAATATTTCAGTAGCGTTTTGTCGTGGTTTACCTTGTCACAGTTACATTCTCTTGATTTTTCAAAGTTCATTTTGAATTTCTTTCATTGAAATGCAAGAGTGGGATTATTTCAGTAGTGTTTTGTCATGGTTTACCATGTCACAGTTACATTCCCTTGATTTTTCAAAGTTCATTTTCGATTTCCTTCGTTGAAATGCAAGAGTTGGATTATTTCAGTAGTGTTTGGTCATGGTTTACCTTGTCACAGTTACATTCTCTTAATTTTTCAAAGTTCATTTTGAATTTCTTTTGTTGAAAAGCAAGAGTTGGAATATTTCAGTAGTGTTTGGTTGTGGTTTACATTGACACAGTTACATTTTCTTGATTTTTTAAACTTCATTTTGAATTTCTTTCATTGAAATGCAAGAGTTGGAATATTTCAGTAGTGTTTTGTCGTGGTTTACCTTGTCACAGTTAAATTCTCTTGATTTTCAAAGTTCATTTTGAGTTTCTTTCATTGAAATGCAAGAGTTGGATTATTTCAGTAGTGTTTTGTCATGGTTTACCTTGTCAAAGTTACATTCTCTTGATTTTTCAAAGTTCATTTTGAATTTCTTTCGTTGAAATGCAAGAGTTGGAATATTTCAGTAGTGTTTGGTTGTGGTTTACCTTGTCACAGTTACATTCTCTTGATTTTTCAAAGTTCATTTTGAATTTCTTTCATTGAAATGCAAGAGTGGGATTATTTCAGTAGTGTTTTGTCGTGGTTTACCATGTCACAGTTACATTCCCTTGATTTTTCAAAGTTCATTTTCGATTTCCTTCGTTGAAATGCAAGAGTTGGAATATTTCAGTAGTGTTTGGTCATGGTTTACCTTGTCACAGTTACATTCTCTTAATTTTTCAAAGTTCATTTTGAATTTCTTTTGTTGAAAAGCAAGAGTTGGAATATTTCAGTAGTGTTTTGTCGTGGTTTACCATGTCACAGTTACATTCCCTTGATTTTTCAAAGTTCATTTTCGATTTCCTTCGTTGAAATGCAGGAGTTGGAATATTTCAGTAGTGTTTTGTCATGGTTTACCTTATCACAGTTACATTCTCTTAATTTTTCAAATTCATTTTGAATTTCTATCGTTGAAATGCAAGAGCTGGAATATTTCAGTAGTGTTTTATTGTGGTTTACCTTATCAGAGTTACATTTTCATGATTTTTCAAAGTTCATTTTGAATTTCTTTTATTGAAATGCAAGAGTTGGAATATTTCAGTAGCGTTTTGTCGTGGTTTACCTTGTCAGAGTTACATTTTCATGATTTTTCAAAGTTCATTTTGAATTTCTTTCGTTGAAATGCAAGAGTTGGAATATTTCAGTAGTGTTTTGTTGTGGTTTACCTTGTCACAGTTACATTTTCTTGATTTTTCAAAGTTCATTTCGGTTTTCTTTCGTTGAAATGCAAGAGTTGGAATATTTCAGTAGTGTTTTGTCGTGGTTTACCTTGTCACAGTTACATTCTCTTGATTTTTCAAAGTTCATTTTGGATTTCTTTCGTTGAAATGCAAGAGTTGGAATATTTCAGTAGCGTGTTGTCGTGGTTTACCTTGTCACAGTTACATTCTCTGGATTTTTCAAAGTTCATTTTGGATTTCTTTCATTGAAATGCAAGAGTTGGAATATTTTAGTAGTGTTTTGTTGTGGTTTACCTTGTCACACTTACATTCTCATGATTTTTCAAAGTTCATTTTGGATTTCTTTCATTGAAATGCAAGAGTTGGAATATTTCAGTAGTGTTTTGTCGTGGTTTACCTTGTCACACTTACATTCTCTAGATTTTTCAAAGTCCATTTTGAATTTCTTTCATTGAAATGCAAGAGTTGGAATATTTCAGTAGTGTTTTGTTGTGGTTTAGCTTGTCACACTTACATTTTCTTGATTTTTCAAAGTTCATTTTGGATTCTTTCATTGAAATGCAAGAGTTGGAATATTTCAGTAGTGTTTTGTCGTGGTTTACCTTGTCACAGTTACATTCTCTTGATTTTTCAAAGTTCATTTTGAGTTTCTTTCATTGAAATGCAAGAGTTGGATTATTTCAGTAGTGTTTTGTCATGGTTTACCTTGTCAAAGTTACATTCTCTTGATTTTTCAAAGTTCATTTTGAATTTCTTTCGTTGAAATGCAAGAGTTGGAATATTTCAGTAGTGTTTGGTTGTGGTTTACCTTGTCACAGTTACATTTTCTTGATTTTTCAAAGTTCATTTTGAATTTCTTTCGTTGAAATGCAAGAGTTGGAATATTTCAGTAGCGTTTTGTCGTGGTTTACCTTGTCACAGTTACATTCTCTTGATTTTTCAAAGTTCATTTTGAATTTCTTTCATTGAAATGCAAGAGTGGGATTATTTCAGTAGTGTTTTGTCGTGGTTTACCATGTCACAGTTACATTCCCTTGATTTTTCAAAGTTCATTTTCGATTTCCTTCGTTGAAATGCAAGAGTTGGAATATTTCAGTAGTGTTTGGTCATGGTTTACCTTGTCACAGTTACATTCTCTTAATTTTTCAAAGTTCATTTTGAATTTCTTTTGTTGAAAAGCAAGAGTTGGAATATTTCAGTAGTGTTTGGTTGTGGTTTACCTTGACACAGTTACATTTTCTTGATTTTTCAAAGTTCATTTTGAATTTCTTTCATTGAAATGCAAGAGTTGGAATATTTCAGTAGTGTTTTGTCGTGGTTTACCTTGTCACAGTTACATTCTCTTGATTTTTCAAAGTTCATCTTGAGTTTCTTTCATTGAAATGCAAGAGTTGGATTATTTCAGTAGTGTTTTGTCATGGTTTACCTTGTCAAAGTTACATTCTCTTGATTTTTCAAAGTTCATTTTGAATTTCTTTCGTTGAAATGCAAGAGTTGGAATATTTCAGTAGTGTTTGGTTGTGGTTTACCTTGTCACAGTTACATTCTCTTGATTTTTTCAAAGTTCATTTCGAATTTCTTTCATTGAAATGCAAGAGTTGGAATATTTCAGTAGTGTTTTGTCATGGTTTACCTTGTCACAGTTACATTCTCTTGATTTTTCAAAGTTCATTTTGGATTTCTTTCGTTGAAATGCAAGAGTTGGAATATTTCAGTAGCGTTTTGTTGTGGTTTACCTTGTCACACTTACATTTTCTTGATTTTTCAAAGTTCATTTTGGATTTCTTTCATTGAAATGCAAGAGTGGGATTATTTCAGTAGTGTTTTGTCGTGGTTTACCATGTCACAGTTACATTACCTTGATTTTTCAAAGTTCATTTTCCATTTCCTTCGTTGAAATGCAAGAGTTGGAATATTTCAGTAGTGTTTTGTCATGGTTTACCTTATCACAGTTACATTCTCTTAATTTTTCAAATTCATTTTGAATGTCTATCGTTAAAATGCAAGAGCTGGAATATTTCAGTAGTGTTTTATTGTGGTTTACCTTATCACAGTTACATTCTCTTGATTTTTCAAAGTTCATTTTGAATTTTTTTTATTGAAATGCAAGAGTTGGAATATTTCAGTAGTGTTTTGTCGTGGTTTACCTTGTCAGAGTTACATTTTCATGATTTTTCAAAGTTCATTTTGAATTTCTTTCGTTGAAATGCAAGAGTTGGAATATTTCAGTAGTGTTTTGTTGTGGTTTACCTTGTCACAGTTACATTTTCTTGATTTTTCAAAGTTCATTTCGGTTTTCTTTCGTTGAAATGCAAGAGTTGGAATATTTCAGTAGTGTTTTGTCGTGGTTTACCTTGTCACAGTTACATTCTCTTGATTTTTCAAAGTTCATTTTGGATTTCTTTCGTTGAAATGCAAGAGTTGGAATATTTCAGTAGCGTTTTGTCGTGGTTTACCTTGTCACAGTTACATTCTCTTGATTTTTCAAAGTTCATTTTGAATTTCTTTCATTGAAATGCAAGAGTGGGATTATTTCAGTAGTGTTTTGTCGTGGTTTACCATGTCACAGTTACATTCCCTTGATTTTTCAAAGTTCATTTTGGATTCTTTAATTGAAATGCAAGAGTTGGAATATTTCAGTAGTGTTTTGTCGTGGTTTACCTTGTCACAGTTACATTCTATTGATTTTTCAAAGTTCATTTTGGATTTATCTCGTTGAAATGCAAGAGTTGAATTATTTCAGTAGTGTTTTGTCGTGGTTTACCTTGTCACAGTTACATTCTCTTGATTTTTCAAAGTTCATTTTGAATTTCTTTTGTTGAAAAGCAAGAGTTGGAATATTTCAGTAGTGTTTGGTTGTGGTTTACCTTGACACAGTTACATTTTCTTGATTTTTCAAACTTCATTTTGAATTTCTTTCATTGAAATGCAAGAGTTGGAATATTTCAGTAGTGTTTTGTCGTGGTTTACCTTGTCACAGTTACATTCTCTTGATTTTTCAAAGTTCATTTTGAGTTTCTTTCATTGAAATGCAAGAGTTGGATTATTTCAGTAGTGTTTTGTCATGGTTTACCTTGTCAAAGTTACATTCTCTTGATTTTTTCAAAGTTCATTTCGAATTTCTTTCATTGAAATGCAAGAGTTGGAATATTTCAGTGGTGTTTTGTCATGGTTTACCTTGTCACAGTTACATTCTCTTGATTTTTCAAAGTTCATTTTGGATTTCTTTCGTTGAAATGCAAGAGTTGGAATATTTCAGTAGTGTTTTGTTGTGGTTTACCTTGTCACACTTACAATTTCTTGATTTTTCAAAGTTCATTTTGGATTTCTTTCATTGAAATGCAAGAGTGGGATTATTTCAGTAGTGTTTTGTCGTGGTTTACCATGTCACAGTTACATTCCCTTGATTTTTCAAAGTTCATTTTCAATTTCCTTCGTTGAAATGCAAGAGTTGGAATATTTCAGTAGTGTTTTGTCATGGTTTACCTTATCATAGTTACATTCTCTTAATTTTTCAAATTCATTTTGAGTTTCTATCGTTGAAATGCAAGAGCTGGAATATTTCAGTAGTGTTTTATTGTGGTTTACCTTATCACAGTTACATTCTCTTGATTTTTCAAAGTTCATTTTGAATTTCTTTTATTGAAATGCAAGAGTTGGAATATTTCAGTAGTGTTTTGTCGTGGTTTACCTTGTCAGAGTTACATTTTCATGATTTTTCAAAGTTCATTTTGAATTTCTTTCGTTGAAATGCAAGAGTTGGAATATTTCAGTAGTGTTTTGTTGTGGTTTACCTTGTCACAGTTACATTTTCTTGATTTTTCAAAGTTCATTTCGGTTTTCTTTCGTTGAAATGCAAGAGTTGGAATATTTCAGTAGTGTTTTGTCGTGGTTTACCTTGTCACAGTTACATTCTCTTGATTTTTCAAAGTTCATTTTGGATTTCTTTCGTTGAAATGCAAGAGTTGGAATATTTCAGTAGCGTGTTGTCGTGGTTTACCTTGTCACAGTTACATTCTCTTGATTTTTCAAAGTTCATTTTGAATTTCTTTCATTGAAATGCAAGAGTGGGATTATTTCAGTAGTGTTTTGTCGTGGTTTACCATGTCACAGTTACATTCCCTTGATTTTTCAAAGTTCATTTTGGATTTCTTTCATTGAAATGCAAGAGTTGGAATATTTTAGTAGTGTTTTGTTGTGGTTTACCTTGTCACACTTACATTCTCATGATTTTTCAAAGTTCATTTTGGATTTCTTTCATTGAAATGCAAGAGTTGGAATATTTCAGTAGTGTTTTGTCGTGGTTTACCTTGTCACACTTACATTCTCTAGATTTTTCAAAGTCCATTTTGAATTTCTTTCATTGAAATGCAAGAGTTGGAATATTTCAGTAGTGTTTTGTTGTGGTTTACCTTGTCACACTTACATTTGCTTGATTTTTCAAAGTTCATTTTGGATTCTTTCATTGAAATGCAAGAGTTGGATTATTTCAGTAGTGTTTTGTCATGGTTTACCTTGTCAAAGTTTAAATTCTCTTAATTTTTCAAAGTTCATTTTGAATTTCTTTCGTTGAAATGCAAGAGTTGGAATATTTCAGTAGTGTTTGGTTGTGGTTTACCTTGTCACAGTTACATTTTCTTGATTTTTCAAAGTTCATTTTGGATTTCTTTCGTTGAAATGCAAGAGTTGGAATATTTCAGTAGCGTTTTGTCGTGGTTTACCTTGTCACAGTTACATTCTCTTGATTTTTCAAAGTTCATTTTGAATTTCTTTCATTGAAATGCAAGAGTGGGATTATTTCAGTAGTGTTTTGTCGTGGTTTACCATGTCACAGTTACATTCCCTTGATTTTTCAAAGTTCATTTTGAGTTTCTTTCATTGAAATGCAAGAGTTGGATTATTTCAGTAGTGTTTTGTCATGGTTTACCTTGTCAAAGTTACATTCTCTTGATTTTTCAAAGTTCATTTTGAATTTCTTTCGTTGAAATGCAAGAGTTGGAATATTTCAGTAGTGTTTGGTTGTGGTTTACCTTGTCACAGTTACATTCTCTTGATTTTTTCAAAGTTCATTTCGAATTTCTTTCACTGAAATGCAAGAGTTGGAATATTTCAGTAGTGTTTTGTCATGGTTTACCTTGTCACAGTTACATTCTCTTGATTTTTCAAAGTTCATTTTGGATTTCTTTCGTTGAAATGCAAGAGTTGGAATATTTCAGTAGCGTTTTGTTGTGGTTTACCTTGTCACACTTACATTTTCTTGATTTTTCAAAGTTCATTTTGGATTTCTTTCATTGAAATGCAAGAGTGGGATTATTTCAGTAGTGTTTTGTCGTGGTTTACCATGTCACAGTTACATTCCCTTGATTTTTCAAAGTTCATTTTCGATTTCCTTCGTTGAAATGCAAGAGTTGGAATATTTCAGTAGTGTTTTGTCATGGTTTACCTTATCATAGTTACATTCTCTTAATTTTTCAAATTCATTTTGAGTTTCTATCGTTGAAATGCAAGAGCTGGAATATTTAAGTAGTGTTTTATTGTGGTTTACCTTATCACAGTTACATTCTCTTGATTTTTCAAAGTTCATTTTGAATTTCTTTTATTGAAATGCAAGAGTTGGAATATTTCAGTAGTGTTTTGTCGTGGTTTACCTTGTCAGAGTTACATTTTCATGATTTTTCAAAGTTCATTTTGAATTTCTTTCGTTGAAATGCAAGAGTTGGAATATTTCAGTAGTGTTTTGTTGTGGTTTACCTTGTCACAGTTACATTTTCTTGATTTTTCAAAGTTCATTTCGGTTTTCTTTCGTTGAAATGCAAGAGTTGGAATATTTCAGTAGTGTTTTGTCGTGGTTTACCTTGTCACAGTTACATTCTCTTGATTTTTCAAAGTTCATTTGGATTTCTTTCGTTGAAATGCAAGAGTTGGAATATTTCAGTAGCGTGTTGTCGTGGTTTACCTTGTCACAGTTACATTCTCTTGATTTTTCAAAGTTCATTTTGAATTTCTTTCATTGAAATGCAAGAGTGGGATTATTTCAGTAGTGTTTTGTCGTGGTTTACCATGTCACAGTTACATTCCCTTGATTTTTCAAAGTTCATTTTGGATTTCTTTCATTGAAATGCAAGAGTTGGAATATTTTAGTAGTGTTTTGTTGTGGTTTACCTTGTCACACTTACATTCTCATGATTTTTCAAAGTTCATTTTGGATTTCTTTCACTGAAATGCAAGAGTTGGAATATTTCAGTAGTGTTTTGTCATGGTTTACCTTGTCACAGTTACATTCTCTTGATTTTTCAAAGTTCATTTTGGATTTCTTTCGTTGAAATGCAAGAGTTGGAATATTTCAGTAGCGTTTTGTTGTGGTTTACCTTGTCACACTTACATTTTCTTGATTTTTCAAAGTTCATTTTGGATTTCTTTCATTGAAATGCAAGAGTGGGATTATTTCAGTAGTGTTTTGTCGTGGTTTACCATGTCACAGTTACATTCCCTTGATTTTTCAAAGTTCATTTTCGATTTCCTTCGTTGAAATGCAAGAGTTGGAATATTTCAGTAGTGTTTTGTCATGGTTTACCTTATCACAGTTACATTCTCTTAATTTTTCAAATTCATTTTGAATTTCTATCGTTGAAATGCAAGAGCTGGAATATTTCAGTAGTGTTTTATTGTGGTTTACCTTATCACAGTTACATTCTCTTGATTTTTCAAAGTTCATTTTGAATTTCTTTTATTGAAATGCAAGAGTTGGAATATGTCAGTAGTGTTTTGTCGTGGTTTACCTTGACAGAGTTACATTTTCATGATTTTTCAAAGTTCATTTTGAATTTCTTTCGTTGAAATGCAAGAGTTGGAATATTTCAGTAGTGTTTTGTTGTGGTTTTCCTTGTCACAGTTACATTTTCTTGATTTTTCAAAGTTCAATTCGGTTTTCTTTTGTTGAAATGCAAGAGTTGGAATATTTCAGTAGTGTTTTGTCGTGGTTTACCTTGTCACAGTTACATTCTCTTGATTTTTCGAAGTTCATTTTGGATTTCTTTCGTTGAAATGCAAGAGTTGGAATATTTCAGTAGCGTGTTGTCGTGGTTTACCTTGTCACAGTTACATTCTCTTGATTTTTCAAAGTTCATTTTGAATTTCTTTCATTGAAATGCAAGAGTGGGATTATTTCAGTAGTGTTTTGTCGTGGTTTACCATGTCACAGTTACATTCCCTTGATTTTTCAAAGTTCATTTTGGATTCTTTCATTGAAATGCAAGAGTTGGAATATTTCAGTAGTGTTTTGTCGTGGTTTACCTTGTCACAGTTACATTCTATTGATTTTTCAAAGTTCATTTTGGATTTATCTCGTTGAAATGCAAGAGTTGAATTATTTCAGTAGTGTTTTGTCGTGGTTTACCTTGTCACAGTTACATTCTCTTGATTTTTCAAAGTTCATTTTGGATTTCTTTCATTGAAATGCAAGAGTTGGAATATTTTAGTAGTGTTTTGTTGTGGTTTACCTTGTCACACTTACATTCTCATGATTTTTCAAAGTTCATTTTGGATTTTTTTCAATGAAATGCAAGAGTTGGAATATTTCAGTAGTGTTTTGTCGTGGTTTACCTTGTCACACTTCCATTCTCTAGATTTTTCAAAGTCCATTTTGAATTTCTTTCATTGAAATGCAAGAGTTGAATTATTTCAGTAGTGTTTTGTCGTGGTTTACCTTGTCACAGTTACATTCTCTTGATTTTTCAAAGTTCATTTTGGATTTCTTTCGTTGAAATGCAAGAGTTGGAATATTTCAGTAGTGTTTTGTCATGGTTTACCTTGTCACAGTTACATTCTCTTGATTTTTCAAAGTTCATTTTGAATTTCTTTCATTGAAATGCAAGAGTTGGATTATTTCAGTAGTGTTTCTTCGTGGTTTACCTTGTCAAAGTTACATTCTCTTGGTTTTTCAAAGTTCATTTTGAGTTTCTTTCATTGAAATGCAAGAGTTGGAATATTTCAGTAGTGTTTGGTTGTGGTTTACCTTGTCACAGTTACATTTTCTTGATTTTTCAAAGTTCATTTTGGATTTCTTTCGTTGAAAAGCAAGAGTTGGAATATTTCAGTAGTGTTTTGTCATGGTTTACCTTGTCACAGTTACATTCTCTTAATTTTTCAAAGTTCATTTTGAATTTCTATCGTTGAAATGCAAGAGTTGGAATATTTCAGTAGTGTGTTGTTGTGGTTTACCTTGTCAAAGTTACATTCTCTTGATTTTTCAAAGTTCATTTTGAATTTCATTCATTGAAATGCAAGAGTTGGAATATTTCAGTAGTGTTTTGTCGTGGTTTACCTTGTCACAGTTACATTTTCTTGATTTTTCAAAGTTCATTTCGGTTTTCTTTCATTGAAATGCAAGAGTTGGAATATTTCAGTAGTGTTTTGTCGTGGTATACCTTGTCGAAGTTACATTCGCTTGATTTTTCAAAGTTCATTTTGGATTTCTTTAGTTGAAATGCAAGAGTTGGAATATTTCAGAAGCGTTTTGTCGTGGTTTACCTTGTCACAGTTATATTCTCTTGATTTTTCAAAATTCATTTTGAATTTCTTTCATTGAAATGAAAGAGTGGGATTATTTCAGTAGTGTTTTGTCGTGGTTTACCATGTCACAGTTACATTCCCTTGATTTTTCAAAGTTCATTTTGGATTTCTTTCATTGAAATGCAAGAGTTGGAATATTTCAGTAGTGTTTTGTTGTGGTTTACTTTGTCACACTTACATTCTCACGAATTTTCAAAGTTCATTTTGGATTTCTTTCATTGAAATGCAAGAGTTTGAATATTTCAGTAGTTTTTTGTTGTGGTTTACCTTGTCACACTTACATTTTCTTGATTTTTCAAAGTTCATTTTGGATTTCTTTCATTGAAATGCAAGAGTTGGAATATTTCAGTAGTGTTTTGTCGTGGTTTACCTTGTCACAGTTACATTCTCTTGATTTTTCAAAGTTCATTTTGGATTTCATTCGTTGAAATGCAAGGGTTGGAATATTTCAGTAGTGTTTTGTCATGGTTTACCTTGTCACAGTTACATTCTCTTAATTTTTCAAAGTTCAGTTTGAATTTCTTTCGTTGAAAAGCAAGAGTTGGAATATTTCAGTAGTGTTTTGTCGTGGTTTACCTTGTCAAAGTTACATTCTCTTGATTTTTCAAAGTTCATTTTGAATTTCTTTCGTTGAAATGCAAGAGTTGGAATATTTCCGTAGTGTTTGGTTGTGGTTTACCTTGTCACAGTTACATTTTCTTGATTTTTCAAAGTTCATTTTGAATTTCTTTCATTGAAATGCAAGAGTTGGAATATTTCAATGGTGTTTTGTCGTGGTTTACCTTGTCACAGTTACATTCTCTTGATTTTTCAAAGTTCATTTTGAATTTCTTTAATTGAAATGCAAGAGTTAGATTATTTCAGTAGTGTTTTGTCGTGGTTTACCTTGTCAAAGTTACATTCTCTTGATTTTTCAAAGTTCATTTTGAATTTCTTTCATTGAAATGCAAGAGTTGGAATATTTCAGTAGTGTTCTTTCGTGGTTTACCTTGTCACAGTTACATTCTCTTGATTTTTCAAAGTTCATTTGAATTTCTTTCATTGAAATGCAAGAGTTGGATTATTTCAGTAGTGTTTTGTCATGGTTTACCTTGTCACAGATACATTCTCTTGATTTTTCAAAGTTCATTTTGGATTTCTTTCGTTGAAATGCAAGAGTTGGAATATTTCAGTAGTGTTTTGTCGTGGTTTACTTTGTCACAGTTAAATTCTCTTGATTTTTCAAAGTTCATTGTGGATTTCTTTCGTTGAAATATGTTTTGTTGTGCTTTACCTTGACACAGTTACATTTTCTTGATTTTTGTTAGGTTAGGTTAGGTTAGGCTAGATCAAGTTAGGTTAGGTTAGGTTAAGTTAGGTAAGGTTAGCCTACGTACGCGCGCGTACGTAGGCTAACCTAACCTAACCTAACCTAACTTAACCTAACCTAACTTGATCTAGCCTAACCTAACCTAACCTAACAAAAATCAAGAAAATGTAACTGTGTCAAGGTAAAGCACAACAAAACATATTTCAACGAAAGAAATCCACAATGAACTTTGAAAAATCAAGAGAATGTAACTGTGACAAAGTAAACCACGACAAAACACTACTGAAATATTCCAACTCTTGCATTTCAACGAAAGAAATCCAAAATGAACTTTGAAAAATTAAGAGAATGTAACTTTGACAAAGTAAACCACGGCAAAACACTACTGAAATATTCCAACTCTTGCATTTCAACAAAAGAAATCCAAAATGATCTTTGAAAAATCAAGAGAATGTAAGTGTGGTAAGGTAAACCATGAGAAAACACTAGTCAAATATTCCAACTCTTGCATTTCAATGAAAGAAATCCATAAGAAACTTTGAAAAATCAAGAGAATGTAACTGTGACAAGGTAAACCACAACCAAACACTACTGAAATATTCCAACTCTTGCATTTCAACGAAAGAAATTCAAAATGAACTTTGAAAAATCAAGAGAATGTAACTTTGACAAGGTAAACCACGACAAAACACTACTGAAATAATTCAACTCTTGCATTTCAATGAAAGAAATTCAAAATGAACTTTGAAAAATCAAGAAAATGTAACTGTGACAAGGTAAACCAAAACCAAACACTACTGAAATATTCCAACTCTTGCATTTCAACGAAAGAAATTCAAATGAACTTTGAAAAATCAAGAGAATGTAACTTTGACAAGGTAAACCACGACAAAACACAACTGAAATATTCCAACTCTTACTTTTCAACGAAAGAAATTCAAAATGAACTTTGAAAAATTAAGAGAATGTAACTGTGACAAGGTAAACCATGACAAAACACTACTGAAATATTCCAACTCTTGCATTTCAACGAATGAAATCCAAAATGAACTTTGAAAATCAAGAGAATGTAACTGTGACAAGGTAAACCACGACAAAACACTACTGAAATAATTCAACTCTTGCATTTCAACGAGAGAAATCCAAAATGAACTTTGAAAAATCAAGAGAATGTAACTGTGATAAGGTATACCACGACAAAACCCTACTGAAATATTCCAACTCTTGCATTTCAATGAAAGAAATCCAAAATGAACTTTGAAAAATCAAGAAAATGTAAGTGTGACAAGGTAAACCACAACAAAAAACTACTGAAATAATCAAACTCTTGCATTTCAATGAAAGAAATCCAAAATGAACTTTGAAAAATCAAGAGAATGTAAGTATGACAAGGTATACCACGACAAAACCCTAGTGAAATATTCCAACTCTTGCATTTCAATGAAAGAAATCCAAAATGAACTTTGAAAAATCGTGAGAATGTAAGTGTGACAAAGTAAACCACAACAAAACACTACTGAAATATTCCAACTCTTGCATTTCAATGAAAGAAATCCAAAATGAACTTTGAAAAATCAAGGGAATGTAACTGTGACATGGTAAACCACGACAAAAAACTACTGAAATAATCCCACTCTTTCATTTCAATGAAAGAAATTCAAAATGAACTTTGAAAAATCAAGAGAATATAACTGTGACCAGGTAAACCACGACAAAACGCTTCTGAAATATTCCAACTCTTGCATTTCAACTAAAGAAATCCAAAATGAACTTTGAAAAATCAAGCAAATGTAACTTCGACAAGGTATACCACGACAAAACACTACTGAAATATTCCAACTCTTGCATTTCAATGAAAGAAAACCGAAATGAACTTTGAAAAATCAAGAAGATGTAACTGTGACAAGGTAAACCCCGACAAAACACTACTGAAATATTCCAACTCTTGCATTTCAATGAATGAAATTCAAAATGAACTTTGAAAAATCAAGAGAATGTAACTGTGACAAGGTAAACCACAACAAAACACTACTGAAATATTCCAACTCTTGCATTTCAACGATAGAAATTCAAAATGAACTTTGAAAAATTAAGAGAATGTAACTGTGACAAGGTAAACCATGACAAAACACTACTGAAATATTCCAACTCTTGCATTTCAACGAAGGAAAACCAAAAGGAACTTTGAAAAATCAATGGAATGTAACTGTGACATGGTAAACCACGACAAAACACTACTGAAATAATTCCACTCTTGCATTTCAATGAAAGAAATTCAAAATGAACTTTGAAAAATCAAGAGAATGTAACTGTGACAAGGTAAACCACGACAAAATGCTAATGAAATATTCCAACTCTTGCTTTTCAACGAAAGAAATCCAAAATGAACTTTGAAAAATCAAAAAAAATGTAACTGTGACAAGGTAAACCACGACCAAATACTACTGAAATATTCCAACTCTTGCATTTCAATGAAAGAAACTCAAAATGAACTTTGAAAAATCAAGAGAATGTAACTTTGACAAGGTAAACCACGAAGAAACACTACTGAAATAATCCAACTCTTGCATTTCAATGAAAGAAATTCAAAATGAACTTTGAAAAATCAAGAGAATGTAACTATGACAAGGTAAACCACGACAAAACACTACTGAAATATTCCAACTCTTGCATTTCAACGAAAGAAATCCAAAATGAACTTTGAAAAATCAAGAGAATGTAACTGTGACAAGGTAAACCACGACAAAACACTACTGAAATAATTCAACTCTTGCATTTCAACGAGATAAATCCAAAATGAACTTTGAAAAATCAATAGAATGTAACTGTGACAAGGTAAACCACGACAAAACACTACTGAAATATTCCAACTTTTGCATTTCAATGAAAGAATCCAAAATGAACTTTGAAAAATCAAGAAAATGTAAGTGTGACAAGGTAAACCACGACAAAACACTACTGAAATATTCCAACTCTTGCATTTCAATGAAAGAAATTCAAAATGAACTTTGAAAAATCAAGAAAATGTAACTGTGACAAGGTAAACCACAACCAAACACTACTGAAATATTCCAACTCTTGCATTTCAACGAAAGAAATTCAAAATGAACTTTGAAAAATCCGGCCTTTGGGGTGCCGGGGGCCCTTTGGGGGGACCGGGGGATCCCTTTGGGAGCCTGGGGGAACCTTTGGGGGCCGGGGGGCTTCCTTCGGGGTTGGGGTAGGGGGATCGGAGCTCTTTGGGGTCGGGGTAGAGGACCTCACACACTGTTAAAATACAACTTGTTTACTATAATGACCACAGAGTTTCACCCTCAAATTCTCTTCTAAAACATCTTCTAAAATCATCTTTTAAAATGTCTCTAACTGTTTCGCCGAAATAATTCCCTAAAATGTCTAAAACGGTTTCGCGCAAATAATCCCTAAACGTAATTTCAGCGAATTCCTTTTGTTTTTGGCATCCCTGTGCTTTTACATTTGAAATTACTAAGAAACCCTTTCGCGCGCTAATCACTACATCGCTAAGATCAAAACATTCACCCGGAAACAATTCTCTTGGTAGAACTGCAAAGACATTAATAGACATTCGCTCGGAAACAATTCTCTTTGGAAACAACAAATTAATTCCCCTTTCGTGAATCAATAATTCTCCTTAGAAACAACAAATTAATTCCCCTTTCGTGACAAATCAATCAATCATGACATCATCTGTCACGTGTGATCTAAACTTTGCCCCGGAAACAATTCTCTTTGGAAATACATCAAAGACATTAATTAACTTGACGTCATCTGTCAGACATTAATTAACTTCCCCGGAAACAATTCTGACAGGTGATATTAGACTCAAAAATCCAGAAAACATCCATCAAAGTGAGAAAAATACTGTTTTTCATTCTCACTGACAAAAACCATAAAACAGACATAAATTGATGTTGACATCCGAGAAAAACATCAAATAAATTGACCAACACTCATAACCGTCCAAAAAAACATCCATAAATGTGAGAAAATTCCTGTTTTTTCAAGTGAGAAAAATTCTGTTTTTTCATTCTCAGTGAGAAAACCATAAACCACGTGGTTCGTCCCGGAGTCAATAAGGCCTTTCTACTGCTGAGATGCCTTATTGGGAATTAGCATTATCACAGTTTCCGGCGCCGCGCCGGCGGATTGACCGAATGCCGCCGACGAGAGGTCCGGTAAACCGCCGCCAAAGTGTCGCAACGCCGCCACCGCGCCGCAGGCACGCCACTGCCGGCAAAGGTGGCGGCGTTCGGTCAACTTTAAATTAATTTTGTGGCAATTCTTCATTGCGTCAACCGCAAAGTCGGAGCTTTTCCTTCTCGTGTGGTTTAGTATTTCGATTTTCCTGATTAGAAACCAAGCAGGGCTTGAACTATCCCCAAATTTTCGGGTATTTTCCCGAAAATCTATGCTTCATCCCGAAAAAAAATTTGGTTCCCCGAAAATCACGCAATCACGGTGCCACCCCTAGCGATTTATCACCAGTGACTTTCCCTGCCAAACATTACTTTGCATACCATAATTCTTCACTGCTCTCTTGTTCGTTAATTTTTTTCTCTTTTGTTACTTTGCATAAAAACCAGAAAGATGCAATATGCAATTGCAAATATTGCAATATACACAGTTCTTCATATGTTGACAAAAAAAGTATTGTCTTTATGAAATGAGTCTAAATCATTTCGAATGCAGTTTCCCAATCGCTATTTCATACATCATTCGTAGTCAAAAATTTTTATTTTCAAGTTGAATAGAATTATAGGACGCATTCACTACTATACAAATTCAGCCTTCAGTTGGATTTCGAAATTGACAGCCGACAGATTGTTTCTATAGCTGAATTGTAAGTTTGCAGAATTTTTTTTTCTTTTCTGTTTTTAGATAAGATTTTCTTAATATTTAATACTCAATTGTTAAACGCCTGACAGAAAATAAAATCTACTTTCTGAAACATATTTACCCTCCCCCCCCCAAAAAAAACCTTCTATTGAGACAAAATTTAGCTATAGACTAAGCTATGTACAAGGTTGGGGAATTAAAGATTGAGACAGAAGTTACACCAAAATATGATTCATAAATAAATTGTAAATTATTGCCTATAGGGGGGGAATAGGGGGCTATCGTTTTTAAATGGTAATACCTCATTTTTTTTTATTGAAAGCAGGGATGCCAAAAAGATATTTATTTTTTCACTTAAAGCGGAGACAGAAGAAAATGATATCAAATTCCCTGGGAAACCACTAAAATATTTTGATAGACCAAGGGCCCCCCATTGGGACTTGTTCATTGTCTTGGGTATTTTGCGATTTCTCATGGGTTACTGGCCTAATCTGGCTTTTGTGTGTACTCTCTTTCAATTAGATTCTTTGGATTTTATTGAATGCCACGGTGAATCTATGACTCAGTTTTCCATTAATTTGAGGTATATCTGAATAATTTCGACACTTTTGTTGTTGTTTTTGTACCCCTTTACTCATACCCTCAATTTTTTTTCTTTCAAGGAACAATAAGCTGTTTAACGTTATTTTGCGTGTTTGTTTGAACCATATAGTGACCTAGTTAATTATTAAGTATATTATTTTTCTAATGTACAGGCTGAGACGGTATCCTATCAAGGTGGTATCCAGAGGGGGGGGATAGGAAGGTATTACATTTAAATGATAATATGTCAAAAAATTTTTATTGAAAGCAAGGATGCTAAAAAAGTTATTTTTTTCAAATTTAAAGTAGAGACGGCATCCTATCAAGGTGGTATCCAGAGGGGGGGGATGACCTATCATATTCAAATGATAATACCCCAATTATTTTTTTTGAAAGCAGGGATGCCAATAAGTAAATTATTTTTTATTTAAAGCAGAGACGGTATCCTATCAAGATGGTATCCAGAGGGGGGGGGGCATAGGGAGCTATTATATTTAAGTGATAGTACCTTGATTTTTTTTTATTTTATTGAAAGCAGGGATGCCAAAAAGTTGAAAAGTTGACAAAAATTAACAAGATTTTCGTGAGTTATACTTGATACAGCGCTTGTATAGTTTTATCGTCCAAAGGGAAAGGGACACATGCGTCTAACCCGTTTTTTTCTTATTGATGAAGCGAGTTTACTTTGAAAACATTCATTCATAAGTACCAGGCAGATTCACACTAAAACGAATTGGTGTGACGAAAGTGATACTAACACTATGCTCGAGAGACAATGGCGCCCTTGGTGCAGTGCCCAAGTTAAATTAAAAGGCCAGGTCATAATAAAATCTTTCAATTTGGGAGGTTCAAAGAGGAGTCTTTGACAGTCTTATGACCTCAGGGTACTAGATGTTGGAACGTTCTTACGTATCTACAGTGGTTTAAAAAATTCGATCACCCCACAAATGATTACCAAAAATATGCACAAATGTAACATTTGGAATATTATAAGTAGAATAGATCTAAGCAATTCTACAACGCCCCCGTACAAACAGGTTTTTCTAGTAGGTAAACATGTCATCACACTCTTTGCCAAGAGGAACGTGTATAACTTGATGATTTGAATAAAAGGAATTTTTCTGACGTAGATTTCTAGTTCATGATACATGTCTTTTTAGCATTTGCAAAAAGGAGTAATTAGTGATTGGAAAATTTTTTAATGCTTTTACAATCGGAGATGTCTGATTAAGCTTTTGCGAAAAAAAAAGGGTAATGGAATTTGCGAATTGGAGGAGATGTCGTGACAAAAAAGGAGTAATTAGTGATTGGAAAATTTTGAGGGAGATGGGCTTGCATGGAGGATTGAGTTGCTTGAGAGTTCAGTTAAAGGGGATACAGTTGCATGGGGGTTTTCGATTATACACGGGTTCAGTTACAAGGGGGGTTCAGTTACATGGGGGTTCTTTGTGTTAAATAAGTAGTTTTTGTATCTTTTAAAAGAACTTTACGGGGATTGAGAGACTCAGTTGCCTAATTCCGTGTGATTTTTCTTTACTTGATAGTCATTAAAAAACGAAATTTTTGTGTTAAATAAGTAGTTTTTGTATCTTTTAAAAGAGCTTTACGGGGATTGAGAGACTCAGTTGCCTAATTCCGTGTGATTTTTCTTTACTTGATGGTCATTAAAAACGAAATTTTTGTGTTAAATAAGTAGTTTTTTGTATCTTTTAAAAGAGCTTTACGGGGATTGAGAGACTCAGTTGCCTAATTCCGTGTGATTTTTCTTTACTTGATGGTCATTAAAAACGAAATTTTTGTGTTAAATAAGTAGTTTTTGTATCTTTTAAAAGAGCTTTACGGGGATTGAGAGACTCAGTTGCCTAATTCCGTGTGATTTTTCTTTACTTGATAGTCATTAAAAACGAAATTTTTATGTTAAATAAGTAGGTTTTTGTATCTTTTAAAAGAGCTTTACGGGGATTGAGAGACTCAGTTGGCTAATTCCGTGTGATTTTTCTTTACTTGATGATCATTAAAAACGAAATTTTTGTGTTAAATAAGTAGTTTTTGTATCTTTTAAAAGAGCTTTACGAAGATTGAGAGACTCAGTTGCCTAATTCCGTGTGATTTTTCTTTACTTGATGGTCATTAAAAACGAAATTTTTGTGTTAAATAAGTAGTTTTTTGTATCTTTTAAAAGAGCTTTACGGGGATTGAGAGACTCAGTTGCCTAATTCCGTGTGATTTTTCTTTACTTGGTGGTCATTAAAAACGAAATTTTTGTGTTAAATAAGTAGTTTTTGTATCTTTTAAAAGAGCTTTACAGGGTTTGAGAGACTCAGTTGCCTAATTCCATGGGTTTTTTCTTTACTTGATGGTCATTAAAAACGAAATTTTTGTGTTAAATAAGTAGTTTTTGTATCTTTTAAAAGAGCTTTACGGGGATTGAGAGCCTCAGTTGCCTAATTCCGTGTGATTTTTCCTTACTTGATGGTCATTAAAAACGAAATTTTTTGTGTTAAATAAGTAGTTTTTGTATCTTTTAAAAGAGCTTTACAGGGATTGAGAGACTCAACTGCCTAATTCCGTGTGATTTTTCTTTACTTGGTAGTCATTAAAAACGAAATTTTTGTGTTAAATAAGTAGTTTTTGTATCTTTTAAAAGAGCTTTACGGGGATTGAGAGACTCAGTTGCCTAATTCCGTGTGATTTTTCTTTACTTGATGGTCATTAAAAACGAAATTTTTGTGTTAAATAAGTAGTTATTGTAACTTTTAAAGGAGCTTTACGGGGATTGAGAGACTCAGTCGCCTAATTCCGTGTGATTTTTCTTTACTTGGTAGTCATTAAAAACGAAATTTTTGTGTTAAATAAGTAGTTTTTGTATCTTTTAAAAGAGCTTTACGGGGATTGAGAGACTCAGTTGCCCAATTCCGTGTGATTTTTCTTTACTTGGTGGTCGTTAAAAACGAAATTTTGGTGTTAAATAAGTAGTTTTTGTATCTTTTAAAAGAGCTTTACGGGTTTGAGAGACTCAGTTGCCTAATTCCGTGTGGTTTTCTTTACTTGGTAGTCATTAAAAACGAAATTTTTGTGTTAAATAAGTAGTTTTTCTATCTTTTAAAAGAGCTTTAAGGGGTTTGAGAGACTCAGTTGCCTGTTTCCGTGAGGTTTTTGTTTACTTGGTGGTCGTTAAAAACGAAATTTTTGTGTTAAATAAGTAGTTTTTGCATCTTTTAAAAGAGCTTTACGGGGTTTGAGAGACTCAGTTGCCTAATTCCGTGTGGTTTTTCTTTACTTGGTAGTCATTAAAAACAAAATTTTCGTGTTAAATAAGTAGTTTTTGTATCTTTTAAAAGAGCTTTAAGGGGTTTGAGAGACTCAGATGCCTGTTTCCGTGTGGTTTTTCTTTACTTGGTGGTCATTAAAAACGAAATTTTTGTGTTAAATAAGTAGTTTTTGTATCTTTTAAAAGAGCTTTAAGGGTTTGAGAGACTCTGTAATGCAGTAGTTTTTCAGTAAAGACACTCGATATCCTAAAAGTGTTTAATTCAAACTTTTTTAAAACTTCGAAATTTTTCAACTTTATTTATTTTTTTCTTTCTGTACATAACTTAAAATGTCAAAATATGCATACAGTTCTAACAATTGCGCTCTGTGATTGGTCAGAGACACGATGTGACTTTCCCACTGGCATTCTATGACCGGTTATTGACAGCGCTCTGTGATTGGTCAGAGACACGATGTGACTTTCCCACTGGTATTCTATGACTGGTTATTGACACAACCTAATCTATTGCATGTATTAAATCAGTATTTTTTACGCAGTGGAACGATAAACACATAAGTCATATCTTTAAAAAAAAAAGTGAAGATGGAGCATTTTAATAAAGTGTGTTTACATAACAAGGTTATTGTAGCATTGAATGCCGACAAAGAGAAATATTTAAACTTTGAAACAAGTACAGGTGGTAGCACTATTGGAAATGTATGCATGCATTGTCATGACAGTAAGAATTAAATTTCTTTGGAATACCGAAAAAATTCAACTCTTATGTTGGTGGTTATGCGAGATTGAGATCTCCAGAGATGATTGCACTCAAAGAGAATGCCAACATAAAAATAATCATTGATGATAGAGGACAACTCCTTGCTACTGTTGCAGGTAACACATTACCTACTGATACATCCAATCGACACCTTTCAGGTATTAGCATTCAACGGAAGATCAATAAAAGAAAGGCCTACTCTTCTACTAATATCGTAAACCATATCTTGTCTACGTGCCGAAACTGTTACCTGTGTAAAAATAATGTGATAATAGACAGTGAAATTGCCAGAAAAATAAAAAGGGCATTGTCAGAAAATATCACGATGGAATATAAAGATGAATCGATGAAAAACAAAGCACCAGCAAACGTTACTGCCATTGGTCAAACAGTCATTGAACCAAATAATACCAAAGACGAAAAGCATATTGAGCCTTTTTGATGAGACACCAGTAAAAATTGTGTATGACTCAAAATGGAATAATGATTATTCTACTGATTACGAACTAAGAGAAGACAATAGCTATAATATCAAGAGAGAACATGGTGAACTATTTTATGGAACAGATTCAAAATGTCCAAAGTTAATTGTTGATATTAATAATGTATCATAATATATTTTTTGTATTAATATTCTACATAGCATTATTTCATTAAAAATATATTTTGCATTACATTGTTATGTGTTCATTATTTGTAGAGTAAGCTAGCATATCAAACGTTTAGAATGTCTAATAAAACGTCGGAGATGTAAGAAAAGGAATTTGCATACATCTATTGTCAGACACATGGGGACAAATTTTTTCTTGAATTCACCTCCCGGATAAATAAAAAAGACATTTCATTCAAGAAATTATGACGAAACTCTAAGTAAGCTACAAACTCTGTCTTGAAGTTACCTCATGGATACACAATGCAGAAATTTCATTTAAGAAATTATCAAAAATTGTAAGTAAGTAGCAAATTCTTTCAAAAATATGTTAATACGTTTAAGCAATAAATATCTTTAAGCTTAACCCGTCTTTATTCTTTAGAATAGTTTTATTCATTTCATTAAATTATGAAGAAATTGTAAGTAAGTAACAATAGCTTTCTTGAATTCGCTTCCTGCACACAATACAGATATTTAATTCAAGAAATAATAATAAAATCGCAAGTAAGTAATAAAGTCTTTATTGTTTTCCCCTATTGGATACACAATACTGAAATTTCATTCAAGAAATTATGAAGGAATTCTAAATAGGTAACACACTCATGTTACCTCATGGATACACAATGCAGAAATTTCATTTAAGAAATTATCAAAAATTTTAAGTAAGTAGCAAATTCTTTCTTGAATTCGCCTCCTGGGTAAATAAAAAAGACAGTTCATTAAAGAAATTATGAAAAAATTGTAAGTAAGTAGCAAATTCTTTCTTGAATTCACCTGCTGAATAAACAAAAAAGACATTTCGTTCGAGAAATTATGACAAAATTCCAAGTAAGTAACAAACTCTTTATTGTTTTCATGACTTAGATACACGATGTAGAAATTTAATTCAAGAAATTATGAAAAAATTCTCAGTAAGTAGCAATTTCTTTCTTGAAGTCAACTCTTGGATACACAATACGGAAATTTCATTTAAGAAATTATGAAAAAAAAAAATTTCTTTCTTGAAGTCAACTCTTGGATACACAATACAAAAATTTCATTCAAGAAATTATGAAAATATTTGTAAGTAAGTAACAAACTCTTTTTGTTTTCACCTCTTGGATATACAGTACAGATACTTCATTCAAGAAATTATGAAAAAATCGCAAGTAAGTAACTTTTTTTTCTCTTTATCAAAAACAATTTTCACTTAGCTACACGATGTAGAAATTTAATTCAAGAAATTAGGAAAAAATTCTCAGTAAGTAACAATTTCTTTCTTGAAGTCAACTCATGTTACCTCATGGATACACAATGCAGAAATTTCATTTAAGAAATTATCAAAAATTTTAAGTAAGTAGCAAATTTCTTTCTTGAATTCGCCTCCTGGGTAAATAAAAAAGACAGTTCATTAAAGAAATTATGAAAAAATTGTAAGTAAGTAGCAAATTCTTTCTTGAATTCACCTGCTGAATAAACAAAAAAGACATTTCGTTCGAGAAATTATGACAAAATTCCAAGTAAGTAACAAACTCTTTATTGTTTTCATGACTTAGATACACGATGTAGAAATTTAATTCAAGAAATTATGAAAAAATTCTCAGTAAGTAGCAATTTCTTTCTTGAAGTCAACTCTTGGATACACAATACGGAAATTTCATTTAAGAAATTATGAAAAAAAAACAATTTCTTTCTTGAAGTCAACTCTTGGATACACAATACAGAAATTTCATTCAAGAAATTATGAAAATATTTGTAAGTAAGTAACAAACTCTTTTTGTTTTCACCTCTTGGATATACAGTACAGATACTTCATTCAAGAAATTATGAAAAAATTGTAACTAAGTAGCAAATTCTTTCTTGAATTTACCTGCTGGACAAACAAAAAGAAATTTCGTTCAAGAAATTATGACAAAATTCTAAGTAAGTAACAAACTCTTTATTGTTTTCACGAGTTAGATATACGACCTAGAAATTTAATTCAAGAAATTATGAAAAAATTCTCAGTCTAAGTAGCAAATTCTTTCTTGAATTCACCTGTTGGATAAACAAAAAAAAAAAAAAAAAAAAAAAAAAAAACATTTCGTTCAAGAAATTATGACAAAATTCTAAGTAAGTAACAAACTTTATTGTTTTCACGAGTTAGATATACGATGTAGAAATTAATTCATGAAATTATGAAAAAAATTCTCAGTAAGTAACCATTTCTTTCTTGAAGTTAACTCTTGGATACACAATACGGAAATTTCATTCAAGAAATTATGAAAATATTTGTAAAAAAAGACATTTCGTTCAAGAAATTATGACAAAATTCTAAGTAAGTAACAAACTTTATTGTTTTCACGAGTTAGATATACGATGTAGAAATTAAATTCATGAAATTATGAAAAAAATTCTCAGTAAGTAACCATTTCTTTCTTGAAGTTAACTCTTGGATACACAATACGGAAATTTCATTCAAGAAATTATGAAAATATTTGTAAGTAAGTAACAAACTCTTTATTAATTTCACCTCTTGGATATACAGTACAGATACTTCATTCAAGAAATTATGAAAAAATCGCAAGTAAGTAGCTTTTTTTTTCTTTATCACAAACAATTTTCACTTAGCTACACGATGTGGGAAATTTAATTCAAGAAATTATGAAAAAATTTTCAGTAAGTAACAATTTCTTTCTTGAAGTCACTCTTGGATACACACAATACGGAAATTTCATTCAAGAAATTATAAAAATATTTGTAAGTAAGTAACAAGCTCTTTACTGATTTCACCTCTTGAATATACAGTACAGATACTTCATTCAAGAAACGTGATTAAACACGTTTTGAAACTACATGCTATTTGTATGCCTTTCCTTGGCACCTTTCCAAACGAGCAGGGATTCCCCACTGGTTCCTACACATTGCAAAAAAGTGAGCAGTACGAAAACTCCACGTTTTCAACCAGACTGGTTTTTTAGGGAACCAATAAGGAGAGATATGCAAATTCGACATAGCTTTATTTCATTTTTTTTAAGGTTCATTTAGACGAAGTTACGTGCGCGCACGTAACTTCGTCTAAATGAACCTTAAAAAAATGAAATAAAGCTATGTCGAATTTGCATATCTCTCCTTATTGGTTCCCTAAAAAACCAGTCTGGTTGAAAACGTGGAGTTTTCGTACTGCTCACTTTTTTGCAATGTGTAGGAGAACCAGTGGGGAATCCCTGCTCGTTTGGAAAGGTGCCAAGGAAAGGCATACAAATAGCATGTAGTTTCAAAACGTGTTTAATCACGTTTCTTGAATGAAGTATCTGTACTGTATATTCAAGAGGTGAAATCAGTAAAGAGCTTGTTACTTACTTACAAATATTTTTTATAATTTCTTGAATGAAATTTCCGTATTGTGTGTATCCAAGAGTTGACTTCAAGAAAGAAATTGTTACTTACTGAAAATTTTTTCATAATTTCTTGAATTAAATTTCCCACATCGTGTAGCTAAGTGAAAATTGTTTGTGATAAAGAAAAAAAAGCTACTTACTTGCGATTTTTTCATAATTTCTTGAATGAAGTATCTGTACTGTATATCCAAGAGGTGAAATTAATAAAGAGTTTGTTACTTACTTACAAAATTTTCATAATTTCTTGAATGAAATTTCCGTATTGTGTATCCAAGAGTTAACTTCAAGAAAGAAATGGTTACTACTGAGAATTTTTTTCATAATTTCATGAATTTAATTTCTACATCGTATATCTAACTCGTGAAAACAATAAAGTTTGTTTACTTACTTAGAATTTTGTCATAATTTCTTGAACGAAATGTCTTTTTTTTACAAATATTTTCATAATTTCTTGAATGAAATTTCCGTATTGTGTATCCAAGAGTTAACTTCAAGAAAGAAATGGTTACTTACTGAGAATTTTTTTTCATAATTTCATGAATTTAATTTCTACTCGTATATCTAACTCGTGAAAACAATAAAGTTTGTTACTTACTTAGAATTTTGTCATAATTTCTTGAACGAAATGTCTTTTTTTTTTTTTTTTTTTTTTTTTTTTTTGTTTATCCAACAGGTGAATTCAAGAAAGAATTTGCTACTTAGACTGAGAATTTTTTCATAATTTCTTGAATTAAATTTCTAGGTCGTATATCTAACTCGTGAAAACAATAAAGAGTTTGTTACTTACTTAGAATTTTGTCATAATTTCTTGAACGAAATTTCTTTTTTGTTTGTCCAGCAGGTAAATTCAAGAAAGAATTTGCTACTTAGTTACAATTTTTTCATAATTTCTTGAATGAAGTATCTGTACTGTATATCCAAGAGGTGAAAACAAAAAGAGTTTGTTACTTACTTACAAATATTTTCATAATTTCTTGAATGAAATTTCTGTATTGTGTATCCAAGAGTTGACTTCAAGAAAGAAATTGTTTTTTTTTCATAATTTCTTAAATGAAATTTCCGTATTGTGTATCCAAGAGTTGACTTCAAGAAAGAAATTGCTACTTACTGAGAATTTTTTCATAATTTCTTGAATTAAATTTCTACATCGTGTATCTAAGTCATGAAAACAATAAAGAGTTTGTTACTTACTTGGAATTTTGTCATAATTTCTCGAACGAAATGTCTTTTTTGTTTATTCAGCAGGTGAATTCAAGAAAGAATTTGCTACTTACTTACAATTTTTTCATAATTTCTTTAATGAACTGTCTTTTTTATTTACCCAGGAGGCGAATTCAAGAAAGAATTTGCTACTTACTTAAAATTTTTGATAATTTCTTAAATGAAATTTCTGCATTGTGTATCCATGAGGTAACATGAGTTGACTTCAAGAAAGAAATTGTTACTTACTGAGAATTTTTTTCCTAATTTCTTGAATTAAATTTCTACATCGTGTAGCTAAGTGAAAATTGTTTTTGATAAAGAGAAAAAAAAGTTACTTACTTGCGATTTTTTCATAATTTCTTGAATGAAGTATCTGTACTGTATATCCAAGAGGTGAAAACAAAAAGAGTTTGTTACTTACTTACAAATATTTTCATAATTTCTTGAATGAAATTTCTGTATTGTGTATCCAAGAGTTGACTTCAAGAAAGAAATTTTTTTTTTTCATAATTTCTTAAATGAAATTTCCGTATTGTGTATCCAAGAGTTGACTTCAAGAAAGAAATTGCTACTTACTGAGAATTTTTTCATAATTTCTTGAATTAAATTTCTACATCGTGTATCTAAGTCATGAAAACAATAAAGAGTTTGTTACTTACTTGGAATTTTGTCATAATTTCTCGAACGAAATGTCTTTTTTGTTTATTCAGCAGGTGAATTCAAGAAAGAATTTGCTACTTACTTACAATTTTTTCATAATTTCTTTAATGAACTGTCTTTTTTATTTACCCAGGAGGCGAATTCAAGAAAGAATTTGCTACTTACTTAAATTTTTGATAATTTCTTAAATGAAATTTCTGCATTGTGTATCCATGAGGTAACATGAGTGTGTTACCTATTTAGAATTCCTTCATAATTTCTTGAATGAAATTTCAGTATTGTGTATCCAATAGGGGAAAACAATAAAGACTTTATTACTTACTTGCGATTTTATTATTATTTCTTGAATTAAATATCTGTATTGTGTGCAGGAAGCGAATTCAAGAAAGCTATTGTTACTTACTTACAATTTCTTCATAATTTAATGAAATGAATAAAACTATTCTAAAGAATAAAGACGGGTTAAGCTTAAAGATATTTATTGCTTAAACGTATTAACATATTTTTGAAAGAATTTGCTACTTACTTACAATTTTTGATAATTTCTTAAATGAAATTTCTGCATTGTGTATCCATGAGGTAACTTCAAGACAGAGTTTGTAGCTTACTTAGAGTTTCGTCATAATTTCTTGAATGAAATGTCTTTTTTTATTTATCCGGGAGGTGAATTCAAGAAAAAATTGTCCCCATGTGTCTGACAATAGATGTATGCAAATTCCTTTTCTTACATCTCCGACGTTTTATTAGACATTCTAAACGTTTTGATATGCTAGCTTACTCTACAAATAATGAACACATAACAATGTAATGCAAAATATATTTTTAATGAAATAATGCTATGTAGAATATTAATACAAAAATATATTATGATACATTATTAATATCAACAATTAACTTTGGACATTTTGAATCTGTTCCATAAAATAGTTCACCATGTTCTCTCTTGATATTATAGCTATTGTCTTCTCTTAGTTCGTAATCAGTAGAATAATCATTATTCCATTTTGAGTCATACACAATTTTTACTGGTGTCTCATCAAAAAGGCTCAATATGCTTTTCGTCTTTGGTATTATTTGGTTCAATGACTGTTTGACCAATGGCAGTAACGTTTGCTGGTGCTTTGTTTTTCATCGATTCATCTTTATATTCCATCGTGATATTTTTCTGACAATGCCCTTTTTATTTTTCTGGCAATTTCACTGTCTATTATCACATTATTTTTACACAGGTAACAGTTTCGGCACGTAGACAAGATATGGTTTACGATATTAGTAGAAGAGTAGGCCTTTCTTTTATTGATCTTCCGTTGAATGCTAATACCTGAAAGGTGTCGATTGGATGTATCAGTAGGTAATGTGTTACCTGCAACAGTAGCAAGGAGTTGTCCTCTATCATCAATGATTATTTTTATGTTGGCATTCTCTTTGAGTGCAATCATCTCTGGAGATCTCAATCTCGCATACCACCAACATAAGAGTTGAATTTTTTCGGTATTCCAAAGAAATTTAATTCCTTACTGTCATGACAATGCATGCATACATTTCCAATAGTGCTACCACCTGTACTTGTTTCAAAGTTTAAATATTTCTCTTTGTCGGCATTCAATGCTACAATAACCTTGTTATGTAAACACACTTTATTAAATGCTCCATCTTCACTTTTTTTTTAAAGATATGACTTATGTGTTTATCGTTCCACTGCGTAAAAAATACTGATTTAATACATGCAATAGATTAGGTTGTGTCAATAACCAGTCATAGAATACCAGTGGGAAAGTCACATCGTGTCTCTGACCAATCACAGAGCGCTGTCAATAACGGTCATAGAATGCCAGTGGGAAAGTCACATCGTGTCTCTGACCAATCACAGAGCGCAATTGTTAGAACTGTATGCATATTTTGACATTTTTAAGTTATGTACAGAAAGAAAAAAAATAAATAAAGTTGAAAAATTTCGAAGTTTTAAAAAAGTTTGAATTAAACACTTTTAGGATATCGAGTGTCTTTACTGAAAAACTACTGCATTACAGAGTCTCTCAAACCCTTAAAGCTCTTTTAAAAGATACAAAAACTACTTATTTAACACAAAAATTTCGTTTTTAATGACCACCAAGTAAAGAAAAACACACGGAAACAGGCATCTGAGTCTCTCAAACCCCTTAAAGCTCTTTTAAAAGATACAAAAACTACTTATTTAACACGAAAATTTTGTTTTTAATGACTACCAAGTAAAGAAAAACCACACGGAATTAGGCAACTGAGTCTCTCAAACCCCGTAAAGCTCTTTTAAAAGATGCAAAAAACTACTTATTTAACACAAAAATTTCGTTTTTACGACCACCAAGTAAACAAAAACCTCACGGAAACAGGCAACTGAGTCTCTCAAACCCCTTAAAGCTCTTTTAAAAGATAGAAAAACTACTTATTTAACACAAAAATTTCGTTTTTTAATGACTACCAAGTAAAGAAAAACCACACGGAATTAGGCAACTGAGTCTCTCAAACCCCGTAAAGCTCTTTTAAAAGATACAAAAACTACTTATTTAACACCAAAATTTCGTTTTTAACGACCACCAAGTAAAGAAAAATCACACGGAATTGGGCAACTGAGTCTCTCAATCCCCGTAAAGCTCTTTTAAAAGATACAAAAACTACTTATTTAACACAAAAATTTCGTTTTTTAATGACTACCAAGTAAAGAAAAATCACACGGAATTAGGCGACTGAGTCTCTCAATCCCCGTAAAGCTCCTTTAAAGTTACAATAACTACTTATTTACACAAAAATTTCGTTTTTAATGACCATCAAGTAAAAAAAAATCACACGGAATTAGGCAACTGAGTCTCTCAATCCCCGTAAAGCTCTTTTAAAAGATACAAAAACTACTTATTTAACACAAAAATTTCGTTTTTATGACTACCAAGTAAAGAAAAATCACACGGAATTAGGCAGTTGAGTCTCTCAATCCCTGTAAAGCTCTTTTAAAAGATACAAAAACTACTTATTTAACACAAAAAATTTCGTTTTTAATGACCATCAAGTAAGGAAAAATCACACGGAATTAGGCAACTGAGGCTCTCAATCCCCGTAAAGCTCTTTTAAAAGATACAAAAACTACTTATTTAACACAAAAATTTCGTTTTTAATGACCATCAAGTAAAGAAAAAACCCATGGAATTAGGCAACTGAGTCTCTCAAACCCTGTAAAGCTCTTTTAAAAGATACAAAAACTACTTATTTAACACAAAAATTTCGTTTTTAATGACCACCAAGTAAAGAAAAATCACACGGAATTAGGCAACTGAGTCTCTCAATCCCCGTAAAGCTCTTTTAAAAGATACAAAAACTACTTATTTAACACAAAAATTTCGTTTTTAATGACCATCAAGTAAAGAAAAATCACACGGAATTAGGCAACTGAGTCTCTCAATCTTCGTAAAGCTCTTTTAAAAGATACAAAAACTACTTATTTAACACAAAAATTTCGTTTTTTTATGATCATCAAGTAAAGAAAAATCACACGGAATTAGCCAACTGAGTCTCTCAATCCCCGTAAAGCTCTTTTAAAAGATACAAAAACTACTTATTTAACATAAAAATTTCGTTTTTAATGACTATCAAGTAAAGAAAAATCACACGGAATTAGGCAACTGAGTCTCTCAATCCCCGTAAAGCTCTTTTAAAAGATACAAAAACTACTTATTTAACACAAAAATTTCGTTTTTAATGACCATCAAGTAAAGAAAAATCACACGGAATTAGGCAAACTGAGTCTCTCAATCCCCGTAAAGCTCTTTTAAAAGATACAAAAAACTACTTATTTAACACAAAAATTTCGTTTTTAATGACCATCAAGTAAAGAAAAATCACACGGAATTAGGCAACTGAGTCTCTCAATCCCCGTAAAGCTCTTTTAAAAGATACAAAAACTACTTATTTAACACAAAAATTTCGTTTTTAATGACTATCAAGTAAAGAAAAATCACACGGAATTAGGCAACTGAGTCTCTCAATCCCCGTAAAGTTCTTTTAAAAGATACAAAAACTACTTATTTAACACAAAGAACCCCCATGTAACTGAACCCCCCTTGTAACTGAACCCGTGTATAATCGAAACCCCCCATGCAACTGTATCCCCTTTAACTGAACTCTCAAGCAACTCAATCCTCCATGCAAGCCCATCTCCCTCAAAATTTTCCAATCACTAATTACTCCTTTTTTGTCACGACATCTCCTCCAATTCGCAAATTCCATTACCCTTTTTTTTCGCAAAAGCTTAATCAGACATCTCCGATTGTAAAAGCATTAAAAAATTTTCCAATCACTAATTACTCCTTTTGCAAATGCTAAAAAGACATGTATCATGAACTAGAAATCTACGTCAGAAAAATTCCTTTTATTCAAATCATCAAGTTATACACGTTCCTCTTGGCAAAGAGTGTGATGACATGTTTACCTACTAGAAAAACCTGTTTTTTGTACGGGGGCGTTGTAGAATTGCTTAGATCTATTCTACTATTATAACACTTCTTTCAAAGCTTTGAAGGAAAGGAAACAAGGCTAAATACCCCTTACTACGCTTGAAAGCTATTTTAAAAAGAAACTCTTTGGAGATTTCCATGGATATGACCATAGCAGAAGCTTTGAGCCTGGGTGGGGATCAAAGAGGAGTCTGAGTATTTTGACCACAGGTGACTTATTGTTGTGACTCTCTTAAATTTATTAACTTTGTGAGCATTTGGAAATCAAAGCTTAAACTGTCCTAACATTTTGCTTGGATTAAAAGTGACGGACTAGGAAGAAAATCTCAACATCTTCCTAGAGCTACTTCAGTCTGCATATTATTTCATCTAATTACATTTAAAAACGGATGAGCTTTTCATTTTTTACCTAAGAAAATAGCTGGCACTTCATTTTTCTTCATACCGAATAAACCATTAAGTGTTTTTTGTTTAATTGTAATTGAAATGTTCTCAGGTTGAAGTGTTCATCATGTATTTTCAATTTGATAAATTTACTCCTTTTAGATGCAGTTTATAATTTGACTGATATTAGGTATTTATGAGTTTATGATTTGGAATGAATCCCAAAAAAAAAAAATGAATAATATCCAAAAGAGCAGCCAAAAGCAATAAAAAAAAGCAGCAGTTCAGCCTTAGCCTACATGACATATATTCTATAAAGAAGCCAAAAAAAACATTAAAATGCATTTTTTTTTAAATTATTATTAAAAACCAGTTTTTAATACAAGAAGGCTTTTTGGGAATCCAAAAGAGCAAAAAAAAAAAACAAAAAAAAAACAATCAATATCAAAGTCGCCCATTTCAACTGTTTTAAAGGTGACAAAACCGATATTGGCAAAGAGCATTATGAAAAAATTAAGCTTCCTAAGTTCGAAGCTATATTCAAAGTTTTTACCCAGATAACTGACGAATTTTGTAATATGGTACTTGAAGTTTAATATGCAGCAATGCTCGATGAAAAAAAAAAACAACTAATTTTGATAATTATTTATGTTAAGAATACATAGCTAATAGATACTTCAACTACTCGTATTATGCAAAGGTTCTGAAACACCACAGCCATTACGTTTCTACCAGATTTCTACTTCTCTTGATGAATAACGAAGAAGACTAGTTTCCAGCCAGAGATCAGTGAATTTTTGAACTCATGAATAGACTCAAATCTGTAGTAAATTTAAGCTGTGATTTGACAAAGACTGATGAAAACATTAATGTTTGGAGTCAACATTGATCGCGCCGGCGGCGCGCCGCCGACAGCTTACCGGCGGCGCGGCGGCGGCACGCTGTTTTGGCCCTGCCGCCGCCGGTCTTCCCTCATCGGCACGGCGCCGGGGATTTAATCACAGTGCATTTTGATTTAATCTTAAGGCAACATTTAGTTTTTTAAACATAATGGGCAAATGGAGGGTGGGAGTAGAAGGGGGATTAGTTGCCCTCCAATCACTTTCGACTATTAAAAAGGGCATCAGCCCATTCTATTTTCGATCGAAATGAGCCCCTTTCGAAGTTCCCACGACAACTCCTTCAATACGAAAGTGCCCTGGTCTAAACGACAACAACAACAAAAATATCACTAATCACTTTCGACTATTAAAAAGGGTACTAGCCCTTAAAATTTCATCGAATGAGCCCTTTTTCAAGTTTCTATGACAAAGATTTCAAAAAAAAACCCTTATATGCCCCCATGGCATAACTTATAACCCTTGCCCTGGGGGTTGTAGGGGAGTGTCCTCTTCAAAAACATATTTTCTATCTGGAAATCAACTACGCTGAACAAAATGGCTATCTCAAAATTTTTATTGGATGTGTTTGGGGGAATGATGGGCATGGGGGGAGGCTAGTTGCCCTCCAATCACTTTAGACTATTAAAAAGGGCACTAGCCCTTTGAATTTCCAATCGAATGAGCTTTTTTTGAAGTTTCTACGACAACGCCTTCTATAAAAACCTTTATATGTCCCCAGGGCATAACTTTAACCCTTGCCCAGAGGTCTGTGGGGGAGTATCCTCCTCAAAACATATTTTCTATCTGGTAATCAACTACGCTGAAAAATGGCTATCTCAAACTTTGATTGGATGTGTTTGGGGGAATGATGGGCGTGGGGGGGGGGGGCTAGTTGCCCTCCAATCACTTTAGACTATTAAAAAGGGCACTAGCCCTTTGAATTTCCAATCGAATGAGCCTTTTTTGAAATTTCTACGACAACGCCTTCTACAAAAACCTTATATGCCCCAAGGACATAACTTTAAACCCTTGCCCAGAGGGCTGTGGGGAGTATCCTCCTCAAAAAAAACATATTTTCTATCTGGAAATCAACTACGCTGAAAAAAAATGGCTATCTCAAATTTTGATTGCATGTGTTTGGGGGAATGATGGGCGTTTGGGGGGGGGCTAGTTGCCCTCCAATCACTTTAGACTATTAAAAAAGGGCACTAGCCCTTTGAATTTCCAATCGAATGAGCCTTTTTTGAAATTTCTACGGCAACGCCTTCTACAAAAACCTTATATGCCCCCAGGACATAACTTAAAACCCTTGCCCTGAGGGCTGTGGGGAGTGTCCTCCTCAAAAAAATTTTCTGTCAGGAAATCAACGACGCTGAACAAAATGGCTATCTCAAAATTGTGATTGAATGTGTTTCAGGGAATGATGGGCGGGGGGGGGGCTAGTTGCCCTCCACTCAATATCGACTATTAAAAGGGCAATTTCAATTTCCAATCAAATGAGCCCCTTTTGAAATTTCCTACAACACTTTCTATATAAACCTTATATGCCCCCAGGGCATAACTTACAACCCTTGCACTTAGCGCTCTGAGTTTCTAATCCAATGAGCCATTTTTGAAGTTTCTACGACAATGCGTTTCTATAAAAAACTTTATATGCCCCCAGGACATAACTTACAACCCTTGTCCCTAGGGCTGTGAGGGGGTTGTCATCCTCAAAAGACCTAATTTACAGAACTTAAAACTACGTTGAATAAAATGGCTATCTCAAAATTTTGATTGATGTGCTACGGGAAAAGGTGCGCGTGAGAGGGGGGTAGTTTGCCCTCCAATAGCTTTCGACTATTATAAAGGGCACTAGCCCTTTGAATTTCCAATCGAATGAGCCTTTTTTTGAAGTTTCTACGACAACGCCTTTTATAAAAACCTTATATGCCCCCAGGGCATAACTTACAACCCTTGCCCCGAGGGTTGTGGGGGAGTGTCCTCCTCAAAAACATATTTTCTATCTCCAAAATCAACTACGCTGAACAAAGTGGCAATCTCAAAATTTTGATTGATGTATTTGGGGGAATGATGGGCGTGGGGGGGGGCTAGGTCCCGCCCAATTACTTTCGATATTAAAAAGGGCACTAGCCTTTGAATTTCCAATCGAATGAGCCTTTTTGAAGTTTCTACGACAACGCCTTCTATAAAAACCTTATATGCCCCCAGGGCATAACTTAAAACCCTTGCCCCGAGGGTTTGTAGGGACTGTCCTCCTCAAAAACATATTTTCTATGAGGAAATCAACTAAGCTGAACAAAATGACTATCTCAAAATTTTGATTGGATGTGTTTTGGGGAATGATGCGCGTGGGAGGGGGGAAGGGGGGCTAGTTGCCCTCCAATCACTTTCGAATATTAAAAAGGGCACTAGCCCTTTGAATTTCCAATCGAATGAGCCTGTTTTGAAGTTTCTAACGACACGCCTTCTATAAAAAACCTTATATGCCCCCAGGGCATAACTTAATCACTTTCGGCTATTAAAAAGGGCACTAGCCACACATCCAATTTCCAATCGAATGGGCCCTTTTCAAATTTCTACGATAACTCCTTCGATACGAAGTGCCCGGGTATGGAGAAGAGGAAGAAAAAGAAAAAAAGAAAAAATACATTGTGCCCACATCGTTCTTTACTATGATGTGAGCTTTGTTTTTACTTATTTATTTATATTTTTTTAATTTTTCCTCTTCGTGTGCTTAGTTGTTGTATTTTTTATGGGTTATTTTTTTTAAATTTTTATTTGTGTTATTTTTTTTTGTTTTTTTCGATGTTTTTTTTTCGTTGAGAAAGACTCCTGGACGTGGGCCGAAATATTCGGAACATTTTTCAATTAAATTGTTTATTTGTTTTTATTTATTTCACTGCTTTATTAAAATTAAAACCCGTTTTTTCTTGCTTAATTTTTCGTATATGGAAAAGCAGTGTGGTCTAAGAAATTATTTGAGGACAATGATCATTAAAGCTCTCCCAGTGTTTTCCATACGAATCGCCTAATTTAACGAATTTACCCCCCCCCCCCCCTCAAAACAGGAGGTCCCAAAATAAATTATCGCTCGCCTGCCTGAGAAAATTCGACAAAGGAGAGTTATAACAGACAATGAAAAACAAGAAAAGATGAACCAATACAAAAAAAAAACGTAATTTTTTTGTGTCCCATGATCCCATATCTTCGTTATACTTGGGAAATTTTTAGAATACGCCGTTTCTCCCATGACTTTTTATACTTAATAATCAAATATATTTAAGCATAGTTGGTATGGTACCAGTTTTTCCCTGGTGGGATTTATTTCACAAATCATGATCATTCACGAGAATTAAAAAAAAAAAAAAAAATATTCTTAAATGACCTTCCCTCTGCTTTGACCAAATATCTGACCAAAGGTAGGAGAATTCGAGGAAAGAGATTCAAACTACGAAGGACGTGAGAATAAGCACTATGCTTTCAGCAACTTTCCAAATGCCTTACTCTATCTAAATTAAATTGTATTTACATTTTGCACTTTTCTTCATTTATCTTTACCTTTGTTTCGTCTTCTTACTATCCCTTCTGAGACAAAGTAGTGGGCCATAAAAGGGCGCACTACAAGCCATCATATGGCCAACACAACACACTTTCTATGGGTACAATATACTACGGTCTACTTCACTACAAAGCCCTTAAAATTACAAAAGAAGTTGATTTCTGGCAACACCGCAATACCGTATTCTTAGAAAAATTTTATTTTGAGTTAATCATGGGCCTCCTCCCTTAATCTTGACACGACAAGTTCAATGGCGCAGTCAAAAGTTTCTTATTTATAATAATTTTAACATACGGCCTTGTATCTACGTCCAGCAGAAAGTGGCAACGTCTACGCCTACGTCCAACAGAGTGGCAAGAAGGGAAGAAAAAAAGGCATCTGAAAAGCTACTGACGAAATTCTGCATCTTCATTTACTTCTCTCATTCCAAAAACGAAAAAAAAATCTCCACTTAGCAATTTTCTAAAAAATTTGAAAACACAGATGCTTGGAATGGGGGGGGGGGGTGTAAGCTTTTTTTTTTTTTTACCACCAGATGGCTTAGAAGAGTCGCTATTTATGATTTTCATTTCGATAACTTCCCATGAGTAGTTTATCAATCACGACAATATAAGTTTACTGATTGATTACCGACAGGCCACGGAAGAACTTTCTACTATCAAACTACCTAATCAACTCTGATTTAATTTTTATTTTCACAAATGTGCATTATTAAGAACTTTCAGAACTGATGCCAAAGCAAAATATTAAAAAAAAATGGTTTCAAGTCATGAAATAAAAATTTGTCAAAACACAATGGGAACTCATAAAAATCAGCTTTCAAAATATAATTCGAGAATCTTTAAAATCAAAGAAATTTTGCTGGACAAAAAATCCATCTAAAGGTTATAACAAACCTCAAGCTCGAAATCTAATTACACCCTGAAACTATTATCCTTGTAGCCATGCTACAAACAACTTATGAAAATTTAGGAAATTTCTAATTTATCAACATTTTGTCGCATAATAACTATTCCAAGATCATCAATTCTGAAACCTCTATAAAAGGAGCAGAGGCAGATACAGAATTAGTGTTTAGGGATGGGCATCGATAAAATTTTGGTTCCCCGTCAGTATTTTCTGCCCCCGACCCATTAATTAGTTTTCAATTTTCAGCCCTCCGGGAAAACTTTCCCCTAAAACTACCTCCTTGACCCGCCCCTGAAAATAAGGGAAAGTTGAAAGTGAAGTTGCAGCTTTATCTGGCTTAAAGACTGCGTTAATATTACAAGCAGAATATCTTACCATGTTGTACTTCAGGTTACTAGTGTTAATTAATTTGCTACTGATAAGAAGTTTTTTCATACTAGTTTGAATAAATTAAGTAATCAATTATGGCAAGCATAAATGCTGACAGACATCGTTTTAGCGGAGTGTATTAGATGACTTTCAGAAGGGAGAAGGGAGACCCAAAAGCATTTGTTTAGTCCAAAAGTTATTAAATTTCCTTCGGGAGTCCTTCGCCATAATCCTAGGTGTGTGACTATTCCACTCCCTTTAACAGGCACGGTAACTGGGTATAATCACTGAAGCTTCGATGTAAAAATAAACCAGATTTGTATTGGGGAGGTTTGCAACACCTGATGATCCCCTAGCTGCGGGAATAACAGTTTAACTTAGCTTCTTCGCCGTCGATTAAATACCGTACGGTAATCGTTAAGAAATTCTTTCTAAAAAAAAAAAAAAAAATAAAAACAAACAACAAATCTTGTGCCCTTATCTATTTGAAAGGAGTTAACAACTAGCCGATTAGGCAACTCCGGGCGAAAGCCTATTGCTTAAGCGCTAATGTGCAGTTTTGCAGTCTCTGTAAGAGAGGAAATTCTGAATTTGTTTTGCCAAGCTTTCGTTTCTTCGAGTCATGTTTCTGCTTTCGCGAGGGGAAGCTTCGTTTAAGCTTTCAGTCATGTAATCATGACAGTAGTCAAATACAGTCCTGTAGCAGGTAGCTGTTAAAGTTAGCCTGAAATCTGAAGCAGGCTTCTAACAGAATCAGAATTTTGTTTTCCTGATTTACCTAAAACTTCATGGGCGTAAGTACCTTGAGTGATGGACATGGGTCATTCACTGGGTGATAGCCATAGAATCAAGTGTTTTTCACCCTGAATTAATGGGTATTATTTTTAACATGAAGTAACGTATCGCTTAGTGTGCATGTGCTGTATTTTTAGAAATAATAATGCAGAATACTTCAGGTTCTGTATCTTGGTGGAGGGTAGTAAAAGATTAGCTTGATACCATAATGTTTTATACATTAGCTTTTATAATTAAAACCAAAAACATTGGTTGTATCTGAGGTACATGGGCAGATCTAGAGCAACTTGTCCTCCCCTTACCCCCTGAATCCACCACTGTGTGAGGAAATAAAAGTTAAAGTTTGCTTATGATTTCGAGACCATCTTCAAGGATTTTTTTTTTTTTTTTTTTTTTTTTTTTTTTTTTTTAAGGAATCTTGAAGAAGGTTAATAGGCATTGACGTTAGTTTTCAGATATTAAGTGAATTGCCAGCTAGGATTGTGCATACTTATATATACGGTATATACAGTTTGTATGTATGTTCATTGCTCTAACTACACATACACGTATATCCGCACATGCCGACTTACTTGGGGAGAGTCTACTCAACACAAAGGGGAGGAGAGCCTTGAGATTGATCTATAAGAAACCCCTAGGAAAAACTGGAAAATGGTTGACTAAACCTGTTTCTTTCCACATTTTGACTTCGCTCCTCTTAGAAAAAAAAAAAATTTCTGATCTCACCTAAGTACTGGACTTAAGTAAACTTCGACTATCTACTACTTTTCATACCATTGTAAAGATGTGGACATATACATAGGTACTTACAGGTCACATTATTGAGGGCTGTATCGAAGTATTTTTACTTAGGCGAGGCAGGGTCAGATCAAAAGCGAAATCTTGGGAAAGGGCAATACGAAAAGGGCGTCAATAATTGACCAAATTGAAAAATATATTTAAAAAAAAGAAAGAAAAACAAAAATGAAACAAGGAATGGGGCGCCAGATAAAATCTTGGGAGCCCCCCCCCCTTTCCCGGCCACTAGGATCCACCGCTAAGATGAGGCCAAAATTGAAAACATAGAAGTCTAAATTTTTAGGACGCTATTTTTTCCATTTTTCAAGGGTCCTTTTTGACCAGCTTTAGCAGGGAGGGCAATTGTCCCTACCTGTCTCCTATGTATAGCCTAGTTGTTTATATAGCGATCAAATTTAGAAATTGCAGGTAGTATGCTATATGGTTTTTTTAAGACCAAAAAACAGATAAAAATGTGAAAAGGGCAGCCTTCAGCCTCCTTATGGAAACTACTAAAAGCTAATCACGAGCCTGCAAAGAGCCCCGTTAAAAGCAAACAATAACTCATATGCAGTCAACTAAAGGCTATTTTGAAGGACATTCTGACACTTTTTGAATATTTCATATACACGTGTTTCATTATTTTATATGGATTTATAACCCATTCTTCCCAGAAAACTAACGCAGAACACACGCTGAGATCATCACTGAAAAGTAACCTTAAAAGCAAGTCGGGCCCAACACATGCGCTGTTTCTCAGGCTTTTAATAAAAGCTAATTTTGACTCTCTTTAAGTTTGTGCTGCTTTATTTTGGTTAATGTAATCCCTCTCCTCCCTGGAAATAGCAAAAATCGCAGACGGAATATGGATGAAAGAAAAAGTCACTACCCTGCAGATAAATACCTTTAGGTATGAAAGTACACTTTTGGAGGAGGTGAGGCATTCTGGGAAAGGGCCCTAATTTAAAAAAAGACATTAAAAGCTGACTCATTAGATCTGTAAAATAAATCACAGGGGAAATCTCCACGTTTCGGAAGCACGAGCAAAAAGATAGTGACTCACCCACAGATGCATTCCTTTTGTGGCTCTTTTTGAGAGTACCAGTCACATCTGAGGCTGATCGTTTATGCGTCCTTTTTAAAATTCCACTTTCGTCCACATCCGTATGGTTTCAAAAACATAGGATTCACTTTAATCACTTTTTCCTTGGGAACGGATCCCTTTGGCCGAATCTCATCAGAGAGAATCATATTCATCAATTTAGTCCCACGTGGCTTCTTTTTGCTTGGCATCACTGAGTCTGAGGAATAGGCATCCAGCAACCAGGCACACTGCAAGGAGAATTCCACTGACTGTCTGCACCTATAATAAAATCTTAATATAATAAATTTAATATAATATAATAAAATCTTAAAAGAGCATTTTGATACCAAGGACACAAAATTAAGCATTTTTTTAAATAACTACAAAATTACCCCTTTTCTGTCTTTCCCTACCCCTTTTCCATACCCCTTTTCTAGGAGAATCAAACACAATAAAAAAGTATCTGGCAATTTTTTAGTGAAGTCACGACAGATCAAGACTACAACCAGGAACACGGACAAACGGGGAGGGAGGGGCTCAGTGCCTGGCTATCCAGAAATCTCAAATTTTCCCAAGCTTCTGGGCACTTCTTATTCAAATTATCAAATAGAATTTGCTTTTTTTATTATCCCACCGAAAAAAAAATCCTGCGTACGTTCCTGCCCAGGAGGTTAGGTGTTCTGGTTTAAAATCCTCTCCCTCCCCAAACTAAAAAAAAAAATACACATTTTCGGCTATTTACTCACAAAAGAAATTGTAAAATACATTTTCCATCCTTGAAACCCCCAATCTATACCTTTAGGAACAGATAAATAAATACACGGTTGCAGAAAGTAATAGTTATTATTATAATTTTGCTTTTTAATTCAGCCCTTTATAATAAATAATTTCTTAGACCACACTGCTTTTCCATTTGCGAAAAATTAAGAGATGTCAGCAGCGCCACTTCCAAAGATGATTTGATTACTTAAACGTGCTAATGGAACTATATATGCAGGATTTCATTTGGAAGAGTTCACCACCACCCCCCCCCCCCCAAAAAAAAAAGGCAAGTTGTACGAAAATAAGAAAACTATTATAATCTGAACATTCCCGATGAGCCAAGGCTCAAAACCTCCCCAGCCCCCATCCAACCCGTCGAGACGTACCCTGCTTAAATGTTTTCACCCGCAATATGATATAAGCTTGTGTTAACGACATCAGCCAACTTTGTCACTATTTGTAAGTATCTCTTGTAAGTTCTGTCCAATTCCATAGGCAGTTTTTTATTAAATGACGTATGGCATGATCAGGAAGGGTTACCAGGTATGAATCCCCCCCCCCCCCAAGAAAAAATTATCTGACTTGTAAACTGGTCGTACAAATACCGACAAGAACTATTTCTTCGACTCTTAAATTGGTCTTAAATATGCAGGTAAAACACCCTTAACAGAACTATTTCGGTATTCCCTTAACAAACATCTTTTTATAACCCCTCCCCCGAAAAAATACTGACATGGTCCTGGTCCTCGTTCTAATTGTTGCCCTTTATTAGGCACGAAAAAGTTTGCAAATAAATACTTTAATAAAATTTAAGAAGTGAAAAAACAGATTGTTACATTTACTGTTGTTTTTTACATTAGAGTGGTGTTTTTTTTTTGTTTTTTTTTTTGGAAATTAGCGAAATGTGGAAACACTAATCTCGCTCATTAGCATTGTTATTTCGTTTCTTCTTTAAATACTTTTTACCAGCAAGATAAAATGCTTAGTTGAATAAAGGACGAACAGCTAATAGATAATACTTGGACAGATATTGGATTCTTTCCATATTTCCTAAACGGAGGCGAAAATTGCTTTAAAAAATTTGGCATAGGTACCTTGCCTTGGGGGTTTCGGCGGACTTCTGCGAAGTTAAGAATGCATACTTAAAAGGAAAGTACAAGTGAACTGATAGAAAATTAAAAAATAAACATCTACATTCATTATACATCTAAATATAATAAACAATTAACATGTAGAGTAATATGTAGTATCTAGATAATATCTAACTGAAATGTAGATAATGATAGAATCGCAGATAACATTTAGTATATGATTATTATATGATATCTAATATTTAGATATCATACAAACATCTGATGTTTACATAAATAAACATCCAAATCTGAATTGTGCTAAACGTCAAAGAACAAAAGTACAAAAAGAGATAATTCCTCCGCGGATTTTTTTTTATGTAATAGTCAATAGAAAATCCAGGCATTAAGAGTTTAAGACAAAAAAATTTACTTTTTTTTTGAAACTCTAGACCCGTGATTCCCTGAAAAATTGGGAACACCATGGGGGGCAGGTGGGGCAATATTTTGACGAGTCATGGGCAGGTCTTGCACCCTTTGGCTGACTAGACTTTAGAGCCTAAATTTCGAAAACGTTTTTCTATATTTAAAGAGCAAAAAAAAAAGAAAAAATTACATGACAGTATTGCATCGACGTTAAACATTGTATAAGAGACGGTATATCCTGACAATATTTTTCGGTACTCCTCAAGGCCGTATCCAGGGGGTTACCCGGCTTGAACCCCCCCCCCCCCCCCCCGACATTTTTTGACCGAGTCGAAAATAAGTCGAAAATTAGTAAAACCTAGGTAAAAATCAGTAAAATTAGTCGAAAACTGAGTCAAAAATTAGTAACCCCCCCCCGAAAAAGTCAAAAATTAGTAACCCCCCCCCCCCCCCCCGAAAAAAATCCTGGATCCGCACTTGGTACTCCTATGGTAAACGGACTCTTATATACTGCAATGGAAACCAGTCACGAAAAACCCGTTTTTGACGGGACAATTCAAGACACTGCTATAGAATAATACAATGTGTAGCGTCGTTTTCATAGCGTATGCGATATTTAAACTGTTGTTTTTTGGGGTTTAGGGGGGAGGGGGAAGGCATCGAACGGTTAGGTTACGTAATAATATATGCTATGCTTTACCCCCCCCCCCCCCCACCCTAATGTGCAAATATATAGCCCAAATTCGTTTCTAAACTATTATATATTCATTTTCTTTTTTTTTTATTTCATTAGCATTAACCAAACTAGCGCTATATAAAAGAGTCCGTTTAACATAGGAGTACCTATTTTTCATTAGCATAAAATGTGTCTAGAGGAGGACCCATTTAAATATCACGAAGGGTGCATTGGATTTTAGAAATCCCTAGGCGGGGTATGACTCAAAATCGGTTGGGAACCATGGCTGGGAGCCCTCCCCGAAAAAACAATCTAATGCCCCCTTCCACGCTGAAGTTATTATATACCTTCATCGCGACGTTCCAACCCCTTGTAGGTATATGTGCTCGCAGATCTGATCCTTATGGTGGGTCAAATGATTTTTCCTACGAGGGATAGGGAGATTCTTCGGACCGTCTTGTGGAGTTCACTTACAGGAAATGGAAAGGCTTCTTTTTCTTATTTGCACGGAGCGTTGTGCCTAAGTGAAAATGTATTTTGATCATACTCTTTAGGTGTCTCTTCAAACCGTCTCATGTTACTGTAGTATTTGAAAGCTAGAAGCAGGTGGGATAATACTTCATTACAGGTGAAATCAACGAAAAATGTATGTTTTCTTCTTAATAACTTTCCCTTCCACATGTCATATCACCGTATGAAATCAAAATGCATTAAATACAAAATTTACACTTTGGCCAATAGCAATTAGAAAATAACTCAGTCGTAAGGTAGATCCCAATGCATATTATGAAGTTAGTCTGGATAGATAAAAAGGACACAAAGCTGCTTCTCAGCCGTTAAAAATCGATGCAGTTGTCCCAACAGCTGCATATAATGACTTAATACGACGAAGAAAAATGTAGCCTATATACTGTGTTTAGTTTCGGTTTGGACGGCCAAAAACCAAGCTTGAAGAAACACGAATCCCGCTTAAGTAAGGGAATGTACTGCAACTAGTACTAGTAGGCTATTACAAACTCGTCGTAGCTTTAATTTGCCTTAGGGGTTTTATGTCAGGTAGCATCGTAAGCACATAGGATACAAAAGTACAGACAAGACTGAGAAAAAGTGATGCCCGTGCCACATTATAGTCACACTTGTCATAAAATCAAAACTACGCACGACTACAGCGCCTATTACGTTCGCTGTTCGTAATTTTCTCGAGTTGAACACTGTTCAACTTTCAAACATAAATTTTTAGACTGACCAATCAGAGTTAAGGTTTAAGGCATAATTTGTAAAACTAGAAAAGATGGAAACTTAGAACAGTGGTTTTTCTATCTGGGAGAGGAATTTGAGAAAAGTTAAGGAGACTTAGTATTAGTAAAGAACAGTTGGACACAAATTACTGTTGGTACAAACTCATTAAACTTATTTCTGGCAATTTAAATTTTTTGCTTTTTAAATACAAGTGTGACGCTAAAATCAAGAAAATTGTCTTGACATCATGAAATTTTGCTTTCCTTATCGATAGATGTGACTATGATGTGGCACGGGCATGAAGGCGCGTGTACACCAACAGTAGACAGTATTTGTCCCCTTCATTTGGGTGTTCACAGACTGAGAGATAAATAAAAGCAGTGATTCACTGTCTCACCCTTAGGGTGCTCCCTCAACCATGAATACTTCCTTTTGGGGTGGGATTTTGAAACGTGTCCGTATGTTTTACTTCATTCGCTTGTCGATTTAGATTAGACTATAGGCTTAAATATTTGCATACATTATCGCTTTCTGATAGTAATTTCACGGTGAAGCCAGACACATTAAAAATAAATAATCAACCTTCGAGGTACAGGTGCTCATGGTCCAAGCATATAATGGCGGATCAGACGATTTGTGCATGGAGATGTTGGATTTGGTTTTTAAAAGTAGTATCTTGATTTGGGAGGGGGCCAATGAGTTTCTTGTTGGGGGAGAGCAGATATTCAACAACAAAAAACTGTCATTTTACGGTCTTTTTTCCATTAAATACTCAAAAGGTACACAATTTTTCATATTTTGGTAGAAAAGACACGCTAAACCCTACCCCCCCCCCCCCCCCTGTAAGCGCCTTGAACTCAGTGTAGAACACCCTTGGTCCCAAGTAAGTAGATACCTCTACAGTCTAATGCGTTTTCTTATAATCATCAGGTAGTAATTGAATGGAATTCCCCCCCCCCCATTCCTCTTTGCAGCTTTTTTTTCAAAACAATACCAGTTTTTCTGTTTTTTTTTTTTTTGGTATAGTGTCAGTCAATGCTAAGAAGGTGGGTCTAGACCATACCTGCATACCGATACTCAGGCAGAAGGAGGGCCCCCTGGGTCTGAATGACCACACAGAAAATTTTTTAAAAGGTTGGGAAAATACCATGCTAATACATCGTCTCAGGAATGGACAGCCGACAATCAAACAGCTCGTGGTAACGAACTGTAAGTAAGGAGCGACCCGGCTCAATAGTAAACCGAAACTCTAAAAAAAAAACGGAATTTAGATACCAGTAAATGCATCAAAAGAATCGATTTTTTATGCAGATTTGATATATATAAGTTTCATCCAATTTAGTCTAACTCATCAAAAGTTGAGCGTGAAATAATTTGCCTTATCTTCCAAAAATAGGGGGAAACACCCCCTAACAGTGATAAAATCTCAGATTCATCGTAACACATCAGATTCAGCATAACAGAAGACCCTACTGTATATTTTTCAAGCTCCTATTAGCAAAAGTGTGGAATTTTTGTATTTTTTGCCAGAAGAAAGATCACGGATAGGCCCTACGTGTTTTTTTTTTCTGTTCTGTTTTTTTTTTTTTTTTTCTTTCTTTTTTTTTCCAGGGGTGATCGTATCGACCCAGTAGTCCTAGAATATCGTGAGAGGGCTCTTTCGAGTGGAAATTAAAAGTTATATTGCCCTTTTTAAGTGACCAAAAAATTGGAGGGCAACTTGGCCCCCTTCCACGCTCATTTTTTTTCCCAAAGTCACCCAATCCAAATTTTGAGATAGCCATTTTGTTCATCACAGTCAAAAATCTCTAATAAATATGCCCTTGAGGATGACTTAGGCTGCAAGTTATGAACTTTGCGCCCATTTTTTACAAATAGTATTGGTTATTGGGAAGTATACAGACGTTTTCAGGAGCGAATTTTTTCTGGGGGGGGGTCGGAAGAGGGTTTACGCCGGAGGATCTTTCCATGGAGGATATTTCCTTGGGGGAAGGGAAATTTCTATGAAGGGGGCGCAGGATTTCCCAGCATTATCTAAAAACGAAAACGAACAGACATTATTACGTATATGAGGGCGTTCACCTCCTAGTCAATACCTCGCTCTTTACGCTAGTTTTTTTTAGTACTTTCAAAAGAGCTATCTATTCTAATTAAACGGCCTTTGTGATTCAGGGATTTGTGATTCGAAAAAAATTCAAAATTTAGCGTAATCAGCGAGGTATTGACTAGGGGGCGAACCCTCTCATATACGTAATAATTTCTGTTCGTTTTAAGTTTCAATGTTGCTCCTTACTTTCAGTTGAAAAAAACTTTTTTTTTTTATTATTTAATTTGCACCAAAGGGCCTGCCACTTTCAGCCAACCAGTGTACATTTCAGAGTGCCACAGTTGCCGTACAGCTCCACCACGTATGGCAAGTCCCACAAGGCTAGGCACACACTACCTGGTGTACATGATTTCTGATAGTTGTAACCCCCTCGAATTGCGCTAATTAGTCGGATTCTAAGACGAAGTGCAAAAGATCACGGCGCTTGTCGCGTACTTTTTCTGAAATTTTGAACTTCTGATTTTTCATAACGCTGAGCGGCTCAAATAAACAGAAAATTCACAAAGAGCATTCTGTGGCGCAACAACTGATAAACAAATAAACTAGTCCTTAACGATTCAGACAATTTGTAATTAGGCGCATTTTTTAGCATATGATTCGACTTATCAAATGAACACAAAATGTTTCAAAAAAGGCTCATAGGAAGAGGTGATATTTTTTTTTTTTTTTTTTTTTTTTTTTTTTTTTTTTTTTTTTTTTTTTTTTTTTTTTTTTTTTTTTTTTTTACGAGCATAGTAAAACTATAGAATTCCAACCAAATTAGATAATTTCATGGCAAATAAAAATCAAAGTTCAAAACTTTCCAATGATGTTAAAAAAAAGCGAAAGGATCTATCTATACAATGGCGTAAATAGGGAGGGGGGGGCAAAGGATAATTTTGTTTCCAGATGGCAGCATTCATTGTGACTCCTTTTAGATATATTTTATGAAATGTTGACCCACTTAAGCTTCTAAAGGAAGGAAGTATGCTTTAGGCCCTGATTCAAACCTAAAAATTTCATTCACCTACCGCAGCTACTATACAAGACAACAAGAAACCCTTCCACAAGGACACTCAATCCAACAAATAAACTAACAGTGCACCAATCAAGACCGTATCTGGGGGGGGTTTAGGGGTCTGAATCCTCCTGAAATGTTTGTCTGACTAATAAAAACGTACCAAAAATGAATATAAAACATTTTTTTTAATTATAGCCCCCCCCCCCCCCGAAAAAATCCTTTTGTAAAACCCCCCAAAAATAATGCTGGATATGGCCTGGCACTATATATACATTTTAAAAATAGATAAAAATATTTTTACCTAAGAACCAAATAGGGGTGTATAACTTCAGCAACTTCGGGCATATGAATATACATCACGATAATTTGATGCAAATAGAAGTCCATTTCATCAGGAGGAAATGTGAAAAGTTTGTTGTTCCCTGAAAATATTATCATAAATTAATTGAAAATAACCAAGCAACCTCTCATAAAAAAAAATATCTCACGCTATAAAAATAAACAACCTTCCCATAGATTCAATAACTTTTACCATAGTCTGAGAACTAACCTGACCAAAAATGGAGACTTTAAATAAATGGCGTACACGCAAGTTATTGTAGGGAGAGACAAGAGAAATTTGTTCAAGGCCATTCACGTACCCTGAAATTTTTTTCGGGGGTAGGCACACAACCTAAACACCGAAAATAAGCAAATTCTATAGAATATAAAAGAAGTTAAAAGAAATCCTGGAGATTTAGGGTGGACGTGAGCAAAACATGGATTATTTAAATGAAATTTTAAAGATATAATGTATTTTTTAAAGTAAAACAAGAAATCACACCAGAGCAAGGGCCATGTCCCAAAAACAAGAGATTTGGCGAAAACAGGGCCAAAATGTCATCGAGCAAAAATAATGAAATGTTCAGTTGCTTAAAACTATTGAAAGTATATCTATATAGCCTCCCAGTTTCAGAAACCATAACGGCATGCGATATAACACCCCCCCCCCTCTAAATATACAGATAGTCAATAAGAAAATTAAACCCCTATTGTACATTATTTCTTCAACAAACTAACGGCTAAAGTGTGTTGCAGAATAGCGCACTGGTATTAAGGAGGAAAATAACAGATTTCTAATGGGGAGGGGATATCTAAAGTCTTAGAATTCTTAGACCCATATTAAAGAACCATCCATGGGAGGTACTTCAAACGAATAGGAGGAGTATGAAATATGAACTCGTTGGAAGACTAAATAAATAAAAAACAAGTTTTCAGAAACTAAGGAGTGACATTAAAACTTAAAACGAAGAGAAATTATTCCGTATATGAAGGGGGTTTCCTAGTCCTCAACACCTCGCTCTTTACGCTAACGTTTTTTTAGTACTTTTGAAAAAAGCTTCTCATTGTTCCATTTAAACGAACATATTGGAAGAAAATGGAGGAGGGAGCACCCCCTTCATATACGGAATAACTTCTGTTCGTTTTAAGTTTTAATGTCTCTCCTTACTTTCTGTTAAAAAAAATATTTTTCTTTTTATTTAATTTCTGAACGTTTTTGAATTAATGCTGGTTTTGAAATTAGCTAACCGTATATGAATAATTAAAACGAAATTTGAACATCAACTTAGCTTTTTTTGGCTAAATGGCTTTCCCAAAATTTTGATCGTACGAATTTGAGAAAAAAGGGCGGGTGTGGGTGCCTAGTGGCCCTCCAATTTCTTGGGTTCCTTAAAAAGGGCACTAGAACTTTTAATTGTATTTACGAACGTTTTTATTAGTAATAAATATACGTAACTTACAAATTTTCTCCCAATTCCTGAAGAACGACTTCTGAAACACTATCTTCGTTTAATTGGAAATATGAGAAGCTTTTTTCATTATAATGCTGAATCAGCATTATATAATGCTGAATCAGCATTATAAGCCCATTCTTTTGATATATGTTTATTGACATCAAAATTCTGTTTTTTTAAAGTTTCGATTACTAATGAGGCGAGGTATTGACTAGGGAGCGAACCCCCTCATATACGTAATAATTCCTGTCGTTTTAAGTTTCAATGTTTCTCCTTACTTTCAATTGAGAAAACTTGTTTTTTTTATTTAATTTCTGATCGTTTTTTTTAATAAATGCTGGGAAATCCGGCGCCCCTTTCATAGAAATGTTCCTTCCTTCCCCCAAGAAAACATCCTCCATAGAAAAATCCTCCCACATAATCCCCTCCTCCACCCCCCCCCCCCCCCCACAACCAGAAAAAATCCTCCTGAAAACGTCTGTATACTTCCCAACAACTAATAGCCTACTATATGTAAACAATGGACAGAGTTCATAACTTGCAGCCCTTCCCCTGGGAACTGTGGGGGGAAAAGTCATCCTCAAAGACATATTTATTAGATTTTCTACTATGCTGAACAAAATGAATATCTTAAAATGTTGATTGGGTGACTTCGGGAAAAAAAATGAGCGTGGGAGGGGGCCAAGTTGCCCTCCAATTTTTTTAGTCACTTAAAAGGGCACTAGAACTTTTAATTCCCGTTCTAATGAGCCCTCTCACGATATTCTAGGACTACTGGATTGTTACGATCACCCCTAAAAAATAATAATAAAAAAAATAAACACGCATCCGTGATCTTTTTCTGGCAAAAAAAATTTAAAAAATTCCACATTTTCGCAGATAGGAGCTTGAAACATCCACGGTATGGTTTTCTGTTACGCTGAATATGACGGTTTGATTTTCATTAAGATTCTATCACTTTTAGGGGGTGTTTCCCCCTTTTTTTTCGAAAATAAGGCAATTTTTTCAGGCTCGTAACGTTTGATGGGTAAGACTAAACTTGATGAAACTTATATGTTTGAAGTCAGCATAAAAATCCAATTCTTTTGATGTATCTACTGGTATCAAAATTCCTGTTTTTTAGAGTTTCGGTTACTATTGAGCCGGGTCGCTCCTTCCTTACAATTCGTTACCTCGAACTGTTTGATATCCTCCATGTGGAAGACTATTGATATTCGCAATATTGATTACGATGGGGTGAAGTTCCCTACTTATTGGGGGAGACGATAATCTTGAACGGAAACGCTAGTTTTAAAAATATCAAAGCATTTGGTACTCTCTTGTTTAACAAAATTTCAGAGAATATTAGTCTCCTCCATCATATTTAGAATGGTATGGTATCAAATATGGTATGGTAGGCTATGTGGTATGATATCAGGATATGGTATCAAAAATAAACATTAATAGAATTTTTTTTTTCCGAAAGTAAGAAGCGTAATTGAAACTTGAAAAAATAACGTAAGTTATCCTGTATATACGCGACAGCCTCCCGCTCCCTGGCCCCCTCTCATTTACGCTAAAGCTTGACTTTGGGCCCTGGCACTACAATAAACGAATGTTCTAACAAAGGGCAATCAGAAAACCAGTGTTTTTTGTTTCAATGCTCAAAAATGGAAAGGCTTGGCTTATTGATGTATATTTACTTCTAACAGAAAAATTATCAGTTCAAATGTTTTAAATGAGAATCAGGAAATAAAACGCTTGTCCTGTAGTGGCGCAGTGGGCGCACGGGACCCAGATGTAGAACCTTGCTTTAGCAACACCCTGCAGGGCCGACGCAAGGACCTCAATAGTCAAGAAGCGTCGGTAATCCGATTACTTTACTAAATAAAACACTAAAAAAAAACACCAATTGACCATATTCATTTTATTCAGAAAAGCTTTCAGTAACACCTTATTATCAAGGGTGGGAGTTAGTACGACAGACAGGTCAGGATTTACCAATAGGATCGCTAGGCCCGGGACTAGGGGCGCACAATACCAGGGGCGCAATAAATTATCATTGAGTGATTTTTTTTCTGAACAAAAACTGGACTGATGTGATTTATCGTCAAGTACCAGGTTCACTCCATCGCCGCGCTGCCTATTCCCAGACAAGTGGTTTTAAAACAATACAGGAATGCAGTTACCCTTATATAAATATTAGATCTCTACCAACAATGGTAGCTGAGAGTTCGGTATCACCTCTCTCTTTCATTACTTTTGGCTTATCAGTTGCGTTCTATTCAGTGCTTCCACTATTCTGGAAATTTCTCTCCGAAAATCTCTCAAAAATGGAGCAGCAAAACGCTTAGGCCTAGAAGCATCAAAGCTTTAAATCCGGCCCTGACGACAGTCCCCCTCACACACAGCATAATTTCTGTTCGAGATTTTTTTTTTTTAATGTTACCCTACTTTCATTTTAATTGATTTTTTTTATTTATTAATAAGGTATAAATCGAATCGAAATAGATCAAAAACTGGTCCAAATTTACATATATTTTATTTCAATTTCGTATTCAAACAAGAACCTCACAATATACATATGTGAATGACAGCCGTGAAGAAAGTCAAGTTTCGGTATTATAAACGCATCAGCTTGTCAAAAATGAAAAGACAATTAAAATAGTAAAACTTTAACTTTCCCAAACTATCGAGTATTTCGATGCCCATCTGTGAGAGCAAAAAATTAAACCATCCAAAATTTCACCAATACCAGTTATGATCAGAGAAAAAAACTTAGATATTTTTTCATACATACAAAAAAAAAAAAATATTAACACTAGCACCGCATTCAACATTATACCCCCCCCCCCCCCGCAGTAAGGCTCCATGGCCGAGAATGCAGGGAGCCTGTTAAATCAGCAAAAATCGATTTTAAAACCCCATAAGAACAAAAAAAAATCTCTAAAAACATACACAGGGTCACATGTTTTTTCTGCGGAAGACGTACTTAATGCAAAGAAAGCGCGTTTTCAGTCAAATCATCGGGAGCAATACATAATTTAGCACTTTCATATAATTTTGCAAATGGTTGAATCTTTGAAAATATTTAACAACATACCCAAAAAGAATATTTTAAGCAATCCTTGCTTCAGAAACTCTCCCTAAAGTTTGACCAAATCCCCTTCCTCTAATAAAAACTTGAAAATGTCTTATCTAAAACAAACGTTTTACTAGTTGGTCGATTGGTGGGCAATTTTGCTGGTCGTGTCGAAGCAGGAAGAAGCCTCTATGCAATCACAAAATTAATTATGCTTCAAAAAAATTTGTTTTTAGCTCTTATATTTCTTTCCATTATAAACAAATCACACAATCACACATTGTGAAGTAAAACTTCAATCCTTTAACGGCGAGTCATATAATAAGGAATACGATGCCTGAATCAGCTCGAAGGTATCACTGTTTCAGCTTGTTCGAAAAAAATGTTTAAAGAAATTAGCTTTTCTGGCTTTATTTGTCAAGGATTGATTGGATTCTGCTTAATCTTACTAATAAAAGTCTATCTCCTGGCTAAGTGGACGTGCGCTGGGTTGAGAATGCTTTGTCCAAGGGGCATGGGTTCGATCCCTGGCGTGGCCAGTTATTTCGGTTTGGGAAGCGGGTCAGTGGTGTGACTGTAAGCTTAGCCAGAGTCGACCCAGCTCTAAATGGGTACCTGGAGAAATTTGGGGAACGTAAGCAGGAAGGGTGTGCGAAAGCACTGGATCGCTGGCCCCAGCCCCTCATTGCACTTCCTGGCAAATGGGCCACGAAACGAAGATCAGCACCGCCGGTTTCGACCTTAAGGGTCTAGTGCTGTCATATTTAACTTTTACTTTACCTAATCTATTTTTTATGAGAATGTTTTTCCTCTCTGAACTAATGCTTAAATGACTCGTCTTACTGCTCTTCTACAGGTTAAAGAACCTCTTTGGGATTAGTATAGCGTATTATTTGTATGTTTATTTAAGTAAGTAAGTAAGTAAGTATGAAGGCACTAGACCCTTAAGGTTCAAACCGGCGGTGCTGATCTCTGATTCGTGGCCCCTCAGCCAGGAAGAGGAATGAGGGGCTGGGGGCCTGCCATCCTGTGCTTTCACACAGCCTTTCCTGCTTACCTTCCCCAGATTTCTCCATGTACCCATCTAGAGCTGGGTCAACTCTGGCTGAGCTCACAGTGTCACGCCATTGACCCCCGTCCCAAACCAAAAAACCACGCCACAGGATTGAAACATATATCTTCTTTTTGGTCATTTTACAGTAGCAATTACCTTCTGAGGTCTGCACATCTTGCACATCCGAAGCTTTGCTATTAAATTTACTGTGATTCTAAGCCAACGGGAGGCAAAGGCAATATATGGTTTTAATCCATTTTTGGCAAACAATGTGAAAGAACGTCCATTTAAACATTCATCACATGTTAGGAATTCAAAAATATTCTAAATTCTAAGAATGTTTCTTCGGAAATATGACGCCTTGGAAAGAGAAATTTCAGATCTTTCCACGGCCACAAGGGTGTGCTAGGAGACTAATTTCCCCAGGGAGATATTTTCCATGAAATACAGAATCTTCAAATATTTTAAATCAGTGTAACATCGTTTTTTTTAAGGTGGTGGCATGTTGTGGCGTGAAAGTTGCAGGTAGAATTGTTTGTGAGGTATGTACTTTGTTGTTGCTAGAATTTAAATATAGTTTTTTAGTTTTCTAAATATGTTATTATCATTCAGAAAAGAGGATGTGGGCGTACTAAAAATAAAATAAGTGAATAAAAGCAACACTACGAATGCTAACAACTCGCTGTAGGACCAAGCCACCTGAGGCCAACACAGCTACGCACGCTCCTCGTCCATCCCATCTATTCAAATCCTCCCCTTTTATACCAATGTAACATTAATTTGTAAAAATATATTGTATACCAGGTATGGAAAAAGTTCCAAAGCTGCCAGTACCAGACTTCGACAGAATTCCAAAAGCTGCCGACACTTTAGCAGCACAACTTGTGTTTTGACATCTTTTCTTCGAGCAAAAATATTTTCATATGTAAAATGGTATTTTTCAGACAAAATCTGCCAAAAAAATTTGAAAACTGCCAAGTAGCATTACTACTTTTGCTACTCCACTTTTTCCACAGTGGTTGTATACTACAGCCTAGGTGACTTCGGGGGTAGATTTAAAGGAAATTCCTGTACATTTACAAAATATGGTATTACCTCAGTCATATGTTACTTATCTTTTATAGCGACCCAACTCAAGAATTACACTTTGTTAAACTCGAGAACAAACCGGTTTCGTCTGTCTGTATTAAGAGACAATTAACTTACGCTCAGTGGAAAATAAGGACGGGTGACAGAATACATTAGACTTATTTAATTTGAGCTATATATTTGCATATTAGGGGGTGGGAGTAAAGTATTTAGACATTGTGAAGTTAGAAAACAATTCTCACTTCATAATATTCAGAATAATTGTAGCTAAGACATTTTGCATGCAGACCCGCTATACTTTACTCCATTCCCCTTAATGTGCAAATATATAGCCCAAATTTGTTTCTAAGGTATTATATTTTCATTGTTTTAAATTGTGAGAAAGAGTCAAACTTTAGCGTAAAGAGCGAGGCGTTGAGGAGGGGACAGCCCCTTTAATATGCGGAATAATTTCTGTTCGTTTTAAGTTTTAATGTCGCTCCTTCCTTTAGTTAAAAAAATTTGTTTTTTATTTAATTTTACCAAGGGTTCAAGTTCGATAACCCACACGGCTCGCTGGAAGGACGTGGTCCTTATGGATGACGGTATCAAGATTAGCTGGCACGAAATCCTACAAAATGGATGACGCAGCTAGAGAAGCAATCGCGAGTGCATTATCTACTGGAGGCGCAATACACCAGTTGCGTGCAAAGATACTTATTCCCTAACCAAGATATTTTTCGAAATTTCGATTGCTTTCAAAATAACATTTTATTATGAAGACTAATCGAAAGGACAATATAAATAGACAAAACTTAAAAACAAAAATAAAGAGGCCCTCTCTCAAGCAACGGTGAAAAAAGTGACCATGGTTTTAAATGTTTTTTATAGGCTATTGTCCTGTGAACTTTTAGCTATATTTTTCATTCTGTGCTGAGGAGGTTGAGTGGAGATCATGATCACAATATTTGTATTTTTCTTGATTTACCTCGTTTTCCTTGGAAGTCCTACGATTTGTCATGCTTAACCAGTTTGGTCTAGAGAATTATCTAAATACCATTTTACGATAAGGTTCCGAAAAGGGGGAGAGGGGTAGCGTAAACAACAAATCAGGATAATCGACCAGAAAAGTCAATTCGCTATTTCGAAATTTATGCTCTGCGGCTTCTTGGCCCTATTTTAGCTAAAATTGATGCTTCAATTTTAGCTAATTTCAATAACAGGGCTTTTGTGGCGCAATTTACTTTGTTAGCTATAAAGACCACTAGATATTTTCATCAACGTTCAAATGAATTTTCCCCCGTATTGAATCCAACGAGTCCACGACCAATTTTTTTCGCGAGTCCACGAAGAAAAGGAGATACGTCACCGCTACCCATCCAAAAAAGCGATTTTCCTTTTTCTTCAAGATAGGGAGCTGTAAACCTTCAACAAAGACGTTTGAAATCGTGTTCTGTTTATGTCAATCCGACGTCAGGTTTGAAGGGTTTTCACTCTTTTTTTTAAATTCTCTGAAGTTCGTTTTCATAGTTCCAATTTAATATTTTGTTAAATCTGAATGATAGCAACTATTTCTGGATCAGTAGGCCTATTTAGTGGAAAAAGTTTCTCCAAAGACAGTTCCTTAAAAACGCGTTATTTAACTTCCATTTACAATGGCCCGCGGTTTGCTAAGTTGCGCCAACCATGACGACAAAATTTTTAAATAAAAGGCAAGAACCACGTTAAACTATATTGGAATGCTTCCTAAAATAAAGACAGACTTCTGTTATCCAAATTGTTTCAGCTAGTGCATGGCTAGATAAGCCTTTGTTGTTATCTATTCGGCCTGAGTTCAACGCTACTATTGGAATAGTTTGAAAAAATCTCTTTATTTGGTCATCATGAGCAGGAACTACACCATCATTCTTTTCGTTGGTCAGTTGTATCTAATTATGCAATTTTCTATCTCGGTAACTCAAAGCCAATCACTAACCTGCAGCTCCGAAAATAATCGTGTGACGTTTACCTGAAGCCAAGGGAGTAGTTCTCAGCCAGTAGGTTTCCGTATCGTCAGAAAAGAGTATATGCTACGAGAGGGACGCTCACTTTCTACTACCTAATGTATATGTAGAAATGTCATGCATGCCACTCGGCTCCGCCAAGCGCCGCTTAGTGTACGAGATTCATAAAAATGAGCACCCCCTCGATGCCATTTTTTTTACCTGTCGTCCAGCAGGTATTGCTGCCAGTTGACTATGAAGTTGTGCTGCAGTGGTGGTATGAGGAACTAACAAGAGTTGATCCGCATTGCAGCATGGAACTGGAGTAAAAGCAATTTTAAGATTCCATGATGCTGAAACACGCTGTTAAGGTACCGTACTAGACTCTACTTTCAAACCTGCCTTGAGTTTCGCGTATGGCCCTTTTGATGTACAATGGCTATGACCAAGGTGTATGCCCTAGGACCAGATAATTTTTTGAAGCTTTTGACTATGATGTTTCACGTCCTTCCATGTGTATTAGCCTCGGCCTTAACACTTCTTTTTTATTCACCCACATTTAACATTTAGAAATTGTGGAGTAAATTGTCAGGCAATTTTCTTTTTCAAAATAGAGCCTAGGGGTATCATGTCAGCCATGTTGTACTAATATATGATTACTCTTTAAAGCGTATTTGCTAGCTTTTATCCCAATCAAAATAGCATGTGTCTTGTAATAACGGAGATGAAGCCAGCTCATGGCGCTTTAAATTCCTTGACATCAATCAGATAATTTTTATTTTAAGGAGCTGTCCATAATTTGCTTCGGGGACACCACAGGTAGAGAACTAAAAGGGGGAGGAGAGCTAGAAGGAGATTTTATTTACTTCTTTCGCTCCATAGAAGGAGTTTTTTTGGTGGATCTCTAGTCTTTCCAGAGGCGGGTCTTAGGGATGGATACAGAGGGGGCACTCGGCGGTCACAGGAATTTTAGGGGAGCAAATTTGTAGTTTTTGAAATTTTAGTTTTTATTAAAGTCAAGTAGAAGGCACAGTTGGCAATTTTTTTTTAATAAATGAAAATTTATCTACAATTTGGCCTGAAAACTTTTTGGGGACAAGGGGAGCTGGGTACTAATCAAGATTTTGCCCCAGGTGCAAGAGGGGCCAGAGCAGCCACTGACCCTTTCACATAATTTTTATGTTCAAAGATCAGAGAGGTTCGATTTGAGATCATTCCAATTGAAAAAAGACATCTTTCTATCGTAACCCTTCTGAAAAGGTAGCAAATTCAACTTCGTTTTTGAAGAAGAAATCTAATTTTTTAGATCTTTTGGAGTTTTTTTGAATTCGATTTTTCGGCTTTAACAATTTGTTTTCTCTGGTGTAAAAACTTTCAGACGATCTGCCCGACAATTTTATTTTCTACGGCTAGTCGCAACCCCGCCAATGCATCATGAAGCTTAGCGAGCAGAGAGACTAACAGTATATTTTTTTCTTATAATAAATATATATATTATATATATATTTGGGAGATTAGTCCCGTTTTTTCATGTCTGCCACTGGTTGATGGATCTCTTGGCATTTTTCTGTTTTCCTTTGTAATTCCTTCAAAGGAAGTGGGACGGATAGCAGGGGATCCAAGGGGGAGGGCTTCACACTTTCTATTTTTTGTATTTTCATTTATAAAAGTCAAAAAATCTTTGCCGCCCCCCCCAACAATGTCACAAATTAGCGGCACTTTTGCAGCTTATTGATTGTATTTCTTCATTAAATCACAGCTCATTCAACTCAAATTCACTCCATTCTTATAGTTCATGCACGCACAGTTCTAATGGTGTTTTTACCAGATTCCAACGAAGAAACAGTAGCCACAATCAGCAACACAGACACACACGCAGGGTCCGTTGGCTTTGAGCCTCCCCGAATCTTTTGATTTTTGCAATTTCCCCTATGACATTCCTGTTTCTTAACTATTTTTGAAAAACTATCCCCCCCCCCATAAATTTAACGTCTGAATACGGACCTAGTGTTTCTTTATTTTCCTCAAGATCCAAAAGTACCCCACGTATAACACCTATTTATGGTGTCATTTCGAGGTTACCCTCAAAATGACACCCTCTGATAAAATACCCCTGTTTTTGGAAAACAATTCTGATTAATAGTTATACTATGCCAGAATTTCTTTGCAGGTGACTAATCATGATCCTCGTTGTTTGGTTGTCTATAAAAGAACAGCACGCTAGCATCGTCTTCCTAGCATCGTGTTAGGTCATTAGCTGAAGACTGCAATGAAGATAAAAAAAACAAGACGTTGTCTCTTTAATTTAAATTAAATAAAAAAAACAAGTTTTTTAAACTGAAAGTAAGGAGCGACACTAAAACTTAAAACGAACAGAAATTATTCCGTATATGAAAGGGGCTGTCCCCTCCTCAACGCCTCGCTCTTTACGCTAAAGTTTGACTCTGTCTCACAACTTTATTTTTTAAAACAATAAAAAGTTTGACTTTCTCACAACTCTATTTTTTAAAACAATAAAAAAACTTTAGCGTAAAGAGCGAGGCGTTGAGGAGGGGACAGCCCCTTTCATATACGGAATAATTTCTGTTCGTTTTAAGTTTTATGTCGCTCCTTACTTTCAGTTTAAAAAACTTGTTTTTTTTATTTAATTTCTGATCGTTTTTTAGTTAATGCAGCTTTTATTTGCATAACAATTTTACTTTTCTTTTGCTAAATGGATGTCTTTACAAATTAACTTACGTAACTAACTTTTATATTCGTATATTTTTCTTCTGGCAAAAAAATACAAAGTTGCAGATTTTTGCAGATATGAGCTTGAAACCTATGTAATAGGGTTTTCTGATACGCTGAATCTGACGGTGTGATTTTCATTAAAATTCTTTCACTTGTAGGGGATGTTTCCCCCTCTTTAAAAAATCAAGTAAATTTTCTCAGGCTCGTAGCCTTTGATGAGTAATACTAAACTTAATAAAATTTATATATTTAGGATCAGCATTATAAACACATTCTTTTGATACATTTATTGACATCAAAATTTCGTTTTTAAAAGTTTCGATTACTATTGAGCCGTATCGCTTGTTTTTTATTGTTTTTTTTTATTACGTATATGTTATTACTTATATGAAGGGTTCTCCCCTTAGTCAATACCACGCTCTTTACGTTAAAAGTTAAAAAAAATTTTGATTCACAAACCCCTGAATCACAAAGGCCGTTTAATTAGAATAGATAGCTCTTTTGAAAGCACTAAAAAAAAACTGTAGCGTGAAGAGCGAGGTATTGACTTGGGGGAGAACCCCCTCACATATACGTTATAATTTCTGTTCGTTTTAAGTTCTAATATTCCTTCTTACATTTCAGTTGAAAAAACTTGTTTTTTTTTATTTAACTTCTGATCGTTTCTTAAATAATGCTTGGAAATCCGGCGCCCCCTTCATAGAAATGTCCCTTACCCCAAAGAAACATCCTCCACGGAAATATTCTCCAGAGTAATCCCCTCCTCTAGCCCCCCCCCCTCCAGAAAAAATCCTTCCTGAAAATGGTTGTATACTTCCCAATAACCAATAAATAATGCTGGCAAGTCCGACGCCCCCTTCATGGCAATTTCCCTTCCCCCATGAAAACTTCCTTCATGGAAAGATCCTTCCATATAGCCCCCGATCCTCTCCTTCCCCACCTACCAGAAAAAAATCTCCTCTGAAAAAGTCTGTATACTTCCCAATAACCAATACTATATGTTAACATTGAGTAAAGTTCATAACTTTCAGCCCTCCCCCTGGGGACCTTGGGGGATCAAGTCATCCTAAAAGACATTTTTATCATATTTTCGACCATGCTGAACAAAATGGCTATCTCAAAATTTGATCGGGTGACTTTGGGAAAAAAATGAGCGTGGGAGGGGCCTAGTTGCCCTCCATTTTTTTGGTCACTTAAAAAGGGCACTAGAACTTTTAATTTCCGTTCCAATGAGCCCTCCCACGATATTCTAGGACCACTGGGTCGATACGATCACCCCTGGGAAAAAAAAAAAAAAAACAAACAAACAAACAAATAAACACGCATCCGTGATCTTTCTTCTGGCAAAAAATGGAAAATTCCACATTTTTGTAGATAGGAGCTTGAAACCTCTACAGTAGGGTTCTCTGATACGCTGAATATGATGGTGTGATTTTCATTAAGGTTCTATAACTTTTAGGGGGTCTTTCCCCCTTTTTTTCGAAAATCAGCCAAATTTTCTCAGGCGCGTAACTTTTGATGGGTAGCACTAAACTTGATGAAAGTTATATATTTGAAATCAGCATTGAAATCTGATTCTTTTGATATATCTATTGGTATCAAAAACCCGTTTTCTAGAGTTTCGGTTACCATTGAGCCGGGTCGCTCCTTACTTACAGTTCGTTACCACGAACTGTTTGATCAACGCGGTAGCATAGTTAGTAGTAGCAGGATCTTCCTTCTGCACTATACCAGGAACGTCAATTGTAGGGAGGGATATGGGCTAAATTTGAAAATTATCCCTTTTTTTACTTTTATCAAGTTATTTTTACTGAAAAAAAAAACAGCAAAATTACCCCCTCTAGATTCTAGAAAATACATACTACCCACTCCCCCCGTTTTCCATATATTGACGCCCCATTATGATACGTACATTGAAGTCAATTGATGAGAGTTGTAATCACATTCAATGAATTATTTTCCTTAAAACATCAGACTATTCACCAAATTCTGATTGACTTGTTAATTTGTTTTGTTGTTGTTTTTGCAGAGTAGTGGTCCATTTTATCTCAGCGACATCTTGCCCATGACCCGCCATCAAGGAGGCACAGTTGTGCCTCTATAAAGAGGCGACCCACCACAATGTTAAGCGATTTCAGGTCCTAGAGGTCGCAGAGAGACGGCGGTAATCGCATTTTGTAGCCCAAGCTCAAACTAAGAAAATTGCAAAATTTCATCCTCCTCCGACTTTATCTTCATGGGGTAAACTGGGCCGGAAGTTTGGACCCTCCCACCACAGCCCCCCTTTAACGTTGTCCGATTGGGCTGAAATTTAGAAGTTAAGCTTTCCTAGGGCCCGGGAGCTTATCCTCGAAATTTCAGCTCAATCCGATCACTCCTTCCCTGTTTTCAAAAAAACCAAATATAGCCACTTAAAATTCATTTCTTTTTTTTTTCTTAGCCACGCCTACAGGCCACAGTTGGCAACGGATCCGGTTGAATGAGGACTCATTCGAAGCAGAATTCGACCTGTTAGGGCCTTTTGATATTTTCAGACCGAAAAAATTATCCCCCGAATTTACATTTACGAAAAACCTTGTTTTCCTATATTAGCCCATGTTAATGTTTCCGACCACAAACCCCCCTTTAACGTTGTCTGATCGGGCTGAAATTTGGAGGATAATCTTTCCTAGGGCCTGGAAGCTTATCCTCGAAATTTCAGCTCAATCTGATCACTCCTTCCCTGTTTTCCAAAAACCAAATATCAAGTTTTTTGGGAATTTGCTTGCGTCGAAAATAGCTTCCATATACTAAAAAACAATTACTGTTGTGTCTGTATAGTCTAGCGGTTACACTCCAGACTTTCAGGCGGAAAACCCGGGTTCGATTCACCATCAGAGCAATTTTTTTAATACTGAATTCAAACTTTAAAAAGAAACCCAGTTTCTTTTTTAAATTATTTGAAAAAAATTACGTTTTCTAAAGAGTTAAAGAGGCTGAGTTACAAGGAGCAATAATAAGTAATAAACTGTACAAAAACGTGCAGAAATTATTTGAAAAAAACTACGTTTTCTAAAGAGTTAAAGAGGCTGAGTTACAAGGTCGAACCTTAAAACGTACAGGGATTAGGAGGCACAGTTGGGGGGCTGCCGCCCCCCAAACCCCCCGCTTTCGCAGCCTTTAAATAAAAAAAAAGTTTTTTAAACTGAAAGTAAGGAGCGACATTAAATCTTAAAACGAACAGAAATTATTCCGTATATGAAAGAGGCTGTGCCCTCCTCAACGCCTCGCTCTTTACGCTAAAGTTTGACTTTCTCACAACTCTTTTTTTAAACAATAAAAACTTTAGCGTAAAGAGCGAGGCGTTGAGGAGGGCACAGCCTCTTTCATATACGGAATAATTTCTGTTCGTTTTAAGATTTAATGTCGCTCCTTACTTTCAGTTTAAAAAACTTTTTTTTTTATTTAAAGGCTGCGAAAGCGGGGGGTTTGGGGGGCGGCAGCCCCCCAACTGTGCCTCCTAATCCCTGTACGTTTTAAGGTTCGACCTTGTAACTCAGCCTCTTTAACTCTTTAGAAAACGTAGTTTTTTTCAAATAATGTTGATATATGGTTCAATCATAATGCTATCTCTTCAGCAGAGGGCAACCTGGTTCACGGGTCTTGGACTTCGAAAACTGAATTAATATCGCAAAATACATAATTTTTGTTCAAGTACAACTCAATCAACAGGTGCAACAGTTGGGAGATTGATTATTTTTATGTATACAACTGAGAGTAAACTATAAATCATTTACGCTACGAAGATATTGTTCCAAGGAAACAATTATAGTAACCTTGAAATTGGCCTAATTAGAATAAAAATCAGTCAACTGGAAGCGGTCAGAGGATACTTTAGCAAATGAGATGTTACAGATTCTCATAATTTGAGTGAACATTTCACTAATTTTAGCTAAAAATTAGTTATGCGATGGACAATTTTTGACTTCACAAGGTTTTAACAGGAAATTTGTGAAACTGCTTCCTGGTGCATTTTTAGGGGTTTCTCACGTTAAAAAATTATGTACACTAGTTACCATGCGCAACTCGAAGTGTGCCACACCTGACGCTTCGAGATGTATATCAAGCGGCGGAGACTGGGCCACCCTTAGGTGCAATCTTGTGAAAAGTATTTCCATTCTAAATTTTTCACGTCTGGATTTGCTCAGCTTTGTGCTAAATATTATAGCAATGACAAGAATCGTAGGTGAACAAATTACATCCAAAGGATGAGTGGCTTCGGACCAGGCCATTTTCTTCAAAATGTCGATAATTTTCAAAATTTTAAATAACATTTTTCTGTGTGCCTTGTTTGGACTAGACAAATATCCCCCCCCACCCGGTAAAAAGAAGATCCAGCACGGCGACACGGTTCTTTTGAATATAGGGGCTAAACTGGTAATGTTAGATGTTTGATAAATTAATAATCGGGGCTTCAGACACCTCGCGCAGAAATTTGTTACGTCGTTCACAGAACAAAAAAAGGAACCAGGAAAATTGCATGAAATATGAGCGAAAATCCTCTTAAGTTTCTAAAGCACAGGAGTAACCACTTCGAGTCAGTAGCGTCAATTGGGGGACATGTGCCCCCTCACCTAAATTTTTAAAACACTTTTTATGGGGCTGTTTTCATTGAAAAACGCCTTTTACGGTATTTTCGTTGGGAAAACGAAACTTCTATTACTAACAACAGCTCATTGCAGCACCAGGCCGCCTAAGGTCATACACAGCTGCGCAAGATTCTTCTCCAAGCCAATCACGTATTACCAACAACATTAAAAAAAGAAAACTCAGATAGTATAAGAAAAAAAGTTGTGTATCAAATGTATATTTTTCAAAAACACAACACAAAAAACAGTAGAATAAGGTTCACACCTTTGTGAGCAAATAAAATTTATAATAAAGAAAAAAGAACAAAAACAATTTTGCCAAATAAATTAAAATACAAATACAATCCAAGTAAATAAAAGCATAAAATAAGGTCGGAACATGCAAAAAAGTTTATTCATCGGGAGACTCACCTATATAGCTGAGAACTCCAGTTTCCTTGGACTTGAAAAGATAGTTCATAGCCATAGGACCATCAAAATATGTACACTCAAAAAGCCTTAACAATGATGAAGGTTTACTTCCTCCAGCACCATTCTTTTCACCCCTTTCAAGGAGGTCAGACCGCCGTTCTTCCATACTCTCTGTTTCACTCGTCTGTGTATCCTCAAACGAGGTCAATGAAAAACGAGGTTTATCACACTCCAAATCTAAACACTCAGCACTCACTGTTAAACGAGCTCTTATTTCAAATGGTTCACTATCCGACGAGCAAATACCAGAATCACTTGAACCTAAACTAGTTTGATCATAAGAACGGGCTCGTATCGCTGGCTTAGGGGATGATAGTATAACTTTCTCGTCGAGGACAGTTGGTACACCAACAACTGGGCCGCAACTACTCTCTCTTGCTTTATATCTAAATACAGGAGAGCCTTCTTGTTCAAGGGATAGGGAAAGGCTTGGTTTTAATGGGGGATGTTTCAATGGTGTTTCTATAATGTTCTGAGTAGGGCTATCTATCTCAGGGATTATTTGAAGAACGGAATCCAAACTTCTATTCCGTTGATGCTTTGAAGAGATTGAGCTATTTTGGGTTACAGCGCTCAAAGGAGGCAGGATAATTCCCATAGACCTAGAAAAGAAATACATGAAAACCATGGATTACAGCATAGGTATTTTTCTTTAACGAAAAATTGTATTATGGAAATCAATTTTTTTTTCTGTAGGTTGTATCTAGAACTACCTTTAAAACAGAAATGAGGTCATAAATGCGTCAATCTCTATCAGTTTTACAACCTAAACTATAAAGGAGTGACACTCCAATTTTAAAGAAAATGAAGTTATCTTTTTTCCCCAATACCTAATTTACTTTTTCAGGTTTAGTCTCAAGTTTTTTTTTGTTTTTTTTTCCAAATCCGGAAAATTGATGTCCCCTCTTCTGCAAAATTCGGCATTGGACCAACAGTAGGGAACAACTGTGTGTTCCCCAAAGCTTCTGAGCCCCCCATAGCCAAATTTTTTCTTAAAAAAGTTAATTTTTTAAGCACTTTTTTGCCACCAGGGAAAGGTCAAGGGTTAGAGTCTAACCACATCAACTTTAACCTAGAGAATATAGTGCAGGAAGTTAAGACGGAAATCACACTGTATAAACAATGTACGTTATCTACTACATTAGATTACGAACACGGCAATTGAATAAAAATCCTAAAGATAATTAAAATGTCACTGGACTTCGATTTGAATCGTGCCTTACAAAAATCTTGAATCACTAATCAAAGCATGAACAATTTCAAAACAAAATTGCACAAAGAAAAATGAGATGAACACGTTCTGAATATTTAAACAAAAAAATTATGAAACATAATTCATCAATAAGGACACATGTACTTCCCGACTAATATCAATGGGGAAAAATTTAGAATTATTTTTGAGAAAGTTATTTTAAAGGAAATTGTGTTTTTTATTTCAAAGTTATGATTTGATAAAAACATCGACCTAAATTATGAAATAATAAATCATAAAGAAATATTTCTTCAAGCAGCTTTCAAAAAAAAATCTATTTAAAAAAATGGATGAATTCGAGAAGAACGAATAGTAAGGCTTAAAAAATTAGATGAATTTGAGAAGAAAGGATAGTAACAGTCTAAATATTTTCTACCCCTTCCCGAACGGCATTTACATTTATCGCCTGATTTTTCATTACTGATAAAAAAAAAATTAGATAAAGCAAAAATTAAAGTTTACCAAATTCACCAAAGCTTTAAATGAATATAATTGTCTACTTTTTAACTACTTATATTTTCCTTATTCAAGGCCGTATGGAGGGGAGGGGTCATGGGTTTGAAACCCCCTCTTCCGAAAATTATGTCCGACGTTTTCTAAAGTGTTTTTGTAACCCCCCTTCCCCCGACCAAAATCCAGGATACGGCCCTCTCTTTACATAAATATTTTGAATTCTTTGTGTATAACATAAATTAACGTTATAAATAAATTTCGGTACTTGTCTGTTAAACAAAACACCCTCAAGAATTACGCTGTGTACGATCTGACAAAACCGGTTTGCCTCTCTGGAATCGGTTATGATTTGCTTATTTTGAGTGAGAAAACTACGATATATGTATATCTTAAGTATATCTTAATTAAATAGTTAATATTTAGAGGTGGTTAGGGGTTAGGTATTTAATATAATGCGTTCTGCCAGCCTGCTTCCCATAATTCTTTATGGTAGTTTCCATAATTTTGTTTTCTACAGCGTTATATTATCGTCATATTTTAGTATATTTCAGTAGGATTAACCTACCGTCACTTCTTGGGTGTTTCGTTTAACAGACAAGTACACACATTTTTTAACTAAATTTGGTATTACCAATGTGTTTTTTTCATAGAGTAGGTCGCAAGAATTTTTAAAACCTCATGATGGACCGCGGTTAAAAAGGTTTGAGAAACGCAGTACTAGGTTATCATATCCTTTGCACCAACCAGTTTTCCAATCCTTCGTCAAAGACCTCGTCAACAAGTGAGTTTTTCGGCAAAAATCTGATGACTAATTTTACAACCATAAATAAATAGAGAATTGGCAACTTCCTATCGCGCAATGTTGAAATCAAAATTGCTGATTTGAACATCTCTTGCAATTCCTATGAATAAATATGAAAAAAAGTTGTCAGTTGTATTTTGGAAAGTCCTAAATTTTTCCAATTTCTCTCCAACATTTTGATTGAGAACTCTTGCCTAATATCTTATAACAAAGAGTATGGCAAAATAAACGATTTAATGTTAGAAGTCATCATTTAGTTTCTAGAAAAAAGTCAACTTAATTCTTTTACGTATATATTTAAACCTAAATTTCTTCTTTGGCTCAGGGTTCGAAGTATGGAAAATATCTTTAGCTATATGTTCTTACAATTGATTAAAATTCTTTGTACTGTTTTACAAAGCGGTAAGCGCGACATCTGTAAATCAGAAAATCAGATAGGATAAAACCCGGTACTTATACGAGACGCTGTACATTACAATACAAAGGGTTTCTCACTAGGGGAACTATATTTAAACTTTTTTTTTAGGTTTAGGGGGACTAAAAGCTACCTAAGATTGGTTGAATAGGCTAGGTTAAGTATTATATGCTATGCTTTACCCCCCCCCCCCCCCCCTAATGTGCAAATATATAGCCCAAATTTGTTTTTGAACTATTATATTTTCATCCTATTTTGTTTTATTTCATTAGCGTTAACGAAACTTCCCTTTTCGCGCGCTTACCGCTTTGTAAAACAGTACCAAATATTTTCCTAGAAACATTTCCAGTATCCCCTGGTACAATATTTTTTTTTTCATTTTAACCATCTAATTCATATTTTTAGGGAATCATATAAATTTTTATTTTTACAAAACTATTTTTTTTACTTAGAGTCTGAAAAACTTTAAAATCTTTCATCATCTGCAAACAGTGTCGTCAAGTCATAAAAATCCGAGGGGGGCAAAATGTGCTGCATTGTGGTACTCTTATTTAATTGTATATATTTTTACATTAGACGTCTACACATCATTACAGAAACAATATTTACGCATTTTTACATATTTTTTCAGGATGTCACTAAAGCCAATGACACTTGGAGCAACTGGCTCCGTATTTTCTCAGGATGTCACCAAAGCCGATGACACTTGGAGCAACTTGCTAAGCAACTGGAACACTGTCGCATACAGGAGCCCCAGTGGAATAAGAACCCTTGAGACGTTAAAAAGCTATTTGATCGTATACAACTGGAAGTTTCACATGCAGAGTATGGGATTTACACTACGTCGCTATTTGTACACCAGAGGTATGAAGGTAACTGTAGAGGCTTATAACCAAAGGGAGTCCACCAAGTACGCCCTTTCGAAATTTGTCTAATTATCAACCCCGTTTAACTCCAGTCCCATCCAATTTAACCTCTGCAACAGGTTTGGTTGAATAAGATTGAGTTGAATGGGGTTGGAGTTAAACGGGGGTTGAGTTGCACGGAGTTGAGTTTGACACCCACCTTCAAAAAGAAAAATTTCGTACGAATAGGGTAGAAAGGACAAAATACAGACTTTTTGAATCACTTAAAAAGAATTCCTCAGTTCTAAACCCCTCTCAAACCCCTTTTTTAAATCAATGTTTTTTCTCTGTTGCCTTGCTTAAAATCGCATCTCACTTGTGGTCACCTCAAATTGCTCATAACCCAATGAATTCCCTTATCCTGCTTCATTTTTAATTCACTTCAGACTAGTTATTATACAAAAAGTACGTGACCCTAGTAGGGATTCCCTGCTTAGAAAGCTAGCATCAAAAAGCTTTCCTCCTTTCCTGGACCGAGAGAAGCAAAAATCGATATTTCAGAAAGGGATTGTTCTAACACACTTGATCTCATCAACTAAGTGACTGAAAGGAATTAATACATTACTCTACGTTGAACAGTGACAGCGCGTGAGAATGCGAAACACATTAAATTGGTATAATTTGGTATAAAAATGTATATAAAAATTAAATTGGTATAAAAATGATGGTCACTCAGCTTAAGACACTATTAATTTCCAAGACTATCGCAAGCTCTCAGAGTCGAATTTGGCCCTTTAGTAAAAAATTTTTTCACTAATATAGTTCTAATTCTTCTAGACATTCAATTATTTAGACGTACGGTACTTCTGAAAAAATTAGATTTGAAAACACCGAAAAGAAAATAGGAATTTCCAATAAAAAAAAACCTTGAAAAGGTGAAAATGCGATTAAAAAAAAAAAAAAAAAAAAAAAAAAAAAAAAAAAAAAAAAAAAAAAAAGACAGACGGAGTTTAGCAGGTTTACCTCCTTTTTTGCCTGGTCTTTTTTGGGGCGATTTGTCTAATATTTTTTTTATTACTACTATTAAACAAATTTTTTTGGTCATACAGCAATTTCAGTTTGCCAACAGAATACTCAGTTTTGAAAGGAAAAACTGAAAAACTTTAAAAAAAAAATATCTTTAGCGGCACTAATTTTTCAGCAAAAAAAGCTCAGATACAAAATCTCTTCAAAATACTTCCATATCATCAACTAAAGCCGTACCCGTCTATGTTTTTCCTCGCAAATTTGCTGAGGAATTTTAAGACAAAACAGATTATTCGAGCTTAGCAGCAATGCTAAAATAAGCAAAATTTGTTTAAAATTCAAAACAAATTTCCGAGGAGCATAAATAAAAAATAATTAATTTAAAAACATGTCGATAAATAAAAAACACATAATTAAGATGTGTTCCTTTTAAATTGGTTCTATCTAACCGATACTAAGCTCAGCAAAAGGAGTTATCACAAAGATTTCTGAGCAACTTGCTCAAACACGTCAAATAGAACACAAAATCCCCAGCCAAAGTCCCAAACAACCATTAATGGAACATGTTTTTCGATTTCGCTTCAAAATTTACTCGGATGACTCATAGATGGAGGTTTGCTTAAGGCTGTAGCTAGGGGAGGGGGAAAGGGGGTGGCTGTCTCCTATTGCAGCATATATGGGGCGCCAGACTAAAAAAAATTCTAGTTATAGTGGTAGTGATTGTGGGGGGTGGATAGAGGGGGGGGGGGGGGGTAAAACTGGCATTGTCCCAGTGCGCTGAAAAATCTAGCTACGCCTCTGGCTCAAGGGAATGAAAAGGATTAGTGCATCATCTGATTCGGATACCACAACGTACGCTTCTTAGATGTTAAGAACAGGAATATGTACCTGATGACCTGAAATAAACTAATTTTGAGGAAGCACAATAGTCCAACATATGAGTAGTATGGGTAAAATCGCTATATGACCGTTGTAAGTTCAAAATGAACATATTAATCTACAGAAGTGCACACAAGTCTGATCTTATCAAAGTGGACAGAGGATAGTTCATTTTTTCTTCTTTTATGAGGAATCTTTCAGACCAATCTCACTAGCGACTCTTCAACCTCTGTCCCCCTCCCTTCTGTAAAGGCATTTTCATATTATTCACCAAATTTCAGGGGAAGAGGGACGCTTACACCATTGACTCAAAGGCCACTGTTCAGGGATAGACTGGTTCTTAATGGGCAGATATCGAACACTAAGGATTTACCTAAATCCAAGCTAGGATTCCTCTGATGGGTTCGATAAGCAGCCCCTGAACTCGCTGACTTTTTATCGTTAACAGGAGGCTTGCTTGCATTCTGACTGAAAGGAACTGCAACTGCTTCCATCTTGGCACAACCCAAAACTGCAAAAGAAATATATTCTATGATCCCCAGTATAACACAATCTGCAACACAAAATGCAACAAAAAAAATGGGATAAATCAACCCGTTTGGCTGTAAATATTGTGTTCCAGAAATACGTTTCTGGAACATTACTCGCACCTTCTGTCGCTAAACTGTGTTCGGTTTCTCACGATTTTAGGGCTAAAGTACTTCATAGATGCAACGCAAGTGCAAGTACGTGGAGGGGGTAGGCAAGGCCATATCAAGGGGGATGTAGGGGGCTTGAACCCCTATATTCTTCATTTAGGCATGATATGCTCAAGGGGGCGTTTAAAGCCTAACTAACCAGTCTTTTGGTCCATTTACATATTTATTTAAAGTTTTCAGAGGGAGATGTAAAGGAATTCAAGAAGTCTCTCAGACGGATTTTTAATAAAAATCAAATGGTTTGTTTTCATGTAGTCGCAAAATTGGATTTGGTCAGAATGACTGATCATTGAGTATACTTCTAAGAAAAAAGGAATACTTATTCTAAGAGTGTGTATAGGCCTACTGCTCAATATTTCTGAATAATAAGACATTTGCTTAAATGTATCGAAACAAAAAGAACTGGATTAGGTAATAAAAATGAAAATTATGTCAGAAGTAACCAAGAGAATGAGCTTGAAATTAAAACACAGGTAAAGTCCAAGAACGTCATTCTATTTTCATAAATAGTTTATTATTTAGTTTGGAGTGGCCAGATCTCTAGGACGAGGAGGATGATCCCAGTCTTTTACATTGAGGTAGGAGAGGCAAAGTTAAAAAAATATATAATCTTAAGCCACTGTTCTTCAATTTTCACAGAGGGATCCCTCAAACTTGTCTCGGGGGGAGGGTAGGGTATTCATCTTCCCTTTCATGTGTTTCGGAGTACTGTCTATAGATTCTGACAGATGACCTACATAAAGGATTGTGTGACTTTCTTTGTCCAAAATTACGGATTTTTAAATTTTGACAAGTATGGACAGTCCTGGGAAAAACTTTGATACGAATGTAGCATAATGAACAGTGCAACAATATGAATTATAACATACTTCTGTGCAATTTTCCCAGAGGACAGGAGGGGGGTCATCATTAAATAATGGTACATTTTTAAACCTAAACATCCAAGTTTTCATATCTGGAACCTGATAATGCTGGATCACCTGGGACATGTTTATGTCCAAACCAACCCACACACCTATACTATTTTCAGGAATGATAAGGACTCTAAGGAGGGGGATAAAATTTGTATTTGTATTAGGGGGGCTCCAGCTCATCCCTTCAAATCTGTTCAGATATGAATCTATCAATAATAAACATATTTAAAAAAAAATTAACTCGGTATAAAAATGGACAAAAGGCTGTTTTTTTATTTTCTCACAAGAATCTATGAATATAAGTGAAACCAAAAGACTAAAACTGATTCGGCTTTACATAAAAAAATATCAAATTGCTCTAAGCCATAAACGCAAAATGGAAAATTGATCAAACCAATAAAAGCCATGAAACCATAAACGCATAAATGGAAAAAGTCGGTCTTGTGAGGAAAATGACTAAAAGTCTCCCTCTCATTTTCACTTATCTTCGTATATTCTCGAGAAAAAAAAATTATTTCTGCTTTTTAGTCCATATTTATTAATTTCGACGGTACTGTTCAATTAGCTCGATGCCAAGCGATATATTGTACAGCGAAGATGCTAAAGAAACAAGTCGAACAGGTTTTCAACAGAAATTTCCTATGATGAGGATTGCAAACAGTGATTTATCACTGCGTTTACAATATTTAAACTTTAGTTTTTTGGGGTTTAAGGGGGAAAAGATACCTAGGTTAGGTTACGTATTTAATATATGCTATGCTTTACCCCCCCCCCCTAATGTGCAAATATATGGCCGAAATTTGCTTCTAAGCTATTATATCCTATTTTATTTTATTCCATTAGCATTAACCAAACTTCACTATTCGCGTAGCATCGAGCTAATAGAACAGTACCATTTCGACTTAATTTTTCTCTAAGGCAAAAATTGGTCTTGTCAAATATTCGAACCTATAGTACGACTACTACTAACGCACTGCAACACCAAGTCACCTGAGGCCAACACAGCTACACACTCTCCTCCTCCATCCCAGCCCATTCAGAACCTCCGTCTTTACACCCTCACATGCAGATACGGTCCTAAGCGGTTGGATGACAGAGGACAATATGTGCCATCCATCATTTGCAAAACTTGTCCTAGCCATCTCATCCTTTTTCGCCTTACATTCCTAGAGAGCGAGATTGAACCACATTTTCGTAAAGCTTATTGTTTGAGATATGGTCAGTTAGTCGGCTAATCAAACAATCTGTAGACAATTTCTCTGGAGAAACATTCAGAAAATCCTCCTCAGTTTTTCGAAGCACCCAGGCTTCAGAACCATCCATGACCACAATCAATTATTCTTACAGCTATGCTGTCAAGAATTGTATAATAATGTCTGTTCATACTTTTTTGCTATGCCCAATCGCCCGTTTATGATGTTTTATGTATACAAGGGGGAACGTACAAGAGGGGGATTTTTAAAGTTACATTTTTGCACTGTCATCAGAAGTGGATATACTGATAAAATTTGGACGTAAATGAACACTCGAGAGCGATAAAAAAAAATGCTCACAAACTTAAAAATTCTCACAAGCCAATATAAACTGAAAAATGCTAATAACTTAAAAAAAAATGAACAAAAAAATGCTCACAAACTTAAAAAAAATTGATGTGACAAAAATACCAAAAATATATACAAGTCAGTGAGTTGAGGAAACGAGTTAATTCACATCAAACTATATACGTTAATGGGTTTAATTAAACCCCTTGAAGCCCGACCACCCTTGCACCGTTTCAGAAATGTCCTTGGTACCTCGAACCTATGACTAACGACGCTTCGCGCACCTATGAATCATTTGATTTAAACAAAAAAAAATCCAGAAATTGGTTTTATCGAGAAAGTAGCTTATGCATCGATCTTTCTTTCAGGGCTCTTTCCTCGTGGGTCAGTAAAGAAACTAAAAGATTAGTGTTTCCATGAAACCTTTTGGATTTATTTACCTAGAAGTACTTTCCCAAACAAACTGTTCTATAAACAATTCCAAGTGACCAGGGCAGTGACTTTTTTCCGAGAAATTTTGGACAAGCTTTTGGACTGGACTAAATGTAGCATAAAGTCTCGCTTACTACATGGACAAGGAGCAGGGACACCAGAATGGACATAGCAGTAAAGAGACAAGGGGGAGAATATAGAAGATTCTATAGATTAATCAGAAACATCATCTCCATAATTTTTTTAAATATGATTAAAATATGTAAGAACTAGAATATCTGGAAAACTTATTGCAAAATCGCATTTTAATCAAAATATAAGCCCCCATCAACCAAAAAAAAAACTGATATAGCACAAACAGATTAGATGTATGTATATAGGTTAAAATAAGAATCAATTTTATAATGACACTCTTTTGGTTTACTTTTGGATCTTAAAATAATTGAAAGAAGACCCGCGAGTGCATATTGACCTGGCATATTTTTTTGAAAAAATGACCAACGTAGAATTAAATAGATAAGGAACATTCTGTAAGAAAAAATTGGATGTGTCTTTGTAACTTTAAAAAGACGGTAAAACGATGTCGTCTTCACTCTATTTTGGCGAGAAATATAAAAGCCCATTCTCGACCTTATCTCGTCATGTTTAAATCCAGGCTGGACTCAATACTTAGTGCTTAAAATTACTGAATATTTTTTTAATTCATAGCAAGCAAGGGCGGATCCAGGATTTTTTTTCGGGGGGGGGGGGGGGGGGGGGTACTAATTTTTGACTTTTTCGGGGTGGGGGGTTTACTAATTTTTGACTCAGTTTTTCGACTAATTTTACTGATTTTACCTAGGTTTTACTAATTTCGGGGGGGGGGGGGTTCAAACCGGGTACCTCCCCCCCTGGATACGGCCTCGATAGCAAGTCTACGTATTTGTAATCTCCTATATTTGGAAAAAAAATGAACTCCAAAAGTTGCAGTCTTGAAGCAAGTAAACTTTCAGAAATCGACCTACAGACCTAGGAAGGCAACCTAGGCCTGTAGGTGACCTACTAGAGCCTAAGTAGGTTTTTGGCTAAGATTCCTTATAAGACAAAAAAAAAAAAAAAAAGAAATATAATATTCGGTTTCTCATGAAATATACCAAAATATGATGAAAATATAATAGTTTAGTAACAAATTATGGAAAAACTACAACAAAGAATTATGGAAGGGGGGCTGCACAGACCGCATTATATTAAATACGTAACCTAAACTAACCTAGCCGAAACCAAAATAACAACTAAATATTTGATTAAAATATAGCTACAATCTCCGCCAAGCCGAAGCTAATTGTCTGGTATAAAGGCCATGAAAACCGGTTATTGTCTCATGTTCGCGATATAAATTCTCGAGTCTGTGCTATACAACAAGGAAGTACTCAAATTTTGATGTTTATCAAAGTTCTTTTTGTAACACTCCCCCCCCCCTCCCGTGATATGGCCTTGATCATTTGCCAAGTATATTTTTCCGTAATTTTTTGGCAATTCCTATTATTGACTTACAAATAAAGTGAACATACCACGCGATACCTTTTTTTTTATGCTCTGCGAATATAATAATTGCTTCTATCGGACATTCAAATTTACCCAACCCCCTAATGTGTAAAATATATACCCTGAATTGTAACCACACAAAGAAGTTATCAACACTAGTTAAGTTATTGAAAAGGGGTTAAAAACACATAACTAGTACATAAATAAGTTGTTCAAGAGTAACATATTCCAAAAATACTTAATTATAACAATTCAAACCTCATTTATTAGGCAACTCAAATATAAAACATCTTCCTACCGTTTCAAGTTTTTCGAATGCCGTTGACAGAAATAGAGCTGAATTTTGTAATTCGACACTTCGCCGTCGACACTTCGAAGTATATATTTGCACATTAGGGGGGTGGGGGTCGGTAAATTTGAATTTCCGATAGAAGCGATTATTATATTCGTAAAAAGCATAAAAAAAGGCATCGAGTGGTATGTTCACTTTATTTGTATGTCAATATTATGAACTGCCAAAAATTTACCTATTTTCCAATGTAGCAATATTAAAACCCCAGCTGGCAATATTAAAACCCCAGGACAAATTACAGGTTCTCCGAAGCAAAATTAGCCTAGCTCTATTTGAAGCAACCTATTCGTTACTGTGCTCTTCGCGCCAGAGATGTTCCCGTGCCGATCTATACCTTCACCCTGATTCTTAAAAAAGCAAAGTGAATGTCAAAACAATTTTATCAATTTTAAGTTAATGTACAGTGACAACGCATTAATAGGCCATTTTGACTTTGTTTTATCGATTTTAGAAATTCATACGGATGTTAAAAAACGTACTTAAGTTTTGCTGAAGGTTCATTCATAATGAGATTTTACACCTATTTGAGCCAGCCAGTACTCTTGTAGGATTTTCATAAATCAGAAAAAAATGAAAAATCTGACTGACTCAAATTAGTCCAAACTAGATTTTGAAATTACAAAAAAATTAATTAGGAATAAGCCTTAATAAGAAAGATTAAGGTTGTATTATCAATTTTTTTAGAAATCGAATGAAAACTTACCATAAACGTAAATAACCTAACGGTTTTTCATGACTTATTATCAAGTTAATTTTTGTCATAAAAATATGACGTAGATAATTTCGAAGACCACACTGCCTTTCCATGACGATAAATAAAAGATCAAATAGGGATAAAATCCTTTTAATAGACAGTGATAGAAATTCACAAAAATTGTAATTAATCATACTAAACTAGTATTATAATTTCCAAGGAGCATAAAAAAATAACTTACAACTTAATATCAAATAATCCTATTTAGATATTCGAAACAAAACATTATCTTAAATTACGAACAGCCACCAACCTCAAAGTATGATGAGAAACTAACTTTATAAACAGGGCGATGTCAATTCAGCGAATAGCAGCGGAGCGAGAGGCGCTAAGAGCCAAGGAACAATAATCAAATCAAAAATGCAAATCTCGGAATTTTGCACTTTTAATTGCATTTCACTGGTTGCTTAAATACGAATTATATTTAATATAAACATGAATACTGAATAGTAAACAAAACGAACAAAGGATTTTGGTTCTAGGCGTTTACCCTCCGGAAAATACCACCCCGCGGAAAATACCCCCTGTGGAAATTAAGGCTTGCTAAATTTGGGAATTTGATTCAAGTTTGTTTTTTTTCCGTAGGGGGAACGAATTTTGGTACTGAAATTCGAGAACCACACAGATTTTTCGTTACTTTAGAAATAAATTTGGGCTATCGATTTGCATATTAGGGAGAGGGGGGGGGGGGGGGTAAAGTATAGCAGGTCTACATGCAAAATGTGTTTGGTACAATTATTCTACATATTAGATAGATAGAGAAGTGTGTTTTAAAGCACATATAACATAAACTTTGATCAGCGATCATCATAAAACACTTATATGAAACGCTACATTAACCTAATAATAGTACTTAATACTTGGAAAATCGGTCAATAAAAAAAAAAACACTTAACACTTGGAAAAAAACACTTAAATGAAACATTACATTTACATTATACTGGGATTTTTTTTAGTCAACAAAACTTCCAGATATCTCGCTAGTCTTCTGTAATTTTTTAGCAGCCATACCTAGAAGGAACTGTTTTCTGACTTAAAACTGTCCAAATACTTTACCACCACCCCCATGTCGAATATATAGCCCAAATTATATATTTACCATCAATTCTGTCACTTGTTTTTGTCTTGTCTCATGCTAAGGTGAAAGAAACTAACGAAACTAACGGTTTGTTCTCAAGTTTTACACAGCGTAAACTTGAGTGAGTGGCGCATAATACACAATACCAAAGTTCCTTCCCCCTACGGAAAAAACTCAAATAAATTCTAAAATTTGGAAAGCCTTATTTTCATCGGTGGGGAGGGGTATTTTTTCAACGGTGGGGTACTTTCCGCGGAGGGGTATTTTTCGGGGGAGGGGGGGGGGGGGGGTAAACGCCAGCCACCAAGGATTTTATATAGGTAGGTAATTTTACTGCCATTCAAAAAACGACACAAGACCACAAACCACAGAAAATACTACACACTGCAAAACAACTGGAATTAACGAAAATTGAAATATTATAGACATACACACATTGCATACACATACTTAAGGACAAAGTCAAGGCTACTGGTCTTGACTGACTTTTGTCTAGGGAGGAGGGGCAGGACTGTGAGTAGCTCAATTGTAGACGAATGAATTATTAGCCATTTTTTTCGGGGGGGGGGGGGGGACAAAGACTCGAAGCGACCTCCCTATATCCGTGGCTGATAGAAAATAAATTTACGTCAATAGCGAAACTTTTCTGACTACAACTACACCTGAAGGGATATAAATTGGCATACTCCATCCTCCAAGGGGTAATCTGAGGAACACGGCTTCCAATATCTGCAAATATTTTATGAGTAAAAAGAGCGTTGGAATGAGCAATAAATATCATGTTCGGTATTAATTGTTTTGCTATACCCCCAAAACCGGCGTTACTGGTGCGCGGTGCATGGTGCAGCCACCACTGCGCAGGACCTTTGACAAGGGCCTTTTTGAAACTGAAAACAAAATAAAAGGACATTTATCTTTTAACCAGGGTTAGATGGCACTAACAAAGGCAGTTTTTTTACAGTTTTAAACCACTGGCCCCGCTCTATACCTAAAGGGGGTATCACGTTTGGAACCCCAGCCGTACATTACGGTCACCCCACATGACTATCCCGGGCCACACGGTGGCCGGGATAGTCACCCCACTTGCCACCCCCAAAGGCTGGCACGCTGTATACCAAGATTCAAGACATTTGAGATCAACTGGAGAGTCAAAAATGTACCCATATTCCTAAAGTAATTCCCTATCAATACAGTGATTTCAAAGGGAGTTATCAAGAACAAGAGAGCTGGTTGATAAAATGTCGTGGGGGTATTCCTTAGGCACAGTATCACCCATAAAAAAGCGCCGAATGAGGCGGGGGCATTAGCCCCCCCCCCCCCCACACCTGAAATGTTATACCTCCTTAGACTTTAAAAATGCCTTTTTGGGTATTTTCATAGAAAAAAAATCGAAAAATAACAAAATACCCTGTCCTACACCTTTGTGAATTGGCACCACTCGTCCAAAATCGTAAGATTCTCTAAAGTAAATGTAATATTTTATTTAAGTATTTTCCAAGTGTTAAGTGTTTTTTCTCCCAGAAAAAAACTTTCAATTAAATGTACTATTTATGGTAGTCCCCTCTTTCATATTATTCCGTATATGAAAGGGGCTGTCCCCTCCTCAACGCCTCGCTCTTTACGCTAAGGTTTTTTATTGTTTAAAATCAATAGAGTTGTGAGAAAGTCAAACATTAGCGTAAAGAGCAAGGCGTTGAGGAGGGACAGCCCCTTTCATATATGGAATAATTTCTGTTACGTTTTAAGTTTTAACGTCGTTCCTTACTTTCAGTTAAAAAAACTTGTTTTTTTTTATTTGATTTTTGAACGTTTTTGAATTAACGCAGGTTTTCATTTTGGCTCACCGTACACGAATAATTAAAAAAAATGTGCATATTAATTTTACTTTTATTTGGTTAAATGGCTTTCTCGAAACTTGTTTAATTTTATTTAAGAACGTTTTTATTAGTAAAAAAATATACGTAACTTACGAATTAACTTACGTAACAAACTTCTATATTCATATATTTTTAATACGTATATCGAGGGGTTTGCCCCCTAGTCAATACCACGCTCTTTACGCTAAAGTTCGAATTTTGTTCCAGTTCTTTAAAAATTACCCCTTAAGCACAAAGACCATAATTAGAATAAACCCTATCATATACGTAATATTTTCTGTTCGCTTTAAGTTTTGATGTTGCTCCTTACTTTCAGTTGAAAAACTTGTTTTTTGTATTTAATTTCTGATCTTTTTTCAAATAATGCTGGGAAATCCGGCACCCCCTTCATAGCAATGTCCTTTCCCGAATGAAAACTTCCTCCATGGAAAGATCCTCCCATATAGCCCCCGACCCCCCCCCCACTACCAGAAAAAATATCCCCCCTGAAATCGTCTGTATACTTCCCAATAACCAATACTAAATAATAACACTGGGTAAAGTTCATAACTTTCAGCCCTCCCCCCCCGGGGGCTTTGGGGGATTAAGACATCCAAAAAGACATTGTTTATCATATTTTCGACCATGCTGAACAAAATGGCTATCTCAAAATTTTGATTGGGTGACTTTGGGAAACAATGAGCGTGGGAGGGGGCCTAGTTGCCCTCCATTTTCCGGTCACTTAAAAAGGGAACTAGAACTGTTAATTTCCGTTCCAATGTGCCCTCCCACGATATTCTAGGACCACTGGGTCGACACGATCACCCCTGGAAAAAAAAATTAAATAAACACGCATCCGTCATCTTTCTTCTGGCAAAAAACACACAAAATTCCACATTTTTGCAGATAGGAGCTTGAAACCTCTACAGTAGGGTTCTCTGATACGTTGAATCTGATGGTGAAATTTTCATTAAGGTTCTATAATTTTTAGGGGGTCTTTCCCCCTTTTATCGAAAATCAGACAAATTTCCTCAGGCGCGTAGCTTTTGATGGGTAGAACTAAACTAGATGAAACTTATATATTTGAAATTAGCATTAAAATGTGATTCTTTTGATGTATCTATTGGTATCAAAATCCAGTTTTTTAGAGTTTCGGTTACTATTGAGCCGGGTCACTCCTTATACTTGTGTGTTATACGCCACTGACTCAAGGTTACGATGTGTAAAATTCGAGAACAAACTGGTTTCTTCGTTACATTAGAAACAAATTTGGGCTATGTATTTGCACATTAGGGGGTAGGGGGTAAAGTACGCACAATTATTCTGCATATTATGAAGTAAGAATTGTTTTCTGACTTCAAACTATCCAAATACTTACCCTCCCCGCCTTATGTGCAAATATATAGCCCAAATTATATATTTCCCATATATTCTGTCACTAAACTCATTCTCCCTACGGAAGTTAAAAAAAAAATCCATTAAAAATCTTAAATTTGGAAAGCCTTCTTTTCCACGGGGGGGGGGGCATTTACCGGGGTAAACTATGTGGACAGTTTAAAGTCAGAAAACAATTCTTTATAGGTATATGGCCACTAAAAAATTACAGAAGAATACTGAGGTATATGGAAATTTTGTTAACTAACTAAAAAAAAAAAAAAATTCTTCCATGTTCAATACGCAGTAAATAGAAGACTATATTGAACAAGGGGAAAGGATAAGCAAGGGTCCGGAGTCTTTACCCGAATATATGGCTGATAACCATACAACTCAAAACGCTCAAACTCGAACTGCTAAAAACGTCTTTACTGCAAAAAATATGGTTTGATATTGCATGGCTAGATTTCAGCGGGGTTAGGCCCAGTTCCCTCGCAAAACTTGACGTTTAGGCTTGTCCGTAATTCCCCAATTTTCGGGATAATTGGCTCCTTTTATTGGTGTTTTGGCGAATTTAGTTCAACAAAAAAATATACCTACGTGTCTAGACTCGCTAGATCCATATATTGAACAAAAAGCATCACTTGGGCGATATCCTTCAAAAAGCAAAATTTTGGTCGTTTTTGTAACATTTACGGGCTTTTTTTTACAAGAGCAAAATAATTCCGATATATCAAAACTTTTTCAAGACGTTGACAAGTAAGCCAATTAATACAAATATTTCGGCTAAGTAACCAATAGCGTTCTTGAGCGAAACAGATGACAAAACACACACAAAAAAAAAACGCAAAAATAATACAATCGAAAAACCGTCATTAAAAATCAAATTCAAACTAAAAAACAAAATTAAGGAGCTTTAGCATGACTGGAATGGTAGAGTGGCCTTATCTATTACTTACAGCTAAGGAAAGGACTTAGTCAACTGTGCCTTCTCCCTCGCTACGTGCGCAGGACTGTTTTCCAATGAGGACGAGAGACATCGGAAATAGCCCCCAAAATAGCCAATATCTTTATATTAAGATTTAGGGATTAAAGATTTTAGAAAAATTAAAGATTTAGGGGGCCTGAAGCCCAATTCTTCCACATATATGACGACTAGGGTAGGTACACACGCACAGCTTTTTCGGGGGGGGGGGATAATAAAAACAAATTTTAAGGAGGAACAACAATAGAAACAAAAGTTTATTTGATAATAAGAACTAAGGGGCATAAATCGTTTCTTCCCCGCGTACATGAGGGCTAAGGCAGGTCCAAGTGCGTAATATTTCGGTAGAGGGCCAATGATAAAAGCAAATGGTACTTGTGTATTATATAAAACACACTCAAGAAGTGAAGATTGGTTAATGCTAATGAAATAAAACAAATTATGATGAAAATATTATGATGATAATAGTTTAGAAACAAATTTGTGCTATATATTCGCACATTAGGAGGGAGGGGTAAAGCATAACATATATTAAATACGTAACTTAAACAAACCTATTTTAATCTAACCAAAATACCAACTAAATACTTAAATAAAATATAGATACAATTGATTTTCCAACTGAGCCAAAGCAAATTGTCCGGTATAAAGAAGTTGCTTGACCAGTTTCTTGTCTTATGCTCGCATCATCCGCGATCGAAATTCTTGAGTGTGTTTTATATAATACACAAGGACCAAGCAAATTTTAGGGGGGGGGGGAAATGGAAAAAAACAAAGTTTATTTTATAATTAGAATAAGAAGTGCCCAGAGATTCAAGATTTCAGCGGGCTCCCCCCCTTCCCAATGTGTACGTCCCTGTGGTAGAGACTATATCTCACTAAGGAAGATCACGCTACAATTAGATAAACACAAAAACACCTTACTTGACTTTTCTAACACTAAGAACACGACAAAAAACAAAAAAATTGATGCCTTGAAACACTTATACTGATCAACTGATCAACTTCTTAGGCACCAAGTAATTTACCCCTGCCTGACCCAACAAATAACTTCCCCGTAAACTCGGCTTTGAACTTTGCCAATCTAATCAGGCTAATTGAATGCACACACAGTCTACAGGGATCAAAACTATGGTAAACTAACAATTAAAATATAACACTAAATGACAACTTTTTAAAATACATTTGAATGTGTTTAATATGATTAGAATATAAAATACTTTAATAGCGGATGGAAAAATATGCATATCTTAAATCTTATTGACCTTTTTCAACCTCAAATAAACACAAAATTCTTTTAGGCAAAAACCAAGGGCGGATCCAGGATTTTTTTTCGGGGGGGGGGGGGGGTTACTAATTTTTGACGCAGTTTTCGACTAATTTTACTTATTTTTACCTAGGTTTTACTAATTTTCGACTCGGTCATTTTTTTTTTTTTTGGGGGGGGGGGGGGGGGTTCAAACCGGGTACCCCCCCCCCCCCTGGATACGGCCTTAGCAAAAACATTTAAAAAAAATGGGCAGGTTCAATTTTGTGGCCGTCCCAGATGATAAAACAAAAAAAAACTGCTGGATGAGAGTGGTAAGTTATATTAGAATTCAAGCGCGAGCCAACTCTCTACCCCTTATAACAAATCGGGAGGATCTTAATTTTCTAAAGACTGCGACCCCCCCCCCCCCCCCCCGCTATGCGGTGTTTTTAGAGATAGGGGATGGATTGGAACATTTTCTTTTCAGGTGTGGTGAATCGGTGAAGTTAGGGGAGGGGTATTTGTTTAATAATGGTATTTCATTTGCTTCAATTCTGTTTATTACAAAATGAAATAACACATAGCATGAATCCAAATAGATTAATCCATCAGTGTTCATATATTAATTTAGCAGCGTTCAAATACACATTAGGACAACCTGCTTATAGTTTGGCCCTAGACAGTTGACCAACAAGGGCACGATATGACAATATGGGTTCTAGGCGTTCACCTCCCCCCCCGGCGATTACCCCCCAGAAAATACTCCCCCGGAAAATACCCCCCGTAGAAAAATAAGGCTTTCCAAACTTGAGAATTTTATTTGAGTTTTTTTTTATTTCTCTAGGGAAGGAATTTTGGTACGTGTGTATTATGCGCCACTCACTCAAGTTTGCGCTGTGAATAATCGAGAATACACCGGGGTTTTCGTTAGTTTTTTCTTTATTTTTAGAAATAAATTTGGGCTAGATTTTCACATTAGGGGGGGGGGTTAAATTGTAGCGGGCCTGCATGCAAAATGTGTTTGGTACAATTATTCTGCATATTAGATAGATTGATAAATAAGTTTATTTTGAAGCCAAATATAAGGCCATGAACACAGTAAAATAACATAAATGAATATAGTGAATGGGGAGGGGGGAGGTGTTTAAACCCCGGAAAATGTCCCCCTCACCAAAAATACCTCCCCCCACGGAAAGTAACCCCCGCAGAAAATACCCTCGCGGAAAATACCCTCCGCCCCGGTGGAAAATAATGTTTCTAAATTTGAAACTTTTTTTTTAGTTTATTGAAGTGCTAAGGAACGAGAAAAAGAGGAATTTACACGCCAGAAGCATCTTAAAAACTTAGAAAAAAAAAAACACAAATCCATTTGTGTTGAAAAGACTTCCATATGAACTTTTGCAATTTTTGGCAGTAGCAGGTGCCAAATTAAAAAAAAAAAGAAGAAGAAGAAAAAAAATATAGGCGAACAATCATCAAAATTAAGCTAAAACATATGGCACCAAAAAGTTTTAAGAAGGTTTGGCTATCCTTTGAAAGGATAGTTGGCTTTGGGAACCAACAAATTCTAGATTTTTTAAGTTTTTACGGACGAAAGTGTTGTCAAATTCTACGAGTTTGTTTTTCTTATCTTCTAAGAGTATAAAACTACCACAAATCACCAATAACAAATAAATAAAACCCAAAACTAACAGAAATTACAATAGATAGCCTAGTCAAACTCAAAACGAGCAAAAATTAAAAGGAGTAGGCTATGGCTGACAACACCCATGTCTTCTTCAGACCAGAAAATAATTAGCACTTTACTTTAAAAAAAAAAATGACCGTGTATTGGCAGTTTGATATACATATTCTGATATCTAATCCTTATAGTCTTAATACTTCTTTATTTGTTAAAGTCAAAAAAGTGAAAAACATTTAAAATGTATTTTGTTTTCAGTAAAGTGCAAATTATGTTCTGGTCTTGAGGAGGTGTTGGGGTTGTCAGCCTTACTCATGCTAATTGTTACTATTTTTTTGAGTTTGAATAGGTTATTTATTGTAATTTCTGTTCGTTTTGGGTTCAATTCATTTATTGATGGTGATTTGTGGTAGTTTTATTGCTTGGAAAATTATTTGAATTTATTTCAACTCATTTTTGGCTTAACGAGGCTGTTCACTATTCTTTGACAAACTTCTTTTGTGGAAACAGTTTTTTACATTAATTTCTGTTCATTTTTTATTGACATAGTATTTTTCATATAAAAAATATTTTATATCTTTTTTAATTTTTTTACTATTATACTCCATAGTTTTTACTTGAAGATTATTTAACTTTATTTCTGCTCATTTTGGTTTAATGAGGCACTTTACTTTTCTTAAAAAAAACTTATGTTTCCCATTAACAAATACTTTCTGTAAGTAATTAAAAAAAAAAAAAAAAAAAAAAAAAAAAAGTTTTTCAACTGAAAGTGCGGAGCAACATCAAACCTTAAAACGAACTGAAATTATTACATATATGAAAAGGGTTGCCTCTTCCTCAAAACCTCGCTTTTTACGTTATTAAATAAAAAAAAAACATGTTTTTTTTAACTGAAAGTAAGGAGCGACGTAAAAAACTTAAAAACGGACAGAAATTATTATTTTTTATTGTTTAAAATAAAACAGAGTTGTGAGAAAGTCAAAACTTTAGCGTAAAGAGCGAGGCGTTGAGGAGGCGACAGCCCCTTTCCTATACGGAATAATTTCTGTTCGTTTTTAAGGTTTAACGTCACTCCTTACTTTCAGTTAAACAAAACTTGTTTTTTTTTATTTAACTTTTGAACGTTTTTGAATTAATGCAGGTTTTGATTTTGGCTCACCGTACACGAATAATTAAAATAAAATTTGCATATTAATTTTACTTTTATTTGGTTAAATGGCTTTCTTGAAAGTTGTTTAATTTTATTACCAACGTCTTTATTAGTAATAAAAATACACGTAACTTACGTAACGAACTATTATATTCATATATTTTTAACACGTATATCGGGGGGATCGCCCCATAGTGAATACCTCGCTCTTTTTACGCTAAAATTCTAATTTTGTTCCAATTCTTTAAAAATTACCCCTTAATCACAAAAGACCGTTAATCACAAAGACCTTTGAATTAGGATAAATAGCTCCTTATAAAAGTACTAAAAAATCTTTGGCTTAAAGAGCGAGGTATTGACTAGGGTAGAACCCTATCATATACGTAATATTTTCTATTCGTTTTAAGTTTTGATGTTGCTCCTTACTTTCAGTTGAAAAACTTTGTTTTTTATTTAATTTCTGATCTTTTTTTAAATAATGCTGTGAAATCCGGCGCGTCTTTCATAGCAATGTCCCTTCCCCCATGAAAAGATCCCCCCACATAACCCCCGACCCACCCCCCCCACCCACAACCAGAAAAAATCCCCCTGAAATCATCTGTATACTTCCCAAATAACCAATTCAATATGTTAACATTGGGTAAAGTTCATAACTTTCAGCCCTCCCCCCGGGGCTTTGGGGGATTAAGTCATCCTAAAAGACATAGTTATCATATTTTCGACGACGCTGAACAAAATGGCTACCTCAAAATTTTGATCGAGTGACTTTGGGAAAAATGAGCGTGGGAGGGGGATCTAGGGGAGGCCATTATATTTCTTTTTCTAGTTGCCCTCCATTTTTTGGTCAAAAAAGGGCACTAGAACGTTTAATTTCCGCTCCAATCAGCCCTCCCACGATATTTTAGGACCACTGGGTCGATACGAACACCCCTGGAAAAAAACAAATAAACACGCATCCATGATCTTTCTTCTGGCACAAAAAATACAAAATTCAACATTTTTGCAGATAGGAGCTTGAAACCACTACAGTAGGGTTCTCTGATACGCTGAATCTGATGGTGAGATTTTTCATTAAGGTTCTATAAATTTTAGGAGGATTCCCCCTTTTTTTCGAAAATCAGTCAAACTTTCTCAGGCGCGTAACTTTTGTTGAGTAAGACTAAACTTGATGAAACTTATATACTTGAAATCAGCATCAAAATCTGATTTTTTTTATGTATCTATTGGTATCAACATCCTGTTTTTTAGAGTTTCGGTTACTATTGAGCCGGTCGCTCCTTACTTACAGTTCGTTACCACGGAACTGTTTGAAAGTTCTCTCTCCATGAAAAAAAATCCGATACTTGTGTTTTATTAGCCACTGACTCAAGAATACGATGTGTAAAACTGATTTCTTCATTACTTTAGAAACAAATTTGGGCTATATATTTGCGCATTAGGGGAGAGGGGGGTAAAGTACGTACAATTATTCTGCATAATATGAAGTAAGAATTGTTTTCTGACTTCAAACTATCCAAATACTTTACCCACCCACCCCTTATGTGCAAATATATAGCCCAAATTATATATTTTGCCATATATTCTGTCACTAAACTCATTCCCCCTACGGAAGTTAAAAAAATCAAATAAAAAAACTCAAATTGGAAAGCCTTCTTTTCCACGGGGGGGGGGGGGGGTATTTACCGGGGGTTAAAGTATTTAGACAGTTTAAAATAAGAAAAAACAATCCTTTATATATGGTCGCTAAAAAATTACAGAAGAATAGCGAGGTATGTGGAAACTTTGTTAACTAAAAAAAAAAAAAAAAAAAAAAAAAAAAAAAAAAAAAAAAAAAAAAAAAAATCAGTAGGCTATAAAGTAAATGTAATGTTTCATTTAAGTGTTTTTTTTTTTCCAGTGTTAAATTTTCATTTTTCAATGACCGTTTTTCCAAGTATTAAGTACTATTATTAGGTTAAGGTAGTGTTTCATTTAAGCGTTTTATGATCATCGCTGATCAAAGTTTTTGTTATTTGTGCGTTTCATTTATGTTATTTTACTGTGTTCATGGCCGTATTTATCAAACTATCTAATATGCAGAATAATTGTATTTTTTTATAGTAAAGTGCAAATTATGTTCTGGCCTTGGAAAGACAGAGGAGTTTTGAGCCCAACTTGTGTTAATTTAAACATCTTCACTGCTCCCACCATCTTTACTAATAATACTACCAAGGTAAGTGAAGCTGCCCACCTGCTTGTTTTGAGTTTGACTCGGTTATTTATTGTAATTTCTGTTCGTTTTGGGTTTCATTTATTTATCGATGGTGATTTGTGGTAGTTTCACGCTTGGTAGACTATTTGATTTTATTTTTGCTCATTTTATGTTTAATGGAGTTCTTTACTTTTCTTTGAAAAACTTATTTTGTGGAAAAAGTTTTTTTTTAATTAATTTCTGTTCGTTTTATATTGACATAGTCTTTTCAGGGAAAAAGAAAATAATACTTTAAATCTTTTCGTTTTTTTTTAAGACTTTGTAGTTATGCCTGCTATTTGAATGCTGAAGAAAAATTTTCAGCAATTTTTAACAACATACACCCTTTTAAAAGTCTCAACACAAATAGTAGTGTTTAATTTAGTTCCATACCTCCTCTAGTTGACCTGAAATGGAAAACTTGATACCATTCGCAAAAAAAATCTGTTTACTGTCTTTGATAGCTTGGATACACTTACGCTATTTTGATTTGGGTAAGTTTTAAGAGCAGAAGTAGCCCCGAAAGTTTGAACATAATACCCTCAGTCGATTTGGGATACTGCTTAGATGCCTTATTGGGAATTAGCATTAACACAGTGCATTTTGATTTAATCTTATGGCAACGTTTAGTTTTTTTAAACATAATGGGCAAATGGGAGGATGGGTGTGGGAGGGGGGTTAGTTGCCTTCCAATCAATTTCAACTATTAAAAGGGCATCAGCTCTTTCTATTTTCAATCGAATGAGCCCTTTCGAAGTTCCTACGACAACTCCTTCGATACGAAGTGCCCTGGTCTAAACAACAACAAAAAATAATACATTATACCCACATCGATCTTTACTATAAAAATGTCAAGCCTTCCAATCACTTTCGACTAACAAAAATGGCACTAGGCCTTTCGATTTCCAATCGAGTGAGCCCTTTTTGAGTTTCTACGACAACACTTTCTACAAACACCTTATATGCCCCAGGGCTCCTATATACCCCCCAGGGCATAACTTACAACCCTTGCCCTGAGGACTGGGGGGGGGGAGGTTGTCATCCTCAAAGACCTAATTTCCAGAACTTTATACTATGTTGAACAAAATAGCTATCTAAAGATTTTGATTGGATGTGTTTGGGGGAACGGTGGGCGTGAGAGGGGGGTTAGTTACCCTCCAATCACTTTCTCGACTATTAATAAAAAACACTAACCTTCTCAATTTCCAAATGAATGAGCCCCTTTTGAAGTTTTTATGACAACTCTATCTATAAAAACCTTATATGCCCCCAGGGCATAACTTACAACCTTTGCCCTGGGGGCTCTGTCATTCTTAAATACATAATTTCCAGAACTTTCAACTACGTTGAACAAAATAGCTATCTCTAAACATTGATTGAATGTTTTTGGGGAAATGGTGGGCGTGAGAAGGGGGTTAATTAGTCTCCACTCACTTTCGACTATTAAAAAGGGCAATTTCAATTTCCAATCAAATGAGCCCTTTTGAAATTTCTACAACAACTTTCTATATAAACCTTATATGCCCCTAGGGCATAACTTACAACCCTTGCAATGAGGGCTTTGAGGGGGTTTACCATCCTGAAAGACCTAATTTCCAGAACTTTCAACTACGTTGAACAAAATGGATATCTCAAAATTTTGATTGGATGTGTTTGGGAAAATGGTGGGCGTGCGAGAGGGGTTAGTTGCCCTTCAATAACTTTCGACTATTAAAAGAGCACTAGCCCTTTCAATTTCCAATTGAATAAGCCCTTTTTGAAGTTTCTACAACATCGCTTACTATAAAAAACCTTATATGCCCCCAGGGCATAACTTACAACACTTGCCCTGAGGGCTGTGGGGGGAGGAGTTGTCATCCTTAAAGACCTAATTTCCAAAAATTTCAACTACGTTGAATAAAATGGCTACCTAAAAATTTTGATTGGATGTGTTTGGGGAAAAGATGGGCGTTAGAGAGGGGGGGGGGGGGGGGTACTTGCCCTCAAATCACTTTTGACTATTAAAAGGGAACTAGCCATTTGAATTTCCAATCGAATTAGCCCCTTTTGAAGTTTTTACGTCAACTCTATCTATAAAAAAACCTTATATGCCCCCAGGGCATAACTTACAACCTTTGCCCTGGGGGCTCTAGGGGGGGTTTTTCATCCTTGAATACATAATTTCCAGAACTTTCAACTACGTTGAACAAAATGGCTATCTCTAAACTTTGAATGAATATTTTTGGGGAAATGGTGAGCCTGAGAGGGGGGTTAATTACTCTCCATTCACTTTCGACTATTAAAAAGGGCAATTTCAATTTCCAGTCAAATGAGCCCTTTTGAAATTTCTACAACTTTCTATATATACCTTATATGACCCCAGGGCATAACTTACAACCCCAGCACTGAGGGCTCTGAGGGGGTTATCATCCTAAAAGACTTAATTTCCAGAACGTTCAAACTACCTTGAAGAAAATGGATATCTCAAAATTTTGATTGGATGTGTCTGGGAAAATGGTGAGCGTGAGAGGGGGGTTAGTTGCCCTTCAATCACTTACGACTATTAAAAAGGGCACTAGCCCTTTCAATTTCCAATGGAATGAGCCCTTTTTTGAAGTTTCTACAACATCGCTTTCTATAAAAAACCTTATATGCCCCCGGGGACAGAACTTACAATCCTTGCCCTGAGGGCTGCGGGGGGAGGGGTTGTCATCCTTAAAAACCGAATTTCCAAAACTTTTAACTACGTTGACTGAAAATGACTATCTAAAAATTTTGATTGGATGTATTTGGGGAAAAGGTGGGCAGGAAAGGGGGGCTAGTTGCCATCAAATCACTTTCGACTATTAAAAAAGGCACTAGCCCTTTGAATTTCCAATCAAATGAGCCTTTTCAAGTTTCTACAACAAAGACTTCAATGAAAACCTTATATGCCCCCAGGGCATAATTTATAACCCTTGCCCTGAAGACTGTGGTGGGAGTGTCCTGCTCAAAGGTATAATTTCCTGAACTTTAAACTGCGCGGAACAAAACGGCTATCTCAAAATTTTGATTGGATGTGTTTGGGGAAATGGTGGGCGTGGAAGGGGTGTGTTAGTTTCCTTCCAATCCCTTTCGACTATTAAAAAGAGCACTAGCCATTTCAATTTTCAAGGAATGAGCACTTTTTGGAGTATCTACGACAACACGATCTATAAAAACCTTATATGCCCCCAGGGCATAATTTACAACCCTTGCCCTGAGGGCTGTGAGGGGGTTGTCATCCTCAAAGACCTAATTTCCAGAACTTAAAACTACGTTGAACAAGATGGCTATCTCAAAATTTTGGTTGGATGTGTTTGGGGAAAAGGTGGGCGTGAGAGGGGTGGTAGTTGCCTCCAATCACTTTCGACTATTAAAAAAGGCACTAACCATTTGAATTTCCAATCGAATGACCCTTTTTTGAAGTTTCTACTACAACGCTTTCTATAAAAACTTTATATGCCCCCAGGGCACAACTTATAACCCTTGCCCTGAGGGCTGTGGGAGAGTGTCCTCCTCAAAAACATAATTTCTATTTGGAAATCAACTACGCTGAACAAAATGGCTATCTCAAAATTTTTGATTGGATGTGTATCGGGAAAAGGTAGGAGTTGAAGGGGTCTTAGTTGCCTTCCAAATCACTTTCGACTATTAAAAAGGGCACAAGCCACTCCAATTCCAATTGAATGATCCCTTTCCGAAATTTCTACGACAACTTCTTCGATAGGAAGTGCCCTGGTCTAATGGGAAAACATAATAAATAATACATTGTGCCAACATCGTTCTTATATGCCCCCAGGGCATAACTTAAAACCCTTGCCCTGAGGGTTGTGGGAGAGTGTCCTCCTCAAAAACATATTTTCTATCTGGAAATCAACTACGCTGAACAAAATGGCTACCTCAAAATTTTGATTGGATGTGTATGGGGAAATGGAGGGCGTGGAAGGGATGTTAGATGCCTTCCAATCACTTTCGACCATTAAAAAGGGCACAAGCCACTCCAATTTCCAATCGAATGAGCCCTTTACGAAGTTTCTACGACAACTTCGATGTGCCCTGGTCTAAAACCAAGAAAATAATAATAATAATAATACATTGTGCCAACATCGTCCTTTACTTAGGTAGCGCTATTGCGCTGCCTATGATACGGAATATTGCGTAAAGACAGACAACAGAACAACTAGATACTTCAAAATGATGTCATGAGTGCAACAGGGATGCGTTTTATCTCGTTTTTATTTGTCATTTTAATGGACTATGTTTTACGAGGAGCGTCTGACTTTGGAGTAACAATCAGAAATAAAATCAGAATCAGAATCAACATCAGAATCAACAATCAGAAATAAAATCCTCTCGGACCTCGACTTTTCAGATGATGTGGCACTTCTTGAAAGGACTAAGCAGCGACCCCAGGAGCTCCTTAAAAAAGTGAGCGTTAAAGCGGAGAAAGTCAGCCTAAACATCAACACAGACAAGACTAAATCAATGGCAACATCAGCCTCGCCAGTCGAGCTCCTGTACAAAAATCGCACAGTCGAAAAAGTCCAGGAATTTAAGTACCTCGGAAGCTGGGTCGATTACACAGGAGGGCGCGAAATGAGGTCAAGAGAAGAATTGGCATGGCAAACTCTACTTTCAACAAACTTAAGTATGGAAGTCCAAGTATGGAAATCAAAGAAGTACTCGCTTGCACTAAAGCTGCGACTTCTTAATAGCAACGTTTTGTCCGTGCTATTGTATGCCAGTAAGTGCTGGCAACTAAATGTTAGGACAGTGAAAAGACTCACAGCTTTCGAAAATATGAGCTTGAGACGCATGCTGAGTATCGAGTGGCATCAAAAAGTCAGCAACATCGAGGTCCGCAGAAGAACTGGCCAGCCGCTTATTACTTAAGTGATTAAGAAGAAGATGTAGAATTAATTTGGCCACGTCCTTCAGATGGAGGACTCCAGATTCCCATATCAGGTTCAACAATGGCAGCTGCTTGGGCGTCGATAGAGGGGAAGACCGAGAAACACACTCAGACGCACGTACGATCGTGATCTACGCAGTGCTCACACATCACTACAACCCCAGTGGGAGGATGCTCTCACTGCAGTGCCAATACATGACGTTTACCGAGGCTTCGTCGATGCCCTATGCGCCACAGATGACTCAGAAGGACCTAAGTTCTAAGTACGTAATATTCGGTATTTCTTTTTTTCACGTTCTCTGTTGAGGCAGCATAGAGGATAATGTTTCAATTTCAAATAAGCAATTCATTTTTTTTTTTCATTTTCTCTTATTTTGCGTTGGTACCTCTATTTTAGGTTCTCCTTTGAGTCAACATGGAAGACAGAATGCCAATTTCAAGTAGGTAATTTATAAATCATTTAAAAAAAACAGTTTCTCTTATGTATATGACTTATAATTGATATTTTTCTTCTTCAGGTTCTCTTTTAAGATAACATGGAGGAAAAACTTCAATTTCATGCAAGTACTTTAGAAATTATTTGAATAAAAAGAAGTACTTTAGCATAAGACTAATATTTGATATTTTTTTTCCCAAGATCCCTTTCAAGGCAACACAGAGGAAAAAGTTTCAATTTTAAGCAAGTAATTTATAAATTACATGAAAAAAACAATTGTACTTTGGCATACAACTAATATTTGATACTTCTCTGTATCAGGTTCTCTTTTGAGATAAAATGGAGGAAAATACTTCAATTTCAGGTAACTATTAGAAAAACAAAAACAATTGTACTTTTGCATAAGACTATAGTTTCTTCTTTTTTACAGCTGAATGGTTGAAGCTACAAAATTGAGTTAGTAAGTAATAATTAACTTACTAACTCGTTTGAAGTTTTACAAGTTTTAAAACCAGACTATTTATAGTTTCCTTTACCAAGTTTTTCTTTTTGATAACATGGCAGTTGAAACTTAAAAAAAAATCAACTGTGTTTAAAAAAAAAATCAACTGTGTTTTAGTATATGAATAATATTTAATATTTCTCTTTTCATGTTACCTATCCGAACAACATAGAGGAAAAACTTCAATTTCGTGCAAGTAATTTATAAAGTATATGAAGAAAAAAACAATTGTGCTTCAGGATATGAGTAATATTTGATGTTTCCATTTTTCAGGTTCTCTTTCAAGTCAACGTCAAAGAAAATATTAGTCTGTACCCCTCAATTTTCAAGAAAGGGAAAAAAAAAAACTAATTTGAACTTTTTTCATATCAACCATAAAAAATAGATTTTCTTGCAAATTTTCAAATTGTTTATGATAACAAACTGTAAGGAATGACTTATGCTAATAAGTGTAGTAACCAAAATTCTTAAAAGGAGTTTTGATTACAGCATATATATGAGAAATAGGCTAATTTACTTATGGAAATATTTTGGAGAACTAATACGCTATCTTAGAATTTCCAATTCCTAGAATTTGATGGTTGGTGACAAAAATAGGCAGAAAAAATCACTTTTTTGTAGCAAAATCTCTTTAGTTATTTAAAAAAAAACACTAGATATAAAAATTTAATTTTGAGTGAGCCCTCTCTCAACATTTTTTTATGACTGTGTTTCAACACTGTCACCCCTGGGGGAAAGCAGGCCCACATCAGTGCACTGCATACAAAAACAATATTTATTTCCCTGTACAAGGTCGGTGGGGGGGGACGTAATTCTCTTTTCTAAAGTTTTCAGGTAGAGCAGTTCTAAGGGAGGACTTTTCATTCAAATGCAATACCAGAACAAAAACAGGTCAGTGACAACCTAACTTACCTCAGTTCACCATCCAGCTGTATCTAAGATAGCCTACATGCAGGGCTTTTTAATATACAGAAAGTTTAACATTCTCATTATTTTGCTATGCAACTTAAATAGGCACAACATTCCAAAATAACTTTATTAGATTTTAGCCACCCTCCCTTCATAGCCTAATCTATTATAGCAGAGTATTAGCAGCATCATATACTGGTAGTTCCCACACACTCTTCAAGAATTCCTACCCAAACAAATCCATAATTGTTTCAATGACAATCTGGGGAAAAAACTACTGCGTAAGCATTTTGCTGACAATATAACTTCTCTTAGTTCACCATCACGCTTGTGATATTCAGTTGTATCACAAAGTTACATATTTACAAAATAAAATATGGGAAAATTGTCAAGAATTTTCAAAACAGGGAAAGATTATTTATTCTGGAAATCCTACTTCACAATTTGCTGTTAACAATATTGTATTTTGTGCAACTTGGACTTTTTTTTCTTGTTTGTTTCGGAGAAGAACAGAGACCCTTTCCTTTTCCAAGAAAACAAAGATAATTACCAAAATTCTGAAAATATTAATGATTGATTATTGTACTATAAGACAGCAAAATGGCAACAGACATGGTCCTTGTGTTGGAGCTAAATGCATCTCTGGAAGTTTTACTAACCTGAAATAGGCTATATACAAAGAACTGGGAAAACGTTGACAAAATAATTATTGATGGAAGATATATCTTTGGTTGATGAAAAGTGTACCTTAATAGACATAACACAATGCTAACACACAACTTGTGAATTCTTATTAAATTTTTCCTAAATTTCTGATGAACTCACTAATGATATAACTAATAAATTGACATGCCTTCAGAATCAGAATTTCATCCTGAGTCCAAATATAACAGTTATCTGTATCAGATATGCCACCTCCTAATGTGTAGATACATGTCCTTAATTATATATATGCATTGAATTTCCACTATTTTGAAAAAAAAAATGCTAAATCAATTTGAAGAAAAGAGTGATTTACAGAGAATTCAGTGAATCAATACAATTCAGAGTATATATTTGCACATTAGAGGTGGGATAGGGTGGTGAAATTCTAGATAAGCTGCTATTTTGCTATCTTAGAAAGCGGTTAGGTTTGGAAAACGAAACTTTCAGCAATGAATACAGGGCCAAAAACATATTGCCGAACTACTATGTTAACCCTTTCCTGATTTAAATGTCTTAGAAATTTACTGGCTTGAAAGGTCTATGTCTGTTGGAATTTAGACAAAACAACACTATATTCTAATTTTCAGTTTCTTTTTCTCTGGTTTGAGTTCTAGAAAATACAGTTTCTGCAATTTGATTATAATTGTAAGCTATGTCAATTGTTTTTTTCTACATTTAAGAAATCTATTGGTAGATATTTGAAACCTTATAAATTGGGATTGAGCTAAGTTGTAAGGCTGAAGATATTTTTCTTGTACTTCATTTAGACATAAGATCTATTTTGCACCGTTTCACTTTTATAAATGAAACTTTATATGGGAAGTTCAAAAGAGCAAGAGATAAGTTGAGAAATCTAACCAGGAAACTCTACCAGAGCCATGAAGCAATGTAATGTCTTTACTAAATGTCTTTACTAGGTAAAGAAAGGAAACATTGTCTAAAGAAAATTGATTATTGTACTATAAGATAGCAAAATGGCAACAGACATGGTCCTTGTGTTGGAGCTAAATGCATCTCTGGAAGTTTTACTAACCTGAAATAGGCTATATACAAAGAACTGGGAAAACGTTGACAAAATAATTATTGATGGAAGATATATCATTGGTTGATGAAAAGTGTACCTTAATAGACATAACACAATGCTAACACAACTTGTGAATTCTTATTAAATTGTTCTTAAATTTCTGATGAACTCACTAATGATATAACTAATAAATTGACATGCCTTCAGAATCAGAATTTCATCCTGAGTCCAAATATAACAGTTATCTGTATCAGATATGCCACCTCCTAATGTGTAGATACATGTCCTTAATTATATATATGCATTGAATTTCCACTATTTTGAAAAAAAAATGCTAAATCAATTTGAAGAAAAGAGTGATTTACAGAAAATTCAGTGAATCAATACAATTCAGAGTATATATTTGCACATTAGAGGTGGGATAGGGTGGTGAAATTCTAGATAAGCAGCTATTTTGCTATCTTAGAAAGCAGTTAGGTTTGGAAAACGAAACTTTCAGCAATGAATACAGGGCCAAAAAAACATATTGCCGAACTACTATGTTAACCCTTTCCTGATTTAAATGTCTTAGAAATTTACTGGCTTGAAAGGTGTATGTCTGTTGGAATTTAGACAAAACAACACTATATTCTAATTTTTCAGTTTCTTTTTCTCTGGTTTGAGTTCTAGAAAATACAGTTTCTGCAATTTGATTATAATTGTAAGCTATGTCAATTGTTTTTTTTTATTTCTACATTTAAGAAATCTATTGGTAGATATTTGAAACCTTATAAATTGGGATTGAGCTAAGTTGTAAGGCTGAAGATATTTTTCTTGTACTTCATTTAGACATAAGATCTATTTTGCACCGTTTCACTTTTATAAATGAAACTTTATATGGGAAGTTCAAAGAGCAAGAGATAAGTTGAGAAATATAACCAGGAAACTCTACCAGAGCCATGAAGCCACACTAGGTAAAGAAAGGAAACATTGTCTAAAGAAATTTAGGCAATACATTTCCTGTAAAAGTCGTGGTTGGCAGAAGCAAAACTAACAGATGTCAAAGAAATTGCAGATGAATCAAACCGCCAGTTTCTGTCTGTTTTTAGTAGTACATCAGGTACAGATCTCCATCAAAGACAAACCCCATCAAAAGGAGCCTGTTGTAATTCATAGTTTGAACATCCTCAAATAACTTACATTGCTAGATGCAAACAAATGGGTTGGGCCCCATAGTTTACATCTACATTTTCTAAAGGAAGTTACTGAAACCATTGCCAAGCAGCTCACCCAATTATTCAATGTTTCCCTATGTACCAAAGAAGTACGAACAGATTGGAAAACACCATTTGTCACCCCTTTGTTAAAAAAGAGTAGTAAATCCAGAGCAGAAAACTACTTTACCATAAGTATAACTTCTCTTGTTGCCAAAATCCTGGCAAGAGTGGTAAAAAGCTCTGTCATGAAGCATCTCAAACTTAATGGAATACTATTGCCCAGTCAACACGGATTTCAGCCAGGAAAGTCAGTAGAAAACACATTTACTGGATACATATGATGTAAAAACAGATCCGATTGATTGGGGCTTACCTGTGGATGTCTTGTTGCTTGACTTTGCAAAAGCATTTGACGAAGTTTCACAACTACACTTGAACATAAAAAAACTCATCTCATGTGGAATTAATGCAGACCTTGTGAGCTGGATATAAGCTTTTCTTACTGATAGAACACAGAGAGTGAGGCTTTTACTAATGAAAGAGAATGATTCCACTCTGAGATGTGGAAGAACAAGAAGCGTCCTGAAGAATAGTGTCCTAGGACCTACCCTGTTCAATATTCATATAAATGATATTTTTCAATTAGGTATAAATCATCTCACTCTGACAAATTGAAGTGGTCTGGTTCAGTCAAACATGAGTCACTACCATTAATAATAATAATAATCTTTATTCGTTTCCTTTATCACACTGCAATAACATGGGTATCATCAATTTAAGCACAAAGAAAAAGAAAAGCACAAAAAGACACAACACCAAGAAAAACATAAATGATGAACCATTACTTCTACTTCAGTACACTATTGTTGTAACATCTGACGTAGTAGGGCACAAATGATTTTAGATATCATGTCGTCGAGTGTGTAGACAGGCACTCCAACAGTTTTTTTTCCCTCTTTCACAGTTGCCAACCTTGTTTTGTGTGCGTGGGTCTCTGAAGTAAACGGAGGAAGGATATCTTGGTGTGTTGAGGACTTCAGGATGTCAGCTCCAAACTTCATCAGCATTTCATGCCTCCTTTCCTCCAGGGTTGGGAGCTTGAGTTGGCTCAAGGTTTGTTCATAGTTTTTATAATTTGGCCCAAAAATTATTTGCAGGCTCTCTTCTGAATTGTTTCCAGTTCGTTTCTGTGCTTCTCTGTAAGCAACGGGTGCCAGACAGGACAGCCATAAAACATTACGGGCATTACATAGGTTTTATAGCACGAAAGAAGGAGTTTCTCTGTCATTCCAAACCTTCTTAGATTTGCAAAGGATTTTAGAAAACCAGCTGCCTTTGCTGTGATCTGGCTGATGTGATCTCCAAATGAGAGACCATCACTCAATGTGATACCAAGTATTTTTACTGATTTCTTTGTTTGGAGAGGTGCAGATTCATTTATGTTCTTCTTCTTCTTCAGGAAGTTGACACAAATTACACAGCTTTTCTCGAGGCTTTATCTGGAGCTTCACTTGACCAGCTTGATGTTGAAGCTCTGCAACAAGGGGTATGAGCTGATTGGGTGTTTGTGACAGGAAGTGCAGCAGGCTTAGTGAAAGATCATCTGCAAATTTATACCTCTGTTTGTGTTGCCTCATCAGTCGGTTGATAACTATAACAAGTAAGAATGGGACCAAACTTGCTTCTTTGGGCAGCTCCACACGTGATGTCTTGGAAGTTGGATGTTTCCTCGTTTTCAAGGTGTGCGCACTGTTGAAGACCACAAGAAAACTTGCAATGGTACATCAGAAAAACTGCAAGACTTCCAGGGCACGGGCTTTGTTGATTATAGTCTCATGATCAAGCAGATCAAAAGCTTTCACGAAATCAGAAATGCTTATTTCAGCAAGGGCCTCAGGATTTTCTAGGTGCTCTACAAACAGATCTTACCTTAAATTGGACTTGCTAGCAATAAAACGAACCCCGTGTTGGCCAGCTTCAGTAATGATACTTAGACCTCTTTGGCATCTCAAGCATGGTTTTTTCACCCATTCCATATCCACTGATGACTTAAACGCATCCATGCTGGTGGATGTCATTATTTTTTAGCTAAGAGAGTTTCATAAGCTGACAACTCTATTTGAAAAGACTTTGTTCCTTAGTCTGGTATTTGTTCATTTCCAGAAAAGCTTATAAAGGTGACCACAAATTCTCTTTGAGATTTCCAAATGCAATAGGTCAAGAATGATATTCTCAGCATTCAGAAGCTTGTATGCTGTTATCATACTGCATTGTTTGCGTCTATATGTTGGAGATAGTATTCTGAGCTCACAGGGACAGGATAGCTAAGGGACATCATAGAGGTCTTTAATATATTTTGTTGCCCTCCTCTGGACTGATTCCATTGCTGCTTTGTCAGTCTTGTCAATTTGACATGCAACACAGATTCCAAACTTTAGCCATGGTTAAACTAGACTCTTATATAGCTTAGTCATAGCAGTTGGAGATCTGCTAGGGAATGTTTCTTTTGATTAAGCCAAGTGTCTGATTAGCCTTTGCAATAGTTGCTAGTGCATGAGTATGGAAATTCAACTCGTCATCTACCAGGATACTAAAATCTCTCTCCATATGGCTGCTGAAAATAGCTTTGTGGGATTCATCACTACCCTTTACATGGTACTGAGTGTGTGTGTTTATCTCCCAAGGTGGCGAGTCCTGCATTTTGTTGCATTGAATTCAAGCTTCCAAATATTAGTCCAGTGAGTGAATGCATCAATGTCCAGTTGTGTGAACTTCATATTTTCTGTTGTGTCTGCACGGTCAATAAGTTTTGAGTCCTTCCATCCCTTCCAAATATTTTAACAATCTATTTCCTATCTGTTAGGAACTGCTTCATCCACTCTACTATTAGATATCCTCAGATATCTTTCAGTAGATCTTTTGACTCAAGGAGTTCAAATATAAGATAATAGATATCGATTTCTGTGCTCTGTGTGCAGGTATAATCGTCTAGACTCTTGGCAGATAGTGAGATTTTGTGGTAATTGAAGCACTTTAACAGTTTACAATGCAAGGTATGCTGTGTAGACGTCAGCGTATTACATTCAAATAGGCAGTGGTCAATTGTTTCATTAATCATATTACAATACCTGCAAAGAGGGGACGAGGGAACTGAACCACTTGAATTAGGAAACTGATAAAAGAATGCAAGACAATTTTGTCCATTTGTTCCAGAACAAATCCTATGATAAATTTTTAGAAAAATCCTTATTGGAAAAGGGGGAAAGATTAGTATTATTCTTACTAAACATAATATCTGATAGACTCCATCAGTGAATATCTCTAATGGGGATTGGTCTCCCACTTGGCTGGTCAATATTTATAGCATTTTTTGCTATTTCATCAACCTGATGATTACCACTTATACCAGAGTGGCTAGGATGTACTGAAAATAAGTTTTTATGCCACTTGAAGCAAGATTATCAATAATACTGAGACAATGATAAGTGTCAATGTCCAACTTATATTGAGGAGCTGAGGCCAGCAACTCAAGGCTTGATAGAGAGTCGGAATATATGATAATATTATTTGAATTTGCAAACAAAGGTTGGTTTTCCTTAAGGTGTTCTAATGCCATGATTATGGCATTTAACTCAGCAGACATTATAGATAAATTATTATATAATCTCTTGCCCATTGCAATTTTAAGGTGAGGAAGGAAAACACCACTTGCAACCTTCTCATTCATTTTTGACCCAAATGAAAAAATACAAATGAATGTGCGTTGTCAGTTTAATATAAATATACTGACATTTAGTAATCAAAATGTTAAAATTATTTGATTTATTAAAGTTACAAAAGTAAAAAAATCTATATTTTTTTCAGTAAAGTGCAAATTTTGTTCTGGCCTTCGGAAGGCATAGGGGTTTGCGCCCAACTTATGTTAATTTCTGCTCGTTTTGAGTTTGACTCGGTTATTTATTGTAATTTCTGTTCGTTTTCAGTTTCATTTGTTTATCAATGCTGATTTGTGGTAGTTTCACGCTTGGTAGATTATTTGATTTTATTTTTGCTCATTTTTTGTTTAATGGAGTTCTTTACTTTTCTTTTGAAAAACTTATTTTGTGGAAAAAGTTTTTTTTAATTTATTTCTGTTCGTTTTATATTGACACAGTCTTTTCAGGGATTTTAAATCTTTTCGTTTTTTAAGACTTTAAAATTTGGCCTGTTATGTGTATGCTGGAGAAAAGTTTTCAGCAATTTTAACAACATACACCCTTTTAAAAATCTGGACACAAATAGTACTGTTTAATTTAGTTTCATACCTTCTCTAGTTGACCTGAAATGGAAAACTTGATACCATTCGCAAAAAAATCTGTTTACTTTCTTTGATGGCTTGGATACACTTAAGCTATTTTGATTTGGTAAATTTTAAGAGCAGAAACGGGAGGGTTGGCGTGGGAGGGTGGGAGTGGAAGGGGGATTAGTTGCCCTCAAATCACTTTAGACTATTAAAAAGAGCATCAACCCTTTCTATTTTCAATCGAATGACCTCTTTTCGAAGTTCCCACGACAACTCTTTCGCTACGAAGTGCCCTGGTCTAAACAACAACAACAACAAAAAAATAATACATTATACCCACTTCGATCTTTACTATAAATATGTCAAGCCTTCCAATCACTTTCGACTATTAAAAAGGGCACTAGGCCTTTCGATTTCCAATCAAATGAGCCCTTTTGGAAACGACAACGCTTTCTACAAACACCTTATATGCCCCCAGGGCATAAATTACAACCCTTACCCTAAGGTCTGTTAGGGTGGTTGTCATCCTCTAAGACCGAATTTCCAGAATTTTCAACTACGTTAAAACAACATGGCTATCTCAAAATTTTGATTGGATGTGTTTGGGGAAATGGTGGGCGTGAGAGGGGTGTTAGTCGCCTTCAATTACTTTCGACTATTAAAAAGGGCACAAGCCACTCCAATTTCCAATTGAATGAGCGCTTTTCGAAGTTTCTATGACAACTTCTTCGATACGAAGTGCCCTGCTCTAAAGTAAAAAATTAATAAATAATACATTGTGCAAACATCGTTCTTATATGCCCCCAGGGCATAACTTAAAACCCTTGGCCTGAGCGTTGTGGGGGAGTGTCCTCCTCTTTACTTAGTCCCCGTTTCTTGTCTCGTCCTCGAGTTCCCCGTTCTTTACTTAGGCAGCGCGATCGTGCTGCCTGTGATTTATAAAACAACTTTCTATATAAAACCTTATATGCCCCCAGGGCATAACTTACAACCCTTGCACTGAAGGCTCTGAGGGGGTTATCATCCTAAAAGACCTAATTTCCAGAACGTTTAACTAGGTTGAACAAAATGGATACCTCAAAATTTTGATTGGATGTGTTTTGGAAAATGGTGGGCGTGAGAGGGGCGTTAGTCACTATCCAATCACTTTCAACTATTAAAAAAGCCATTATCCCTTTCAATTTCCAATTGAATGAGCCCTTTTGAAGTTTCTACAACAACGCTTTCAATAAAAACTTTATATGCCCCAGGGCATAACTTAAAACCCTTGCCCTGAGGGCTGTGGGGGGAGGGGTTGTCATCCTTAAAGACCTAATTTTCCAAAACTTTCAACTACGTTGAATAAAATGGCTATCTAAAAATTTTGATTGGATGTGTTTGGGGAAAAGGTGGGTGTGAGAGGGGGGTTAGTTGCCCTCAAATCACTTTCGACTATTATAAAGGGTACTATCCTTTTGAATTTCAAATCAAATGAGCTTTTTTTGAAGTTTCTACAAACAATACCTTCTTTAAAAAACCTTATATGTCCCCAGGGCATAACCTAAAACCCTTGCCCTGAGGGTTGTGGGGGAGTGTCCTCCTCAAAAACATATTTTCTATGTGGAAATCAACTACGCTGAAAAAAATGACTATCTCAAAATTTTGATTCGATGTGTTTGGGAGAATGATGGGCGTGGGGAGGGGGCTAGTTGCCCTCCAATACTTTCGACTATTGAAAAGGGCACTAGCCCTTTGAATTTTCAATCAAAAGAGCTTTTTTGAAGTTTCTACGAAAATGCCTTCTATAAAAACCTTATATGCCCCCAGGGCATAGCTTGAAACCCTTGCCCTGAGGGTTATGGGGGAGTGACCTCCTCGAAAACATATTTTCTATCTGGAAATCAACTATGCTGAACAAAATCGCTATCTCAAAATTTTGATTGGATATGTTTTGGGGGAATGATGGGCGTAGGGGGGGGTCTAGTTGCCCTCCAATCACTTTTGACTATTAAAAAGGGCACAAGCCGCTCCAATTTCCAATCGAATGAGCCCTTTTCGAAGTTTCTATGACAACTCCTTCAATACTAAGTGCCCGAAAAAAAAACATATTGTGCCCACATTGTTCTTTACTTAGCCATTGGGTTATTAGGTCTAAGGTGCAAAACACAGCATTTGCTTGTATATAATTGTTAGCATAAATCAGGTTTGTTTCAGCCAACCACAGTTCATATATTATCCAGTATGATCATTCTCTATCTCATCCATTATAAAAACCCGGACCGGGGTGCGAGTGCTCCGGAGAACGTTTTGGCAGATATAAACATGTTAGACATGCTAGACAGGTCCGACTGTTTTCCATCAAAGTGCATTGAAACAAACGGAAATAAAGCTAATGCAGAAACAGGCTAAACAAGCTAAGGCAGAAATAAGTGGGAGGAGCTTTTTGTTCACGAAGACCAGAAATGATCTGCGATAAGCTTACTGGTATATTCTGTCTACTGTGCAGCCAACCAACCAGACTAATGACATGTTGAGGAAAGTTTATTGGTTTTTACCTGTTTCAAGATTGTAGTGTTAACAATTGCTTCTAAAAGCTTACCAACTGCAGAGGTGATGAGTGACCTGTAATTGCTTGCATCCCCTTTGCTACCACCCTTGTGTATGGGGGTTATATGTGCTGTGCACCAATCTTAAGGGAAAACACTTCATCAAGAGATTTATGAAAAACTAGAGTTAGCACACCCAACAGTTCAACATGCAATTCTTTAGACACCTTGGGTGACCCCATCAGTTGCAACTGATATGTTTTGGCTCAACTTTTTTAGGTTTGTATCTATATCAACTCCATTGACTGTTATTGAGGGCAAAGGGGCTTTGATGGTATAGGAAGGGGGGTTTTGAAGAGTGACATTTTCAGGTAGAGTAAATAAAGTATGTAACTGCCTATTTACAGCATTAGCAATTTCTTATGGGTCTTCAACTACACAGTCATTGACTTTTAGTCACGTAACCAAGTGTCTGCCAGGTTTATGGTTGATGCATATTTCCAAAAGCGTTTTGGATGTGACTTGCTTACTGCTGCTACAACCTCCTCATACTAGTCAAATAGCTTTCTGGATAGATTTCAGACTTAATTTTGTGCCCTGGCCTATTTTATGCAGTGATTTTTATTATGTATGTTCTGCTTATATAGTCTCCAATACTTTTTCTTTTTATTTCTTGCTCTCCTTATTTCTTTGTTCATAAATGGAAGTGTTTTATATCTTCAAGCCCATCTTAATGCAGTATTTTTCTCTGAGACCTCTAGCAGTAATTTCTTCATCATATTCCACAACATGTCAACATTATACTCAGTGATAAAGGACCGATCACAATCTTCCGACTCTTGCCTCATTAGATGGTAATTTCTATACACATGCCTTGGAAAAACTGATTTTTCAGAGTACAGTCTAAGGGAACATTGTATAGCAGCATGACTGTTTGCACCAAAGGGCAGTAGTGGGGCTACGTTTAATAATGCTTCATGGTTGCCTACTATTACAAGGTCCAATAATGATGGTTGCTGGCCATCCTTGTACCTAGTTGGAAAGTTTACAGCTTGGTAAAGTGAATTGTTAGCTAGAAACTCAAGAAATGGCTCAACTAATTTCTGTCCAGAATAGCTGAAGCCATCTGTCCATTGAATGGAAGGTAGATTTAAATTCCCAACTATGAGAAGGTATTACCTTATATTGCATGTCCAGCAAGATAATGTGGTGATGAGCCTCCTGTGGAACATATCACTGGTGGTGTGACATGATTAAGGTTTGGCATCCCAGGTTAGCCTACACTCTGCATTGGCCCAGTCCTGGTCAACTCCTGTCTTGAATACACCCATGGTTTGGGACTGGATGGTGGCTGTGGATATGCTGTTCCAGTAAGGGACAGTGCATAGAGAAAAGAATTGCCAGTGCTCACATCAATGGCATCAGGGGAATTGCAGCTTCTTTGTGTGACCTCTTGTTGTACTTGCAAGGGATGAGAAGAAAACTTGACTTGAGAGGTTGTCTTTCTAGCAGTTTACAAGTAGTGATTGCATCTCCTCTCTTTCTTTGATATACTAGGGTGGGGAGTTTGAGGGATACGAGGCATTCCTCACATAGCTTGTCTTGCAAAGCTGGTATGAGCTTTGTTGCTTGGCTTTAGACACTCTCGCGCACTTTAATGTCCATTTCATAATGGGGAGATGCTAGGGTCAATCCAAATTCCAGGTGTGGATGTACAATAGCTTTGTACAGCTTCTTGACCACACATGGTTTCCTGGTGGTAAACGTTCGTTTTATGAGCCCTAAGGCTTGGTTTGCTTTAGCAACTTGAGCTTGTGTGTGGCTGTGGAACTTGAGTTTGTCAATAACCCCCCCGTCCTTCTCCTCACTTATAGCTTCAAGTAGGTAATCTCCAATATGGTAAGATTGTCTAGGATTGTTGTGTCCAAGATACAGGACTTTGCATTTTGACATATTGAACTGCAAACCCCCAGTCAGATGACCATCTAGATAGTTGATCTAAGTCTTCCTGCATTGTTGAGTGATTAGGGCTAATTTGGGCCTGTCCCAAGAGCTTACAATCGTCAGCATATAGTGTCAGTGGGTTGTTAAGGTTTGTTGTGCAGTCGTTAATATATATATGCTGAACAATGTGGGCCCCAAGATTGTGCCCTGTGTAACTCCACTAATGACAAGAATTTCATCTGAATAAACAATTTTTACCAGTGGCATCATAAACTACTACCCTCTGAGTTCTTCCAGTAAGAAAGGCTGCAATCCAGGCAACTATATACTCATGTACCCTGTATGCTCCTATTTTCAGGAGAAGAAGTTGATGCTGTATTTTATCAAAGGCTTCTGATCAATCAAGCAATAAGACATCCACCAGAAGGCCATCATCCAGGAGTCTGGTCACAAAACTCATATGTTTCAATAAGATTTGTGTTGATTGAGCAGCCTTTACAGAAACCATGCCGACTTTTTGAAAGTGACTGATTTCTTCCTAGGTAAGAGACCAGTGCATAATTTATGATGATCTCAAGGACCTTGCATACAACAGAAGTAGACTTATAGGGCAATAATTACTGGCTTGGTCGTTTCCCTCTTTTTTGAAGATGGGCTTGATGTTTGCTTGCTTCCAGTCACTTGGGAGCACTTTGGAAGTGAGTGACATCCCAAGAATCATTGCTAGTGGCTCAGCAATTTGTTCAGCTGCTTCTTTTAATAGTCTGGGTTGTAGATTATCTAGCCCAGCAGCTTTATTTGCATCAAGTCTTTTAAGCCTTTTCAGAATGGTTGCTCTGGTAAAGTGGGTGGAGGGTTTGCTACGGGCTGAGTGGAGAAATTTGTACTAAAACTAGAGTTGAGCAAATCTCCTTATTCTTTAGCTTCTGAGGTCTCTGTGTCATCCTCTTTCATGAGGTCTGGGATATCATGTCTAGAGGGATTAGCTGCTGAGACATAGTGCCAGAAGCCCTTGGATTCTGCTTTGTGTCAGCTGCAATTGCCTCCTCTTGTTTATTTACAATCTCCAAGTCGAATTTCTTAGCCTGTTTCTGCATTTCTTGAACAAGTAATAGAGGCTATCATATCCGCACTTTCTGTATTTGGTCCACGCTCATTTCTTCTTCCTTCTAGCCATTATGACTTCTTTGGGTAGGAAGGGAGTATTTTTGGCAGGGGTGACCAGTATACCTGGGTATGTTTGTTTTCTGCAGCTAATACTACTGTTTAAATGCCTCCAAGCTTTTTTCTATACTACTACCATCAAATACATTCTCCCATTTTATCTTTGACAGGTCCTGCTGAATCAATTCATAATCTGTAAAGGATTTTTTCACTTTATTTTCCTTCTTAGCATTCACATGTATCTCAGTCAAGATATAAATATGGTCACTGCTTCCAATTGCAAGGAGACAGGAAGTAGAAATAATTTGTTCAGGGTCATTTGTGACAACTAAGTCTAGTAATGAAGGTTGTTGCTGGTGCCTGAATTGTGTTGGTTGGTCAAAAATCTGTGTCAGTAGGTTGTCAGGGATTTAGCAGTGACACAGAAGGGACTACTTTCAGGTGGGAATCCTATGCCTTCAACCCACTTAATATCTGGCATATTAAAATCTCCAAACAAAAAGATTGTTGAATGCTCATGTGCATTCATTTTCAAAATGAGATCAAATACAGTTAGGTGTGAAATATACTGATCAGGGGCAGACAGAGTACAGTAAACCACACCTATGATCAATGATTCAGATCCAACGTGAGGTTTCAAACAGACATACTCAACCCAACTACTATCAGAATTAACAGAAGAGTAACTCACAGTTTCAGCTCTCAGTCCAGTTCTGCAATATATTGCTACTCCTCTCCAACACTCAGGGTTATTGAAGTTGCTACACAGACTGAATCCAAGGATTTGGATATGATATTCTTCCAATTTATACACTGAGTTTTTTAATATCTGCTATATTAAAATCTCCAAACAAAAAGATTGTTGAATGCTCATGGGCATTCATTTTCAATATGAGATCAAATATAGCTAGGTATGAAATATACTGATCAGGGGCAGACAGAGTACAGTAAACCACACCTATGATCAAGGATTCAGATCCAACATGAGGTCTCAAACAGACATAATCAACCCAACTACTATCAGAATTAACAAAAGAGTAACTCACAGTTTCAGCTCTCAGTCCAGTTCTGAAATATATTGCTGCTCCTCTCCAACACTCAGGGTCATTGAAATTGCTACACAGACTGAATCCAGGGATTTGGATATGAGATTCTTCCAATTTATACACTGAATTTTTTGGGCAAATTCACAAACACAAATAACATCTATATCAAGATCAAAACACAGCTTTCAGTTCATTAAGTTTGGGGCAAGAGCATCAGAACTTGTGTAGAGCATAAAAAAAAAAACACGCTTTTTTTATTTTGTTTATTATTTTAGCAGTATTGCCACTAGTACAAGAGCAACTGATTTCACTTTCACCACTGCTCTCACTGCCCAAACAGGTAGTTTCAAATGCTTTGTCTGTTGAGACCAGCAACTCAGTGCTGGTCAGTTTTTTGCCACAATGACCCCATTCCTTATTCCCAGATTATGCTCACCTGCAGTAGCTCTTCTTTTGATCTCTTCAACCAACTCTTTTCTTTTCTGAATGTCTTCTTGAGATGTGTCTGTGTAAAAGGCAATAGCACCTTCTTTTGTTTGGGAAAGCTTTAATATTTCTGTTCTCTGTTTACCTAATTGATGGAGAATAAGATGGGATCAGGCCTTGTGGTGGCTGATGATCCAGGTGACTATTAGCTGCCATAGCCATCTGTTCATTGAATGGAGTGTAGGTTAAAATCCCCAACTATGAGAAGATAGAAGCATAAATGTCTGAAGTGCCTGATGTAATGACACACTTAACTTCTTGAAACTTGGAATTCAGACAGAAGACATTGCTGAAGATAATGCTAGGGCAACTAATGTTCTCACAGCTTCTACTATCAGAGGGGGATTGATAATCTTTTAGAACCAGGTAACTCAATATTTTGTTCAGGTTTAGCACTGTAAAAACTTTTACCTAACTCCCCATTAGATTGTTTAGATTTAGTGCTGTATAAGCTGTTGTCTGACTCTCTGCTAGAAAAAACATCATTTACATTTTTCAATGCACTAGCAAAGAAACTATGAACAAGTTTTGACTCCCCACACTAAGTTCCATCTGAGTTGGAAGGGCAGGAGGTAAGAAGTTTGATAGAGTTTTGCCATCCTGAACACAATATCTGTCTCACCATTTGCTTGCCAAGCTTGGATCTCTTCATACAGTTTTGTTCTTTTAATCTGTTCTGCTTTGGATATGTCATTTCTGAACTGAATTCAGCCAGTTCCTCTTGTTTTATATTTTTTATTTATTTATTAACTGAAAACCTGTCTACAAAAACTTGAAAAGGACAGAGTAAAATATAAGAAAAAAAAGAAAAGAAAACAATAGTAAAAGACAAATATCAACAAAACCAATAAGATCAAATAAGAATGTCAATCACAAATAAATCATGGATAAAATAGGAACAAAATCAAACAAAGCAAAAGCAAATTCACACATACAACATCAACATATTCATACATAATTATATATAAGAAAAAAATAAGAAAAAATAAATAAAAAAAGAATGAAAAAAATATCAACAACAGACAAAGTTATTGCACTAGAAGTGGGCCTAGCTCATGACCAGCTACTTTTCTATTATGTTTTCCAATAACTTGAGAGATAGCTATTTCTGGGTCTGCAATTTGTATATTTTAACTATAGGTGAATTTCTGTGCCAAGGTGGTAGACATAGTAAATATTTTACAAAACAGAAAAACAGCAGACGGATTTTTGACTTTTCAGATTTTGTAAATATTTTCCAAAATGGGGAAATGTACAATATATGGGGGAGGGCTACGCATTGAACAGGCTAGCTAAGAGATGACGATTGAAGCAGAAATGCAAGTGACATTAGAGGCATAAGATGATGAAATTCAACAGTTAAGATGCTCAATGAGAAGAGATCTAGTGTGACATAAAGAAGACCAGATGGGGAGGCCTAAGTATACTATGTGACCAGCAGGCTGAACTGTTGAGCTCCCAAGTGCTATTGAAGGGGGAGTAGGACTCTTCCAGTTGAAAAGAACTATTTTGGACTTTGCCAAATTGAACTGAAGCCCAACCTTGAGGTATTCATCTTGAAGGATAGCAAAAATTGAACTGATTTGCAGTAGTGTAAAACTGAGATTCAGAATATCACCTGCATAGCACACAAACAACAGATTAGCAGATGCCAAAATTAAAGAGCAGGGGCATTGGTCTTGAGCCTCAAGGATGTAATTATTGAAGAAATTGGGGGAAGAAACTGCACCTTGTCAAGTGCCCTTTAAGACTTTTCTTAGACTTTGTATGAGCCTTTTCTTAGGAATCAGAGGCAAATTTTTATCCAGCAGAAGTTTCACTCAAATGGATAACTGTGTATACATATCCCTAAGTGTACAAATTATATCTGGGTTCAGTCCATGCCTACCAGCTTTAAGAAACATTGCAGAGTGAATGAGTGAGTCAAATGTGTGCCTTACACTGTGACCAGAAAGAACTAGACTTTCTCCCACAGAATCAACATCAATAAGAGTGTTTGCTACTACAGTGAGAGCATCAGCACAGCCAGTTCCTTGTTTGAAGCCAAATTGGTGTGGGGGTGCATAAGAAGTTGCTTTGAGTTTGTTCCTAAAGAGAAGTTTGAAGAGCTTACAAAGAGAGGTTGCAACAGTGATGGGCTGAAACAAGGTATACTGGGATACTACTTTTCCCTTCTTAGGGATCAGAGTAAGGTCACCAATACAGAATGTTGAGGGCACAGCACATTGAGTGAATATCATCTGCATTAGCAGTGTGAGGTGTTTGGTTAAAAGAGGGCTTCTGTTCTTTAGATGCATAGCTCCCACACAATCAAAGCCACTGCAAGATTTCCACTTTAATTTTTGGGTTGCTTTTTCTATTGCTTGAGTTGTCACAGTGTAATATGTTTTTGGTGAAGAAGCTAAGAAGGCATCTAAATCTTTATCATACTGATCCTGAAGATGAACTTCTGAAGAACTTGTTTCTTTGTTTCAAGGTTCAAAATAGAGAAAATGATAGGTGAGTTTAAGTTAGTTGGCTTAGCTAAGCAATGGGGGTTTATGATGGATATATTTTGGAGGTTACAAACTTGGGGCAAATACTGCTAGATAAACTGACTGTCATTTGGTTTTGCTGGCACTCTACCTTTATCTTTGATTATCAACTGCTTCATTTTGTTCTCTAAATGGTTATCAAGATCCCTTTTCAAAGACTATTTAGCAAGTCCTGGTTGATGGCATTATCATATGTTTGCTCAAGGGTTTCTATCCATGTTCTAATGGCTGGAAATCTACAATCCACATCTTCAATCACTTCATGAAAAAAAAAAAAAAAAAAAAAACTTAAACAAAAGAAAAAAAAAAAAAAAAAAAAAAAAAAAAAAAAAAAAAAAAGAAAAAAGAAAAAAAAAAAAAAAAAAAAAAAGAAAAAAAAAAAAAAAAAAAAAAAAAAAAAAAAAAAAAAAAAAAAAAAAAAAAAAAAAAAAAAAAAAAAAAAAAAAAGAAAAAGAAAAAATCAATAAAAGACATTTTTCACAGCTTCCTTAATTTTTACATCAAAATCCTGGATGACATCAAGGGCTGGTTGAAGTGGTTCAAGGGATTTGGTAGTGCCATCTTGAATAACTAATGCATTTAGTCTTGCTTGTTTGCCCTCCTTACATATTGGACAATGCCACTCATATCCAATATGCCTTGTCATCTTTGTCAATAGATCATACTCTGGCTCAGCCATTTCAAGGCAATCTATACATAGCCACTTACTGCAAACATTGCAATTCATTTCACTTAATTCTTCATCTAAATGACAATCACCAGCTGCACACAGATCAGTTCCTTTTTTTGACTTAGGTGATGTTGTTTTGGCTGCAATTTTACAAATAAAGGACAAATAGCACTCTGTAGTTTGAACCAAATACTGGCCTAAATATTAAGATTGGTGCTAGGTTCACAACCTATGATCAACAAAAATTAAGCATCACAGTTCAAATTTGCATAGCATATTTATAGCATATGCATAGCATCACTAGGATGCAGGGGAGATGTACAGCTTGTAAAAGGGGTGTGAAGAAGAGCTACTGAGGCAGTAGCAAAGATGAAAGAGAAGCCCTATGATAAATGTTTGAAGGAGCTGAAATTATCAACACTGGTTTACTGACAATGAAGAGCTGATATGCGGACATTCACCACATGGCAATATGGGAGTAAAGTTTCATTTGTGATGCAAATAGATGTTATATTTAGATTGAGGATGCAATTCTAGGTATATATTTGCACATAAGGGTGGTGGGGGTATATATTCTGTAAGTATAATGCAATGGGATGAAGCTGATGTCCCGCAGCCCTATCATCACTAACTGGCGTACACTGGACTCGTCCATATTGCTAGCAAGTGCGATTTAAGATAATTTAAGGTAAGTATATATGTTCTAAGAAATTCATGAATTCTTAGAAAAACTGGAAAAAAAAAGAAAGAAGTGAAGATAAAGGCTCTCTCCCTGCAAAATGTGTTAACTAGGATTATTCTGCATATTATAGAGTAAGAATTGTTTTCTTAATATGTTTCTTTGTGTCAAGCTGGACTCCTAGGCTTAAAATACTGGTTGGTTGGTTGGCTAATTCAAAGATTTGTATATATATATACTGTCAAATTAGCCATCTGGTGGTATCCCACTGATATGCTTATGGCATGTGAGCTTACTTCATGAAAAAGCCCCAATTCATTTGTCAACTTCCCAAATATAGGCACAGACAGGAGGGGACATTCAAAGAAGCTGTTCAAGCCTTCTGTCAAAACTCAACACTATCAACAAGTTTCTCCTGTGTAGGCTATTGTAGATCTATCCTTGAAGTTTCAATTTTCCTAAACTAGCTAGCCTACTTTTGAAGAGAGCAGAGTAACTTGTCTATAATATAAAAAAAATTCATTTCTGATGCAAATGAATGTTTATTTCAGGATGAAATCCCTATTCTAAAGGTAGGGGCCTAGCCTATTTCTTAGCTGTCTCATTAGTGAGATGATCTGAATAATTATTGGTCAATATCTATGAAATCATATTATTGAGTTAGGACAAAAGTGAATACACCATTCAATGCTTTTTTTTTATGCTGATTACAAATATAATAAGCATTTCTATCGGAAATGAGTTTCAGCCCCCCCCCCACTATATAGGCCAATTCAGGGTTAGGTTAGGTATAGCCTATATAGGGGGGGGGGCTGAAATTCATTTCCGATAGAAATGCTTATTATATTCGTAATCAGCATAAAAAAAGGCATCAAATGGTGTATTCACTTTAGCCTATTCCTAACTCAATATTATGATTTCATAGATATTGACCTAAGAATATTATCTAAAATCAATGTCGATTGAGGTGGGAAGGGGTGAAGGTGAGTAGCCTTCTCCAAAATACATAGCCTACACAGGGATCATGGAGGCTCAGAATCCATTCCTGAGTTTCATTCACCTACATCCTGATAGCAAAAAAAGCCCCTCAGCAAAATTGAACATTAAATCCGTTGAATTCTTCCAATGAAAACTAAATATACTTACTTGAATCTCATGTTTCTGTTCATAGCATAACATATATAAAATCCCTATTTTATTCTACCTCTCCTAGAAAGGAACTAATGGACCATGTTTGGGTTGCCGCTGGACCTGAATAAAAGGCTAAGCACACATAGCTGACTTCGGGAACTGATTTCCAAATCAGCACCGATTTTTAAAGAAATTGACGTCGATTTTCATGATGATTTTCATCAGGATCATCACAAAACAAAAGAGAGATATAAATAAATAGTAAGTCAGAAATTTCCGTGGTGAAAGACCCCGCTAGTGAGCTGAAATCACTCTGGCAACTATTAATAAACTCCAATTGACTATTTGTGTCCATGATTTTGTATCGAAATTCTCGTCCAATAGATTTTTCTTTCAACAAATTTTTTCTTACCGCTATCGTTTTTCCACTGATATTGAAATCGACTCCCGAAATCAGGTACGTCTGGCGAGCCCTCAACATTTAAAGCAATAACATAGTTAAGAATAGATCCCGGCGCTACCCCGATTGGGAAAGGCCGGCGGCGCGCGCTGCCGGCGTGCCGCCGATGATTTTTTCACAACGCCGCCAGTGAAATGTCGGTGGCGCACCGCCGGCATGATCAATGTTAACCATAAAAATTAATGTTTTCATGAGTCTTTCTCAAATTCCAGCTTGAATTTACAACAGATTGGGGTCAATTCATTATTTGAAAACTTTGCAAGTCGCCACCTGAACGCTGGTCTTCTTTGTTATTCTGCAAGAAAAGTAGAAATCTGAAAGAAACAAAATGGCTTTGGCGTTTCAGAACCCTTGTATAAAAATTGAAATAATAGATTATAGATTCCCTATGGCATTCAATAAGATCCAAAGAATCTAATTAAAAGGGAGTACACACAAACACCAAATTAGGCCAGTAGCCTATGAGAAATCTAAAAATACCCTAAACAATGAACAAGCCCCAATGAGGAGCCCTGGGTCTATCAAAATATTTCTGTGGTTTTCCAGGGAATTTGATATCATTTTCTTCCGTCTCCACTTTAAGTGAAAAATATAATTAGCTTTTTGGCATCCCTGCGTTTAATAATAAAAAATAGAGGTATTATCATGTAAAAAATGATAGCCCCTATCCCCCCCGTAATAGACAATAACATACATTTTTTTTATAAATCAAACGTTTGTGGTCACTTCCGTTTCAATCATCAATTCCCCGACCTTGTTCACAGTCTATAGATATGTTTTGTCTCAATAGAAGGTTTTCTTTCAGGGGGAGGGGTAATTTTTTTCAGTAAGAAGATTATATTTTTCTTTAATCTAGCATGCATTCATTATTGCGTATTAAACATTAAGAAAATTTACCCAAAAATAGCAAAAGAAAACAAAATTCTACAAACTACCGATTCAGCAATCACACAAATCTGTCGACTATCAATTTAAAAATCCAACTGAGTCTTTATAGTGTATGTGTTCCGTTCAACTTAAAAATAAAATTCTTGACTGCGAATGAGGTAAGAATCTTTAGCAATTGAGAAACTGCATTTGAAATGGTTTAATCTTATCAAACAGTTTGTTGTAATGAACTCTAAGTAAGGAGCGACCCGGCTCAATAGCAACCGAAACTATAAAAACGGAATACCAATTATGATACCAATAGATACGTTAAAAGAATTGTATTTTTATGCTGATTTCAAATATATAATTTTCATCAAGTTTAGTGTTACCCGTCAAAAGTTAAAAGCCTGAGAATATTTGTCTTATTTTCGAAAAAGGAGAAAACACCCCCAAAAACTCATAGAATCTTAAAGAAAATCATACCATCAGATTTAGCTTATCAGATAACCCTACTGTCGAGATTTAAAACTCCTATTTGGAAAAATGTGGAATTTTGTTTTTTTGTTCTGCCAGAAGATAGATCATTGATGCGTATTTTTTTTTTCTTGAAGTAATTGTATCGGCCCAGTAGTCCTAAAATATCCCGAGAGGGCTTATTCAAACAGAAATCAAAAGTTCTAGTGCCCTTTTTAAGTGACCAAAAATCTGGAGGGCACCTAGGCCCCCTCCCACGCTCATATGTTTCCCACAGTCACCGTATCAAAATTTCGAGATTTCGATTTTGTTCAGCCTAGTCAAAAAAATCTAATAACTATGTCTTAAGCTATAAGATGACCCGTCACAGTCCCTGGGGGAAGGGCTGCAAGTTGTGAACTTTGCACATTGTTTACATATAGTACTTGTTATTGGGAAGTATACTTAAGAACGATTATCCTCCCCCCCCCCTCCCCGCCAAAAAACGACAAAAGAAAAGCAACCCAGAAAATTGTGCATTAATCCAATTTGGTGCTATGCTGTGAAGTTGATAGCCTATTATTTATCGACGGTCATAATCCATCAAGCTCAGTATGATGGCATGTTTGTAATCGCCTTTCTAATTAAGAAAAATTGTGAGAAGTCCACCTCAGCAGTCAGCCCCCACCATGAGGCCAGTTAGGGTTTCCCTTTTAGGAATGGACGTAGGAGCTTATGACCCTAAGCCATCTTACAGCAGTAGAAAAGCACAAACCTTTGATATCCAGCCTGTCTTCAGGGAAAATTAAGCTTAGAAATATAATTTTTGACAAATATGATTTTAACTGCCGAACAGAACTAAGGTAAAGGGTCTTAAATCTATTTTTAGAAATACTAATATTAAAGCATTTGAAACGGTACAAATAAATTTATAAAGTTGAATTTAGCATGCCTAAATATAAAGCACATTGAAAATGACAACTCTTAATGTCAGCCCTATAAATAGTTTTTCTTGCATCCTTAACATTCAAGTACTGGTATTTATGTCCTTATTCTCGATCAAGGGATCAATGACCACGTTTTGCCAAATACGAAGTAGGACTAGTTCGACTATGATATCATCTCACCTAAATTATGCGATTATAGAGAATTATGCAAAGCAGGCCACCCAGAGTGCATTACATTAAATACATAACGTAACGTATCCTAGCCACCCCTATATATAGAATATTATATTAAATATATCCCTACATAGTATTTTATGTCGCTCATGCTAAGGTAATTTTCTCTGAGTGGACACAGAAAACCAGTTTCATTACAGATGAAGAGCGAAGTGAGATCGCTATAACACGTAAGTACCAAAAAATTGATGTTTTTTTAAATTTCTCATCACTTTTCAAAGCATACCGAAAATACCACCTCCTTTGAAAATTTTTCACGGAAATCTCTCTATCCAAATAGAAAGTTTTTCCATTGGAAGATTCTTCCGTGGAGAATTCCCCCGTTGAAGTGGCCGACGTTTACCAATGGCCAACCGCCAAACTCTAGGCCAAGGGTGCCCAATCTGGGTTACCACAAATATTTCTAGCTATCTCCTTGGAGGGTAAACGGACCCCTTCTCGATATAATAAATGATTGCATGTCTCGCAACTCTTTTCTTATTACAAATAATTTAATCTCAGCACTCCTATAGACTGCCGGACTCCATCTAGGCTAAACAGTCAAAGACTATTTAGAAAGTCTTACTGTATTGACAATAACAGGTGTATCAGAACTGAAATATAAAACTCTTACAATTAATTAAGAAAATTTTCGACAATCCTTCCTGGACGCACCTCTGACCAAAGGCGATCAGTGGCCGAGTCAAATTAAACTCCCAGCATCCTTGGAAGCTTTTCGTAAATTTAAGCTGTATGAATCATCGCTCACCTGGCTTTTTCGGATATTAATTAAAAAAAAAAATTCTAGAAAATAAATTTTTCAAAGAAAAGTAAAGAACTCAATTAAACCAAAAATAAGCAAATATTAAATCAAATAATCTGCCAAGCGTTAAACTACCATAAATCAGCATCGATAAATAAATGAAACCCGAAACGAACAGAAATTGCAATAAATAATCGAGTCAATCCCAAAACAAGCAGATATTAACGTGAGTAGGGCTCAAAATCCCTCTGCCTTCCCAATGCCAGAACATAATTTGTACTTTGCTGAAAAATATAAATGTTTTTACTTTTATAACTTTAATAAATCAAATAATATCAACATTTTGATTACTAAATATCAGTATATGTATATTAAACTGACAATGCACATTCCTCTGAATTTTTTCAGTAAAGTGCAAATTATGTTCTGGCCTAACAACCCTGGAGGAGGGTGGGTGTGGGAGGGGGACTAGTTGTCATCCAATCATTTTCAACTATTAAAACGGAGATTAGCCTTTTTTATTTTCAATCGAATGAGCCCTTTTAGTAGTTCTTAAGACAAATCCTTCGATACAAAGTGCCCGGGTCTAAACAAAAAAAGGAAAAAAAAACATTTTGTACCACATCGATCTTTACTATAAAAATATCAAGCCTTCCAATAACTTTTGACTATTAAAAAGGCACTAGCCCTTTCAATTTCCAATTGAATGAGTCCTTTTTGAGTTCCTACGACAACGCTTTCTATAAGCACCTTATATGCACCAAGAGCAAAAATTACAACCCTTGCCCAGCGGGCTGTGGGGGTTTGTCATCTTCAAAGACCAAATTTCCAGAACTTTCAACTATGTCTCAAAATTTTGATTGTATGTGTTTGGGGAAAAGGTGGGCGTCAGAGGGGGGCTAGTTGCCCTCCAATCTTTTTTTACTATTAAAAACGGCACTATCCCTTTGAATTTTCAATTGATTGAGACTTTTTTTGAAATTTTTACGACAACGCTTTCTATAAGAACCTTATATGGCCCCAGGGCATAACTTACTACCCTTGCCCTGAGGACTGTGGGGGAGTGTCCTCCCCAAAAACATAATTTCTATCTGGAAATCGGCTACGCTGAACAAAATGGTTATCTGAGAATATTAATTGGATGGGTTTCGGGAAGTGGTGGGCGGGGAAGAGGTGTTAGTTGCCTTCCAATTACTTTCGACTATTAAAAGGGCACAAGCCACTCCAATTTGCAATTGAATGAGCCCTTTCTGAAGTTTCTACAGCAACTCCTTCGATACGAAGTGCCCTGGTCCAAAGAAAAAAAAAATAACTCATTGTGCCAACATCGTTCTTTACTTAGGCAGCGCGATTGCGCTGCCTATGATTAGCTAATTAGTGGATTCGATCCAGCTGTCTCGTAATTAGGCTTGGCCTCGGGGGTTTTAATTATTTGAATTGAAAATAAATGAAATTAAATCTTTAGAAAGGGCATTTTTCTCATACAAGAGGGGCCAAAGGTCCCAACACCTCCCTCCTAAGAAAAATGACCACTAACACGCCATAGGTTAGAGCATAAAAACACAAAACATAAAATAAATTACAACAACTTCAAAATCAACAAACTTATCTTCTCTTCTTTCTTCTTTTGTACCTCTCCACTGCAGCTACCAGTTGGCCTATGGATTCACGACTATACCATCGCCTTGGCTTAGTTCCATTGCCGTTCGGTATCTCTGTTCAACCATCAAAACTATTGTCTGTACAGCTCTCTTCTCCAAGCTTGGGATTTCAAAGAAGGGAGAATCCACGCGATTTGTGGAACTTGATCTTGCACAGCATGATTAAATAAAAAATTTTCACTCATACGAAATCTACACTTAGGAGAAGCGTAGAGTAAAACTATGACACATTCGATAATGCCAGCCATCACGTAAAGTTGGCCGCACTAGCCTCTTAATTTCCATCGATGGAAACAACACCACCTCTTAATTAAAACGCAAATTGTCCCTTTGAATAATTTCAAGTAATCCAAGGCCGAAAATACAAAGGCCCTTGAAAACGATAAAGGTTCAGGGAAATGAAGTAAATCTGAGCGAACCATGAATCAGTTTTTTCTGGGTCCCATCCCCTAAAATAATTGAATGAATAATGCTCGTCGACGTGGGCTGAAGATGAAATTGAAGGCTGGAAAGGATAGGCCTCGGTAAAGAGATCACAACTTTTATGCCAGTTTTGCATTGAGGAAAAGGGCTATCTTTCACGTCTTCCGCAAGAGACCCTCCCAAAGATATTCCTCTCCCTCATAAAGGATCAAAATTTCTTTTGAGTTGATAAAACCAGTCTCAGATTCCTTCCCAATTTTTTCAATCCAACCAAAATATCAGTACCTCCCAATCTTTCCTTAACCCGTTGTTGACAAGTCAATTCTATTTCATGATTATCTGTAGTTTCTCTTAGTAGGTTATGGACCTTCTCCTCCCCCCTAAGCTTTTTCGTCTTATAGTAATTTTGTAAATTCCCCAGTGGGTCTTGGTCCTCTTTGTTCCCCCTGTTATTTATGTTAGGCAGGCAGAGCCCATCCAAATTTTTATTTCTCGCCACTGCAGTCTCAATCTCATTTTATTTCTTTTTTGTATTTCTCTTTTCATCTCTACTTTTCTCAAATTTTCCAATCGCGCACATTAAAGCATCATTAAATCTAAATTGGACTCCAGTGTCTACTATCATTGACTGCACTTCTTTAAATTAATTCCTTTAAATATTTCTCTTCTCTTTTTTAGTTTTCTTTTCTTTTGCCGTAGTATTAAATAAATCGTCACGAAATTTAAATTTGACTCCAGTGTCCATCATTTTTGACTGCCCCTTTTTATTGTAGTTCCACTTTGCATCTTTTTTCTCTCTTCTAGTTTTCTTTACTTTTACCGCAGAAACAAATATTTTGTTATCAAATGGGAATTGAATTCCGACGTTTGGTTTTTCATATTGTACTAAAATTTCTCGAACTTTACAAGGAAAAGTACGTACAATAAATTTCATCTCATTTTTCTTTGTCACAGTGAGTGTTTCACCTTGATATGTACTTGTCGATATCTCATATTCAGTTTAAGTGTTTTGGAGGTTTCTGTTTTCTAAAAAAAAAATTCAAAAAAATTATTTTCGCGTGTTCTGTTTTTAATATAATGTAGTTTTTTTACTTCTGCATCCCATTTTTGAGGATTATCAACATTTCTAACACGAGTATCAAGTATTTCATTTTTTCGACAGGGGGTTCAGCCTCCCATTTTGTTTTATGGGCTGGTGCGCGTCCCCGCCTTGTTAACCAAGTTGCATATATTTCTGTTTTAGAATTTAATGTCTGGTAATTTTCATTTTATCGTGATCGCTTCTTAGACAAATTATTTTGACTATCCGATAGCCTAAAAGTTTGTTGTGATAAAACCTCAGTTTCTGGGATTCCCCATTGGCTTCTATTAGGCCTATCATGGTTCTTTTAAAGTCTTGGGGATCTCTCTCTCTCTCTCTCTCTCTCTGACTTAGTGCTCCCTTCGTTCTCTAGCTATTCTGATTTTCTCTCTTTCTTCTCTATCTTCCTTCTCTTTTCGTTCTGTGGCCATTCTATCAGCCTCTTCCTTTTTCCTCTTGCTATTCTATCAGCCTCTTCTTTTTGCTGTCTAGCTATTCTTTTTTCCTCTCTTTCTCTTCTATCTTTCTCTCTTTGTTTCCTATCCTCCTCCTCTATTCTTTCCTGGCTATTTTCTCTTTCTTTCTTTCTTTCATGTAATTTAATAAATATTTTGTCATGTCTACATGACTACATTTTTGCAAGCCCCTGCTGGAATTGAGGTTCTACTACTCCTGCTATTCTGACTACTTTTATTCCTTCTGTCATTATAACTTCCTAATTTATTTTCTGAATCTATTCGTTTCATATCTGTATTATCTCTAACCCGCAACTCCCACTAATAATGTTCAAAAAGTTTTCAAATAACCGGAATATCTAGTATTTATTAGATAATAACGACTTCTTTCACTTCAAGCAATTTTACGTAAGAGAAATTTATCTAAAAAACGAATTAACAGGGGTTGCACGAGAAAGTAAACTGAAAAACCGCGCGAATATTCCAGTAGTGAATTAGCTGGACTAAATCTCAAACAGAGGAACTACCCTGTAAAATAAATGATGTATCTTTCCGGGATGCTTGTCTTCCAAATGTCTTTTGGGCTGATTACTCAATAAGACAGGTGCCTCTTACCATCCTTATCAAATATGCGCATAAAAACTTGACAAATTTTCCTAATTTGCCGTCTTCAATAATCTTAAAATCTTCAACTCTGAAGATTATATTCAAATTTGCCAATTCACTTAAATAATACCCCGACTTTCACTTTCTCTTATCCGTTCTTAAACCCTGTAGTACTTTCTAATACGGAGATATTCCTCCACTGTAAACTCAAAATTCAATTAATTTCACGCTATTCCTTTTTATTCTTAAAATCCCAGAGTTGTCTGACCATTCCCGCGAAAAACGGTCAATTTTTTAAATTTCTCTAATTTCCATATTTTGGCGTTTAGGCTTAGCCCAAACCTTGATAAAAAGAGGTGATGAAAGGGGGTTATACTCATTCTCCTGTACTGCTTCGTTCCTAGGTAGGAGCCTGGCTAATCAAATTTTAAATTCACAATCTTTCAGATCTGTTTTCCCGTGCAGATTTTTATAGCCTATACTGTAGGCTAATTTTCACCCGTTTCTTCGGACACGCTTGTTCTTTTGCTACCAGTGCTGTTGATAGCTCCTTTTTTGCTGCCACCAGTGCAATAGTGGTAAGCCATGACTACCACCAGATATTGGTGCAAAGATAGTACTACCCCACTTACTGGAGGGAAAGCCTTACTGACCCCAAATGTTGTAATGGAAGGCCCGTGCCTACCATTACGGTTCTATAAATACAGAGTATGTTAATACCCAATTTACGGTATATCCTGCCCCAGAGTATGATAAGTGATCGAACGGTCAAACTCTAGGCCAAGGGTGCCCAACTTGGGTTCCCACTAATATTTCTAGCTATCTCCATGGAGGGTAAACGGAACCCCCCGTTGATGTAATAAATGACAGTATGTCTCGCAACTCTTTTCCTATTACAAATAATATAATCTCAGCCCTTCTATAGGCTGCCGGACTCCACTAGGCTAAAAAGTCAAAGACAATATAGAAAGTAATTTTGCTGTATTCACAATCACAGGTGTATCAGTACTGAAATATAAAACTCTTACAACTAATGAAGAAACTTTCCGACACGCCTCCGTGGACGCACCTCTGACCAAAAGCGATGAATGGCCGAATCAAATTAAACTCCAAGTATCCTTTGAAGCTTTACGGGCTGTAAATTTAAGCCCTATGAGTCATCGCTCACCTGGCTTTTTCAGACATTAATAGAAAAACCTTATGCCATAGTAATTATTTATAATCTTTTGTATTCAGTCCATGGGTTATTATTGAACCCAAGTCTTAACATGAAAAATAGTAGAATATGTATTATGATTGTGAAAGTGCCCATACCCCCATTTATTTGTGCCTTTCGTGTATGTTATTTTACTGTGTTCATGACCGTATCTTTGGCTTTAAAATACACTTATCTATCTATCTATCTAATATGCAGAATAATTGCACCAAACATATTCTGCATGTAGACCTGCTGTACTTTACCCCCTCCCCTAATATGCAAATCTATAGCCCAAATTTGTTTCTAAAGTAACAAGGAAACTAACGAAAAGACCCATTTGTTCTTGAGTTTTACACAGCGTACTTGAGTGAGTGGCACATAATACACAAGTACCAAATCCCTTCCCCCTAAGCAAATTAAAAAACAAAACTCAAATAAAATTCTCAAATTTGGAATGCCGCATTTTCCACGGGGAGGGGGGGGGTCTTGGGGGGGGGTAATTTCCACAGGGGGTATTTTCAGAGGGGCTCATCAAATAATATTTAACTGTGGCCACTTTATGTTGGTAGAACCCATCAAAATTTAGAAAAAAACGACTACAACAACACGAAAATGACATAACTAAAACTTTAAATTCTAATATTACAAATATCTCTTTTGATTCTGTTTAAGCAGACATATCTATGATAATCCTGTGCATAGAATGCGTTTTGAAAAAACTTGCCTTATTAGCAATGATTTAGGCATAAAACAGGTTGTTCAAGAGGCAATTGAAATTAAAATCAACATAAATGGCAATACTTCTTTAAATAGGGATTTGGGGAAATATTCGCTTTACGCCTTATATACAAATTTAATTAGAAATAATTCAGCTAATTATATTTAAAAAAAAGTAAAGAATTCCAATCAAACTTTTACAGATAAACCTGCTAGGCTGGCTGCCAAAAAGGCAAAAGGCCTTATTAGCTAGTCTGTAAGTGTTTCTTATTCCATTTGTGTGAACTGTCTTTTTTCACTCCGCTTGATGTACCAGTCGTGGTTGAACTTCCTTAAAAAAATGATGCTAGGGTTGTTTGGATTTTCTTAGTTTTAACGATTGTATTTTAAGGTGGGAAGTATTACTGTTTATTTAAATTTTAATTTAATTTGCCTCTTGAACAACCTGTTTTATGCATATATCATTGCTAATAAGGCAAGTTTCTTCAAAAAGTATTTTATGGTAAGGGTTATCATAGATATGGCTGCTTAAACAGAATCAAAAAAATATTTGCACTATTAGAATTTAAAGCTTTAGTTATGTCTCCTTTGTGTTGTTGTAGGTGTTTTTCTAAATTTTGATGGGTTCTACCAACATAAAAGTGGCCCAAATCACATGGTATTTGATAAACCCCTCTGAAAATAGCCCTTGCGGAAAATATCCCCCCGAACCCCCCCCCCCCCCCCCCCCCCCTGCCCCCAATGAAAATAAGGCTTTTCAAATTGAGAATTTTATTTGAGTTTTGTTTTTTAGTGTCCGTAGGGAGAAGGAATTTTGGTACTTGTGTATTATGGCACTCACTCAAGTTTACGCTGTGTAAAACTCAAGAACAAACAGTTTTTTTGTTAGTTTTTTAGTTACTTTAGAAAAAAAAATTTGGGCTACAGATTTGCATATTAGGGGAGGGGGTAAAGTATAGCGGGTCTACATGCAAAATGTGTTAGGTGCAATTATTCTGCATATTAGATAGATAGATAGATAAGTGATATTTTAAAGCCGAAGATACGGCCATGAACACAGTAAAATAACATACATGAAAGGCACAAATAAATGGGGGTATGGGCATTGTCACACTCATAATACATATTCTACTATTTTCCATATTAAGGCTTGGGTTCAATAATAACCAGGAACTGAAAACAAAAGATTATGAATAATTACTATGACGAGAAGCTTTTAAAAAACTAATGATTATATATAACGTCCAAACACATAAACTCCAGCCAATGTGCTTTTGAAGCCACTCCCTTATGAATAGACCCGGTTCAAAATATTCCACGGATTGAATTTAACACCTCAATACCAATGCAAGATGATTTTAAAACTGTACGATTCGTTAACTTTAGGGAACTATAAATACCATTTGATAAACTATGTTAGAATTAGTCCCGCCACCCATTAGGAATACAATGAAAAATAAATCACTGACTTCTTGCTTATAACCTTCATCATTACAATTGCTTTTGGTTGTATCCATGTTGAGAGTTCAAATTCAATTTATTGACTGAAGAAAACGACGATCTCCGTTCTTTTATAACGAAACATTGGCTTAAGATAACGCTATGCCTGTCACCGAAAATCATCGGCATGTCTACAGAAACATAATAATCTGAGACCTCAAGATATGGCTGTATACATGAAACGGTTTCCTGTGCTTATTATTAACATATTACCATTTCTTTCCATAAGACAATTCGTTTCCAAAGAAATGATGGATGGATGTTTATGTGTTATGTATGGTGTTTATTAGGATGTTTATGTGTATGGATGTATGGATGTTTATTGTATTGGTGTTTATTTGAGGGTTATGTATATGGTTGTATGGATGTTATTGTAGAGATGGTGCTTCGTATTGATGTATGGTTGGTTATTTGTCTTGTTGTATGGTTGGTTTTTATGTGTCAATATATGGATGCTTTTGTGTGTTGACATATGGTTTTTGGTTTTGTGTGTTGATATATGGATAGTGTTGTCTGCTGTTATATGGCTGGTTATGTCAGTTGTATGGATTGTGCTGTGTGCTTTTGTATGGTGGGCTTCTTGTATGATGATCCTCTTGTATAATGGGCCCGTTTTATGGTGGCGCGACTGCCCTGTTGTATGGTGCGGGGACTGCCCCGTTGGAATATTGGCCCTCTTGTATGGTGGGGGTACTGCCCTCCTGTAACTGTTACTACCCTACTACTTGTGTCAGAACAATTTAATTATTGATAATACTAGGACAGGTAAATTAGGTAGCTTGTTATATTGGGAGATGGAGCCTGATCCTCTACACTTTATAGAAGGCACTCGCACAATATGCCCGAAACGCTTGACATAGAACACGATACACACATAAATATTAGCATACATTTCCAATGACATATATTTGTCAACACATTTGTAGAGATTGGAGGTTGAAAACTCTACATTAGCGTTCTCTGAAACACTTTATCTGATGATGTAATTTTCATGCCTTAAATAGCATTTTTGACTTTAGGAGATTTTGCCCCCCCCCCCTTTCAAAGATCAGGTAATTTTTCTTAGGCTCGTATTTTTTGATGGGTAGCATTAAACTTAAAAATGTTAGATATATTTCGAATCAGAATAAAAAAAAAACAATTCTTTTTGCTTGTCTACTGTTATCAAACTTCTGTTTCCAAAATTTCGTTTACTATTTGGCTAAATTGCCCATTACTTAAAGTTCATTATCCCAAACTGTTAGATTTAAAAACAAGGGCCAAAAATATGTTTTTATTTTGATAATTACCAGTCTTGAAAGTCTTTCTGATATACATTTTCTTTTTGACTTTGGCTTTTTGAATACTCTTTGGTCTTTTTGACTATCTTTTTTTATCCATTTAATTGAACTCTCGCTTGAATGCCAAGGGATCCGCATCGATTCTTACCTTTCTTTAGTGGTAATTTCAATCCATTCGAGTACTTGTGTGAATATTCTAACGCAGATATTATCAATGATGATTTCTTGAAAGAAATAATCTCAGAGATCAAAGAGCTACCACCAGACTTTTGGGAGGATATCAACTTTGAAGGAAAAGATGCTAGCAGTGGCCTGAAGCCGGATGATAAGGAAACTGCTGATAGACTAATACTAGCTGCAATCCAAGGCAATTTAATTTTATTTGTTTTTAAGTTTTTTTATTTGTTGTTTTTTTATTTGTTTTTCCCGCACTTTACTAACAAGTAAAGTACTTTTTTCTTTTTTCTAAAATTCTGAATGTGACAAAGGAAGTTAATTAATTAAAATCAGCGTTTAAGATAAGGTTATTTCTATCTATAAACACAATTTTGCAAACATACACCAAAATTTGAGTGACCATAGTTTGAAACTTAACAACCTGTTGATAAACGACCTTGAATTCTTTTTCTGCACTTCATTGCTACAAGTCCATATTTTTTAATTTATTCTTTGCTTAGTTTGAATTTTTGCCATTAGATGTGAGAAAAACCTAACCTTAAAGCTATGATTTTTCAAATAAAAGTAAAAAGTGGTTAAACTTAAATTATTATAAACTATAAGCAGAAATTATTCCGTATATGAAAAGGGCTGGCCCCTCCTCAACGCCTCGCTCTTTACGCTAAAGTTTTTTATTGTTTTAAAAAATAAGATTGTGACACAGAGTCAAACTTTAGCGTAAAGAGCGAGGCGTTGAGGAGGGAACAGCCCTTTTCATATACGGAATAATTTCTGTTCGTTTTAAGTTTTAATGTCGCTCCTTACTTTCAGTTAATTTTCTTTTTGTTTTTTATTTAATTTTTGATCGTTTTTGAATTAATGTAGCTTTGATTTTGGCTCACCGTACATGAACAATTAAAACAAAATTTGCATATTAATTTTACTTTTTTTTTGGCTAAATGGCTTTCTCGAATTTTTGGTCTGACGTAACTTATAAATTAACTTACGTAACGAACTTCTATATTCGTAAATTGTTATTACGTATATTAGGGGATTCGCCCCCTAGTCAATACCTCGCTCTTTAAGCTAAAGTTCAAATTTTGTTCCAATTCAGTAAGAATGACCCCTTAATCACAAAGGCCCAATGCCCAATATACTTATTGATATTAATGCTACATGTAAACAATACGGGAAAATTCCAATACTCATAGCCCTTTCTGGTATATGAAGGGTGTTTCCCCTTCTAAACACCTCACTTTTCACTCTAAATTGTATTTATTGCTTAAAAAATCTTCTTAATAGTCTAATTAAGTGACCCTTGTGTTTTAGGAGTCGTTATTAGTAAATTGGGATAAAATACAAACATTAGCGTAAAGAGCGTGATTCTGAGGAGGGAAAATTATTCCGTATAAGAAGGGATACCCTCTCCTTAATACCTTGCTCTTTAAGCTATAGCTGTTAGGACTTTTAATATAGCTTTCTATCAAGGAGGCACACTTGTGCTTCTATAAAGAGGCGACCCACCACAATGTTAAGTGATTTCAGGTCCTAGAGGTCGCAGAGAGACAGCGGTGATCGCATTTTGTAGCCCAAGCTCAAACTAAGAAACGTGCAAAATTTCATCCTCCTCCGACTTTATCTTCATGGGGTAAACTGGGCCGGAAGTTTCGACCCTCCCACCACACAGCCCCCCTTTAACGTTGTCCGATTGGGCTGAAATTTAGAGGTTAAGCTTTCCTAGGGCCCGGGAGCTTATCCTCGAAATTTCAGCTCAATCCGATCACTCTTCCCTGTTTTCAAAAAACCAAATATAGCCACTTAAAATTCATTTCTCTTTTTGTTTTGTTATCCACGCCTACAGGCCACAGTTGGCAACTGATCCGGGTGAATGAGGACTCATTCGAAGCAGAATTTGACCTGTTAGGGCCTTTTGATATTTTCAGACCGAAAAAATTATCCCCCGAATTTACATTTACGAAAAATCTCGTTTTCCTATAAGAGTCCGCTACAAGCGGGCTCTTATCGTTTTCCTATAAGAGCCCGCGAAAACGCGGGCTCGTTTTCCTATAAGAGCCCGCAAGCGATTTCCGGTCCTAGCGGTCGCAGAGAGACAGCGGCAGTCGCATTTTGTAGCCCAAGCTCAAACTAAGAAACATGCAAAATTTCACCCCCCTCCGACTTTATCTTCATGGGTAAAAGTGGGCCGGAAGTTTCGATCCTCTGACCACAGCCCCCCTTTAACGTTGTCCGATTTGGCTGAAATTTAGAGGATAAGCTTTCAGGGGCCTGGGAGCTTATCCTCAAAATTTCAGCTCTTTCTGATCACTCGTTTTGTGGGGATTTGCTTGCGTCAAAAATAGATTCCCCTTACTAAAAAACAATTACAATTGTGTCTCTTTAGTACAGCGGTCGATACTCCTGACTGTCAGGCGGAAAACCCGGGTTTGATTCACCGTCAGAGGAAATTTTTTATATACTGAATTTAAAGTTTAAAAAAGAAACTCAGTTTCTTTTTTAAATTATTTGAAAAAAATTACGTTTTCTAAAGAGTTAAAGAGGCTGAGTTACAAGGTCGACCCTTAAACGTACACGATCAGCTAACAGTTAGTCAAGCAATAATAAGTAATAAACTGTACAAAAACGTGCAGAAATTATTTGAAAAAAACTACTACGTTTTCTAAAGAGTTAAAGAGGCTGAGTTACAAGGTCGAACCTTAAAACGTACAGGGATTAGGAGGCACAGTTGGGGGGCTGCCGCCCCCAAACCCCCCGCTTTCGCAGCCTTTAAATAAAAAAAAGTTTTTAAACTGAAAGTAAGCAGCGACATTACATCTTAAAACGAACAGAAATTATTCCGTATATGAAAGGGGCTGTGCCCTCCTCAACGCCTCGCTCTTTACGCTAAAGTTTGACTTTCTCACAACTCTTTTTTTGAACAATAAAAACTTTAGCGTAAAGAGCGAGGCGTTTGAGGAGGGCACAGCCCCTTTCATATACGGAATAATTTCTGTTCGTTTTAAGATTTAATGTCGCTCCTTACTTTCAGTTTAAAAAACTTTTTTTTTTTATTTAAAGGCTGCGAAAGCGGGGGATTTGGGGGGCGGGAGCCCCCCAAATGTGCCTCCTAATCCCTGTACGTTTTAAGGTTCGACCTTGTTACTCAGCCTCTTTAACTCTTTAGAAAACGTAGTTTTTTTTCAAATAATTCTAATTATACAGCCGTTGTGTTTCAGTAGCTGTTCTTAAAAAATGGGCCAAACAGTCAAAATATAGCGTAAACAGCAAGGTATTGAAGAGGAGGCAACCCTTCATAGACGGAATAATTTCTGTTCGGTTTGATTAACAGAAATTGATACGCATATGAGGGGGTTTGCCCCCTCGTCTCTTTACGCTAAAATCACAAAGGCCGTTTAGTTTGAATAAATAGCTCTCATGAAAGCACTAGAAAAAACTTTAGCGTAAAGAGCGAGGTATTGACGACAGGGCAAACCCCCTAATATACGTAATAATTTCTGTTCGTTTTATGTTTTCATGTTGCTCCATACTTTCAGCTGAAAAAACTTGTTTTTTAAAATTTAATTTCTGATCTGAGTTTTCCTTGATGGAAAACTACCTTTCCCATGAAAAAATCCTACGTGCAAAGATCATCCCATGTAAACCCATTCCCTAGCCCCCCCCCCCCCATAAGAAAAAATCCCCCTGAAAATGTCTGGATACTTCGCAATTACCTATACTATATTTAAACAATATGGGCAAAGTTCGAAACTTGTAGCCCTTCCCCTGGGGACTTTGGGGGATTAAGTCATCCTTAATGACATATTTTTTTAATTTTTCGGCTATGCTGAACAAAATGGCTATCTCAAAATTTCGATCAGGTGGCTTTGGGAAAAAAATGAGCGTGGCAACTACAACTTTTCATTTCCGTTCGAATGAGCCTTCTCATGACATTCTTTGACCACTGGGTCGATACGATCACCCCTGGGGAAAAGAAAAGAAAAAATAAATAAACCAGCCTCCGTGATCTTTCTTCTGGCAAAAAAACATAGAATTCCACATTTTTGCAGATAGGAGCTTGAAACTTCTTCATAAGGGTTCTCTAATACATTGAATCTGATGTTGTGATTTACATTAAGATTCTATGTTTTAAGGGATGTTTTCCCCTTACTTTGAAAATAAGGCAAATTTTCTCAGGCTCGTAACTTTTGATGGATAAGACTAAACTTGATAAACATTATATGTTTGAAATCAACATAAAAATCTAATTCTTTTGATGTATCTATTGATATCAAAATTCCATTTTTTAGAGTTTCGGTTACTATTGAGCTGGGTTGCTTCTTACTTACAGTTCGTTACCGCAAACTGCCCGAAAAGATTTCATAGGTATGATAGAACTTGCTGGCAATGTAAGGTTTTTGTGAACTGCCAATATATCCTTCATGACAGAATTGGCTGCCCCCCCCCTTTAGAGAAGAATGTACGTACGCCCATGGCGGGGGGGGGGGGGTGGGTCAGGGGTTATATGGGAGGATCCTTCCACGGAGGAAGTTTTCACAGGGGATGGGACATTGCTATGAAGGGAGCGCCGGCTTTCCAAGCATTATTTATAAAAACGATCAGAAATTAAATAAAAAAAAATCAACTGAAAGTAAAGAGCAACATCAGAACTAAAAACAAATAGAAATTACTAAGTATATGATTGGGTTCCCCCCCTAGTCATTACCTCACTCTTTACGCTAAAGTTTTTTTGTACTTTCATCAGAGCTATTTATTCTAATTAACGGCCTTTGTGCTTAAAGGGTCATTCCTAAAGAATTGAAACAAAATTTGAACTTTAGCGTAAAGAGCAAGGTATTAACTAGGGGGCGAACCCCCCTAAAATCCGTAATAGAAATATACGAATATAGAAGTTTGTTACGCAAGTTATTTCGTAAGTTACGTCAGAACAAAATCGAGAAGCTATTTAGCAAAAAAAAAGAAGTAAAATGCAAATTGTGTTTTATTTATTCATGTACGGTGAGCCAAAATAAAAGCTGCAGTAATTCAAAAACGTTCAGGAATGAAATAAAAAAAAAGTTTTTTTTAACTGAAAGTAAGGAGCTACATTAAAAACTTAAAACGAACAGGAATTATTCCGTATACGAAAGGGCTGTCCCCTCCTCAACGCCTCGCTCTTTACGCTAAAGTTTTTTATTGTTTTAAAAAATCGAGTTGTGAGAAAGAGTCAAACTTTAGCGTAAAGAGTGAGGCGTAGAAGAGGGGACAGCCCCTTTCATATACAGAAAAATTTCTGTTCGTTTTAAGTTTTAATGTCGCTCCTTACTCTCAGTTACATTTTTTTTTTTTTTATTTAATTTTTGAACGTTTTTGAATTAATGCAGCTTTGATTTTCGCTCACCGTACATGAATAATTAAAACAAAATTTGCCTATTAATTTTACTTTTTTGGCTAAATGGCTTTCTCAAAATTTTGATCTGATGTAACTTATGAATTAAATTACGTAACGAACTTCTATATTCGTAAATCTTTATTACGTATATTAGAGGATTCGCCCCCTAGTCAATACCTCGCTCTTTAAGCTAAAGTTCAAATTTTGTTCCAATTCAGTAAGAATGACCCCAGGGGCGAATCTCCAGCGTTTTTATTGGGGGGGGGGCAAGAGAGGTCCGTATCCGGATAGTCAAAGGGCATGGAGTGTATAATAATTGTTTTCTTCCCATTATTAGGGGGGCAACTGCCCCCCTGCCACCCCCAAACGACGCCCCTGAATCACCCCTTAATCACAAAGGCCGCTAATTAGAATAAATAGCTCTCATGAAAGTACAAAAAAATAGCAAAAAGCTCGAGGTATTGACTAGGGGGCGAGCCCAATCATATACGTAATAAAGTACTTAATGTTCTTATACTAATGTTACAGAATGTAATTAGGCTTATTGATATTAATGCTACATGTAAACAATACGGGCAAATTCCACAGCTCATAGCCCTTTCTGGTATATGAAGGGTGTTTTCCCCTCCTAAAAGTAGTAATAGGGTAAAGGTCCGAGTAGTGATTGCGTAATTTGTCTTACCTCTCGCCTGAGGCATGAATATACAGTGTAGTCTAACCGGTACATTGGCTTACCACGGGTCAGTCACCTATTACTATGAACGATACATGTCTTAGCAGACGGGTTTTCTAATGTGACACTCATTTTTTTGTGTAAGGCAATAGGCACCGCGAATTACACATGGAATTACACAAGCCTGAGGCATGGATATGCGTTTAGTTTAACCGGTACATTGGTTTGTCAGGATCGGTCACCTATTACTATGAACGGACTTTCAGTCCTACATTCACGGGTTTCTGCAAAGTGTTATGGGCTTCATTGAAAAAATACCAGTTAAAAAAAAAAAAATAAACATGTATCCATGATCTTTCTTCTGGCAAAAAAATACAAATTCCAATCAAAACTGGTCAAACGTGTTAATAAGCTGTAAATTATAGCTATCTGATAACTCGTTCAGTATCGCATGTATTATTAGTGGTATCAATGGTATTTCATTTGCGTAAAGCTATCTCGATTTGCCAAAACTTTTATCCTTCGCATAAGACTAACTCAATTTGCAAAAATGGTATTCCATTTGCGTAACTCTGCTCTGAATGTCCTTAATGAGGATATAAATAATATAGAATGACATTGTGACTTGACCTAGCTTTACCTCTCCGATGTGGTCTGTATAATACACAAGTAACGTTTGAAAAGTATTGTCAATTTAAAATAGGATCTTACGTTCCCTTCGCCCCCCCCCATTTCTGAGGGGCAGGGGGTGGTAGGAGAGGGGGAGGGGGAGTCAATTTTGGAGATTTCTGATAACAAGTACCATTCATTGCGATCGTAGCTCTATGTTGGCTCGTTTTAAATACTTCAGCTTATCTATTCATTTGTGTTAAATAAAAATCTTGAATCTGGAAAATGAAAAAATAAGTATTTAAACAAAATGTACGATGCTGCTAATTAAAGAATAGTAGGCTACACTCAGAATTGTTTGCATGAGGGTTCAGTTAAAGAGGTCTCACTTGCACGAGGGTTCAGATGCATGGGGTTTCACTTGCTTAGGGTTCAGTTACACGGGGATTCAGTTACAATGGAACCCACACAAAAACAATGGGGCACACACAAAAGCAAATGAATGACATTGCGACTTGACCTAGCTTTACCTCTCCGATGTGTCTGTATAATACACATCTGGGGAGGGGAGAATGGAGGTAAGTATTTAGTTTAAAAAATGCTAGGAGGACTTGATTTTTGTGTGGGTAGGGTGAAAAATGGTACTTATTCAATATCCTGGTAAACATTATACCTCATTCTTTTATTCTAACTTAACTTCTAGTAATAGGACTTCATTCCATCGGCTAAATCAGTTTATTCATCTATAACGGTGAACAAAAAGACTATTAATTCTCCATATTCTTCTGATCATGCACCCATTCCTCCTTCTCTCTTCTTCTTCTGATCATGCGCCCACTCCTCCTTCTCACTCGGGGTCATTTGACGTCTCAGTATCCGGTAAAAAGCCATGTTATTTGCTTGTGTATAGGAATTCCCTTGTTATTTGCTTGCATGTATAGGAATTCCCATGTTATTTGCTTGCGTGTATAGGAATTCCCAAGTTATTTGCTTGCATGTATAGGAATTCCCATGTTATTTGCTTGCGTGTATAGGAATTCCCATGTTATTTGCTTGCGTGTATAGGAATTCCCTTGTTATTTGCTTGCGTGTATAGGAATTCCCATGTTATTTGCTTGCGTGTATAGGAATTCCCATGTTATTTGCTTGCGTGTATAGGAATTCCCATGTTATTTGCTTGCATGTATAGGAATTCCCATGTTATTTGCTTGCGTGTATAGGAATTCCCATGTTATTTGCTTGCGTGTATAGGAATTCCCATGTTATTTGCTTGCATGTATAGGAATTCCCACGTTATTTGCTTGCGTGTATAGGAATTCCCATGTTATTTGCTTGCATGTATAGGAATTCCCACGTTATTTGCTTACGCGTATAGGAATTCCCATGTTATTTGCTTGCGTGTATAGGAATTCCCATGTTATTTGCTTGCATGTATAGGAATTCCCATGTTATTTACTTGCGTGTATAGGAATTCCCATGTTATTGCTGCTTTGGTTTTTCTTTACTTGGTGCCCATTAAAAACGAAATTTTTGTGTTAAATAAGTAGTTCTTGTATCTTTTAAAAGAGCTTTACGGGGTTTGAGAGACTCTGTTGCCTGATTCCGTCTGGTTTTTCTTTACTTGGTGCTCATTAAAAACGAAATTTTTGTGTTAAATAAGTAGTTCTTGTATCTTTTAAAAGAGCTTTACGGGGTTTAAGAGACTCGGTTGCATTGTATTTTCCATAATTTTCTTACAAGAAACTAGAGTTTACGACCAAAAAACCCTTATTAGCTCAGATTTTATAGAAATGGTTTTATTTTTCGATCTGAAAATAGACTAAAGTTTCAGATTTGAACCAGAGAATTGTATTTTCCATAATTTTCTTACATCTTTGGAAATCATTAACGATAACAAACATGTTTTCGACCAGATAGGTTTTTGAAAGCACATTCAGCATGGCGTGCGCTATTTTTTTTTATCATGAACCCTTTAGAGACCAATTTGATCAACTTGGAGAAAGCTCAAATAGAATCGTTACTGATATTGATATTAGTGCGTAAACTACAAACTGACAAAAATATCCAGAACTTTTTTTCTTATAGCCTTGACTTTGAAGACATTTCTTCATCTTAATTGGCTTTAGAAATATCATACAAAATAAAACTAACCAAACAGTCGTTGCTTTATCGAATTTTGAGCAAACAAAAGGATTGTAACACCTGATTGGCTCGTTTGTATGCAATTTCAAGCCAGTGAAAAGAACGAAGTTTTTCAGTAAGGACACTCGATATCCTAAAAGTGTTTGATTCAAACTTTTACCTTGAGAATCGATGTTGTTAGCAGAATTTCAAAAGGATCGTTTATGAGTGCTGACGTATGCTATCTGATGAAATAGTTTAGGTCGATGATAATTTTTTTTTTAATGCAGTAGTTTTTCAGTAAGGACATTCGATATGCTAAAAGTGTTTGATTCAAACTTTTACCTGAGAATCGATGTTGTTAGCACAATTTCAAAAAGATCGTTTATGAGTGCTGGCCTATCTGATGAAATAATTTAGGTCGTATGATAAATTTAATTTTTTTTTAATGCAATAGTTTTTCAGTAACTTTTATTCTGCGTGTTCGTTTTTTTCTTCTTTACTTAGTGATCATTCAAAAACCGAGGATTTCAGTTAAAAAAATAATTCTTGTACCTTTTAAAATAGCTTTACGAGGTTCGAGAGACTCTGTTGTTTTATTCTGTGTGATTTTTTCTTTACATGGTGATCATTCAAAAAGCGAGGATTTCTGTTAAATAAATAATTCTTCTACCTTTTAAAATAGTTTTACAGGGTTTGAGAGACTCTGTTGTTTTATTCCGTGTGATCTTTTCTTTACTTGGTGGTCATTCAAAAAGCGAGGATTTCTGTTAAATAAATAATTCTTGTACTTTTTAAAATAGCTTTACGGGGTTTGAGAGACTCTGTTGTTTTATTCTGTGCGATTTTTTCTTTACTTGGTGATCTTTCAAAAAGCGAGGGTTTCTGTTAAATAAATAATTCTTGTACCTTTTTAAAATAGTTTTACAGGGTTTGAGAGACTCTGTTGTCTTATTCCGTGTGATTTTTTCTTTACTTGGTGGTCATTCAAAAAGCGAGGATTTCTGTTAAATAAATAATTCTTGTACCTTTTAAAATAGCTTTACGGGGTTTGAGAGACTCTGTTGTTTTATTCTGTGCGATTTTTTCTTTACTTGGTGATCTTTCAAAAAGCGAGGGTTTCTGTTAAATAAATAATTCTTGTACCTTTAAAATAGCTTTACGGGGTTTGAGAGACTCTGTTGTCCCCAGCGATCAGAAATTAAATTATAAAAAAGTCTCTTCACCTCTTGAAATACACAATACCGAAATTTCATTCAACTTTCATGTAAGAAAATTATGGAAAGTGCAATTCTCTACTTCAAATGTGAAACTTAAGTCCGGTTTTGGATACTCATAATGATGAGGACTGATGGCTCTAATTCAATATTTTTTTCGTAAAAACATACTATTTTTTTCTTTTTTAATTTCGAAATTATTCAACTTTATTTTTTGATTTTTTGATTTTTTTTTGTACGTATATTAAAATAACAAAATATGCTTACGGCTCTAACAATCGTACTCTATGATTTCTCAGAGACATTATGCGGCTTTCCCATTGGTACTCTTTGGCCGGTTATCGACACTACCTAGTTTATTGCATGTATTAAATCAGTATTTTTTACGCAGTGGAACGATAAACACATAAGTCATATCTTAAAAAAAAGTGAAGATGGAGCATTTTAATAAAGTGTGTTCACATGAGAATGTTATTGTAGCATTGAATTTCAACCTGGAGAAGTATTTAAACTATGAAACAAGTACAAGTGGTAGCGCTATTGGAAATGTATGCATGTATTGTCATGACAGTAAGGAATTAAATTTCTTTGGAATACCGAAAAAGATACCGTTGTACAAATGGTGGATATGCGAGATTGAGATCTCCGGAGATGATTGCACTCAAAGAGAATGCCAACATAAAGATAATCGTTGATGATAGAGGACAACTCCTTGCTACTGTTGCAGGTAAAACATTACCTACTGATACATCCAATCGTCATCTTTTAGGTATTAGCATTCAACGGAAGCTCAATAAAAGAAAGGCCTACTCTTCTACTAATATCGTAAACCATATCTTGTCTACATGCCGAAACTGTTACCTGTGTAAAAATAATGTGATAATAGACAGTGAAATTGCCAGAAAAATAAAAAGGCATTGGCAGAAAATATCACTATGGATTATAAAGATGAATCGATGAAAAACAAAGCACCAGCAAACGTCACTGCCATTGATCAAACGGTCAATGAACCAAATAATACCAAAGATGAAAAGCATATTGAGCCTGTTGATGACACACCAGTAAAAATTGTGTATGACTCAAAATGGAATAATGATTGTTCTACTGATTACGAACTAAGAGAAGACAATAGCTACAATATCAAGAGAGAACATGGTGAACTATTTTATGGAACAGATTCAAAATGTCCAAAGTTGATCATTGATATTAATAATGTATCATAATATATTTTTGTATTAATATTCTACATAGCATTATTTCATTAAAAATATATTATGCATTACATTGCAATGTGTTCATTATTTTTAGAGTAAGCTAGCATATCAAACGTTTAGAATGTCTATTAAGACATCAGAGATGTAAGAAAAGGAATTTGCATGCATCTATTGTCAGACACATGGGATAACATTGACAAAATCTAGGTATCAGAATGAATAAATTCTTTATCAACATCCATTGTTGGATATGTCATTATGTCATTATGAGAAAATTGTAAGTAAGTAAGTAAGTAACAAACTCTTTCTTGAATTCACCTCTTGGATACACAATACAGAAATTTAATTCAGGAAATTATGAAAAAAATTGAACAAATTCTTTATTAACATTCATTATCGATTGAAGTCGTTTCCTAGACAGACAATACAGCAATTTCACTAAATCTAAGTATAAGAGTGATTAAATTCTATATCAACATCCATTTCTCGGATACACAGGAAAAAGCTAACAAAATCTAAGTGTTAGAGTGAATAAATTTTATTTAGCAACATCTTTTGTCAGATACATCGGATAAAATTGACAGAATCTAAGTGTCAGAGTGAATAATTTTTTTTTATCAACATCCTTTGTTAGATTCATCAAATAAAATTGACAAAATCTAAATTTCAGAATGAATAAATGCTTTAACAACATCCTTTTTATCGGATATGTCGGATAAAATTGACAAAATCTAAGTATCAGAGTGACTAAATTCTATATCAGCATCCTTTTCTGGATACATAGGATAAAATATCGGATAAAATTGACAAAATCTAAGTATCAGATTGATTAAATTCTATATCAACATCCTTTTCTCAGATACATGGGAATAAAATTGACAAAATCTAAGTATTAGATTGATTAAATTCTATATCAGCATCCCTTTCTCGGCTACATGGGATAAAATTGACAAAATCTAAGTATCAGAGTGAATAAATTCATTATCAACATCCTTTGTCGGATATGTCGGATAAAATGGACAAAATCTAAGTATCAGAGTGATTAATTTCTATATCCACATCTCTTTCTCGGATACATGGGATAAAATTGACAAAACCTAAGTATCAGAGTGAATAAATGCATTATCAGCATCCTTTAAATGCATAATCTAAGTACCAGAGTGAATAATGCATTATCAACACCCTTTGTCGGACTATGTCGGATAAAATTGACAAAATCTAAGTATCAGAGTGATTAAATTCTATATCAACATCCTTTTCTCGGATACAAAAGATAAAGTTGACAATATCTAAGTGTCAGAGTGAATAATTTTTTTTTATCATATGAAAAATAAATTGTAAGTAAAAAGTAAAAAACTCTTTCTTGAATTCGCCCCAGGGGCCTAGTGAGAGAGACATGCAAGATGCTAGGTTCATTTATTTTTTACTAAAGCAATAGCTACCATCTATTTCAATTAAGGTATAGATGGCAGCACAACTATTTTTCATTCATCCGGGCACCTGCAGCCAACTTACAATACCACCCTTTTTTCAAATATCTACATTTACGTTAGGTTCATTTAGGTTCCCTTAGCGTGGGCCACGCTAAGGAAACCTAAATGAACCTAACGTAAATGCAGATATTTGCCAGAAAAAATAAAAAAGGGCATTGGCAGAAAATATCACTATGGATTATAAAGATGAATCGATGAAAAAAAGCACCAGCAAACGTTACTGCCATTGATCAAACGGTCAATGAACCAAATAATACCAAAGATGAAAAGCATATTGAGCCTGTTGATGACACACCAGTAAAAATGTGTATGACTCAAAATGGAATAAATGATTATTCTACTGATTACGAACTAAGAGAAGACAATAGCTACAATATCAAGAGAGAACATGGTGAACTATTTTATCGAACAGATTCAAAATGTCCAAAGTTTGATCATTGATATTAATAATGTATCATAATATATTTTTGTATTAATATTCTACATAGCATTATTTCATTAAAATATATTATGCATTACATTGCTATGTGTTCATTATTTTTAGAGTAAGCTAGCATATCAAACGTTTAGAATGTCTATTAAAACATCAGAGATGTAAGAAAAGGAATTTGCATGCATCTATTGTCAGACACATGGGATAACATTGACAAAATCTAGGTATCAGAATGAATAAATTCTTTATCAACATCCATTGTTGGATATGTCATTATGTCATTATGAGAAAATTGTAAGTAAGTAAGTAAGTAACAAACTCTTTCTTGAATTCACCTCTTGGATACACAATACAGAAATTTAATTCAGGAAAATTTGAAAAAAAATGCGTGGGCCACGCTAAGAGAACCTAAATGAACCTAACGTTAATGCAGATATTTGAAAAAAGGGTGGTATTGTAAGTTGGCTGCAGGTGCCCGGATGAATGAAAAATTAGTTGTGCTGCCATCTATACCTTAATTGAAATAAATGGTAGCTATTGCTTTAGTAAAAAATAAATGAACCTAGCTTTTTGCATGTCTCTCTCACTAGGCCCCTGGGGCGAATTCAAGAAAGAGTTTTTTACTTTTTTACTTACAATTTTTTTTGTCGTATGATAAAAAAAAATTATTCACTCTGACACTTAGATATTGTCAACTTTATCTTTTGTATCCGAGAAAAGGATGTTGATATAGAATTTAATCACTCTGATACTTAGATTTTGTCAATTTTATCCGACATAGTCCGACAAAGGGTGTTGATAATGCATTTATTCACTCTGGTACTTAGATTATGCATTTAAAGGATGTTGATAATGCATTTATTCACTCTGATACTTAGATTTTGTCAATTTTTATCCCATGTATCCGAGAAAGAGATGTGGATATAGAAATTAATCTTTCTGATACTTAGATTTTGTCGATTTTATCCGACATATCCGACAAAGGATGTTGATAATGAATTTATTCACTCTGATACTTAGATTTTGTCAATTTTATCCCATGTAGCCGAGAAAGGGATGCTGATATAGAATTTAATCAATCTAATACTTAGATTTTGTCAATTTTTATTCCCATGTATCTGAGAAAAGGATGTTGATATAGAATTTAATCAATCTGATACTTAGATTTTGTCAATTTTATCCGATATTTTATCCTATGTATCCCAGAAAAGGATGCTGATATAGAATTTAGTCACTCTGATACTTAGATTTTGTCAATTTTATCCGACATATCCGATAAAGGATGTTGTTAAAGCATTTATTCATTCTGAAATTTAGATTTTGTCAATTTTATTTGATGAATCTAACAAAGGATGTTGATAAAAAAAAAATTTATTCACTCTGACACTTAGATTCTGTCAATTTTATCCGATGTATCTGACAAAAGATGTTGCTAAATAAAATTTATTCACTCTAACACTTAGATTTTGTTAACTTTTTCCAATGTATCCGAGAAATGGATGTTGATATATAATTTAATCACTCTTGTACTTAGATTTAGTGAAATTGCTGTATTGTCTGTCTAGGAAACGACTTCAATCGATAATGAATGTTAATAAAGAATTTGTTCAATTTTTTTTCATAATTTCCTGAATTAAATTTCTGTATTGTGTATCCAAGAGATGAATTCAAGAAAGAGTTTGTTACTTACTTACTTACTTACAATTTTTTCATAATGACATAATGACATATCCAACAATGGATGTTGATAAAGAATTTATTCATTCTGATACCTAGATTTTGTCAATGTTATCCCATGTGTCTGACAATAGATGCATGCAAATTCCTTTTCTTACATCTCTGATGTTTTAATAGACATTCTAAACGTTTGATATGCTAGCTTACTCTAAAAATAATGAACACATAGCAATGTAATGCATAATGTATTTTTAATGAAATAATGCTATGTAGAATATTAATGCAAAAATATATTATGATACATTATTAATATCAATGATCAACTTTGGACATTTTGAATCTGTTCCATAAAATAGTTCACCATGTTCTCTCTTGATATTGTAGCTATTGTCTTCTCTTAGTTCGTAATCAGTAGAATAATTATTATTCCATTTTGAGTCATACACAATTTTTACTGGTGTGTCCATCAACAGGCTCAATATGCTTTTCAGCTTTGGTATTATTTGGTTCATTGACCGTTTGATCAATGGCAGTTAACGTTTGCTGGTGCTTTGTTTTTCATCGATTCATCTTTATAATCCATAGTGATATTTTCTGCCAATGCCCTTTTTTATTTTCTGGCAATTTCACTGTCTATTACCACATTATTTTTACACAGGTAGCAGTTTCGGCATGTAGACAAGGTATGGTTTACGATATTATTAGAAGAGTAGGCCTTTCTTTTATTGAGCTTCCGTTGAATGCTAATACCTAAAAGATGACGATTGAATGTATCAGTAGGTAATGTGTTACCTGCAACAGTAGCAAGGAGTTGTCCTCTATCATCAACGATTATCTCTATGTTGGCATTCTTTGAGTGCAATCATCTCTGGAGATCTTAATCTCGCATATCCACCATTTGTACAACGGTATCTTTTCAGTATTCCAAAGAAATTTAATTCTTTACTGTCATGACAATACATGCATACATTTCCAATAGTGCTACCACTTGTACTTGTTTCATAGTTTAAATACTTCTCCTTGTTGGCATTCAATGCTACAATAACATTCTCATGTGAACACACTTTATTAAAACGCTCCATCTTCACTTTTTTTTTAAGATATGACTTATGTGTTTATCGTTCCACTGCGTAAAAATACTGATTTAATACATGCAATAAACTAGGTAGTGTCGATAACCGGCCAAAGAGTACCAATGGGAAAGCCGCATCGTGTCTCTGAGAAAATCATAGAGTACGATTGTTAGAGCCGTAAGCATATTTTGTTATTTTAAGATACGTACAAAAAAAAAATAAAGTTGAATAATTTCGAAATTAAAAAAGAAAAAATAGTATGTTTTTACGAAAAAAATATTGAATTAGAGCCATCAGTCCTCATCATTATGAGTATCCAAAACCGGACTTAAGTTTCACATTTGAAGTAGAGAATTGTACTGTCCATAATTTTCTTACATGAAAGTTGAATGAAATTTCGGTATTGTGTATTCAAGAGGTGAAGAGACTTTTTTATAATTTAATTTCTGATCGCTGGGGACAACAGAGTCTCTCAAACCCCGTAAAGCTATTTTAAAAGGTACAAGAATTATTTATTTAACAGAAATCCTTGCTTTTTTGAATGATCAACAAGTAAAGAAAAAATCACACAGAATAAACAACAGAGTCTCTCAAACCCGTAAAGCTATTTTAAAGGTACAAGAATTATTTATTTAACAGAAACCTCGCTTTTTGAAAGATCACCAAGTAAAGAAAAAATCGCACAGAATAAAACAACAGAGTCTCTCACACCCCGTAAAAGCTATTTTAAAAGGTACAAGAATTATTTATTTAACAGAAATCCTCGCTTTTTGAATGACCACCAAGTAAAGAAAAAATCACACGGAATAAGATAACAGAGTCTCTCAACCCCGTAAAGCTATTTTAAAAAGTACAAGAATTATTTATTTAACAGAAATCCTCGCTTTTTGAATGACCACCAAGTAAAGAAAAAATCACACGGAATAAAAACACAGAGTCTCCCAAACCCTGTAAAACTATTTTAAAAGGTAGAAAAATTATTTATTTAACAGAAATCCTCGCTTTTTGAATGATCACCATGTAAAGAAAAAATCACACAGAATAAAACAACAGAGTCTCTCGAACCTCGTAAAGCTATTTTAAAAGGTACAAGAATTATTTATTTAACTGAAATCCTCGGTTTTTGAATGATCACTAAGTAAAGAAGAAAAAAAAAAACACGCAGAATAAAAGTTACTGAAAAACTATTGCATTAAAAAAAAAAAATTAAATTTTATCATACGACCTAAATTATTTCATCAGATAGGCCAGCACTCATAAACGATCCTTTTGAAATTCATTTTACAACATCGATTCTCAAGGTAAAAGTTTGAATCAAACACTTTTAGCATATCGAATGTCCTTACTGAAAATCTACTGCATTAAAAAAAAAAATTATCATACGACCTAAATTATTTCATCAGATACGTCAGCACTCATAAACGATCCTTTTGAAATTCTGCTAACAACATCGATTCTCAAGGTAAAAGTTTGAATCAAACACTTTTAGAATATCGAGTGTCCTTACTGAAAAACAAACTTCTTTCTTTTCACTGGCTTGAAATTGCATACAAACGAGCCAATCAGGTGTTACAATCCTTTTTTTTGCTCAAAATTCGATAAAGCAACGACTGTTTGGTTAGTTTTTATTTTGTATGATATTTCTAAAGCCAATTAAGATGAAGAAATGTCTTCAAAGTCAAGGCTATAAGAAAAAAAGTTCTGGATATTTTTGTCAGTTTGTAGTTTACGCACTAATATCAATATCAGTAAAGATTCTATTTGAGCTTTCTCCAAGTTGATCAAATTGGTCTTTAAAGGTTCATGATAAAAAAAATAGCGCACGCCATGCTGAATGTGCTTTCAAAAACCTATCTGGTCGAAAACCATGTTTGTTATCGTAAATGATTTCCAAAGATGTAAGAAAATTATGGAAAATACAATTCTCTGGTTCAAATCTGAAACTTTAGTCTATTTTCAGATCGAAAAATAAAACCATTTTCTATAAAATCTGAGCTAATAAGGGTTTTTGGTCGTAAACTCTAGTTTCTTGTAAGAAAATTATGGAAAATACAATGCAACCGAGTCTCTTAAACCCCGTAAAGCTCTTTTAAAAGATACAAGAACTACTTATTTAACACAAAAATTTCGTTTTTAATGAGCACCAAGTAAAGAAAAACCACACGGAATCAGGCAACAGAGTCTCTCAAACCCCGTAAAGCTCTTTTAAAAGATACAAGAACTACTTATTTAACACAAAAATTTCGTTTTTAATGGGCACCAAGTAAAGAAAAACCAAGCAAATAACATGGGAATTCCTATAGACGCAAGCAAATAACATGGGAATTCCTATACACGCAAGCAAATAACATGGGAATTCCTATACATGCAAGCAAATAACATGGGAATTCCTATACACGCAAGCAAATAACATGGGAATTCCTATACACGCAAGCAAATAAACATGGGAATTCCTATACACGCAAGCAAATAACATGGGAATTCCTATACACGCAAGCAAATAACAAGGGAATTCCTATACACGCAAGCAAATAACATGGGAATTCCTATACACGCAAGCAAATAACATGGGAATTCCCTATACACGCAAGCAAATAACATGGGAATTCCTATACATGCAAGCAAATAACAAGGAATTCCTATACACGCAACAATGCAAGCAAGCAAATAGCATGGGAATTCCTATACACGCAAGCAAATAACGTGGGAATTCCTATACATGCAAGCAAATAACATGGGAATTCCTATACACGCAAGCAAATAACATGGGAATTCCTATACACGCAAGCAAATACAAGGGAATTCCTATACACACAAGCAAATAACATGGCTTTTTACCGGATACTGAGACGTCAACTGACCCCGAGTGAGAAGGAGGAGTGGGCGCATGATCAGAAGAAGAAGAAGAGAAGGAGGATGGGTGCATGATCAGAAGAATATGGAGAATTAATATTCTTTTTGTTCACCGTTATAGATGAATAAACTGATTTAGCCATGGAATGAAGTCCTATTCCTAGAAGTTAAGTTAGAATAAAAGAATGAGGTATAATGTTTACCAGGATATTGAATAAGTACCATTTTTCACCCTACCCACAAAACTCAAGTCCTCCCTAGCATTTTTTAACTAAATACTTACCTCCATTCTCCCCTCCCCAGATGTGTATTATACAGACCACATCGGAGAGGTAAAGCTAGGTCAAGTCGCAATGTCATTCATTTGGCTTTTGTGTGTGCCCCATTGTTTTTGTGTGTGGGTTCCATTGTAACTGAATCCCCGTGTAACTGAACCCTAAGCAAGTGAACCCCCCCATGCATCTGAACCCTCGTGCAAGTGAGACCTCTTTAACTGAACCCTCATGCAAACAATTCTGGTGTAGCCTACTATTCTTTAATTAGCAGCATCGTACATTTTGTTTAAATACTTATTTTTTCATTTTCCAGATTCAAGATTTTTATTTAACACAAATGAATAGATAAGCCTGAAGTATTTAAAACGAGCCGACATAGAGCTACGATCGCAATGAATGGTACTTGTTATCAGAAATCTCCCAAAATTGACTCCCCTCCCCTCTCCTACCACCCCCTGCCCCTCAGAAATGGGGGGGGGGACGAAGGAACGTAAGATCCTATTTTAAATTGCAATACTTTTCAAACGTTACTTGTGTATTATACAGACCACATCGGAGAGGTAAAGCTAGGTCAAGTCACAATGTCATTCTATATTATTTATATCCTCATTAAGGACATTCAGAGCAGAGTTACGCAAAAAAAAAAATGGAATACCATTTTTGCAAATTGAGTTAGTTTTATGCGAACGATAAAAGTTTTGGCAAATCGAGATAGCTTTACGCAAATGAAATACCATTGATACCACTAATAATACATGCGATACTGAACGAGTTATCAGATAGCTATAACTTACAGCTTATTAACACGTTTGACCAGTTTTGATTGGAATTTGTATTTTTTTGCCAGAAGAAAAGATCATGGATACATGTTTATTATTTTTTTTTTTTAAACTGGTATTTTTTCAATGAAGCCCATAACACTTTGCAGAAACCCGTGAATGTAGGACTGAAAGTCCGTTCATAGTAATAGGTGACCGACCCTGACAAACCAATGTACCGGTTAAACTACACGCATATCCATGCCTCAGGCTTGTGTAATTCCATGTGTAATTCGCGGTGCCTATTGCCTTACACAAAAAAATGAGTGTCACATTAGAAAACCCGTCTGCTAAGGCATGTATCGTTCATAGTAATAGGTGACTGACCCGTGGTAAGCCAATGTACCGGTTAGACTACACTGTATATTCATGCCTCAGGCGAGAGGTAAGACAAATTACGCAATCACTACTCGACCTTTACCACTATTACTACTCCTAAACACCTCACTTTTCACTCTAAATTGTTATTTATTGCTTAAAAAATCTTCTTAATAGTATAATTACGTGACCCTTGAGTTTTTTAGGAGTCGTTATTAATAAATTGGGATAAAATACAAACATTAGCGTAAAGAGCGTGATTCTGAGGAGGGGAAATTAGTCCGTATAAGAAGGGTTGCCCTCTCCTTAATACCTTGCTCTTTAAGCTATAGCTGTTAGGACTTATATTAAGGGTTCCTATTCGAATTATACAGCCATTGTATTTCAGTGGCTTTTCTTAATAAATGGGATAAACAGTCAAAATATAGCATAAACACCAAGCTATTGAAGAGGAGGCAACCCTTCACAGACGGAATAATTTCTGTTCGGTTTGATTAACAGAAATTAGTGTGTATATGAGGGGTTTTGCCCCCTCGTCTGTTTATGCTAAAATCACAAAGGCCGTTTAGTTTGAATAAATAGCTCTTTTGAAGTACTAAAAAAAACTTTAGCGTAAAGAGCAAGGTATTGACGACAGGGCAAATCGCCTAATATACGTAATAATTTCTGTTCGTTTTATGTTTTAGTGTTGCTCCTTACTTTCAGCTGAAAAAGCTTGTTTTTAAGTTTAATTTCTGATCGTTTTTGAAATAATGCTGGGAAATCCGGCACCCCATTCATGGAAAATTACCTTTCCTATGAAAAATTCCTCCATGGAAAGATCATGCCATGTAAACCCCTCCCCTAGCACTCCCCCCACCCCCCACCCCCCATAAGAAAAAATCCACCTGAAAATGTCCGTATACTTCGCAATTACCTATACTATATTTAAACAATTTGCGCAAAGTACAAAACTTGCAGCCCTTCCCCTGGGGAATGTGGATTAGTCATCCTTAAAGACATAGTTTTCAAATTTTTGACTATGCCGAACAAAATGGCTATCGTCAAAATTTCGATCAGGTGACTTTGGGAAAAAAAATGAGCGAAAAAATAATGGAGGGCTAGCTGCCCTCCAATTTTTTAGTCACTTACAAAGGGCGCTACAACTTTTAATTTCCGTTCGAATGAGCCTTCTCATGATATTCTATTACCACTGGGTCGATACGATCACCCCTGTGGAAAAGAAAAAAATAATATAAACCCGCATCCGTGATCTTTCTTCTGGCAAAAAACACAGAATTCCAAATTCTTGCAGATAGGAGCTTGAAATTTTACATAAGGGTTCTCTAATATACTGAATCTGATGGTGAGATTTTCATTAAGATTCTATGACTTTAAGGGTTTTTTCCCCCTTATTTTAAAAATAAGGCAAATTTTCTCAGGCTCGTAACTTTTGATGGATAAGACTAAACTTGATAAACCTTATATATTTGAAATCAACATAAAAATCCAGTTCTTTTGATGCATCTTTTGATATCAAAATTCCGTTTTTTAGAGTTTCTGTTACTATTGAGCCGGGTCACTCCTTACTTACAGTTCGTTACCGCGAACTGTTTGGAAAGATTCCAAAGGTATGATGGAACTTGCTGGCAATGTAAGGTTTTGTGAACTGCCAATATAGCTTCAGCCCCCCCCCACCCTTCATGACAGAATTGGCTCTCCTCCCCCTAGAGAAAAATGTACGTACGCCCATGGTGGGCGTGGGTCAGGGGTTTATGTGGAAGGATCCTTCCACGGAGGAAGTTTTCAAGAGGGAAGGGACATTGCTATGAAGGGGGGGCGTCGGATTTCCCAGCATTATTTATAAAAACGATCAGAAATTAAATAAAAAAAATCAACTGAAAGTAAGGAGCAACATCAAAACTTAAAAAAAACAGAAATTACTACGTATATGATTGGGTTTGCCCCCGAGTCATTACCTCACTCTTTACGCTAAAGTTTTTTTTATGTACTTTCATCAGAGCTATTTATTTTAATTTACGGCCTTTGTTCTTAAGGGGTCATTTCTAAAGAATTGAAACAAAATTTGAACTTTAGCGTGAAGAGCGAGGTATTGACTAGGGGGCAAACCCCCTAAAATACATAATAAAAATATACGAATATAGAAGTTCGTTACGTAAGTTACGTCAGAACAAAATCGAGAAAGCCATTTAGGCAAAAAAAAAAAGTAAAATTAATATGCAAATTGTGTTTTAATTATTCACGTACGGAGAGCCAAAATCAAAGCTGCAGTAATTCAAAAACGTTCAGAAATTAAATAAAAACAAGTTTTTTTTTTACTGAAAGTAAGCAGCGACATTAAAACTTAAAACGAACAGAAATTATTCTGTATATGAAAGGTGTCCCTCCTCAACGCCTCGCTCTTTACGCTAAAGTTTTTTATTGTTTTAAAAAATAGAGTTGTGAGAAAGAGTCAAACTTTAGCGTAAAGAGTGAGGCGTTGAGGAGGGGCAGCCCCTCATATACGGAATAAATTCTGTTCGTTTTGAGTTTTAATTTCGCTCCTTACTTTCAATTAAAAACACTTGTTTTTTTTATTAAATAAACCACAAAATCAACCATTTATCTGGTTGATGAATCAATCAAAAATATTCATCCATTTCTTTTTAATTTGCAAAAAGAAAAAAAGAGCTTGCTTATCAATCTTTGTCTATTGTGTGTACTGTGTAGGTCTATGGTTTTATGTGCCATTCACATTAAATGGCTGGGCACACGTAGCTGATTTTGGGACCCGGTTTCAGCATCAGTGGACAAACGATAGCGTAAGAAAAATTTGTCGAAAGAAAAATTAATTGCGCAAGATTTTCTAAAACAAAAAATCATGGACACAAAAATAATCAACTGGATTTTATTAATAGTTGCATGATTGATCTAAGCTTAGTTCTCAGTTTAGTTCTCAGCTCGGTTTAGTTCAATAGCTAGGTCTTTCACCAGAGACATCTCGGCTGACTATTTATTTGTATCCCTATTTTCTTTGTGATGATAAGGATGAAAATCGACGCTGATTTTGTAAATCGGTGCCAAAAACTAGAAAATTTTTCAAGCTCAAATCGACGCCGATTTCTTTTAAGTTCGGCGCTGATTGGAAATCAGTTCCCGAAATCAGCTACGTGTGCCCAGCCCTTAAGATATGCCCAGCCGTACAAAAATATTCATCCATTTCTTTTTAATTTGCAAAAAGAAAAAAGAACTTTGCTAATCATTCTTTGTCTATTGTGTGTAGGTCTATGGCTGTATGTACCATCAACATTGAAAGTGAAAAATGAAAAAAAAGGGTTTTCCCAACCATATATATTTTTAAAAAATTAGGAAAAAAGTTGAAAATTCAATTTTTAATGAACAAGAACAAGACCAAAAAAAAAAAGAGCCCCCTTTCTCTAATGGTGTTTATATCACCTAAATAGATGTAAGTAGTACAAAAGACACCTTTTTAAAATTATAATATAATGATTGCTACAAGTCTCGTTAATCTGTTTTGACAAAGAAATAGATGGCGTTTAATATTGTAAGTATTTGAAATTCGAGAACACGGCGAAAATTCACATTGAATGACTGTATCGGTTCATAATAAAGCAAAAAATAGTAGACAGATGTGTATTAAGGTAGAGGTGACTGAAAAAACCCATGTAATCTAAATATTCTTCATATTATCAAGCAATAATTTAATCATTTTAGTATTTCCATAATTCCAATAATTTAATTCATTTAGTAAATCATTTTAATCATTTTAGAAGACGGCAAAGACAAGACCGTTAGCCATTTTTGTTTATCGAAGGTTTTACAGTTTATCTGGTCACACAGTGATGTGGGAAAAACTCATCCCCGCAATATTTGTTAGAATCACTCCCCTCCACAAAGCCTGAACAGTTTCGGAAAGTATAGAGCAGAAATCAATGTGCTAAAATCATGCAAATTTTGACAGAAAACGATTTTAATAAAAATCTTACTTCTTAGGCCATTTTAAAATTATGTGATTGCGAACATTTGAACATTTTCAAAAAGAAAAATTCACAGTTGATTTGATCTAACCAAGATAAGGTGGAAAACATTAATCAAATATATACAATAGTCAATTCTCCACCATTAATCCTGAAGTAACAAAAATTTACATGGTGATATAAAAAGAGTAACATTACACGTTTAAACGAATAGAAGTTACAGGGTAACTTCGGCTGTAATTCTTGGTGTCACATTTAGCGTTGACTGTTCGTTTAGTACTCATGTTGATACAATCACTATAAAGGCAAATGGTGCGATGCGTACAAAAATATTCATACTTTTATTATTAATTTGCAAAAAGAAAAAAAAAACGAACTTGCTTATCATTCTTTGTCTATTGTGTGCAAGTCTATGGCTGTATGTACCATAACATTGAAAGTGAAAACCATATATATTTTTAAAAAAATTAGGAAAAAAAGTTGAGAATTCAATTTTTAATGAACAAGACAATCCATATGCACTAATTTAGCTTTTGGTAGTAACCTAGCCAGTGGCGTCGTTTCAGGAGGGGGAGGAGGGCAAGGGTAGGAACAGTTGCCCTCCCCCACAATAATTTGGAAAAAATTATTACATAGCTCATGTTCTTTGACTCTCGAGATGTAGACCTCTCATGTACCCTCGATAAAATGTTGGAGCTACTTCTCTGGTAGTAGCTGGCGCTAAATGATATATATATATATATATGTGTGGTAAAGCTTTCTAATTTAGTTAATTATGAATTTAGTAAAAATATATTAAGACGCAAATACAAAGTTTAGAAATACCACTCTTTATTAAGATAAGGAATATATTCTGCCAAGTTTCTGCTTAATGGGAAATTGAGAAATCACCACTTCCTAGCTATTGCGTCGGTTGGTTAAAGGAAGGTGTGGTTGATAAAAATGGATAAAAGATACATTTTATGGGAAGGGGTAGACTGATACTAACTTTATGCCGGACCTGACCTCTGGTCCTGTTGATTTAGAAATACCTTGGAATATTGTCGAATCATTATAAGTGTCTTAATATCCTATTATATGTTATTGTAGTTTCCCGAGACTTGTGGTCACCTTGGGACAGCCAGTCTAAGTAGAAAATATATATCTGTTATTATTATATGTTAACTGAATAAAAATATTGTGTTATGGACAACCTCTATACAATCTACATTTAGCCCCTCGAACATACCCAGCTGGTACGCCTCATTAGTTCGGTCATAGCCTAAGGCACGCTACCAAAGTTAAATTACCTTAGGGCCAGAGTTTACCTCCCCTATAAAGGGGAGAAATAAAGACATCTAGGACTACATCATCCAAATACCATAAATACACTTCACAACAACTGGTGGCCGTTAGAAAAACTGGGTCGAGAGGATTAGATAAAAATAGTAGATTGAAATAAAATGGCTTTACCAGAGGAAAAAATTACTTCCCTATCAACAGTACTTGAAATTGCAAAAAATTATACAGAATACGCGGGAAATTCAGACGTAGATGAGTTTATCGAAAAATTAAAAAAATTTTCGACGAACTAACTGAAGCGTTTGAGGATAAGGTCAAAGAGCAATGCATTGCAGCCAGATTAAAGGGAAGCGCCCTTAAACATTTTGAGGAAATTAATGAAAAAGAGCCCAAGGACATCAGTACTCTAATTGAATCTTTTAAAACAAGATTCATAGAGACAAGTATCTCCGAGAGGCTAAGAACAGAGGTAGTCACATGCAATACCTCAACTAGTATCAGAGAATATGCAGACAAAATTTGTAGATCTGTGTGCTTACAATTAGGGAAAGGCGGAAATGACGAGACAGTACAGAAAGTACAACTACATACGTTTACCCAAGGGTTACTGAAAAGTTATTAAGACTAATATTATCACAGAAACCTGAAAATTTAGAGCAGGCTGTAATACTAGTCGAAACAGAGGTAAAAATTGACGAGGCTATGAAAAAGTTTGATCAGGTGTCAATAAATAACACAGGAGCCCAAGAAAGTATAAAATGTGAAAGGGGACAGAAACGGGTGAACTTTGAGGAGCCAAATCGTGAACCAAAAAGGCACGACGGAGGCCGAGGGTCGCCGTCTAGGGAAATAGCTGACAGATTCCACGACCTTGAGAGATTAGCAGCTAATAACTATAGAAAATATGGGCACCCTCCCCACCAAAAAGACAGATAGTTGGGGAACCAACAATGAAAGATCAAAAATATTTAGAAGTAACCAGGAAACAAACAGACAATTTAAGAGAAAATTTTATTGCTAATATTGTAGCAAACCAAACCACTATGCAGCAGATTGCTGGTATAGAATGCGCAAAGAAGGCCAGACGTACAAGACAAACCACCAGTTCAGAACGCAGGGGGGGGGCAGAAATTTAGGAAGGGAGGGAACAAATAATACTTGGCAAACACCTAATAATATTCCTGAATTTAGGTCTAGGAGGCAAACGCTTAACAATACCCAGAGTCAAAGTAGCAACGCTGAAGAAAACTGGGATAACCCCAGAAACTTTGGTCAAACAGTGGGCATTTAAACCGAGAAACCAGCCTGTAAGGGTCGACAGAGCTGTTTCCTTACAAAGACCCTTATATAGTTTAGAATGTTGTGATACAAATGCAAATAATAACTGTCTACCGATTCTGCGTTGTTTTAAAATTGAGTGTTTTCAAAATTTACCATGTTTACTAGATTCAGGTGCATCTAAATCATTAATTCGAAAGGAAGTTTTTAAGAGGTTTCCTCCTAGTACCCAAAATCACATAAGCAGATGCCAGAATACCCTGACATCAGTGACAGGGCACAGACTGACAATTTTGGGAGAATGTCCCTTAAAATTTAGCACAGGAGATAAAGAAATAACGGTAACAGTGATAATATGCAAGCAGCTACCATTTCCTTGTATTCTAGGAGTAGATGCCATCAGAAAATATGGGATTGTATGGGAACGCATATCTGATACAATAACCATAAACCAGGCAAATGAAAATAATAGGCAAATTTGCGTAACAACAGATAACGAAAATGACGATTCAAATTATAACCTAAAATAAGCGGAAAAATCACAATAGAAGGGGGAACGACAGCTCAAGCTCTAGCGGCATTAAATACAAAAGAAGGAAAGGTTAAAACCATGGACGCCATGATAGGATGATGCACCATAAAAGAATACCCAGGATTTTCGTGGAAAATCAAGTTATGAAAATTGAAAATGGTATAACATGCTTAAAAACTATCAAATCTAAGTGATAATAAAGTAAGACTGAACCAGATAGAACTTGGATCAGTGGAAAAGATTTCAAATTCAGAAATAAAATATCTAAACAGTCCAGAAATAGGTATAAATTTCACTAGCCACGAACAATTATCCTCATTAAAACCACAACCACAAGAAAAGTATGGAATGTCGAAAACGGATTCTTTGCAACAATTTGTTTAAAACATATACCGGAAAAAGAAAAAACTAGGCTGGAAAATATTCTTTGCGATTTCAAATGGACTTTTTGCAAGACACAAAGTGGATTACGGATTAACTCACTTAATCACGCACAAGATATCAACAGAGGGCCCTCCAATCAAAAAATTACCGTATAAAAACCTTATCATTTAAAAACATGGCTAGAAAAGCCAAATAAGGGAAATGGAAGATCAAGGAATAATTAAAGAAAGTGCTAGCGATTGGTGTTTTCCACTAGTAATAGTCAGGGAAAAGATAACACCTGGAGATTATGTATAGATTTTAGAGCACTAAATGCCGTCACGGTTAAAGACGTGATGGAGTTACCAAGAATTGATACGATTTTAGATTCGCTAGAAGGTACAAAATATTACACTAGTTTTGACTTAATAGCAGGATATTGGCAAATCGCTTTAGATGCAAAACAAAGCATAAAGCTACAGTAATCTTAGACGATGGAAGAACATTCACATTTGAAGCTATGCCTTTTGGCTTATCATTTAGTCCAAATTGTTTTAGTCGACTAATGAATTTGGTGTTAAAAGATAACAACCAGGAAGAAAAAAGACACCTTGGCTTATTTAGATCGATGTAATTCTGTTTAATGAAAACCTGGAAGACCACTTGGTCGGACTTAGAAAAATACTGGAAAAGTTTGAAAAAGCAGGCTTAAAATTAAAACCAGAAAAGTTAAAAATAGTATTACCAAAATTAGTTTTTCTTGGATACCTGATAAACCAAGATACTATTTCATCAAATCCAGAAAAATTTACAGTCATAGAAAATTTACAGGCTCCTAAAGATAAAAGAAGCTGCAGATCAGTTTGTGGTTTGTTAAGCTATTTCAGACGATATATTAAAAATTATGCAACAATAGCGCAACCTTTGACAAACCTTTTGAAAAAATTAGGTAAATTCGAATGTCCAGCGGACGCAAAACAAGAGCTAAATGAAATAAAAAGACAATTATTACAGGCACCAATACTCTTTTACAGAATATTTTCGACAATTTTTACTTGGAAAAAAAATTCATTTTACTCGTAGACCAAAAATCATTAATATGGCTACATACGATGCAAAATACTTCAGCCCGGCTGACACGGTGGGTACTGCGTCTGCAAGCATATTCATATACCCCAATATATTTAAAGGGCCGTATAAAACATTTTACCAGACTATTTGTCACGAAATCCAGATACGGAAGGAAATTTGATAACAACCATCCAGAACGAACTGGAAGGGCTAGAAATACTATCTAATGAAAATATTTCGAATCATCAAGATAAAGATGATTTTTTTAGCGATGAAATTCTTTTTATCAAAAGGACCGGAACTGTCAGAGCACTTTAAACATTTTTTAAAGGACTTAGATGACTTTGATCTTGACGAAAGTAAAAATTCTTTTGAAAGATTTCATAGACCATCGCAAGAATATAGAAAAAATGACTTAAAAATTATTCCAGTAATTCCAAAATCACTGGAAGGATAAATTTTACAGATGGCACATGCAACGATTGGCTGTCACATGGGAGAAGCAAAAACTACGGGGAGGTTGAAAGGAAATTTTTATTTTCCGAAAATGTACTCAAAAGTAAAAGCTTCATACAAAGCTGCCAAGAGTGTGCCAAACAAAAGTCGCCACCAAAGACCCCTAGGGCCGAATTATGTCTCTATCCCACCCCTTCAGGGGTAGGAGAATTAATGTCAATAGACATTTGGGGAACAAGAAGAAGTTTACCGGTTTCCAGGAAAGGAACAGGTGCGTACTAACCGTAGTCAACCATTTTAACTCATACTTATACGCTTTTCCAATTAAAGACGAAAAGACAAAACCATTGCGAAAGTTTTGGTCAATCGCCTATTTTTGGAACACGGAATTTTTCCTAGAGTTTTACTTAGCGACAATGGGCCATGTTTTAGAGGCAAATTATTAGACGAAATTAGAGAATATCTGGATGTGAGACGATGGTTTACATCGTCTTATATGGCAGCAGCTAATGGAAAGGTTGAACGTAAACATAGGGAATTAGCTTACATACTGGAAATACATGCAAGAGAGGAAAATGAAAATTGAGATGAACATTTACCATTTGTAGTCTTTGCAATAAATACGGCTTTTTCACGTTCCTTAAAAAACGCCATTTTTTTTGCAACATCTAAGAGATCCCAGAATTTGTTTAGATGAAATACAAAATGATAGAATATATTACAACCTAGACCAATATAAGCAAGAAATGGTGATGCGAATGAAAAAAGCTATGGAACAAGTTAAAGACAATCTGGAAGATGTGAAAACAGAACAAAAAGAAAAGTATGACCGAACAAGCAAAAATAAAAAAAATACTGTTTAGGAGATTTGGTTTATGTATACAAAACCAACCTTGAAGGGACAAAAAAGTTAAAACCGAAATGGGATGGGCCCTGCAGGATTATAAAAATTCTACCAAATAACTTAATATATGTTCTAAATCATCAGTATAAGAAAAAGGAAGAAGTAGTACACCATAATAGAATGAAAAAGGGATATTTTTCAAAACCGTGGAAAACAGAGCCTATTCTTTCAGACGAAGTAATAGAGGACACAATTTCACCAGTATATATCAGAAGACCATATGAATTTTATGACCTTTTTAATGACCACAAAGGTTGGGAGGAGTGGAATGAGTATTTAGCCCAGTCTTGGCTACAAACTCTCCACAACAAACAAGAGAAAAGGGGAAATATTCGATGCTCATTGGATACTAGAGATGAAGAACATCAAACACAACATAAGGGTTTAAAAACGTGATAAACCAAAGGTAAAATCCACAGAGGAAGAAAAATTGGAAGGAACCAATGATTTATCTGATTTTTATATACTAGACTCACCTACAGTCTTAACGGCAAAAATGGCTTTTGGAACAAACGCCATCTACCAGACGCGAGCTAACAGAATGTGACACCGATAATTCTTCTACAGAAACCGATATCACTAAACCTGTGCCATCGTTAAGAAAACTCTCCTTAAGAGAGAAATTATGGAGAAAAGTAAAGAAACCAGAAGGACAGCAACAAGTTCCTTCGTCAGCACCACAAGTAGCTAAATCACTTATGAAAAAAAGGCCAAATATCAGGAGAAACAAAGATTAAAGATATTTGACGAGGCAACAAAACCGCACTTGGATTCAGAGCCTTGTAAACCACACTATAGAGACCACGGAAAAACTTGCAAATGTTAAAAAGAAGAGAAGCAGAAATTTGGAGTCCGAAATTCGAACCAGGATACGGAGAAAGGCAGAACAAGCGTAGCCCCCCAGCAGAATAATATTTGAATAAGACAATTATAACGGGAAAAAATAAAACAAGTAAAAAGCCTCTAAAGAAATATCTATATTTTCCTTTCTTTAATCGGTATGTAAATAACATCAAAGTTTTCCTTACAATATATATCGCCAGTAAAAATTATTACCGTCACGTAGAAAAGAAATTCAAAAATTTTTAGCCTAAATACTCGTAAGTTCCCCGAAAAGAAATAAGGTCCGATCTAAAGTGACATCATAGCTTCCTGTAAAAATTTTGTCTCCGAGACGAAATAAAACTTCGCGAATGGTGCAATGACAAGACTTGTCAAAACGAATTAGGCTACATTTCATAAAAGAAATTAAGTAAGGCCACGTAACTTTTAAATAGATGTAGTGAAACTAATTAAATTATACATATTTAGAATCAGCATTAAAAGGCGACTCTTTTGATATGTATATTGAAAAAATATATTTTGGGGGGATAATTAAAAAAAAAAAAATAAATAAAAAAAAATAAAAAAAAACGAAGGAGGTTAGTCTACTGAAATAGGGTCATTGGAAGCTAGCAAATTTGGAGTGAGCTCAATCACTGCTGCTCTCTCGTTGTTAAGTAAATGCGAAGCATCTACTAACCTTTGACTCTCTGAGGTGACACTTTCAGTCGAATTTGAAAAAAAATTGTTTTGAAGAAATTTAACAGTAATTATAATGGGAAAGGCAGCAAGAGTTTACATTAAGTCCGCGCGACATGTGTAAGCTAGCTGTAATCTTGTTATAAATAGTAGAAGATATAGTAAATTAAACACTTACCAATAAGGACGGTATATATAATCAAGAAGCCGTAGATAAAATGGGTCACAATTTAAAAAATATAGCACAGTGTAAAAAAATTAATCTCGGGTATAATTAGTTTCACATATTAAATAAATTCACAACACACCATTAACAGAAATAATCAGGGCGAGGACATTGCAGGTGAAAGACACCAATGACAGGACAATTGGCATTTAAAAACGAAACTGCTAAACGTCTTGTCATTGGGGGGATCCACCAAGCTAACCAAATTGATATTAGAAATATCAGTCAAACTGGAGAAGGTTTGGGCTGAATGTTCGTGTAAAATCCTACATGCTAAAATAAATAGCATGAGAAAAAGTTTTTACACGGGCACTAAACCCATAAACCTTTAGAACAGGGTAATAGTCAAAATATCACGAAAGGGACAAATTATACTCAATGACTATATAAAACTAAAGCGCAAATTAAACTGAGGATAATACCAGACGCGAATAATATAAAAGATTATAGGGAAACCACATAACCCCTATCTCTAAACAACTTTTGACACGAGATAGGCACTAATTTTTGGTGAAATACCACAGACAAGGAATATGTGTCTGCGATGAAAACCACACAATTTTGCGGAAATCAGGATATCGTAAAAACGTACATTTTTATGAATAAATGAGAACTATCAAATGCGGGGCAAAACTTGATTAAAAATGTTCTAAAAATCAGCTGGGAAAAAAATACAGTACTTTTCTAACACTTTTGGATAGAAAAATTTGAATAATGTAAAAAAAAACAAAATACAGGTTGCAAAAATTAGACACCCCCCCCCCATCTTTTAAAGATATGGAGATAATGAATTTGACCATAGAAGGGCAATCAGCATAAAAACTTGTGAGGGTTATTGAAAAAAACATTAAACATATAAATATAGGCTTAAAAAAGACCTATTTTACTGAAAAAGCGGAAAAAGACTTGAAAAAAACCCTTAGGCTTCATTGAAATAAAGAAAAGAAAAACAAGAGAAGGGTTCAAGTTGAAAATATAGTCATACAAAACTAATCAACCCATCTCCCCCAAAACACTTTTCAGTCATTTCTTGTTAAATTTTTTTATTTCAACTCAGCCACACGGGGTTTTCGCTAGAAACTCGCCCTCCACTATAACTACGCTAATAAATCCTTCTGCCAATCAACCCATCGCCCCCAAAACACTTTTCAGTCATTTCTTGTTAAATTTTTTTATTTCAACTCATCCACACGGGGTTTTCGCTAGAAACTCGCCCTCCACTATAGCTACGCTAATAAATCCTTCTGCCAATCAACCCATATCCCCCAAAACACTTTTCAGTCATTTCTTGTTAAAAATTTTAAATTTCAACTCAGCCACACGGGGTTTTCGCTAGAAACTCGCCCTCCACTATAACTACGCTAATAAATCCTTCTGCCAATCAACCCATATCCCCCAAACACTTTTCAGTCATTTCTTGTTAAAATTTTTTATTTCAACTCATCCACACGGGTTTTCGCTACAAACTTGCCATCCACTATAACTACGCTAATAAATCCTTCTGCCAGTCAACCCATCTCCCCCAAACACTTTTCAGTCATTTCTTGTTAAATTTTTTTATTTCAACTCAGCCACACGGGGTTTTCGCTAGCAACTCGCCCTCCACTATAACTTCGCTAATACATCCCTCTGCCAATCAAACACTTTTCAGTCATTTCTTGTTAAAAAAAAAATTATTTCAACTCATCCACATGGGTTTTTCACTATTCGCTAGTAACTCGCCCTCCACTATAACTTCGCTAATACATCCTTCTGCCCAATCAACCCATCTCCTCCAAAAACACTTTTCAGTCATTTCTCGTTAAAATTTTTTATTTCAACTCAGCCACACAGGGTTTTCGCTAGCAACTCGCCCTCCACTATAACTTCGCTAATACATCCCTCTGCCAATCAAACACTTTTCAGTCATTTCTTGTTAAAAAAAAAAATTATTTCAACTCATCCACATGGGTTTTTTCGCTAGCAACTCGCCCTCCACTATAACTTCGCTAATACATCCTTCTGCCAATCAACCCATCTCCTCAAAAACAATTTTCAGTCATTTCTTGTTAAAATTTTTTATTTCAACTCAGCCACACGGGGTTTTCGCTAGAAACTCGCCCTCCACTATAACTACGCTAATAAATCCTTCTGCCAATCAACCCATCTCCCCCAAAACACTTTTCAGTCATTTCTTGTTAAATTTTTTTTATTTCAACTCAGCCACACGGGGTTTTCGCTAGAAACTCGCCCTCCACTATAACTACGCTAATAAATCCTTCTGCCAATCAACCCATCTCCCCCAAAACACTTTTCAGTCATTTCTTGTTAAAAAATGTTTATTTCAACTCAGCCACACGGGGTTTTTGCTAGAAACTCGCCCTCCACTATAACTACGCTAATAAATCCTTCTGCCAATCAACCCATCACCCCCAAAACACTTTTCAGTCATTTCTTGTTAAAATTTTTTTATTTCAACTCATCCACACGGGGTTTTTCGGGGGCTAGAAACTCGCCCTCCACTATAACTACGCTAATAAATCCTTCTGCCAATCAACCCAGCTCCCCTAAAACACTTTTCAGTCATTTATTGTTAAAAATTTTTTTTATTTCAACTCATCCACACGGGTTTTCGCTAGCAACTCGTCCTCCACTATAACTTCGCTAATACATCCATCTGCCAATCAAACACTTTTCAGTCATTTCTTGTTAAAAAAAAAAAATTATTTCAACTCATCCACATGGGTTTTTTCGCTAGCAACTCGCCCTCCACTATAACTTCGCTAATACATCCTTCTGCCAATCAACCCATCTCCTCCAAAACACTTTTTCAGTCATTTCTTGTTAAAATTTTTTATTTCAACTCAGCCCAACGGGGTTTTCGCTAGAAACTCGCCCTCCACTATAACTACGCTAATAAATCCTTCTACCAATCAACCCATCTCCCCCAAAACACTTTTCAGTCATTTCTTGTTAAAAATTTTATTTCAACTCAGCCACACGGGGTTTTCGCTAGAAACTCGCCCTCCACTATAACTACGCTAATAAATCCTTCTGCCAATCAACCCATCTCCCCCAAAACACTTTTCAGTCATTTCTTGTTAAATTTTTTTTATTTCAACTCATCCACACGGGGTTTTCGCTAGAAACTCGCCCTCCACTGTAACTACGCTAATAAATCCTTCTGCCAATCAACCCATCTCCCCCAAAACACTTTTCAGTCATTTCTTGTTAAAAAAGTTTTATTTCAACTCATCCACACGGGTTTTCGCTAGAAACTCGCCCTCCACTATAACTACGCTAATAAATCCTTCTGCCAATCAACCCATCTCCCCAAAAACACTTTTCAGTCATTTCTTGTTAAATTTTTTTTTTTATTTCAACTCAGCCACACGGGGTTTTCGCTAGAAACTCGCCCTCCACTATAACTACGCTAATAAATCCTTCTGCCAATCAACCCATCTCCCCAAAACAACTTTTCAGTCATTTCTTGTTAAAAATTTTTTATTTCAACTCAGCCACACGGGGTTTTCGCTAGCAACTCGCCCTCCACTATAACTTCGCTAAAACATCCCTCTGCCAATCAAACACTTTTCAGTCATTTCTTGTTAAAAAAAAAATTATTTCAACTCATCCACATGGGTTTTTCACTAGCAACTCGCCCTCCACTATAATTTCGCTAATACATCCTTCTGCCAATCAACCCTCTCTCCTCCAAAACACTTTTCAGTCATTTCTTGTTAAAATTTGTTTATTTCAACTCAGCCACACGGGGTTTTCGCTAGCAACTCGCCCTCCACTATAACTTCGCTAAAACATCCCTCTGCCAATCAAACACTTTTCAGTCATTTCTTGTTAAAAAAAAATTATTTCAACTCATCCACATGGGTTTTTCACTAGCAACTCGCCCTCCACTATAATTTCGCTAATACATCCTTCTGCCAATCAACCCATCTCCTCCAAAACACTTTTCAGTCATTTCTTGTTAAAATTTGTTTATTTCAACTCAGCCACACGGGTTTTTCGCTAGCAACTCGCCCTCCACTATAACTTCGCTAATACATCCCTCTGCCAATGAAACACTTTTCAGTCATTTCTTGTTAAAAAAAATGATTTCAACTCATCCACATGGGTTTTTTTCGCTAGCAACTCGCCCTCCACTATAACTTCGCTAATACATCCCTCTGCCAATGAAACACTTTTCAGTCATTTCTTGTTAAAAAAAATTATTTCAACTCGTCCACACGGGTTTTTTCGCTAGCAACTCGCCCTCCACTAGAACTACGCTAATAAATCCTTCTGTCAATCAACCCATCTCCCCAAAAACACTTTTCATTCATTATTGTTAAAAATTTTTATTTCAACTCAGCCACACGGGGTTTTCGCTAGAAACTCGCCCTCCACTTTAACTACGCTAATAAATCCTTCTGCCAATCAACCCATCTCCTCCAAAACACTTTTCAGTCATTTCTTGTTAAAATTTTTTTTTATTTCAACTCAGCCACACGGGGTTTTTCGCTAGCAACTCGCCCTCCACTATAACTTCGCTAATACATCCTCTGCCAATCAAACACTTTTCAGTCATTTCTTGTTAAAAAAAAATTATTTCAACTCATCCACATGGGTTTTTCGCTAGCAACTCGCCCTCCACTATAACTTCGCTAATACATCCTTCTGCCAATCAACCCATCTCCTCCAAAACACTTTTCAGTCATTTCTTGTTAAAAATTTTTTATTTCAACTCAGCCACACGGGGTTTTCGCTAGCAACTCGCCCTCCACTATAACTTCGCTAATACATCCCTCTGCCAATCAACACTTTTCAGTCATTTCTTGTTAAAAAAAATTATTTCAACTCATCCACATGGGTTTTACGCTAGCAACTCTCCCTCCACTATAACTTCGCTAATACATCCTTCTGCCAATCAACCCATCTCCCCAAAACACTTTTCAGTCATTTCTCATTAAAATTTTTATTTTCATCTCGTCCACACGGGTTTTTTCGCTAGCAACTCGCCCTCCACTATAACTTCGCTAATACATCCTTCTGCCATTCCTCTTAGTTGTAAACACCCACTTTGAAAAATTGTGGAACGAAAAGTGACAAGAATATAAATACTCTTTGGTCGGGCCAGTTTCCCCTTAGTTGTAAACACTCGCTTTGAAAAATTGGGGGAACGAAAAGTGACAAGAATATAAATACTCTTTGGTCGGGCCAGTTTCCCCCTTAGTTGTAAAACCCCGCTTTGAAAAATTGGGGGGAACGAAAAGTGACAAGGATATAAATACTCTTTGGCTGGGCCAGTTTCCTCTTAGTTTTAAACACCCGCTTTGAAAAATTAGGGGAACGAAAAGTGACAAGAATATAATATCTACTCTTTGGTCGGGCCCAGTTTCCCCCTTAGTTGTAAACACCCACTTTGAAAAATTAGGGGAACGAAAATTGACAAGAATATAAATACTCTTTGGTCGGGCCAGTTTCGCATTAGTTGTAAACACCCGCTTTGAAAAATTGGGGGGAACAAAAAAGTGACAAGAATATAAATACTCTTTGGTCGGGCCAGTTTTCTCTTAGTGTTGTAAACACCCACTTTGAAAAATTGGGGGAACGAAAAGTGACATGAATATAAATACTCTTTGGTCAGGCCAGTTTCCTCTTAGTTGTAAACACTCGCATTGAAAAATTGGGGGAACGAAAAGTGACAAGAAATATAATACTCTTTGGTCGGGCCAGTTTCCCCTTAGTTGTAAACACCCGCTTTGAAAAATTGGGGGGAGACGAAAAGTGACAAGAATATAAATACTCTTTGGTCGGGCCAGTTTCCCCCTTAGTTGTAAACACCCACTTTGAAAAATTGGGGGAACGAAAAGTGACAAGAATATAAATACTCTTTGGTCGGGCCAGTTTCCTCTTAGTTGTAAACACCCGCTTTGAAAAATTGGGGGAACGAAAAGTGAAAAGAATATAAATACTCTTTGGTCGGGCCAGTTTCCCCCCCTTAGTTGTAACACCCCACTTTGAAAAATTAGGGGAACGAAAAGTGACAAGAATATAAATACTCTTTGGTCGGGCCAGTTCCCCAAAACTTAGTTTTAAACACCCGCTTTGAAAAATTGGGGGAACGAAAAGCGACTAGAATATAAATACCAATCGTTTATAACAAATTGCCTGAGTTAAAAAGCCCTCGTTAGACTCTATTTTAAACTGACAACCCTGTTCAAAACACCACTTGTGTATTATACCGAACACATCGAAGTATTCGCAAATGCTAAACCCTTTTCTTTTTTTTTTCTCCACCTTAATAGATCAAATTCGCAATATAATTTCGACCAATATTCCTCAAAAAACATGTTGGACCACTTTATACCGTGCCAGCTTTAAAAAAAAAAATGTCTACGTCAAACGGGCCATTCTTGTGCAATTCATATCAATAACAAAAACCAGTTTCTTGTACGCTTCATATCTATTACACTTTTTGAGTACCGGTTAGACTACTTTTTTTGTGAAATTAAATGTAAGTTTTCATGTACAGTTACACTTTTTGAGCATATTCTTGTAGGCGTGAATGTATAGTTGAATGTATAGTTCAAATCTTATATACTCTTACTACTGATATGTGCTACATAAGCTTAGACCTCTAAAAAATGTCTTATATAATTTTTGTGGCTAGTAAATTCAATATCAGTTGAAAAGAATTTTTTCTCATTTTAACCTACATAAGGGCAAAGCACCTATTATATAACTTCACAAAAAAAAAAAAAAAATACATAGTGGACATAGGAGTGATGCTGTAATTTTTTCCCATTTGTAAACCTACATAAGGCAAGCACCTATTATATAACTTCACCAAAAAAAAAAAAAAAAAAAAACTACATAGTGGACATAGGAGTGATGCTGAATGATCACCTGGATTCAGAAAATGAGCTTGATCCAGTTCAAAATGTGAAAAAACAAGGCTCTAAAATCAGGGCCGGATTTAAAGCTTTGACACTCCTAGGCCCAAGCGTTGTTGCCGCTCCATTTTGCGAGATTTTCGGGGAAATCCCAAAAATTCGGGGAATTCCTGTGTTGTTTTAAGATCACTATTCCGTGAATAGGTAGCGAGGCACGGAGTGAACCTGGCGTTTTGACGATGGATCGCATCAGTCCAGTTTTAGTTAAGAAATTAACTTAAAAAACAAGTTTTTTTAACTGAAATTAAGGAGCGGCATTAAAATTTAAAACGAACAGAAATTATTCCGTATATGAAAGGGGCTGTCTCCTCCTCAACGCCTCGCTCTTGACGCAAAAGTTTTTTATTCTTTAAAAAAAATAAAGTTGTGAGAGAGTCAAACTTTAGCGTAAAGAGCGAGGCGTTGAGGAGGGGACAGCCCTTTCATATACGGAATATTTTTCTGTTCGTTTTAAGTTTTAATGTCGCTCCTTACTTTCAGGTAAAAAAAACTTGTTTTTTTTAAGTTAATTTCTGAACGTTTTTGAATTAATGCAGTAGAATCTTGGAAGCTACAGTGATGACAATGTTGAGTATGGTTCTGAAGCGTGGGCGGAAGAAAATTCCCACGGATTGTCTCGGGTACACGTCTGACTGACCGTATTTCAAAACAGTAAGCTATACGAAAAATGTGGTTTAATTCAGCTGTCTAGGGTTATAAGAAGAGAGGGATTAAGATGGCTTGGACACGTTCTGGGATGAAGGATAACATATTGCTAAAGATTATTCTTGTCAGCCAACCTTCTAGGGTCAAAGGAAAAGCAGTTCGTCTCCAAATGGGATGGAGGAGGTCGTAAGGAAAGATTTAAGTGAAATTGGAAGTTACTTAGAAGGTGTTAAGAGAGAGGCTTTGGATAGATGGGGATAGAAAGAAAAGCACGCATAGATTTTTGTTGGCCTCAGGCGGCTTGGTGCTGCACCGAGTTGTTAGTAGTAGTACAATTTTCTACTGTTAAAAGATCTGATGCAACTTTGGCTGTAACTTATTCTTTCTAAGACGGATAAAGTGAAAACCTGATGCTGGATCATCAGTTTGTATGTTCAAAAACTATTATATGCTGATTTTTGGCTCCTTGGTCCTTTGACTTATTGAGTTAACTTCCCTTTTATTTACTATTCTACAGGTGCACAATCTTTTTTAATACCATCAGAATCGATAAATTTGAGGGTTTTTGTCCGAAATTTTTGCGTAAATTTGTTAAGCTTTCGCCAATAAATACAATAGTTGTTGTAGGTGGTTGCGCCAAAGTGGCAAAAATTAGCTTTTCCCAAATAAATTTAGGCTGGGAATCAAATGGCTGACTATTGGCTTTGACATTTTAATAGAACGAGCAGCGTGAAATTTTGGACTTTATCCCCTTGTTTTAGAAAACTTTACTACTACTACTATTAACAATTCACTGCTTTACCAAAGCCTCATTAGGCCGACGTATCTGCAAACGCTCTCCTCCTTACTAGTCTATTCAAAACTTCTCTCGTTACACGCCCCCCCCCAAGAGTTTACAGTTTCCTTTAAATTCTTCATTATGACCTCTTCCCAGCCCATTTGGGGACGACTTGCTTTTCGTTTGGTCTAGATGGATGGCCGAAGAGGAGGATCTTTGACAATCTGTCATCCTTCATCGGCAAAACGTGCCCTAGCCATCTGAGCCTGTCTCTCAATATATCCTTAGAGGCAGGATAGAGCCACATTTTTTTTTAGATTGCTCTTTGAAATATAGTCTGTCAGACAGGCACCTAAAACAGTACGTAAACAATTCCTCTGGAAAACATCTAGCAAATCCTCTTCCGTGTTCTGCAGCACCCATGTTTCAAGACCATACTTGACTACTTTATTACGGTAGCTTCCAATGTTCTAATCTAGGATTGCAGAATTATTTTTCTTGAATCCAGGAGTGATGCTGAATGATCACCTGGATTCAGAAAATGAGCTTGATCCAGTTCAAAATGTGAAAAAAAAACAAGGCTCTAAAATCAGGGCCGGATTTAAAGCTTTGACACTCCTAGGTCCAAGCGTTGTTGCCGCTCCATTTTTGCGAGATTTTCGGGGAAATCCCAAAAATTCGGGGAATTCCTGTGCTGTTTTAAGATCACTATTCCGTGAATAGGTAGCGAGGCACCGGAGTGAACCTGGCGTTTTGACGATGGATCGCATCAGTCCAGATTTAGTTAAGAAATTAACTTAAAAAAAACAAGTTTTTTTAACTGAAAGTAAGGAGCGACATTAAAACTAAAACGAACAGAAATTATTCCGTATATGAAAGGGGCTGTCTCCTCCTCAACGCCTCGCTCTTTACGCTAAAGTTTTTTATTCTTTAAAAAAATAAAGTTGTGAGAGAGTCAAAACTTTAGCGTAAAGAGCGAGGCGTTGAGGAGGGGACAGCCCCTTTCATATATGGAATATTTTCTGTTCATTTTAAGTTTTAATGTCGCTCCTTACTTTCAGGTAAAAAAAACTTTTTTTTTTAAGTTAATTTCTGAACGTTTTTTGAATTAATGCAGCTTTGATTTTCGCTCACCGCACATGAATAATTAAAAAGAAATTCGCATATTAATTTTCTTTTTTTGGCTAATTGGCTTTCTCGAAATTTTTGTTCTGACGTAACTTACGAATTAACTTATGTAACGAATTTCTATATTCGTATGTTTTTATTTCGTATATTAGGGAGTTCGCTCCCTAGTCAATACCTCGCCCTTTACGCTAAAGCTCGCGAATTTTGTTCGAATCACAAACCCTGAATCACAAAGGCCGGTTAATTAGAATAGATAGCTCTTTTGAAAGTACTAAAAAAAAACTTTAACGTAAAGAGCGAGGTATTGACTAGGGGGCGAACCCTCTCATATACGTAATATTTTCTGTTCGTTTTTCAAATTTTAATGTTGCTCCTTACTTTCAGTTGAAAAAAACTTGTTTTTTATTTTAATTTCTGATCATTTTTTAAATAAAAATGATCAGAAATTTCCCCAAGGATATATCCTCCATTGAAAGATCCTCCCTCGTAACCCCTACTATGACCCCGACCCCCTACTAGAAAAAAAATTCCTCCTGAAATTGCCTGTATACTTCCCAATAAACAATTCTATATGTAAACAATGGTTAAAATTTATAACTTACAGCCCTTCCCCCGGGAACTGTGGGGGATTAAGTCATCCTCAAAGGCATATTAATTAAATTTTTCGACTATGCTGAACAAAATGGCTATCTCAAAAATTTTGATTTGGGTGACTTCGGGAAAAAAAATATGAGCGTGGGAGGGAGCCAAGTTGCCCTCCAATATTTTTGGTCACTTAAAAAGGGCACTAGAACTTTAATTTCCGTTCCAATGAGCCCTCTCACGATATTCAAGGACTACTGGATCGATACGATCATCCCTGGGAAAATAAAAAACAAAGAAATAAACACGCATCCGTGATCTTTCTTCTGGCAAAAAATACAAAATTCCACATTTTTACAGATAGGAGCTTGAAACCTCTATAGCAGGGTTCTCTGATACGCTGAATCTGATGGTGGGGTTTTCATTAAAGTTCTATGACTTTTAGGGGTTGCCCATTTTTTCGAAAATAAGGCATGAAAAAGGGCTAATGCTAAAGTTGTTTAAAAGGGGTTTTATGCACAAAAAAGCCTCCCTCTCCCCCAGAAAATGTAATCAATTGTCAGTTAAAACACACTCTCTGCTCTCTCACTGGTTGCTCACATTCGTGTTAATCTTCTATGGTTGTGGTTGTAAGTGTTCGGTCTAAATACAGAACGATATATCGCTCTCCTCGACTTACATGTTTATCGGAGAGGGGGGGGGGGTATGACAAATTACGAAGAAAAAAATCAGGGAGAAGAGTTGATGTCAGGAATAATGATCACAAGGCTTAGTTTGAGAATTAGTAGCCATATGGCAAGATAGATTACTCCCTGAGTCTGCATTAAACGTCTTTGAAAGAGGGCTAATGCTAAACCTGTTTAAAAGGGATTTTATGCACAAAAAAACCTCCCCCGCCCCGAGAAAATTAAATCAATTGTCAGTTAAAACACACTCTCTCCTTCCTCACTGTTGCTCACATTCGTGTTAATCTTCTATGGTTGTGGTGGTAAGGGTTTGGTCTAAATACAGAACGATATATCGCTCTCCTCGACTTACTGGTTTATCGGAGGGGGGGATATGAAAAATTACAAAGAAAAAAAAATCAGGGAGAAGAGTTGACGTCAGGAATAATGATCACAGGGCTTTCTTTGACAATTAGTAGCCATGTGGCAGGATAGATTACTCTCTGAGTCTGTATTAAACGTCTTTGAAAGAGGGCTAATTCTAAACTTGTTTAAAAGTGATTTTTATGCACAAAAAAGCCTCCCCCTCCCCTCCTCCAGAAAATTTAATTAGTTGTCAGTTAAAACACACTCTCCCCCCTCCCTCACTGGTTGCTCACATTCGTGTGAATCTTCTACCTTAAAGTTCCCGAGGTAGGAACCCCCTACCTTAAAATCCTCACCGGGGGTAGGAACCCCCTCTTATGCACTTGGGAAATCTATTTTCTTAGGTACATGGTTTGATGGAAATAAATCATGACCTTAAACAGCCCATGGGGAAAGGTATTTAAGTTGCAAAATTTAACAACTGTTTACGTATAGTATTTGTTATTGGAAGCATACATATTTAGGGGGGGGGGTTAAATTTAACATGCAACCGTGATCTTTCTGTACCTTTAACATATAAATAAATTGCCTACATTAGGCAATTTAATTATGACGACTGGTCATTGATATCATCATTTGCTTTAACACATAACAAAACAAAATGATTCCTGCACACAAATTATAGCTAAAATCAAAGTAATCACCGAGCGTCCTTGGCGCTGTCGTCTAGCGCACCGGTGCGGTTACCGTCTGCTTAAGGCAGCAGAGTCCATTTGATAGTGCCTGATTTTTTTTTTTTTTTTTCTTTTTTTTTAGAGAAAAAAGGTAGAAGATTAACATGAATGTGAGAAAATTTATTTTAAATAATAAATTTTAGTAAATTTAAAAAAATTTAAGTTATAGAAAATTTGCCTGATTTTGCCTGATTTCAATATAAGGATATATTTTCTAAGCTGAAGAAGTTGAGTTAATCTCAAAAACCTACCAGTAGCGACAAAAGCGAAAGTGAAAAAAACGGTAAAACTAGATACTGGTTATAAGTTATTATAATAATAACTATTTTCTTTTTATGCTTAAAAAATAAGGTTCTTCTAATGGGACTAAATAGCAAAGATGATACTTGAAATGAAAAAAATTATTTCTTCAAAGTTTATGTAATTAACTCGTGATAGACAAATAAAACTGAATGGCTGTTTTTAACAAAATAAACTTCGCCGTAATATTACCCAATGTTTGTTAAACTCTGCAAAAATTACTGAGAACAGAACCGACGCAAATAACGGATTAGGAGCTGAAAAGTCGGAAAGTCGTTGGAAGAGATCTAAGAAACCAAAGCAAGGTCAGTTTTTAATAAAGCACTAGTTTTTACACAATTTTACAAACCAGCAATGTAGATATGTGCTACATAAACTTAGACCTCTAAAAAATGTCTTATATAATTTTTGTGGCTAGTAATTGAATATCAGTTGAAAAGAATTTTTTCTCATTTTAACCTATATAAGGCAAAGCACCTATTATATAACTTCACAAAAAAAAAAAAAAAATACATAGTGGACATAGGAGTGATGCTGAATGATCACCTGGATTCAGAAAATGAGCTTGATCCAGTTCAAAATGTGAAGAAACAAGGCTCTAAAATCAGGACCGGATTTAAAGCTTTGACACTCCTAGGCCCAAGCGTTGTTGCCGCTCCATTTTTACGAGATTTTCGGGGAATTCCCAAAAATTCGGGAATTCCTGTGCTGTTTTAAGATCACTATTCCGTGAATAGGTAGCGAGGCACCGGAGTGAACCTGGCGTTTTGACGATGGATTGCATCAGTCCAGTTTTAGTTAAGAAATTAACTTAAAAAACAAGTTTTTTTAACTGAAAGTAAGGAGCGACATTAAAATTTAAAACGAACAGAAATTATTCCGTATATGAAAGGGGCTGTCTCCTCCTCAACGCCTCGCTCTTTACGCTAAAGTTTTTTATTCTTAAAAAAAATAAAGTTGTGAGAGAGTCAAACTTTAGCGTAAAGAGCGAGGCGTTTGAGGAGGGGACAGCCCCTTTCATATACGGAATATTTTCTGTTCGTTTTAGTTTTAATTTCGCTCCTTACTTTCAGGTAAAAAAAAACTTGTTTTTTTTTTAAGCTAATTTCTGAACGTTTTTGAATTAATGCAGTGTTGGAACCCTTGGTCCTAGTTTTTTCAGATAAATGTCCCTCCCAGATTCATTTCTTTTGGCCCCTTAATTATTTTCGTTCCTTAAGTAATAAATATTAATTTTTCTATTTTTTTTTACGCCATTTTGGGTCCTCTTAACTGCATACGTGCTTAATAGACCACGAGGGAAAGAATTGCGCAGTTAGGGAGGTCGGCCAGTAAATTAGCAAGTCCAAGGATTGGCTGGAAAGATTCATTACCACCCTAACAACCCCCGCCGCGTGCTGCGGCTAGCGGGAGTAGAAAGGGGGCGCTACTCCGACGCGAACCACGTGGTTTATGGTTTTCTCACTGAGAATGAAAAAAACAGAATTTTTCTCACTTGAAAAAAACAGGATTTTTCTCTCTTTTATGGATGTTTTCTTGGATGGTTATGTGGTGTTGGTCAATTTATTTGATGTTTTTCATGGATGTCAACAGCAATTTATGTCTGTTTTATGGTTTTTGTCAGTGAGAATGAAAAAATAGGATTTTTCTCACTTTGATGGATGTTTTATGGTTTTTGTCAGTGAGAATGGAAAAACAGGATTTTTCTCACTTTGATGGATGTTTCAAGGTCGATTTATATGTTGTTGTTTGTCCAGGTGTAATGACAATGGGGTGATTTACATAATCGAGGGGAATTATTGGTTCACGAAAGGGGAATTAAGAAACAAACATGGCTTCTTTGTTGTTTGGCTAACCTAACCTGAGAAATTGATTTACATAATCTGCGGGGAAATTATTGATTCACGAAAGGGGAATTAAGAAACAAACATGGCTTCTTTGATCTTTAGGCTAACCTACCCTGAGAACTTGATTTACATAATCGCTAGGGGAATTATTGATTTACGAAAAGGGGAATAAAGAAACAAGTATGGCTTCTTTGATCTTAGGTCTGAGGGATAAACGTTCTTTAGGTCAGAGAGAAAAATTAATATTCTATTTTTAAATAGGGCTTCATTGATCTTTAGTGTCAGGAATTAGAAATGACATCACTTGTTATCTTGGAATTATGCGGGAGTCTAAAGAGATAGAAATTCTATTTTTAAATACGGCTTCACTGATCTTTAAGTCGGAGAGATAAATTGATATTCTAACGAAACCTTAATAGTGTAGCTAGGAACATTTATGAGATGAAGAGATTAAGGCGGGAAAAGGGTTCCTAGAAATTTCAAATGTGACAGCGCAGGGATGCCAAAACAATAGGAACACGCAGAAATTACTTTTAGGGGATTATTTGGGCGAAACCGTTTTAAACATTTTAGGGAATTATTTCGGCGAAACAGTTAGAGACATTATAAAAGATGATTTTAGAAGATGTTTTAGAAGAGGTTTTGAGTGTGGTCGTTATAATACATAAGTTCTATTTAAACAGTGTTGTGAGGTCCTATACCCAACCCCAAAGGGCCTCGATCCCCCTACCCCGACCCCGAAGGAAGCCCCCGGCCCAATAGCTTAGAGTCTTAGCTTAGAGTTTTTGTTAAAGTTGAAGTTTAGTTTAGTAATAGTTAAGAGTTTAGAGTTTTAGCATAGAGTCTTAGCTTAGAGTTTTAGTTTAGTTTAGTTTTAGTTAAGAGTTTAGAGTTTTTTAGCTTAGAGTCTTAGCTTAGAGTTTTTGTTAGAGTTCTAGTGTAGTTTAGTTTTAGTTAAGAGTTTAGAGTTTTAGCTTAGATTCTTAGCTTAGAGTTTTAGTTAGAGTTCTAGTTTAGTTTAGTTTTAGTTAAGAGTTTAGAGTTTTACCATAGAGTCTTAGCTTAGAGTTCTAGTTAGATTTGAAGTTTAGTTAAGTTTTAGTTAAGAGTTTCGAGTTTTAGCTTAGAGTCTTACCTTAGAGTTTTTTTTTAGAGTTCTAGTTTAGTTTTAGTTAAGAGTTTAGAGTTTTACCTTAGAGTCTTAGCTTAGAGTTTTAGTTAGAGTTCTAGTTTAGTTTAGTTATAGCTAAGAATTTAGAGTTTTAGCTTAGAGTCATAGCTTAGAGTTTTAGTTAAAGTTCTAGTTTAGTAAAGTTATAGTTAAGAGTTTAGAGTTTTACCTTAGAGTCATAGCTTAGAGTTTTAGTTAGAGATCTAGTTCAGTTTAGTTTTAGTTAAGAGTTTAGAGTTTTTAGCTTAGAGTCTTAGCTTATAGTTTGTGTTAGAGTTCTAGTTTAGTTTAGTTATAGTTAAGAGTCTCGAGTTTTTAGCTTAGAGTTTTAGCTTAGAGTTTCTGTTAGAGTTCTAGTTTAGTTTACTTCTAGTTAAGAGTTTAGAGTTTTAGCTCAGAGTCTTAGCTTATAGTTTGTGTTAGAGTTCTAGTTTAGTTAGTAATAGTTAAGAGTTTAGAGTTTTAGCTTAGAGTCTTAGCTTAGAGTTTTTGTTAGAGTTCTAGTTTAGTTTTAGTTAAGAGTTTAGAGTTTTACCTTAGAGTCTTAGCTTAGAGTTTTAGTTAGAGTTCTAGTTTAGTTTAGTTATAGCTAAGAATTTAGAGTTTTAGCTTAGAGTCATAGCTTAGAGTTTGAGTTAAAGTTATAGTTTAGTAAAGTTATAGTTGAGAGTTTAGAGTTTTACCTTAGAGTCATAGCTTAGAGTTTTAGGTAGAGTTCTAGTTCAGTTTAGTTTTAGTTAAGAGTTTAGAATTTCAGCTTAGAGTCTTAGCTTATAGTTTGTGTTAGAGTTCTAGTTTATTTTAGTTTTAGTTAAGAGTCTCGAGTTTTTAGCTTAGAGTCTTAGCTTAGAGTTTCTGTTAGAGTTCTAGTTTAGTTTACTTCTAGTTAATAGTTTAGAGTTTTAGCTTAAAGTCTTAGTTTATAGTTTTTTTGTTAGAGTTCTATTTTAGTTTAGTAATAGTTAAGAGTTTGGAGTTTTAGCTTAGAGTCTTAGCTTAGAGTTTTTGTTAGAGTTCTAGTTTAGTTTAGTTATAGTTAAGAGTTTGGTGTTTTTTACCTTAGAGACTTAGCTTAGAGTTTTAGTTTAGTTTAGTTTTAGTTAAGAGTTTTAGAGTTTTAGCTTAGAGTCTTATCTTAGAGTTTTTATTAGAGTTCTAGTTTAGTTTAGTTTTAGTTAAGAGTTTAGAATTTTTAGCTTAGAGTCTTAGTTTAGAGTTTTTTGTTGAAGTTCTAGTTTAGTTTAGAGTTTTAGCTTAGACTTAGAGTTTTAATTAGAGTTCTAGTTTAGTTTAGTTTTAGTTAAGAGTTTAGAGTTTTAGCTTAGAGTCTTAGCTTAGAGTTTTTGTTAGAGTTCTAGTTTGGTTTAGTTTTAGTTAAGAGTTTAGAGTTTTAGCATAGAGTCTTAGCTTAGAGTTTTTGTTAGAGCTCTAGTTTAGTTTAGTTATAGTTAAGAGTTTGGTGTTTTACCTTAGAGACTTAGCTTAGAGTTTTAGTTTAGTTTAGTTTTAGTTAAGAGTTTAGAGTTTTAGCTTAGAGTCTTATCTTAGAGTTTTTATTAGAGTTCTAGTTTAGTTTAGTTTTAGTTAAGAGTTTAGAATTTTAGCTTAGAGTCTTAGTTTAGAGTTTTTTGTTGAAGTTTCTAGTTTAGTTTAGAGTTTTAGCTTAGACTAAGAGTTTTTAATTAGAGTTCTAGTTTAGTTTAGTTTTAGTTAAGAGTTTAGAGTTTTAGCTTAGAGTCTTAGCTTAGAGTTTTTGTTAGAGTTCTAGTTTGGTTTAGTTTTAGTTAAGAGTTTAGAGTTTTAGCTTAGAGTCTTAGCTTAGAGTTTTTGTTAGAGCTCTAGTTTAGTTTAGTTATAGTTAAGAGTTTGGAGTTTTACCTTAGAGACTTAGCTTAGAGTTTTAGTTTAGTTTTAGTTTTACTTAAGAGTTTAGAGTTTTAGCTTAGAGTCTCAGCTTAGAGTTTTTTGTTAGAGTTCTAGTTTAGTTTAGTTATAGTTAAGAGTTTGGTGTTTTACCTTTGAGACTTAGCTTAGAGTTTTAGTTTAGTTTAGTCTTAGTTAAGAGTTTAGAGTTTTAGCTTAGAGTCTTATCTTAGAGTTTTTCTTAGAGTTCTAGTTTAGTTTAGTTTTAGTTAAGAGTTTAGAGTTTTTAGCTTAGAGTCTTAGTTTAGAGTTTTTTGTTGAAGTTCTAGTTTAGTTTAGAGTTTTAGGTTAGACTTAGAGTTTCAATTAGAGTTCTAGTTTAGTTTAGTTTTAGTTAAGAGTTTAGAGTTTTCAGCTTAGAGTCTTTTCTTAGTTTTATTTAGAGTTCTAGTTTAATTTAGTTTTAGCTAAGAGTTTAGAGTTTTAGCTTAGAGTCTTAGCTTAGAGTTTTTGTTAGAGTTAAATTTTAGTTTAGTTACAGTTAAGAATTTAGATTTTTAGCTTAGAGTCATAGCTTAGAGTTTTACTTAAAGTTATAGTTTGGTTAAGTTTTAGTTAAGAGTTTCGAGTTTTAGCTGAGTCTTAGCTAGGAGTTTTGTTAGAGTTCTAGTTTAGTTTAGTTTTAGTTAAGAGTTTAGAGTTATGCCTTAGAGTCTTAGCTTAGAGTTTTTGTTAGAGTTCTAGTTTAGTTTACTTTTAGTTAAGAGTTTAGTGTTTTACCTTAGAGTCTTAGCTTAGAGTTTTAGTTAGAGTTCTAGTTTAGTTTAGTTTTAGTTAAGAGTTTAGAATTTTAGCTTAGAGTCTTAGCTTAGAGTCTTTGTTAGAGTTCTAGTTTATTTTAGTTTTAGTTAAGAGTTTAGAGTTTTTAGCTTAGAGTCTTAGCTTAGAAATTTTGTTGAAGTTCTAGTTTAGTTTAGTTTTAGTTAATAGTTTAGAGTTTTAGCTTAGAGTCTTAGCTTAGAGTTTTGTTAGAGTTGAAGTTTGGTTTAGTAATAGTTAAGAGTTTAGAGTTTTAGCTTAGAGTCTTAGCTTAGAGTTTTTGTTAGAGTTCTAGTTTAGTTTAGATATAGTTAAGCGTTTGGAGTTTTACCTTTGAGACTTAGCTTAGAGTTTTAGTTTAGTTTAGTTTTAGTTAAGAGTTTAGAGTTTTTTAGCTTAGAGTCTTAGCATAGAGTTTTTGTTAGAGTTCTAGTCTTGTTTAGTTTTAGTTAAGAGTTTAGAGTTTTACCATAGAGTCTTAGCTTAGAGTTTCTAGTTAGAGTTGAAGTTTAGTTTAGTTATAGTTAAGAATTTAGAGTTTTAGCTTAGAGTCATAGCTTAGAGTTTTACTTAAAGTTGTAGTTTAGTTAAGTTTTAGTTAAGAGTTTCGAGTTTTAGCTTAGAGTCTTACCTTAGAGTTTTTGTTAGAGTTCTAGTTTAGTTTAGTTTTAGTTAAGAGTTTAGAGTTTTAGCTTAGAGTCATAGCTTAGAGTTTTAGTTAAAGTTACAGTTTAGCAAAGTTATAGTTAAGAATTTAGTGTTTTTAGCTTAGAGTCTTAGCTTAGAGTTTTAGTTAGAGTTCTAGTTAAGTTTAGTTTTAGTTAAGAGTTTAGAGTTTTACTTTAGAGTCTTAGCTTATAGTTTGTATTAGAGTTCTAGTTTAGTTTAGTTATAGTTAAGAGTCTCGAGTTTTTAACTTAGAGTCTTAGCTTAGAGTTTCTGTTAGAGTTCTAGTTTAGTTTACTTCTAGTTAAGTGTTTAGAGTTTCATATCTTAGTGTTTTTATTAGAGTTCTAGTTTAGTTTGGTTTTAGTTAAGAGTTTAGAGTTTTTAGCTTAGTGTCTTAGTTTAGAGTTTTTTGTTGAAGTTCTAGTTTAGTTTAGAGTTTTAGCTTAGACTTAGAGTTTTAATTAGAGTTTTAGTTTAGTTTAGTTTTAGTTAAGAGTTTAGAGTTTTAGCTTAGAGTCTTAGCTTAGAGTTTTTGTTAGAGTTCTAGTTTTGTTTAGTTTTTGTTAAGAGTTTAGAGTTTTAGCTTAGAGTCTTAGCTTATAGTTTTTGTTAGAGTTCTAGTTTAGTTAGTTATAGTTAAGAGTTTGGAGTTTTTACCTTAGAGACTTAGCTTAGAGTTTTAGTTTAGTTTAGTTTTACTCAAGAGTTTAGAGTTTTAGCTTAGAGTCTCAGCTTAGAGTTTTTGTTAGAGTTCTAGTTTAGTTTAGTTTTAGTTAAGAATTTAGTGTTTTTAGCTTAGAGTCTTAGTTAGAGTTTATGTTGAAGTTCTAGTTTAGTTTAGTTTTAGTTTAGAGTTTTAGCTTAGACATAGAGTTTTAATTAGAGTTCTAGTTTAGTTTTAGTTAAGAGTTTAAAGTTTTTAGCTTAGAGTCTTTGCTTATTTTTATTTAGAGTTCTAGTCTAGTTTTGTTTAGTTTTTGTTAAGAGTTTAGAGTTTTAGCTTAGAGTCTTAGCTTATAGTTTTTGTTAGAGTTCTAGTTTAGTTAGTTATAGTTAAGAGTTTGGAGTTTTACCTTAGAGACTTAGCTTAGAGTTTTAGTTTAGTTTAGTTTTACTCAAGAGTTTAGAGTTTTAGCTTAGAGTCTCAGCTTAGAGTTTTTGTTAGAGTTCTAGTTTAGTTTAGTTTTAGTTAAGAGTTTAGTGTTTTTAGCTTAGAGTCTTAGTTTAGAGTTTATGTTGAAGTTCTAGTTTAGTTTAGTTTTAGTTTAGAGTTTTAGCTTAGACATAGAGTTTTAATTAGAGTTCTAGTTTAGTTTAGTTTTAGTTAAGAGTTTAAAGTTTTTAGCTTAGAGTCTTTGCTTAGTTTTATTTAGAGTTCTAGTTTAATTTAGTTTTAGCTAAGAGTTTAGAGTTTTACCATAGAGTCTTAGCTTAGAGTTTTAGTTAGAGTTAAAGTTTAGTTTAGTTACAGTTAAGAATTTAGATTTTTAGCTTAGAGTCATAGCTTAGAGTTTTACTTAAAGTTATAGTTTGGTTAAGTTTTAGTTAAGAGTTTCGAGTTTTAGCTAAGTCTTAGCTTAGAGTTTTTGTTAGAGTTCTAGTTTAGTTTAGTTTTAGTTAAGAGTTTAGAGTTTACCTTAGAGTCTTAGCTTAGAGTTTTTGTTAGAGCTCTAGTTTAGTTTAATTTTAGTTAAGAATTTGATTTTTTACCATTGAGTTTCAGTTAGAGTTCTAGTTTAGTTTACTTTTAGTTAAGAGTTTAGCGTTTTACCTTAGAGTCTTAGCTTAGAGTTTTAGTTAGAGTTCTAGTTTAGTTTAGTTTTAGTTAAGAGTTTAGAATTTTAGCTTAGAGTTTTTAACTTAGAGGTTTTGTTAGAGTTCTAGTTTATTTAAGCCGTTCTGGCTAAGTGGACGCGTGCTGGGCTGAGAATCCGTGAATTCGGGTTCGATCCCTGGTGTGGTCAGTTTCTTAGTTTGGGACGCGGGTCAGTGGTGTGACCCTGTAAGCTTAGCCAGAGTCAACCCAGCTCTAAATGGGTACCTGGAGAAATCTGGGGAAGGTAAACAGGAAGGGTTTGCGAAAGCATAGGTTGGCTGGCCCCCAGCCCCCCATTGCACTTCCTGGCTGAAGGGCCACGAAACGGAGATCAGCACCACCGGTTTGGACCTTAAGGGTCTAGTGCCGCATCCTTTTACCTTTTTACCTTAGTTTATTTTAGTTTTAGTTAAGAGTTTAGAGTTTTTAGCTTAGAGTCTTAGCTTAGAGTTTTTGTTGAAGTTCTAGTTTAATTTAGTTTTAGTTAATAGTTTAGTTTTAGCTTAGAATCTTAGCTTAGAGTTTTTGTTACAGTTGAAGTTTAGTTTAGTAATAGTTAAGAGTTTAGAGTTTTAGCTTAGAGTCTTAGCTTAGAGTTTTTGCTAGAGTTCTAGTTTAGTTTAGATAAAGTTAAGCGTTTGGAGTTTTACCTTCGAGACTTAGCTTAGAGTTTTAGTTTAGTTTAGTTTTAGTTAAGAGTTTAGAGTTTTTTAGCCTAGAGTCTTAGCTTAGAGTTTTTGTTAGAGTTCTAGTTTAGTTTAGTTTTAGTTAAGAGTTTGGTGTTTTACCTTAGAGTCATAGCTTAGAGTTTTAGCTTAGAGTTCTAGTTTAGTTTAGTTTTAGTTAAGAGTTTAGAGTTTTTAGCTTAGAGTCTTAGCTTAGAGTTTTTGTTAGAGTTCTAGTTTAGTTTAGTTTTAGTTAAGAGTTTGATGTTTTACCTTAGAGTCATAGCTTAGAGTTTTAGTTAGAGTTCTAGTTTAGTTTAGTTTAGTTTTAGTTAAAAGTTTAGAATTTTAGCTTAGAGTCTTAGCCTAGAGTTTTTGTTAGAGTTCTAGTTTAGTTTAGTTTTAGTTAAGAGTTTAGAGTTTTTAGCTTAGAGTCTTAGCTTAGAGTTTTTGTTGAAGCTCTAGTTTAGTTTAGTTTTAGTTAAGAGTTTATAGTTTTAGCTTAGAGTCCTAGCTTAGAGTTTTTGTTAGAGTTTTAGTTTAGTTTAGTTTTAGTTAAGAGTTTAGAGTTTTAGCTTAGAGTTATAGTTAGAGATGAAGTTTAGTTTAGTTATAGTTAAGAATTTAGAGTTTTTAGCTTAGAGTCATAGTTTAGAGTTTTTATTAGAGTTCTAATTTAGTTTAGCTAAGAGTTTAGAGTTTTATCATAGAATCATAGCTTAGAGTTTTTGTTGAAGTTGAAGTTTAGTTTAGTCATAGTTAAGAATTTATAGTTTTTAGCTTAGAGTCTTAGCTTAGAGTTTTACTTAGAGTTCTAGTTTAGTTTAGTTTTAGTTAAGAGTTTAGAGTTTTATCTTAGAGTCTTAGCTTAGACTTTTTGTTGAAGTTCTAGTTTAGTTTAGTTAAGAGTTTAGAGTTCTACCTTAGAGTCTTAGCTTAGAGTTTTACGTAGAGTTGAAGTTTAGTTTAGTTATGGTTAAGGGTTAGAGTTTTAGCTTGGAGTCTTAGCTTAGAGTTTTAGTTAGAGTTCTAGCTTAGTTTAGTTTTAGCTAAGAGTTTAGAATTTTACCTTAAGTCTTAGCTTAGAGTTTTATTTAGAGTTCTAGTTTAGTTTAGTTTTAGTTATGAGTTTTGAGTTTTACCTTAAAGTTTTTGATTAGAGTTTTAGTTAGGGTTGAAGTTTCGTTTAGTTTAGTTATAGTTAAGAGTTTATAGTTTTAGCTTAGAGTCTTAGCTTAGAGTTTTAGTTAGAGTTATTGTTTAGTTTAGTTTTAGTTAAGAGTTATAGCTTAGAGGTTTAGCCTAGAATCTTAGCTTAGAGATTTAGTTAGAGTTGAACTTTAGTCTAAACTAGCATAACCACAAAATTACGCAATATTGCATACCAAAACCATAGGTTAGATTAGGTTAGGTTAGGTTAGAGCTTAGGTTTCTCCACGTTTAAGTTAGGCTAGATTATGTTAGCTTATCATGAGCGCTCATGATAAGCTAACCTAATCTAACTGGTACAAAGTTGACATGGGAGGATTTTCCGGCGAGTATGGTTAGGTTAGGTTAAGTTAGGTTAGGTTAGCCTACGTACGCGCGCGTACGTAGGCTAACCTAACCTAACCTAACTTAACCTAACCTAACTTGATCTAACCTAACCTAACCATACTCGCCGGAAAATCCCCCCATGTCAACTTTGTACCAGTTAGATTAGGTTAGCTTATCATGAGCGCTCATGATAAGCTAAGCTAATCTAACCTAACTTAAACGTGGAGAAACCTAAGCTCTAACCTAACCTAACCTAATCAAACCTATGGTTTTGGTATTTCTATGCAATATTGTGCAATTTTGTGGTTATGCTAGTTTAGACTAAACTTCAACTCTAACTAAATCTCTAAGCTAAGATTCTAGGCTAAACCTCTAAGCTATAACTCTTAACTAAAACTAAACTAAACAATAACTCTAACTAAAACTCTAAGCTAAGACTCTAAGCTAAAACTATAAACTCTTAACTATAACTAAACTAAACGAAACTTCAACCCTAACTAAAACTCTAATCAAAAACTTTAAGGTAAAACTCAAAACTCATAACTAAAACTAAACTAAACTAGAACTCTAAATAAAACTCTAAGCTAAGACTTTAAGGTAAAACTCTAAACTCTTAACTAAAACTAAACTAAGCTAGAACTCTAACTAAAACTCTAAGCTAAGACTCCAAGCTAAAACTCTAAACCCTTAACTATAACTAAACTAAACTTCAACTCTACGTAAAACTCTAAGCTAAGACTCTAAGGTAGAACTCTAAACTCTTAACTATACTAAACTAGAACTTCAACAAAAAAACTCTAAGCTAAGACTCTAAGATAAAACTCTAAACTCTTAACTAAAACTAAACTAAACTAGAACTCTAAGTAAAACTCTAAGCTAAGACTCTAAGCTAAAAACTCTAAATTCTTAACTATGACTAAACTAAACTTTAACTTCAACAAAAACTCTAAGCTATGATTCTATGATAAAACTCTAAACTCTTAACTAAACTAAATTAGAACTCTAACAAAAAACTCTAAAACTATGACTCTAAGCTAAAAACTCTAAAGTCTTAACTATAACTAAACTAAACATCATCTCTAACTAAAACTCTAAGCTAAGACTCTAACCTAAAACTCTAAACTCTTAACTAAAACTAAACTAAACTAAAACTCTAACAAAAACTCTAAGCTAGGACTCTAAGCTAAAACTATAAACTCTCAACTAAAACTAAACTAAACTAGAGCTTCAACAAAAACTCTAAGCTAAGATTCTAAGCTAAAAACTCTAAACTCTTAACTAAAACTAAACTAAACAAGAACTCTAACAAAAACTCTAAGCTAAGACTCTAAGCTAAAATTCTAAACTCTTAACTAAAACTAAACTAAACTAGAACTCTAACTAAAACTCTAAGCTATGACTCTAAGGTAAAAAACATCAAACTCTTAACTAAAACTAAACTAAACTAGAACTCTAACAAAAACTCTAAGCTAAGACTCTAAGGTAAAAAACTCTAAACTCTTAACTACTAAAACTAAACTAAACTAGAACTCTAAGCTAAAACTCTAAGCTATGACTCTAAGGTAAAACACCAAACTCTTAACTAAAACTAAACTAAACTAGAACTCTAACAAAAACTCTAAGCTAAGACTCTAGGCTAAAAAACTCTAAACTCTTAACTAAAACTAAACTAAACTAAAACTCTAACAAAAACTCTAAGTTAAGACTCTAAGCTAAAATTCTAAACTCTTAACTAAAACTAAACTAAACTAGAACTCTAACTAAAACTCTAAGCTAAGACACTAAGGTAAAACACTAAACTCTTAACTAAAATTAAACTAAACTAGAACTCTAACAAAAACTCTAAGCTAAGACTCTAAGGTAAAACTCTAAACTCTTAACTAAAAAAACTAAACTAAACTAGAACTCTAACAAAAACTCTAAGCTAAGACTTAGCTAAAACTCGAAAATCTTAACTAAAACTTAACCAAACTATAACTTTAAGTAAAACTCTAAGCTATGACTCTAAGCTAAAAATCTAAATTCTTAACTGTAACTAAACTAAACTTTAACTCTAACTAAAACTCTAAGCTAAGACTCTATGGTAAAACTCTAAGCTCTTAGCTAAAACTAAATTAAACTAGAACTCTAAATAAAACTAAGCAAAGACTCTAAGCTAAAAACTTTAAACTCTTAACTAAAACTAAGCTAAACTAGAACTCTAATTAAAACTCTATGTCTAAGCTAAAACTCTAAACTAAAACTAAACTAAACTAGAACTTCAACATAAACTCTAAACTAAGACTCTAAGCTAAAAACACTAAAATCTTAACTAAAACTAACTAAAACTAAACTAAACTAGAACTCTAACAAAAACTCTAAGCTGAGACTCTAAGCTAAAACTCTAAACTCTTAAGTAAAACTAAACTAAACTAAAACTCTAAGCTAAGTCTCTAAGGTAAAAACTCCAAACTCTTAACGATAACTAAACTAAACTAGAACTCTAACAAAAACTATAAGCTAAGACTCTAAGCTAAAACTCTAAACTCTTAACTAAAACTAAACCAAACTAGAACTCTAACAAAAACTCTAAGCTAAGACTCTAAGCTAAAACTCTAAACTCTTAACTAAAACTAAACTAAACTAGAACTCTAATTAAAACTCTAAGTCTAAGCTAAAACTCTAAACTAAACTAGAACTTCAACAAAAAACTCTAAACTAAGACACTAAGCTAAAAACTCTAAACTCTTAACTAAAACTAAACTAAACTAGAACTCTAATAAAAACACAAAGATATAAAACTCTAAACTCTTAACTAGAAGTAAACTAAACTAGAACTCTAACAGAAACTCTAAGCCAAGACTCTAAGTTAAAAACTCGAGACTCTTAACTATAACTAAACTAAACTAGAACTCTAACACAAACTATAAGCTAAGACTCTAAGCTAAAGCTCTAAACTCTTAACTAAAACTAAACTTAACTAGAACTCTAATAAAAACACAAAGATATAAAACTCTAAACTCTTAACTAGAAGTAAACTAAACTAGAACTCTAACAGAAACTCTAAGCTAAGACTCTAAGTTAAAAACTCGAGACTCTTAACTATAACTAAACTAAACTAGAACTCTAACACAAACTATAAGCTAAGACTCTAAGCTAAAGCTCTAAACTCTTAACTAAAACTAAACTTAACTAGAACTCTAACTAAAACTCTAAGCTAAGACTCTAAGCTAAAAACACTAAACTCTTAACTATAACTTTGCTAAACTATAACTTTAACTAAAACTCTAAGCTATGACTCTATGCTAAAACTCTAAACTCTTAACTAAAACTAAACTAAACTAGAACTCTAACAAAAACTCTAAGGTAAGACTCTAAGCTAAAACTCGAATCTCTTAACTAAAACTTAACTAAACTACAACTTTAAGTAAAACTCTAAGCTATGACTCTAAGCTAAAACTCTAAATTCTTAACTATAACTAAACTAAACTTCAACTCTAACTAGAACTCTAAGCTAAGACTCTATGGTAAAACTCTAAACTCTTAACTAAAACTAAACAAGACTAGAACTCTAACAAAAACTCTATGCTAAGACTCTAAGCTAAAAAACTCTAAACTCTTAACTAAAACTAAACTAAACTAAAACTCTAAGCTAAGTCTCGAAGGTAAAACTCCAAACGCTTAACTATATCTAAACTAAACTAGAACTCTAACAAAAACTCTAAGCTAAGACTCTAAGCTAAAACTCTAAACTCTTAACTATTGCTAATCCAAACTTTAACTCTAACAAAAACTCTAAGCTAAGACTCTAAGCTAAAACTTCAAACTATTAACTGTAACTAAACTAAACTAGAACTTCAACAAAAACTCTAAGCTAAGACTCTATGGTAAAACTCTAAGCTCTTAGCTAAAACTAAATTAAACTAGAACTCTAAATAAAAACTAAGCAAAGACTCTAAGCTAAAAACTTTAAACTCTTAACTAAAACTAAGCTAAACTAGAACTCTAATTAAAACTCTATGTCTAAGCTAAAACTCTAAACTAAAACTAAACTAAACTAGAACTTCAACATAAACTCTAAACTAAGACTCTAAGCTAAAAACACTAAAATCTTAACTAAAACTAAACTAAACTAGAACTCTAACAAAAACTCTAAGCTGAGACTCTAAGCTAAAACTCTAAACTCTTAAGTAAAACTAAACTAAACTAAAACTCTAAGCTAAGTCTCTAAGGTAAAACTCCAAACTCTTAACGATAACTAAACTAAACTAGAACTCTAACAAAAACTATAAGCTAAGACTCTAAGCTAAAACTCTAAACTCTTAACTAAAACTAAACCAAACTAGAACTCTAACAAAAACTCTAAGCTAAGACTCTAAGCTAAAACTCTAAACTCTTAACTAAAACTAAACTAAACTAGAACTCTAATTAAAACTCTAAGTCTAAGCTAAAACTCTAAACTAAACTAGAACTTCAACAAAAAACTCTAAACTAAGACACTAAGCTAAAAACTCTAAACTCTTAACTAAAACTAAACTAAACTAGAACTCTAATAAAAACACAAAGATATAAAACTCTAAACTCTTAACTAGAAGTAAACTAAACTAGAACTCTAACAGAAACTCTAAGCTAAGACTCTAAGTTAAAAACTCGAGACTCTTAACTATAACTAAACTAAACTAAACTAGAACTCTAACACAAACTATAAGCTAAGACTCTAAGCTAAAGCTCTAAACTCTTAACTAAAACTAAACTTAACTAGAACTCTAATAAAAACACAAAGATATAAAACTCTAAACTCTTAACTAGAAGTAAACTAAACTAGAACTCTAACAGAAACTCTAAGCTAAGACTCTAAGTTAAAACTCGAGACTCTTAACTATAACTAAACTAAACTAGAACTCTAACACAAACTATAAGCTAAGACTCTAAGCTAAAGCTCTAAACTCTTAACTAAAACTAAACTTAACTAGAACTCTAACTAAAACTCTAAGCTAAGACTCTAAGCTAAAAACACTAAACTCTTAACTATAACTTTGCTAAACTATAACTTTAACTAAAACTCTAAGCTATGACTCTAAGCTAAAACTCTAAACTCTTAACTAAAACTAAACTAAACTAGAACTCTAACAAAAACTCTAAGGTAAGACTCTAAGCTAAAACTCGAAACTCTTAACTAAAACTTAACTAAACTACAACTTTAAGTAAAACTCTAAGCTATGACTCTCAGCTAAAACTCTAAATTCTTAACTATAACTAAACTAAACTTCAACTCTAACTAGAACTCTAAGCTAAGACTCTATGGTAAAACTCTAAACTCTTAACTAAAACTAAACAAGACTAGAACTCTAACAAAAACTCTATGCTAAGACTCTAAGCTAAAAAACTCTAAACTCTTACTAAAACTAAACTAAACTAAAACTCTAAGCTAAGTCTCGAAGGTAAAACTCCAAACGCTTAACTATATCTAAACTAAACTAGAACTCTAACAAAAACTCTAAGCTAAGACTCTAAGCTAAAACTCTAAACTCTTAACTATTGCTAAACCAAACTTCAACTCTAACAAAAACTCTAAGCTAAGACTCTAAGCTAAAACTCTAAACTATTAACTAAAACTAAACTAAACTAGAACTTCAACAAAAACTCTAAGCTAAGACTCTAAGCTAAAAACTCAAAACTCTTAACTAAAACTAAAATAAACTAGAACTCTAACAAAAACTCTAAGCTAAGACTCTAAGCTAAAATTCTAAACTCTTAACTAAAACTAAACTAAACTAGAACTCTAACTAAAACTCTAAGCTAAGACTCTAAGGTAAAACACTAAACTCTTAACTAAAAGTAAACTAAACTAGAACTCTAACTGAAACTCAAAGGTAAAACATCAAATTCTCAACTAAAATTAAACTAAACTAGAAGTCTAACAAAAACTCTAAGCTAAGACTCTAAGGTATAACTCTAAACTCTTAACTAAAACTAAACTAAACTAGAACTCTAACAAAAACTCTAAGCTAAGACTTAGCTAAAACTCGAAAATCTTAACTAAAACTTAACCAAACTATAACTTTAAGTAAAACTCTAAGCTATGACTCTAAGCTAAAAATCTAAATTCTTAACTGTAACTAAACTAAAATTTAACTCTAACTAAAACTCTAAGCTAAGACTCTATGGTAAAACTCTAAGCTCTTAGCTAAAACTAAATTAAACTAGAACTCTAAATAAAACTAAGCAAAGACTCTAAGCTAAAAACTTTAAACTCTTAACTAAAACTAAGCTAAACTAGAACTCTAATTAAAACTCTATGTCTAAGCTAAAACTCTAAACTAAAACTAAACTAAACTAGAACTTCAACATAAACTCTAAACTAAGACTCTAAGCTAAAAACACTAAAATCTTAACTAAAACTAAACTAAACTAGAACTCTAACAAAAAACTATAAGCTAAGACTCTAAGCTAAAACTCTAAACTCTTAACTAAAACTAAACCAAACTAGAACTCTAACAAAAACTCTAAGCTAAGACTCTAAGCTAAAACTCTAAACTCTTAACTAAAACTAAACTAAACTAGAACTCTAATTAAAACTCTAAGTCTAAGCTAAAACTCTAAACTAAACTAGAACTTCAACAAAAAACTCTAAACTAAGACACTAAGCTAAAAACTCTAAACTCTTAACTAAAACTAAACTAAACTAGAACTCTAATAAAAACACAAAGATATAAAACTCTAAACTCTTAACTAGAAGTAAACTAAACTAGAACTCTAACAGAAACTCTAAGCTAAGACTCTAAGTTAAAAACTCGAGACTCTTAACTATAACTAAACTAAACTAGAACTCTAACACAAACTATAAGCTAAGACTCTAAGCTAAAGCTCTAAACTCTTAACTAAAACTAAACTTAACTAGAACTCTAATAAAAACACAAAGATATAAAACTCTAAACTCTTAACTAGAAGTAAACTAAACTAGAACTCTAACAGAAACTCTAAGCTAAGACTCTAAGTTAAAAACTCGAGACTCTTAACTATAACTAAACTAAACTAGAACTCTAACACAAACTATAAGCTAAGACTCTAAGCTAAAGCTCTAAACTCTTAACTAAAACTAAACTTAACTAGAACTCTAACTAAAACTCTAAGCTAAGACTCTAAGCTAAAAACACTAAACTCTTAACTATAACTTTGCTAAACTATAAACTTTAACTAAAACTCTAAGCTATGACTCTATGCTAAAACTCTAAACTCTTAACTAAAACTAAACTAAACTAGAACTCTAACAAAAACTCTAAGGTAAGACTCTAAGCTAAAACTCGAATCTCTTAACTAAAACTTAACTAAACTACAACTTTAAGTAAAACTCTAAGCTATGACTCTAAGCTAAAACTCTAAATTCTTAACTATAACTAAACTAAACTTCAACTCTAACTAGAACTCTAAGCTAAGACTCTATGGTAAAACTCTAAACTCTTAACTAAAACTAAACAAGACTAGAACTCTAACAAAAACTCTATGCTAAGACTCTAAGCTAAAAACTCTAAACTCTTAACTAAAACTAAACTAAACTAAAACTCTAAGCTAAGTCTCGAAGGTAAAACTCCAAACGCTTAACTATATCTAAACTAAACTAGAACTCTAACAAAAACTCTAAGCTAAGACTCTAAGCTAAAACTCTAAACTCTTAACTATTGCTAATCCAAACTTTAACTCTAACAAAAACTCTAAGCTAAGACTCTAAGCTAAAACTCTAAACTATTAACTGTAACTAAACTAAACTAGAACTTCAACAAAAACTCTAAGCTAAGACTCTATGGTAAAACTCTAAGCTCTTAGCTAAAACTAAATTAAACTAGAACTCTAAATAAAACTAAGCAAAGACTCTAAGCAAAAACTTTAAACTCTTAACTAAAACTAAGCTAAACTAGAACTCTAATTAAAACTCTATGTCTAAGCTAAAACTCTAAACTAAAACTAAACTAAACTAGAACTTCAACATAAACTCTAAACTAAGACTCTAAGCTAAAAACACTAAAATCTTAACTAAAACTAAACTAAACTAGAACTCTAACAAAAACTCTAAGCTGAGACTCTAAGCTAAAACTCTAAACTCTTAAGTAAAACTAAACTAAACTAAAACTCTAAGCTAAGTCTCTAAGGTAAAACTCCAAACTCTTAACGATAACTAAACTAAACTAGAACTCTAACAAAAACTATAAGCTAAGACTCTAAGCTAAAACTCTAAACTCTTAACTAAAACTAAACCAAACTAGAACTCTAACAAAAACTCTAAGCTAAGACTCTAAGCTAAAACTCTAAACTCTTAACTAAAACTAAACTAAACTAGAACTCTAATTAAAACTCTAAGTCTAAGCTAAAACTCTAAACTAAACTAGAACTTCAACAAAAAACTCTAAACTAAGACACTAAGCTAAAAACTCTAAACTCTTAACTAAAACTAAACTAAACTAGAACTCTAATAAAAACACAAAGATATAAAACTCTAAACTCTTAACTAGAAGTAAACTAAACTAGAACTCTAACAGAAACTCTAAGCTAAGACTCTAAGTTAAAAACTCGAGACTCTTAACTATAACTAAACTAAACTAGAACTCTAACACAAACTATAAGCTAAGACTCTAAGCTAAAGCTCTAAACTCTTAACTAAAACTAAACTTAACTAGAACTCTAATAAAAACACAAAGATATAAAACTCTAAACTCTTAACTAGAAGTAAACTAAACTAGAACTCTAACAGAAACTCTAAGCTAAGACTCTAAGTTAAAAACTCGAGACTCTTAACTATAACTAAACTAAACTAGAACTCTAACACAAACTATAAGCTAAGACTCTAAGCTAAAGCTCTAAACTCTTAACTAAAACTAAACTTAACTAGAACTCTAACTAAAACTCTAAGCTAAGACTCTAAGCTAAAAACACTAAACTCTTAACTATAACTTTGCTAAACTATAACTTTAACTAAAACTCTAAGCTATGACTCTAAGCTAAAACTCTAAACTCTTAACTAAAACTAAACTAAACTAGAACTCTAACAAAAACTCTAAGGTAAGACTCTAAGCTAAAACTCGAAACTCTTAACTAAAACTTAACTAAACTACAACTTTAAGTAAAACTCTAAGCTATGACTCTAAGCTAAAACTCTAAATTCTTAACTATAACTAAACTAAACTTCAACTCTAACTAGAACTCTAAGCTAAGACTCTATGGTAAAACTCTAAACTCTTAACTAAAACTAAACAAGACTAGAACTCTAACAAAAACTCTATGCTAAGACTCTAAGCTAAAAAAACTCTCTAACTCTTAACTAAAACTAAACTAAACTAAAACTCTAAGCTAAGTCTCGAAGGTAAAACTCCAAACGCTTAACTATATCTAAACTAAACTAGAACTCTAACAAAAAACTCTAAGCTAAGACTCTAAGCTAAAACTCTAAACTCTTAACTATTGCTAAACCAAACTTCAACTCTAACAAAAACTCTAAGCTAAGACTCTAAGCTAAAACTCTAAACTATTAACTAAAACTAAACTAAACTAGAACTTCAACAAAAACTCTAAGCTAAGACTCTAAGCTAAAAACTCAAAACTCTTAACTAAAACTAAAATAAACTAGAACTCTAACAAAAACTCTAAGCTAAGACTCTAAGCTAAAATTCTAAACTCTTAACTAAAACTAAACTAAACTAGAACTCTAACTAAAACTCTAAGCTAAGACTCTAAGGTAAAACACTAAACTCTTAACTAAAAGTAAACTAAACTAGAACTCTAACTGAAACTCAAAGGTAAAACATCAAATTCTCAACTAAAATTAAACTAAACTAGAAGTCTAACAAAAACTCTAAGCTAAGACTCTAAGGTATAACTCTAAACTCTTAACTAAAACTAAACTAAACTAGAACTCTAACAAAAACTCTAAGCTAAGACTTAGCTAAAACTCGAAAATCTTAACTAAAACTTAACCAAACTATAACTTTAAGTAAAACTCTAAGCTATGACTCTAAGCTAAAAATCTAAATTCTTAACTGTAACTAAACTAAAATTTAACTCTAACTAAAACTCTAAGCTAAGACTCTATGGTAAAACTCTAAGCTCTTAGCTAAAACTAAATTAAACTAGAACTCTAAAAAAACTAAGCAAAGACTCTAAGCTAAAAACTTTAAACTCTTAACTAAAACTAAGCTAAACTAGAACTCTAATTAAAACTCTATGTCTAAGCTAAAACTCTAAACTAAAACTAAACTAAACTAGAACTTCAACATAAACTCTAAACTAAGACTCTAAGCTAAAAACACTAAAAAATCTTAACTAAAACTAAACTAAACTAGAACTCTAACAAAAACTCTAAGCTAAAACTCTAAACTCTTAAGTAAAACTAAACTAAACTAAAACTCTAAGCTAAGTCTCTAAGGTAAAACTCCAAACTCTTAACGATAACTAAACTAAACTAGAACTCTAACAAAAACTATAAGCTAAGACTCTAAGCTAAAACTCTAAACTCTTAACTAAAACTAAACCAAACTAGAACTCTAACAAAAACTCTAAGCTAAGACTCTAAGCTAAAACTCTAAACTCTTAACTAAAACTAAACTAAACTAGAACTCTAATTAAAACTCTAAGTCTAAGCTAAAACTCTAAACTAAACTAGAACTTCAACAAAAAACTCTAAACTAAGACACTAAGCTAAAAACTCTAAACTCTTAACTAAAACTAAACTAAACTAGAACTCTAATAAAAACACAAAGATATAAAACTCTAAACTCTTAACTAGAAGTAAACTAAACTAGAACTCTAACAGAAACTCTAAGCTAAGACTCTAAGTTAAAAACTCGAGACTCTTAACTATAACTAAACTAAACTAGAACTCTAACACAAACTATAAGCTAAGACTCTAAGCTAAAGCTCTAAACTCTTAACTAAAACTAAACTTAACTAGAACTCTAATAAAAACACAAAGATATAAAAACTCTAAACTCTTAACTAGAAGTAAACTAAACTAGAACTCTAACAGAAACTCTAAGCTAAGACTCTAAGTTAAAAACTCGAGACTCTTAACTATAACTAAACTAAACTAGAACTCTAACACAAACTATAAGCTAAGACTCTAAGCTAAAGCTCTAAACTCTTAACTAAAACTAAACTTAACTAGAACTCTAACTAAAACTCTAAGCTAAGACTCTAAGCTAAAAACACTAAACTCTTAACTATAACTTTGCTAAACTATAACTTTAACTAAAACTCTAAGCTATGACTCTATGCTAAAACTCTAAACTCTTAACTAAAACTAAACTAAACTAGAACTCTAACAAAAACTCTAAGGTAAGACTCTAAGCTAAAACTCGAATCTCTTAACTAAAACTTAACTAAACTACAACTTTAAGTAAAACTCTAAGCTATGACTCTAAGCTAAAACTCTAAATTCTTAACTATAACTAAACTAAACTTCAACTCTAACTAGAACTCTAAGCTAAGACTCTATGGTAAAACTCTAAACTCTTAACTAAAACTAAACAAGACTAGAACTCTAACAAAAACTCTATGCTAAGACTCTAAGCTAAAAAAACTCTAAACTCTTAACTAAAACTAAACTAAACTAAAACTCTAAGCTAAGTCTCGAAGGTAAAACTCCAAACGCTTAACTATATCTAAACTAAACTAGAACTCTAACAAAAACTCTAAGCTAAGACTCTAAGCTAAAACTCTAAACTCTTAACTATTGCTAATCCAAACTTTAACTCTAACAAAAACTCTAAGCTAAGACTCTAAGCTAAAAACTCTAAACTATTAACTGTAACTAAACTAAACTAGAACTTCAACAAAAACTCTAAGCTAAGACTCTATGGTAAAACTCTAAGCTCTTAGCTAAAACTAAATTAAACTAGAACTCTAAATAAAACTAAGCAAAGACTCTAAGCTAAAAACTTTAAACTCTTAACTAAAACTAAGCTAAACTAGAACTCTAATCAAAACTCTATGTCTAAGCTAAAACTCTAAACTAAAACTAAACTAAACTAGAACTTCAACATAAACTCTAAACTAAGACTCTAAGCTAAAAACACTAAAATCTTAACTAAAACTAAACTAAACTAGAACTCTAACAAAAACTCTAAGCTGAGACTCTAAGCTAAAACTCTAAACTCTTAAGTAAAACTAAACTAAACTAAAACTCTAAAAACTCTAAGCTAAGTCTCTAAGGTAAAACTCCAAACTCTTAACGATAACTAAACTAAACTAGAACTCTAACAAAAACTATAAGCTAAGACTCTAAGCTAAAACTCTAAACTCTTAACTAAAACTAAACCAAACTAGAACTCTAACAAAAACTCTAAGCTAAGACTCTAAGCTAAAAACTCTAAAACTCTTAACTAAAACTAAACTAAACTAGAACTCTAATTAAAACTCTAAGTCTAAGCTAAAACTCTAAACTAAACTAGAACTTCAACAAAAAACTCTAAACTAAGACACTAAGCTAAAATTCTAAACTCTTAACTAAAACTAAACTAAACTAGAACTCTAACTAAAACTCTAAGCTAAGACTCTAAGGTAAAACACTAAACTCTTAACTAAAAGTAAACTAAACTAGAACTCTAACTGAAACTCAAAGGTAAAACATCAAATTCTCAACTAAAATTAAACTAAACTAGAAGTCTAACAAAAACTCTAAGCTAAGACTCTAAGGTATAACTCTAAACTCTTAACTAAAACTAAACTAAACTAGAACTCTAACAAAAACTCTAAGCTAAGACTCAGCTAAAACTCGAAACTCTTAACTAAAACTTAACCAAACTATAACTTTAAGTAAAACTCTAAGCTATGACTCTAAGCTAAAAATCTAAATTCTTAACTGTAACTAAACTAAAATTTAACTCTAACAAAAAACTCTAAGCTAAGAATCTAAGCTAAAACTCTAAACTTTTAGCTAAAACTAAATTAATCTAGAACTCTAAATAAAACTAAGCAAAGACTCTAAGCTAAAAACTCTAAACTCTTAACTAAAACTAAACTAAACTAGAACTCTAATTGAAACTCTAAGTCTAAGCTAAAAATCTAAACTAAACTAGAACTTCAACAAAAAACTCTAAACTAAGACTCTATGCTATAAACTCTAAACTCTTAACTAAAACTAAACTAAACTAGAACTCTAATAAAAACTCTAAGATAAGACTCTAAGCTAAAACTCTAAACTCTTAACTAAAACTAAACTAAACTAAAACTCTAAGCTAAGTCTCTAAGGTAAAACTCCAAACTCTTAACTATAACTAAAGTAAACTAGAGCTCTAACAAAAACTCTAAGCTAAGACTCTAACCTAAAACTCTAAACTCTTAACTAAAACTAAACCAAACTAGAACTCTAACAAAAACTCTAAGCTAAGACTCTAAGCTAAAACTCTAAACTCTTAACTAAAACTAAACTAAACTAGAACTCTAATTAAAACTCTAAGTCTAAGCTAAAACTGTAAACAAACTAAACTAGAACTTCAACAAAAAACTCTAAACTAAGACTCTAAGCTAAAAATTCTAAACTCTTAACTAAAACTAAACTAAACTGGAACTCTAATAAAAACTCTAAGATAAGACTCTAAGCTAAAACTCTAAACTCTTAACTAAAACTAAACTAAACTAAAAACTCTAAGCTAAGTTTCTAAGGTAAAACACCAAACTCTTAACTATAACTAAACTAAACTAGAACTCTAACAAAAACTCTAAGCTAAGACTCTAAGCTAAAACTCTAAACTCTTAACTATTACTAAACTAAACTAGAACTCTAACAAAAACTATAAGCTAAGACTCTAAGCTAAAACTCTAAACTCTTAACTAGAAGTAAACTAAACTATAACTCTAACAGAAACTCTAAGCTAAGACTCTAAGCTAAAAACTCGAGACTCTTAACTAAAACTAAAATAAACTAGAACTCTAACACAAAACTATAAGCTAAGACTCTAAGCTAAAATTCTAAACTCTTAACGAAAACTAAACTGAACTAGAACTCTAGCTAAAACTCTAAGCTATGACTCTAAGGTAAAACTCTAAACTCTTAACTATAACTTTACTAAACTATAACTTTAACTAAAACTCTAAGCTATGACTCTAAGCTAAAACTCTAAATTCTTAGCTATAACTAAACTAAACTAGAACTCTAACTAAAATTCTAAGCTAAGACTCTAAGGTAAAACTCTAAACTCTTAACTAAAAAACTAAACTAGAACTCTAACAAAAACTCTAAGCTAAGACTCTAAGCTAAAACTCTAAACTCTTAACTATTACTAACCTAAACTAGAACTCTAACACAAACTATAAGCTATGACTCTAAGCTAAAACTCTAAATTCTTAACTATAACTAAACTAAACTTCAACTCTAACTAGAACTCTAAGCTAAGACTCTATGGTAAAACTCTAAACTCTTAACTAAAACTAAACAAGACTAGAACTCTAACAAAAACTCTATGCTAAGACTCTAAGCTAAAAAACTCTAAACTCTTAACTAAAACTAAACTAAACTAAAACTCTAAGCTAAGTATCGAAGGTAAAACTCCAAACGCTTAACTATATCTAAACTAAACTAGAACTCTAACAAAAACTCTAAGCTAAGACTCTAAGCTAAAACTCTAAACTCTTAACTATTGCTAAACCAAACTTCAACTCTAACAAAAACTCTAAGCTAAGACTCTAAGCTAAAACTCTAAACTATTAACTAAAACTAAACTAAACTAGAACTTCAACAAAAACTCTAAGCTAAGACTCTAAGCTAAAAACTCTAAACTCTTAACTAAAACTAAAATAAACTAGAACTCTAACATAAACTCTAAGCTAAGACTGTAAGCTAAAATTCTAAACTCTTAACTAAAACTAAACTAAACTAGAACTCTAACTAAAACTCTAAGCTAAGACTCTAAGGTAAAACACTAAACTCTTAACTAAAAGTAAACTAAACTAGAACTCTAACTGAAACTCAAAGGTAAAACATCAAATTCTCAACTAAAATTAAAACTAAACTAGAAGTCTAACAAAAACTCTAAACTAAAATTTAACTCTAACAAAAACTCTAAGCTAAGACTCTAAGCTAAAACTCTAAACTTTTAGCTAAAACTAAATTAAACTAGAACTCTAAATAAAAAACTAAGCAAAGACTCTAAGCTAAAAACTCTAAACTCTTAACTAAAACTAAACTAAACTAGAACTCTAATTGAAACTCTAAGTCTAAGCTAAAAATCTAAACTAAACTAGAACTTCAACAAAAAACTCTAAACTAAGACTCTAAGCTATAAACTCTAAACTCTTAACAAAAACTAAACTAAACTAGAACTCTAATAAAAACTCTAAGATAAGACTCTAAGCTAAAACTCTAAACTCTTAACTAAAACTAAACTAAACTAAAACTCTAAGCTAAGTCTCTAAGGTAAAACTCCAAACTCTTAACTATAACTAAAGTAAACTAGAGCTCTAACAAAAACTCTAAGCTAAGACTCTAAGCTAAAACTCTAAACTCTTAACTAAAACTAAACCAAACTAGAACTCTAACAAAAACTCTAAGCTAAGACTCTAAGCTAAAACTCTAAACTCTTAACTAAAACTAAACTAAACTAGAACTCTAAGTCTTTGCTAAAACTCTAAACTAAACTAGAACTTCAACAAAAAAAACTCTAAACTAAGACTCTAAGCTAAAAATTCTAAACTCTTAACTAAAACTAAACTAAACTGGAACTCTAATAAAAACTCTAAGATAAGACTCTAAGCTAAAACTCTAAACTCTTAACTAAAACTAAACTAAACTAAAACTCTAAGCTAAGTTTCTAAGGTAAAACACCAAACTCTTAACTATAACTAAACTAAACTAGAACTCTAACAAAAACTCTAAGCTAAGACTCTAAGCTAAAACTCTAAACTCTTAACTATTACTAAACTAAACTAGAACTCTAAACAAAAACTATAAGCTAAGACTCTAAGCTAAAACTCTAAACTCTTAACTAGAAGTAAACTAAACTAGAACTCTAACAGAAACTCTAAGCTAAGACTCTAAGCTAGAAACTCGAGACTCTTAACTAAAACTAAAATAAACTAGAACTCTAATTAAAACTCTAAGTCTAAGCTAAAACTCTAAACTAAACTAGAACTTCAACAAAAAACTCTAAACTAAGACACTAAGCTAAAAACTCTAAACTCTTAACTAAAACCAAACTAAACTAGAACTCTAATAAAAACACTAAGATATGAAACTCTAAACACTTAACTAGAGGTAAACTAAACTAGAACTCTAACAGAAACTCTAAGCTAAGACTCTAAGTTAAAAACTCGAGACTCTTAACTATAACTAAACTAAACTAGAACTCTAATACAAACTATAAGCTAAGACTCTAAAGTAAAACTCTAAACTCTTAACTAAAACTAAACTTAACTAGAACTCTAACTAAAACTCTAAGCTAAGACTCTAAGCTAAAAACACTAAATTCTTAACTATAACTTTGCTAAACTATAACTTTAACTAAAACTCTAAGCTATGACTCTAAGCTAAAACTCTAAATTCTTAGCTATAACTAAACTAAACTAGAACTCTAACTAAAACTCTAAGCTAAGACTCTAAGGTAAAACTCTAAACTCTTAACTAAAACTAAACTAGAACTCTAACAAAAACTCTAAGCTAAGACTCTAAGCTAAAACTCTAAAACTCTTAACTATTACTAACCTAAACTAGAACTCTAACACAAACTATAAGCTAAGACTCTAAGCTAAAACTCTAAACTCTTAACTAGAAGTAAACTAAACTAGAACTCTAACAGGAACTCTAAGCTAAGACTCTAAGCTAAAAACTCGAGACTCTTAACTATAACTAAACTAAACTAGAACTCTAACACAAACTATAAGCTAAGACTCTAAGCTAAAACTCTAAACTCTTAACTAAAACTAAACTGAACTAGAACTCTAACTAAAACTCTAAGCTATGACTCTAAGGTAAAACTCTAAACTCTTAACTATAACTTTACTAAACTAGAGCTTTAACTAAAACTCTAAGCTATGACTCTAAGCTACAACTCTAAATTCTTAGCTATAACTAAACTAAACTAGAACTCTAGCTAAAACTCTAAGCTAAGACTCTAAGGTAAAACTCTAACTCTTAACTAAAACTAAACTAGAACTCTAACAAAAACTCTAAGGTAAGACTCTAAGCTAAAACTCGAAACTCTTAACTAAAACTTAACTAAACTTCAACTCTAACTAGAACTCTAAGCTAAGACTCTATGGTAAAACTCTAAACTCTTAACTAAAACTAAACTAAACTAGAACTCTAAATAAAACTCAAAGCTAAGAATCTAAGCTAAAACTCTAAACTCTTAACTAAAACTAAAATAAACTAGAACCCTAACAAAAACTCTAAGCTAAGACTCTATGCTAAAACTCTAAACTCTTAACTATTACAAAACTAAACTTCAACTTGAACAAAAACTCTAAGCTAAGACTCTAAGCTATTGGGCCGGGGGCTTCCTTCGGGGTCGGGGTAGGGGGATCGAGGCCCTTGGGGTTGGGGTATAGGACCTCACAACACTGTTTAAATAGAACTTGTGTATTTTAACAACCACACTCAAAACCTCTTCTAAAACATCTTCTAAAATCATCTTTTATAATGTCTCTAACTGTTTCGCCGAAATAATTCCCTAAAATGTTTAAAACGGTTTCGCCCAAATAATCCCCTAAAAGTAATTTCTGCATGTTTCCTATTGTTTTGGCTTCCCTGCGCTGTCACATTTGGAATTTCTAGGAAACCCTTTTCCCGCCTTAATCTCTTCATCTCATAAATGTTCCTAGCTACACTATTAAGGTTTCGTTAGAATATCAATTTATCTCTCCGACTTAAAGATCAGTGAAGCCGTATTTAAAAATAGAATTTCTATCTCTTTAGACTCCCGCATAATTCCAAGATAACAAGTGATGTCATTTCTAATTCCTGACAGATCAATGAAGCCCTATTTAAAAATAGAATATTAATTTTTCTCTCTGACCTAAAGAACGTTTATCCCTCAGACCTAAGATCAAAGAAGCCATACTTGTTTCTTTATTACCCTTTTCGTAAATCAATAATTCCCCTAGCGATTATGTAAATCAAGTTCTCAGGTTAGGTTAGCCTAAAGATCAAAGAAGCCATGTTTGTTTCTTAATTCCCCTTTCGTGAATCAATAATTTCCCCGCAGATTATGTAAATCAATTTCTCAGGTTAGGTTAGCCAAACAACAAAGAAGCCATGTTTGTTTCTTAATTCCCCTTTCGTGAACCAATAATTCCCCTCGATTATGTAAATCACCCCATTGTCATTACACCTGGACAAACAACAACATATAAATCGACCTTGAAACATCCATCAAAGTGAGACAAATCCTGTTTTTCCATTCTCACTGACAAAAACCATAAAACATCCATCAAAGTGAGAAAAATCCTGTTTTTTCATTCTCACTGACAAAAACCATAAAACAGACATGAATTGCTGTTGACATCCATGAAAAGCATCAAATAAATTGACCAACACACATAACCATCCAAGAAAACATCCATAAAAGTGTGAAAAATCCTGTTTTTTCAAGTGAGAAAAATTCTGTTTTTTCATTCTCAGTGAGAAAACCATAAACCACGTGGTTCGCGTCGGAGTAGCGCCCCCCTCTCTACTAGCGGACTGGGAGGAAAAGTCCCTTTTTTAGTTAGTTCTTTTTATACCGCGTGATTGTTAATACAGTAAGATTTTTCTATGTACTCTTTTAATTTTTCAGCTTAGGTCGAATCTAAAAGAGTTGGTTAGAAAACCTTATCGGTAAACTTTGGGCTTTAAATGTGGCCATAGACCATCCGATCACGTTAGTATACGGAACCGTTGGAGTAACCGCGGAAATCCCACTAATTTGGGGCCAAAGAGGGATCTTCCCCCTCCAGTAAGTGGCATAGCAACTCTTTGCGCCATTTTTGCCTTTAAAAGTGGTGACCCCGCGCGATAAACCTCCAATATGCAGCTTCAATTTTCGCTATCACCGTACATGAATAATTAAAACGCAATTCGCATATTAATTTTCTTTTTTTGGCTAATTGGCTTTCTCGAAATTTTGTTCTGACGTAACTTACGAATTAACTTATGTAACGAATTTCTTTATTCGTATGTTTTTATTTCGTATATTAGGGAGTTCGCTCCCTAGTCAATAACTCGCCCTTTACGCTAAAGTTCGAATTTTGTTCGAATCACAAACCCTGAATCACAAAGGCCGGTTAATCAGAATAGATAGCTCTTTTGAAAGTGCCAAAAAAAACTTTAGCGTAAAGAGCGAGGTATTGACTAGGGGGCGAACCCTCTCATATACGTAAAATTTCTGTTCGTTTCAAGTTTTAATGTTGCTCCTTACTTTCAGTTGAAAAAAAAACTTTTTTTTTATTTAATTTCTGATCATTTTTTAAATAAGAATGATCAGAAATTTCCCCAAGGAAATATCTTCCATTGAAAGATCCTCCCCCGTAACCCCTACTATGACCCCGACCCACTACTAGAAAAAAATTCCTCCTGAAAATGCCTGTATACTTCAAAATAACCAATTCTATACGTAAACAATGGTTAAAATTTATAACTTTCAGCCCTTCCCCCGGGAACTGTGGGGGATTAAGTCATCCTCAAAGGCATATTAATTAGATTTTCGACTATGCTGAACAAAATGGCTATCTCAAAATTTTGATTCGGTGACTTCGGAAAAAAAATGAGCGTGGGAGGGAGCTAAGTTGCCCTCCAATATTTTTGGTCACTCAAAAAGGGCACTAGAACTTTTAATTTCCGTTCCAATGAGCCCTCTCACGATGTTAAAGGACTACTGGATCGATACCATCACCCCTGGGAAAATAAATAACAAACAAATAAACACGCATCCGTGATCTTTCTTCTGGCAAAAAATACAAAATTCCACATTTTTGCAGATAGGAGCTTGAAACCTCTATAGTAGGGTTCTCTGATACGCTGAATCTGATGGTGCGGTTTTCATTAAAGTTCTATGACTTTTAGGGGTTGCCCTTTTTTCGAAAATAAGGCATGAAAAAGGGCTAATGCTAAACTTGTTTAAAAGGGATTTTATGCACTAAAAATCCTCCCTTGCCCCCAGAAAATTAAATCAATTGTCAGTTAAAACACACTTCTCACTGGTTGCTCACATTTGTGTTAATCTTCAATGGTTGTGGTTGTAAGGGTTTGGTCTAAAAGTAGTAAGGCAATGCACAGTCGTGGTAGTGCTTGCGTAATTTGTCTTACCTCTCGTCTGAGGCATGAATATACAGTGTAGTCTAACCGGTACATTGGCTTACCAGGGCCAGTCACCTATTACTATGAACGGTAGTTGTCCTACCAGACGAGTTTTCTAATGTGATACTCATTTTTTTGTGTGTCAGTCGGTTAGAGAGAGCGGCGGTTAGTCCATATGGTAACTTGATTAGTTGGTTTTTAAAAAAACTTGGCAAGGTATAATGTACTCAAGCAAAAACCCTATAGAATGTTCATACACTGCATTCCAATTTTCATTATGTTTTAACACATTGTTTATAGTACACTATATATTATTAACTTTGAAAACAATGGATTCGTCAATTTTCAATGTGAGTACACTTTTCATTCTTTTATTTCCTTCCAAAAAAATAAAAAAAAACGTTTTACTAGTAAATTCAAATTCAGGGGGACTTAGCCCCCCTCCACTCCAACAATGCAAAATCTTAAGAAAATAATGAGTACATTCGATAGAAACGGCAAAGCACGCTTTTTTCTATTATGTAAATAAAATCTCTCCTCCACAGCTATGTTTACAAGTTTTAATTGTTTTGAAAAACAGTTCTTATCATTCAGAAGCCAGCTTTTTCCAAACATGCTGTATTTTTCCGGTTTGAATGAAAAGCTTGCATGTTACAAGGATAGTGACAGTTTTGTGGGGTCAAATTTCACAGGCTTTTGCTATAAACGGGCTTTGTCTAATTCCGATGTCGCGGCTATACTTACAAGCAGTTTCTCAACATTTATGGTGACAATCCACGTCTGAACGACTTTCTAGTGCTAAATGATGAATGAGGCGCTGATTCCCCTATCCCGCTGGCGGTTAGTCCATATGGTAACTTGATTAGTTGGTTTTTAAAAAAAACTTGGTAAGGTACAATGTACTCAAGCAATAACCCTATAAAATGTTCATCGAGAGTTGATAAAGTGAAATTTTGACACTATTCTGGTTTTTTCTAAACAGGTATTGCCTATAACTTCTAGTTCAAATTTTTTTGATAACTTGATAGGTGATTTGAATAAAAGGAATTCAAATATTTTGTCTATGAAATAGAAGCTAACTCAATTTGCGGAAAAGGTATTCCATTTGCACAACTCTGGGTGATGACTTAGTCTAACTGGGTGATGACTTAGTCTAATTGCGTAGGTACTAAAGGAACATTTGAAGGTGGAGAAAAAAAAGGGGTAATTAGTTATTCGATAATTTTTAACAAGAAATGACTGAAAAGTGTTTTGGAGGAGGATGGGATGAATGCGTACTGTATAATACACAAGTGATGATTTGCACAGTGTTGTCAATTTTTAAATAGTTTAGAAATAAAAAACAATTAACAAGAAATGGCTGAAAAGTGTTTTGAGGGAGTTGACTTGCACGAGGGTTGACTTGCACGAGGGTTCAGTTACATGCGGATTCAGTTACACGGGGATTAGTTAAATGGGGTCGAGTTGCACGAGGATTCAGTAGCACAGAGGTTCAGTTGTACGGGTTTCGGTTATACAGGGGTTCAGTTACATGGGGGGTTCAGTTGCACGGGGGGATATCTGCTAAAAGATTTATAGGCCCTTAATTTAGGTATCTGACTATCTCGTAATGGCTACGAACTGCTAAGAATCTTGATATCTGCTATAAAAAAACACTTCATTCTAAACAAATTGTAGGTACAAAAAAGATTTATAGGCCCTTAATTTAGGTATCTGACTATCTCGTAATGGCTACGAACTACTAAGAATCTTGATATTTGCTATAAAACACTTCATTCTAAACAAATTGTAAATACAAAAAGATTTATAGGCCCTTAATTTAGGTATCTGGCTATCTCGTAATGGCTACGAACTGCTAAGAATCTTGATATCTGCTATAAAAAAACACTTCATTCTAAACAAATTGTAGGTACAAAAAGATTTATAGGCCCTAGATTTGACGCCTACAAGAGACATTGGTAAAAGGTATTCAATAGCTTAATTGAAAAGTAACGATAGAATGACATTATGACTTGACCTAGCTTTACCTCTCCGATGTGGTCTGTATAATACACAAGTAACATTTGAAAAGTATGAGGGGGGTGGGGGCAAGTATTCAGTTAAAATAAAGCTAGGATTCTTGTCACTTTTCGTTCCCCCAATTTTTCAAAGTGGGTGTTTACAACTAAGAGGGAAACTGGCCCGACCAAAGAGTGTTTATATTCTTGTCACTTTTCGTTCCCCGAATTTTTCAAAGTGGGTGTTTACAACTAAGGGGGAAACTGACCTGGCCAAAGAGTATTTATATTCTTGTCACTTTTCGTTCCCCCAATTTTTCAAAGCGGGTGTTTACAACTAAGAGGGAAACTGGCTCGACCAAAGAGTATTTATATTCTTGTAACTTTTCGTTCCCTCAATTTTTCAAAGCGGGTGTTTACAACTAAGGGGGAAACTGGCCCCGACCAAAGAGTATTTATATTCTTGTCACTTTTCGTTCCCCCAATTTTTCAAAGCGGGTATTTACAACTAAGAGGGAAACTGGCCCGACCAAAGAGTATTTATATTCTTGTAACTTTTCTTTCCCCCAATTTTTCAAAGCGGGTGTTTGCAACTAAGGGGAAACTGGCTAATGACTGAAAAGTGTTTTGGGGGAGATGGGTTGATTGCCAGAAGGATGTATTAGCGTTGTTATAGTGGAGCACGAGTTGCTAGTGAAAACCCCGTGTGGATGAGTTGAAATAAAAATTTTAAAAAGAAATGGCTGAAAAGTGTTTTGGGGAGATAGGTTGATTGGCAGAAGGATGTAGTAGCGAAGTTAAAGTGGAGGGCGAGTTGCTAGCGAAAAATCTAAGCTAATAAGGGTTTTTGACCGTAAACTCTAGTTTTTTGTAAGAAAATTATGGAAAATACAATTCGTTGGTTCATAGGTGAAACTTAAGTCCAGGTATGGATCGAAAAATAAACTATTTCTGTAGAATCTGAGCTAATAAGGGTTTTTGACCATAAACTCTAGTTTTTTGCAAGAAAATTATTGAAAATACAATTCTCTGGTTCAAATGTGAAACTTAAGTCCTTTTTAGGATCAAAAAAAATTAACTATTTCTGTAAAATCTGAGCTAATAAGGGTTTTTGACCGTAAACTCTAGTTTTTTTGCAAGAAAATTATGGAAAATACAATTCTCTGGTTCAAATGTGAAACTTAACTCCATTTTTGGATCGAAAAAATAAATTTATTTCCGTAAAATCTGAGCTAATAAGGGTTTTTGACCGTAAACTATAGTTTTTTGCAAGAAAATTATGGAAAATACAATTCTCTGGTTCATAGGTGAAACTTAAGTCCATTTTTGGATCGAAAAATAAAACTATTTCTGTAAAATCTGAGCTAATAAGGGTTTTTGACTCTGAACTCTAGTTTGTTGTAAGAAAATTATGGAAAATACAATTCTCTGGTTCAAATGTGAAACTTAAGTCCTTTTTTGGATTGAAAAATAAAACTATATCCGTAAAATCTGAACTAATAATTCAATATTTTTTTAGTAAAAACAAACTATTTTTTTTTTAAAACTTCGAAATTTTTCAACTTTATTTATTTTTTTTCTTTTTGTACGTATCTTAAAATGTCAAAGTATGCTTACGGTTCTAACAATTGTGCTCTATGATTGGTCAGAGACACGATGTGGCTTTCCCACTGGTATTCTATGACCGCTTATCGTCACTACCTAGTCTACGGCATGTATTAAATCAGTATTTTTTACACAGTGGAACGATAAACACATAAGTCATATCTTTTAAAAAAAAAGTGAAGATGGAACATTTTAATAGAGTGTGTTCACATAACAAGGTTATTGTAGCATTGAATGCCGACAAGGAGAAGTATTTAAACTATGAAACAAGTACAAGTGGTAGCACTATTGGAAATGTATGCATGCATTGTCATGACAGTAAGGAATTAAATTTCTTTGGGATACCGAAAAAATTCAACTCTTATGATGGTGGTTATGCGAGATTGAGATCTCCAGAGATGATTGCACTCAAAGAGAATGCTAACATAAAAATAATTGTTGATGATAGAGGACAACTCCTTGCTACTGCTGCAGGTAACATATTACCTACGGACACATCCAATCATCAGCTTTCGGGTATTAGCATTCAACGGAAGGCTAATAAAAGAAAGGCCTACTCTGCTACTAATATCATAAACCATATCTTGTTTACGTGCTGAAACTGTTACCTGTGTAAAAATAATGTGTTAATAGACAGTGAAATTGCAAGAAAAATAAAAATGGCATTGTCAAAAAATATCACTACGGAATATAAATATGAAACGATGAAGAACAAAGCACCAGCAAACATTGCTGGCATTGATCAAACAGTCAATGAATCAAATAATAGCAAAGACGAAAAGCATATTGAGCCTGTTCATGAGACACCAGTAAAAATTGTGTATGATTCAAAATGGAATAATGATTATTCTACTGATTACGAACTAAGAGAAGACAATAACTACAATATCAAGAGAGAACATGGTGAACTGTTTTATGGAACAGATTCAAAATGTCCAAAGTTAATCGTTGATATTAATAATGTATCATAATATATTTTTGTTTTAATATTCTACATAGCATTATTTCATTAAAAATATTACATTGTTATGTGTTCATTATTTTTTAGAGTAAGCTAGCATATCAAGCGTTTAGAATGTATATTAAAACATCGGAGATGTAAGAAAAGGAATTTGTGTACATCTATTGTCAGACACACTATTTTCCGTAAAATCTGAGCTATTAAGAGTTTTTGACCGTAAACTCTAGTTTTTTGTAAGAAAATTATGGAAATACAATTCTCTGGTTCAAATGTGGAACTTAAGTCTATTTTTGGATCGAAAAATAAAACTATTTCCGTGAAATCTGAGCTAATAAGGCTTTTTCGACCGTAAACTCTAGTTTCTTGTAAGAAAATTATGTAAAATACATTTTTTGTAAGTATCTTAAAATGACAAAATATCATTCTTGAATTCACCTCTTGGATACACAATACAGAAATTATAAAAAAAAAATTGTAATTTCCAGACTTCATTTGCAAGCAATAGATACCGAAAGTTCTATGACTCCTCCCCGCAATGACTTCTAAGGGTTTTATGACTCCTCCCACGATGAATTCAGATGGTTTTAGGAGTCATCCCCCTAGCCATAACTCCATTCAACCTTGAGCGAAGATATAAAAGTTTGATGATGTATTTCTCTTCTTAACAACTACATTAATAGCTTCCAAGATGATAGGACTGTATGACACAGAATTTATCGGTTTGAAAAAATCATCATCTTGTGGTGTTATATTTGAATGTACATTTTTATTATTGTCAATGGAACTCGAAGAAATTGACTGTTATCATTGGATGGTGAACTATAACATGTTTGAGTATGATAAAAGCTTGTGGAGTACTACATTACATCATATGAATAGACTGGGATTCTACGATAGAGTGATTACACCACTTAATAATAGTGGTCAGGAACTGAGAAATGTCCAGGAGGAAGTTAGTGAAATTTGCAGCTTTTTCGGGGTTGAAGCACTCTATGTAAAGGGTAATGTACCCACAGATAAAGTCTTAATTCAAAAGTGTGACCCTAGGATTCCACTTTTCAATCTAGAAGAATTTAAGTGTCCTAAATTTGAAGGGGTTTATCATCGTCCTGAAGACGAGGTCAGGTTCTTCGCGCACTGGATAAGGACATGCCTGATCGTGATAAATGCATAAGACATGGTAAAAACTATTCTATATCATGGGACCATCGTTTTCTGGATGCTTAAGAGTGAACGTGTGTATGACTATGTCACATAATATAATTTTGTATTAATATTCTACATAGCATTATTTCATTAAAAATATATTACGCATTACATTGTTATGTGGTCATTATTTTTAGAGTAAGCTAGCATATCAAAAGTTTAGAATGTCTATTAAAACATCGGAGATGTGAGAAAAGGAATTTGCATACATCTATTGTCAGACACATGGGGCAACATTGACAAAATCTAGGTATCAGAATGAATAAATTCTTTATCAACATCCGTTGTTGGATATGTCATTATGTCATTATGAAAAAATTGTAAGTAAGTAGGAAGTAGGTAAGTAAGTAAGTAAGTAACAAACTCTTTCTTAAATTCGTCTCTTGGTTACACAATACAGAAATTTTTATTATAGGAAATTATAAAAAAAAAATTGAAGAAACTCTCTATTAACATTCGTTATCGATTGAAGTCGCTTCCTAGACAGACAATACAGCAATTTCACAAAATCTAAGTATAAGAGTGATTAAATTCAATATCAACATCCATTTCTCGGTTAGATTAGACCGGTTTTTCTTTCTATAGTAGAGACTAGCGTATATTTTTAGAGTAGAAAAAAAAAATTCTGGTTATTCTGAAGTTGATTGCATGAAAAGTATTTTTTGGGGGGAGATACACGATTGGCTGAAACAAAAGCAGAACTTTTAAAAATCACAACAACTGACGATCAGTAAATAATTCCGTTGTTTTTTTTTTTGTTAAACACAATTGGCTGAAATAAAAGCGGAACTTTTAAAATCACAACAATTAAAGATCAGTAAATGATTCCTTTGTTTTTTTTTTGTTAAAACACAATTGGTTGAAACAAAAGCAGAACTTTTAAAATCAAAACAACTGAAGGTCAGTAAATAATTCCATTGTTTTTTTTTTTTGTTAAACACGATTGGTTGAAATAAAAGAGGAACTTTTAAAATCACAAAAACTGAAGGTCAGTAAATAAAAAAAATCGTTTTGGCTTCATGTGTTGTTACGTTGAATTTAGATTAGACCGGTTTTTCTTTTAATTTTGGCTTCATGTGTTGTTACGTTGAATTTAGATTAGACCGGTTTTTCTTCTATAGTAGAAACTAGCGTATATTTTTAGAGTAGAAAAAAAAATTCTGGTTAGTCTGAAGTTGATTGTCTGAAAAGTATTTTTTTGGGGGAGATACACGATTGGCTGAAACAAAAGCAGAACTTTTAAAATCACAACAACTGAAGATCAGTAAATAATTCCTTTGTTTTTTTTAAACACAATTGGCTGAAATAAAAGCGGAACTTTTAAAATCACAACAACTGAAGGTCAGTAAATAAAAAAACCTAAAATAATGTCATGAAATCAACATTCAAAGTCCACACATAGCTTTATTTCATTTTTTAAGGTTCATTTAGACGAGGTTACGTGCGCGCACGTAACCTCGTCTAAATGAACCTTTAAAAAATGAAATAAAGCTATGTGGACTTTGCATGTTGATTTCATGACATTATTTTAGGTTTTTTTTTTTATTTACTGACCTTCAGTTGTTGTGATTTTAAAAGTTCCGCTTTTATTTCAGCCAATCATGTTCAACAAAAAAAAAAACAATGGAATTATTTACTGACCTTCAGTTATTTTGATTTTAAAAGTTCTGCTTTTGTTTCAACCAATTGTGTTTAACAAAAAAAAAACAAAGGAATCATTTACTGATCTTTAGTTGTTGTGATTTTAAAAGTTCCGCTTTTATTTCAGCCAATTGTGTTTAACAAAAAAAAAAAACAATGGAATTATTTACTGATCTTCAGTTGTTGTGATTTTAAAAGTTCTGCTTTTGTTTCAGCCAATCGTGTATCTCCCCTAAAAAAATACTTTTCAGACAATCAACTTCAGACTAACCAGAATTTTCTTTTTTCTACTCTAAAAATATACGCTAGTCTCTACTATAGAAAGAAAAACGGTCTAATCTAAATTCAACGTAACAACACATGAAGCCAAAATTAAAAGAAAAACCGGTCTAATTAAATCAACGTAACAACACATGAAGCCAAAACGAATTTTTTTATTTACTGACCTTCAGTTGTTGTGATTTTAAAAGTTCCTCTTTTATTTCAACCAATCGTGTTTAACAAAAAAAAATAATGGAATTATTTACTGACCTTCAGTTGTTTTGATTTTTGAAAAGTTCTGCTTTTGTTTCAACCAATTGTGTTTAACAAAAAAAAAACAAAGGAATCATTTACTGATCTTTAGTTGTGTGTGATTTTAAAAGTTCCGCTTTTATTTCAGCCAATTGTGTTTAACAAAAAAAAACGGAATTATATTACTGATCTTCAGTTGTTGTGATTTTAAAAGTTCTGCTTTTGTTTCAGCCAATCGTGTATCTCCCCCAAAAAAATACTTTTCAGACAATCAACTTCAGACTAACCAGAATTTTTTTTTCTACTCTAAAAAATATACGCTAGTCTCTACCATAGAAAGAAAAACCGGTCTAATCTAACCGAGAAATGGATGTTGATATTGAATTTAATCACTCTTTATACTTAGATTTTGTGAAATTGCTGTATTGTCTGTCTAGGAAGCGACTTCAATCGATAACGAATGTTAATAGAGAGTTTCTTCAATTTTTTTTTATAATTTCCTATAATATAAAATTTCTGTATTGTGTAACCAAGAGATGAATTCAAGAAAGAGTTTGTTACTTACTTACTTACTTACCTACTCCCTACTTACTTACAATTTTTTCATAATGACATAATGACATATCCAACAACGGATGTTGATAAAGAATTTATTCATTCTGATACCTAGCTTTTGTCAATGTTACCCCATGTGTCTGACAATAGATGTATGCAAATTCCTTTTCTCACATCTCCGATGTTTTAATAGACATTCTAGACTTTTGATATGCTAGCTTACTCTAAAAAATAATGACCACATAACAATGTAATGCGTAATATATTTTTAATGAAATAATGCTATGTAGAATATTAATACAAAATTATATTATGACACATAGTCATACACACGTTCACTCTTAAGCATCCAGAAACGATGATCCCATGATATAGAATAGTTTTTACCATGTCTTATGCATTTATCACGATCAGGCATGTCCTTAGGTATCCAGTGCGCGAAGAACCTGACCTCGTTTCAGGACGATGATAAACCCCTTCAAATTTAGGACACTTAAATTCTTCTAGATTGAAAAGTGGAATCCTAGGGTCACACTTTTGAATTAAGACTTTATCTGTAGGTACATTACCCTTTACATAGAGTGCTTCAACCCGAAAAAGCTGCAAATTTCACTGACTTCCTCCTGGACATTTCTCAGTTCCTGACCACTATTATTAAGTGGTGTAATCACTCCATCGTAGAAACCCAGTCTATTCATATGATGTAATGTAGTACTCCACAAGCTTTTATCATACTCAAACATGTCATAGTTCACCATCCAATGATAACAGTCAATTTCTTCGAGTTCCATTGACAATAATAAAAATGCACATTCAAATATAACACCACAAGATGATTTTTTCAAACCGATAAATTCTGTGTCATACAGTCCTATCATCTTGGAAGCTATTAATGTAGTTGTTAAGAAGAGAAATACATCATCAAACTTTTATATCTTCGCTCAAGGTTGAATGGAGTTATGGCTAGGGGGATGACTCCTAAAACCATCTGAATTCATCGTGGGGAGGAGTCATAAAACCCTTAGAAGTCATTGTGGGGAGGAGTCATAGAACTCTCGGTATCTATTGCTTGCAAATGAAGTCTGGAAATTACAATTTTTTTTTATAATTTCTGTATTTTGTATCCAAGAGGTGAATTCAAGAATGATATTTTGTCATTTTAAGATACGTACAAAAAATGTATTTACATAATTTTCTTACAAGAAACTAGAGTTTACGGTCGAAAAAGCCTTATTAGCTCAGATTTTACGGAAATAATTTTATTTTTCGATCCAAAAATAGACTTAAGTTCCACATTTGAACCAGAGAATTGTATTTCCATAATTTTTTACAAAAAACTAGAGTTTACGGTCAAAAACCCTTATATAGCTCAGATTTTACGGAAATAGTGTGTCTGACAATAGATGTACGCAAATTCCTTTTCTTACATCTCCGATGTTTTAATATACATTCTAAACGCTTGATATGCTAGCTCACTCTAAAAAATAATGAACACATAACAATGTAATATTTTTAATGAAATAATGCTATGTAGAATATTAATACAAAAATATATTATGATACATTATTAATATCAATGATTAACTTTGGACATTTTGAATCTGTTCCATAAAATAGTTCACCATGTTCTCTCTTGATATTGTAGTTATTGTCTTCTCTTAGTTCGTAATCAGTAGAATAATCATTATTCCATTTTGAATCATACACAATTTTTACTGGTGTCTCATGAACAGGCTCAATATGCTTTTCGTCTTTGCTATTATTTGATTCATTGACTGTTTGATCAATGTCAGTAATGTTTGCTGGTGCTTTGTTCTTCATTGTTTCATCTTTATATTCCGTAGTGATATTTTTTGACAATGCCATTTTTATTTTTCTTGCAATTTCACTGTCTATTAACACATTATTTTTACACAGGTAACAGTTTCGGCACGTAAACAAGATATGGTTTATGATATTAGTAGCAGAGTAGGCCTTTCTTTTATTAGCCTTCCGTTGAATGCTAATACCCGAAAGCTGATGATTGGATGTGTCCGTAGGTAATGTGTTACCTGCAGCAGTAGCAAGGAGTTGTCCTCTATCATCAACAATTATTTTTATGTTAGCATTCTCTTTGAGTGCAATCATCTCTGGAGATCTCAATCTCGCATAACCACCATCATAAGAGTTGAATTTTTTCGGTATCCCAAAGAAATTTAATTCCTTACTGTCATGACAATGCATGCATACATTTCCAATAGTGCTACCACTTGTACTTGTTTCATAGTTTAAATACTTCTCCTTGTCGACATTCAATGCTACAATAACCTTGTTATGTGAACACACTCTATTAAAATGTTCCATCTTCACTTTCTTTTTTAAAAGATATGACTTATGTGTTTATCGTTCCACTGTGTAAAAAATACTGATTTAATACATGCAGTAGAGTAGGTAGTGACGATAAGCGGTCATAGAATACCAGTGGGAAAGCCAAATCGTGTCTCTGACCAATCATAGAGCACAATTGTTAGAACCGTAAGCATACTTTGACATTTTAAGATACGTACAAAAAGAAAAAAATAAATAAAGTTGAAAAATTTCGAAGTTTTAAAAAAAAAATAGTTTGTTTTTATGAAAAAAATATTGAATTATTAGTTCAGATTTTACGGATATAGTTTTATTTTTCAATCCAAAAAAGGACTTAAGTTTCACATTTGAACCAGAGAATTGTATTTTTCATAATTTTCTTACAACAAACTAGAGTTCACAGTCAAAAACCCTTATTAGCTCAGATTTTACAGAAATAGGTTTATTTTTCGATCCGAAAATGGACTTAAGTTTCACCTATGAACCAGAGAATTGTATTTTTCCATAATTTTCTTGCAAAAAACTATAGTTTACGCTCAAAAACCCTTATTAGCTCAGATTTTACGGAAATTGTTTATTTTTTCGATCCAAAAATGGAGTTAAGTTTCACATTTGAACCAGAGAATTGTATTTTCAATAATTTTCTTGCAAAAAAAACTAGAGTTTATGGTCAAAAAAACCCTTATTAGCTCAGATTCTACAGAAATAGTTTATTTTTCGATCCATACCTGGACTTAAGTTTCACCTATGAACCAACGAATTGTATTTTCCATAATTTTCTTACAAAAAACTAGAGTTTACGGTCAAAAACCCTTATTAGCTTAGATTTTTTCGCTAGCAACTCGCCCTCCACTTTAACTTCGCTAATACATCCTTCTGCCAATCAACCTATCTCCCCAAAACACTTTTCAGCCATTTCTTGTTAAAATTTTTATTTCAACTCATCCACACGGGGTTTTCGCTAGCAACTCGCCCTCCACTATAACTACGCTAATACATCCTTCTGGCAATCAACCCATCTCCCCCAAAACACTTTTCAGCCATTCATTAGTCAGTTTCCCATTAGTTGTAAACAGCCCGCTTTGAAAAACGCTTGGGGGAACGAAAAGTGACAAGAATATAAATACTCTTTGGTAGGGGCCAGTTTCCCCCTTAGTTGTAAACACCCGCTTTGAAAAATTGGGGGAACGAAAAGTTACAAGAATTTCAAATACTCTTTGGTCGGGGCCAGTTTCCCTCTTAGTTGTAAACACCGCTTTGAAAAAAACTTGGGGAACGAAAAGTGACAAGAATATAAATACTCTTTGGTCGGGGCCAGTTTCCCCCTTAGTTGTAAACACCCGCTTTGAAAAATTGGTGGGGAACGAAAAGTTACAAGAATATAAATACTCTTTGGTCGGGCCAGTTTCCCTCTTAGTTGTAAACACCCACTTTGAAAAATTGGGGGAACGAAAAGTGACAAGAATATAAATACTCTTTGGCCAGGTCAGTTTCCCCCTTAGTTGTTGTAAACACCCACTTTGAAAAATTCGGGGAACGAAAAGTGACAAGAATATAAACACTCTTTGGTCGGGCCAGTTTCCCTCTTAGTTGTAAACACCCACTTTGAAAAATTGGGGGAACGAAAAAGTGACAAGAATCCTAGCTTTATTTTAACTGAATGCTTGCCCCCACCCCCCTCATACTTTTCAAACGTTACTTGTGTATTATACAGACCACCCGGAGAGGTAAAGCTAGGTCAAGTCATAATGTCATTCTATCGTTACTTTTCAATTAAGCTATTGAATACCTTTTACCAATGTCTCTTGTAGGCGTCAAATCTAGGGCCTATAAATCTTTTTGTACCTACAATTTGTTTAGAATGAAGTGTTTTTTATAGCAGATGTCAAGATTCTTAGCAGTTCGTAGCCATTACGAGATAGCCAGATACCTAAATTAAGGGCCTATAAATCTTTTTGTATTTACAATTTGTTTAGAATGCAGTGTTTTTTATAGCAGATATCAAGATTCTTAGCAGTTCGTAGCCATTACGAGATAGTCAGATACCTAAATTAAGGGCCTATAAATCTTTTTTGTACCTACAATTTGTTTAGAATGAAGTGTTTTTTATAGCAGATATCAAGATTCTTAGCAGTTCGTAGCCATTACAAGATAGTCAGATACCTAAATTAAGGGCCTATAAATCTTTTAGCAGATATCCCCCCGTGCAACTGAACCCCCCCATGTAACTGAACCCCTGTATAATCGAAACCCCGTACAACTGAACCTCCCTGCTACTGAATCCTCGTGCAACTCGACCCCATTTAAACTAATCCCCGTGTAACTGAATCCGCAAGTAACTGAACCCTCGTGCATGTCAACCCTCGTGCAACTCAACTCCCTCAAAACACTTTTCAGCCATTTCTTGTTAATTTTTTTTTATTTCTAAACTATTTAAAATTGACAACACTGTGCAAATCATCACTTGTGTATTACACAGTACGCATTCATCCCATCTCCTCCAAAACACTTTCCAGTCATTTCTTGTTAAAAATTATCCAATCACTAATTACCCCTTTTTTTTCTCCACCTTCGAATGTTCCTTTAGTACCTACGCAATTAGACTAAGTCATCACCCAGTTATCACCAAGATGTAAATTGGGTAACCCTCTCGCAATAACAAAAGGCTTAGCAGTGATTACATCTCATTGTCCGCGACAATTCAATCAGATCAGAGTTGTGCAAATGGAATACCTTTTCCGCAAATTGAGTTAGCTTCTATTTCATAGACAAAATATTTGAATTCCTTTTATTCAAATCACCTATCAAGTTATCAAAAAATATTTGAACTAGAAGTTATAGGCAATACCTGTTTAGAAAAGCCAGAATAGTGTCATAATTTCACTTTATCAACTCTCAATGAACATTTTATAGGGTTTTTGCTTGAGTACATTATACCTTACCAAGTTTTAAAAAAACCAACTAATCAAGTTACCATATGGACTAACCGCCAGCGGGATAGGGGAATCAGCGCCTCATTCATCATTTAGCACTAGAAAGTCGTTCAGACGTGGATTGTCACCATAAATGTTGAGAAACTGCTTGTAAGTATAGCCGCGACATCGGAATTAGACAAAGCCCGTTTATAGCAAAAGCCTGTGAAATTTGACCCCACAAAACTGTCACTCTCCTTGTAACATGCAAGCTTTTCATTCAAACCGGAAAAATACAGCATGTTTGGAAAAAGCTGACTTCTGAATGATAAAGAACTGTTTTTCAAAACAATTAAAACTTGTAAACATAGCTGTGGAGGAGAGATTTTATTTACATAATAGAAAAAAGCGTGCTTTGCCGTTTCTATCGAATGTACTCATTATATTCTTAAGATTTTGTATTGTTGGAGGGGAGGGGGGCTAAGTCCCCTGAAATTTGAATTTACTAGTAAAACGTTTTTTTTTATTTTTTTTTTTGGGAAATAAAAGAATGAAAAGTGTACTCACATTGAAAATTGACGAATTCATTGCTTTCAAAGTTAATAATATGTAGTGTACTATAAACAATGTGTTAAAAACATAATGAAAATTGGAATGCAGTGTATGAACATTTTATAGGGTTTTTGCTTGAGTACATTATACCTTGCCAAGTTTTTTTTAAAAAAACAACTAATCAAGTTACCATATGGACTAACCGCCGCTCTCTCTAACCGACTGACACACAAAAAAATGAGTATCACATTAGAAAACTCGTCTGGTAGGACAACTACCGTTCATAGTAATAGGTGACTGGCCCTGGTAAGCCAATGTACCGGTTAGACTACACTGTATATTCATGCCTCAGACGAGAGGTAAGACAAATTACGCAAGCACTACCACGACTGTGCATTGCCTTACTACTACTTCTAAATACAGAACGATATATCGCTCTCCTCGACTTACAAGTTTATCGGAGGGGGGATATGAAAAATTACAAAGAAAAAAAAATCAGGGAGAAGAGTTGACGTCAGGAATAATTATCACAGGGCTTTCTTTGACAATTAGTAGCCATGTGGCAGGATAGATTACTCTCTGAGTCTGTATTAAACGTCTTTGATAGAGGGCTAATGCTAAGTTTGTTTAAAAAGTGATTTTATGCACAAAAAAGCCTCCCCCTCCCCTCCTCCAGAAAATTTAATCAGTTGTCAGTTAAAACACACTCTCCCCTCCTCACTGGTTACTCACATTCGTGTGAATCTTCTACCTTAAAGTTCCCGAGGTAGGAACCCCTACCTTAAAGTCCTAACCGGGGGTAGGAACCCCCTCTTATGCACTTGGGAAATCTATTTTTTTAGGTACATGGGTTGATGGAAATAAATCATGACCTTAAACAGCCCATGGGGAAAGGTATTTAAGTTGCAAAATTTAACAACTGTTTACGTATAGTATTTGTTTATATTTAGGGGGGGGGGGGGGGTTAAATTTAACATGCAACCGTGATCTTTCTGTACCTTTAACATATAAATAAATATCCTACATTATGCAATTTAATTATGACGACTGGTCATTGATATCATCATTTGCTTTAACACATAACAAAACAAAATGATTCCTGCACACAAATTATAGCTAAAATCAAAGTAATCACCGAGCGTCCTTGGCGCTGTCGTCTAGCGCACCGGTGCGGTTACCGTCTGCTTAAAGCAGTAAAGTCCATTTGATAGGGCCTGATTTTTTTTTTTTTTTTTTAGAGAAAAAAAGGTAGAAAGATTAACACGAATATGAGAAAATTTATTTTAAATAATAAATTTTAGTAAATTTAAAAAAAATTTAAGTTATAGAAAATTTGCCTGATTCTCGAAAAAGGAGAAAACACCCCTTTAATAGCTAGGTAAGAGAACTAATAAAATAGAGAATAGCAATGGAATGACTGATTGCTGGGAACATCAGAAGTAAGTAAAGATGTGAAACGTTACAGAAAGAAAATTGCAAGTAAAAAGTAGTTCACTGCCCATAGTAATCGAAAGTTTAAAAGCGCCTTTAAAAAAGCCATTCAATTGTAATTTTGGAATGAAAGCTTTTATTTCGGTTCTTATAATTGCGAATGTTCATGCAAAAAAAAATTGCCAGAAATTTTGACAAGAGCTTAAAACCACTCGGAAATAGTCACACGTCAGAACAAAAAATACATTATTGGAATAGTCAAGACACTTAAAACGGAAATTCTCATTCCCTAAGCCTGAAAACCCAAGGAAATCCCTGAGTCTTTTTTACCTGCTACTAGAATGAAACTGGAAAATCGGAAGAGAGCTGTTTAAGATGATGTCAAAATAATTATTGCTGCAGAAAATTTAATCAGTTGTCAGTTAAAACACACTCTCCCCTCCCTCACTGGTTGCTCACATTCGTGTGAATCTTCTACCTTAAAGTTCCCGAGGTAGGAACCCAGTACCTTAAAGTCCTCACCGGGGGTAGGAACCCCCTCTTATGCACTTGGGAAATCTATTTTTTTTAGGTACATGGGTTGATGGAAATAAATCATGACCTTAAAACAGCCCATGGGGAAAGGTATTTAAGTTGCAAAATTTTAACAACTGTTTACGTGCAGTATTTGTTATTGGAAGCATACATATTTAGGGGGGAGGTTAAATTTAACATGCAACCGTGATCTTTCTGTACCTTTAACATATAAATAAATTGCCTACATTAGGCAATTTAATTATGACGACTGGTCATTGATATCATCATTTGCTTTAACACATAACAAAACAAAATGATTCCTGCACACAAATTATAGCTAAAATCAAGTAATCACCGAGCGTCCTTGGCGCTGTCGTCTAGCGCACTGGTGCGGTTACCGTCTGCTTAAAGCAGTAAAAACCATTTGATAGGGCCTGATTTTTTTTTTTTTTTTGTTTTAGAGAGAAAAGGTAGAAGATTAACACGAATGTGAGAAAAATTTATTTTAAATAATAAATTTTAGTAAATTTTAAAAAATTTAAGCTATAGAAAATTTGCCTGATTTTCGAAAAAGGAGAAAAACACCTTTTTAATAGCTAGGTAAGAGAACTAATAAAATAGAGAATAGCAATGGAATGACTGAATGCTGGGAACAACAGATGTAAGTAAAGATGTGAAACGTTACAGAAAGAAAAATTGCAAGTAAAGAGTAGTTCACTGCCCATAGTAATCGAAAGTTTAAAAGCGCCTTTAAAGAAGCCATTCAATAAAGCTTTTATTTCGGTTCTTATTAATTGCGAATGTTCATGCAAGAAAAAAATTGCCAGAAATTTTGACAAGAGCTTAAAAACCACTCGGAAATAGTCACACGTCAGAACAAAAAAATACATTATTGGAATAGTCAAAACACTTAAAACGGAAATTCTCATTCCCTAAGCCTGAAAACCCGAGGAAATCCCCGAGTCTTTTTTACCTGCTGCTAGAATGACACTGGAAAGTCGGAAGAGAGCTGTTTAAGATGATGTCAAAATAATTATTGCTGCAGAAAATTTAATCAGTTGTCAGTTAAAACACACTCTCCCCTCCCTCACTGGTTGCTCACATTCGTGTGAATCTTCTACCTTAAAGTTCCCGAGGTAGGAACCCCCTACCTTAAATTCCTCACCGGGGGTAGGAACCCCCTCTTATGCACTTGGGAAATCTATTTTTTTAGGTACATGGGTTGATGGAAATATATCATGACCTTAAACAGCCCATGGGGAAAGATATTTAAGTTGCAAAATTTAACAACTGTTTACGTATGAGTATTTGTTATTGGAAGCATACATATTTAGGGGGGAGGTTAAATTTAACATGCAACCGCGATCTTTCTGTACCTCTAACATATAAATAAATTGCCTACATTAGGCAATTTAATTATGACGACTGGTCATTGATATCATCATTTGCTTTAAACACATAACAAAACAAAATGATTCCTGCACACAAATTATAGCTAAAATCAAAGTAATCACCGAGCGTCCTTGGCGCTGTCGTCTAGCGCACCGGTGCGGTTACCGTCTGCTTAAAGCAGTAAAGTCCATTTGATAGGGCCTGATTTTTTTTTTTTTTTTTTTTTTTTTAGAGAAAAAATGTAGAGAAGATTAACACGAATGTGAGAAAATTTATTTTAAATAATAAATTTTAGTAAATTTTAAAAAATTTAAGTTATAGAAAATTTGCCTGATTTTCGAAAAAAGGAGAGAAAACACCTCCTTTAATAGCTAGGTAAGAGGACTAATAAAATAGAGAATAGCAATGGAATGACTGATTGCTGGGAACATCAGAAGTAAGTAAAGATGTGAAACGTTACAGAAAGAAAATTGCAAGTAAAGAGTAGTTCACTGCCCATAGTAATCGAAAGTTTAAAAGCGCCTTTAAAAAAAGCCATTCAATTGTAATTCTGGAATGAAAGCTTTTATTTCGGTTTCTTATTAATTGCGAATGTTCATGCAAAAACAAATTGCCAGAAATTTTGACAAGAGCTTAAAACCACTCGGAAATAGACACACGTCAGAACAAAAAATACATTATTGGAATAGTCAAAACACTTAAAACGGAAATTCTCATTCCCTAAGCCTGAAAACCCAAGGAAATCCCCGAGTCTTTTTTACCTGCTGCTAGAATGACACTGGAAAATCGGAAGAGAGCTGTTTAAGATGATGTCAAAATAATTATTGCTGCAGAAAATTTAATCAGTGTCAGTTAAAGCACACTCTCCCCTCCCTCACTGGTTGCTCACATTCGTGTGAATCTTCTACCTTAAAGTTCCCGAGGTAGGAACCCCCTACCTTAAAGTCCTCACCGGGGGGGTAGGAACCCCCTCTTATGCACTTGGGAAATCTATTTTTTTAGGTACATGGGTTGATGGAAATAAATCATGACCTTAAACAGCCCATGGGGAAAGGTATTTAAGTTGCAAAATTTAACAACTGTTTACGTATAGTATTTGTTATTGGAAGCATACATATTTAGGGGGGAGGTTAAATTTAACATGCAACCGTGATCTTTCTGTACCTTTAACATATAAATAAATTGCCTACATTAGGCAACTTAATTATGACAACTGGTCATTGATATCATCATTTGCTTTAACACATAACAAAACAAAATGATTCCTGCACACAAATTACAGCTAAAATCAAAGTAATCACCGAGCGTCCTTGGCGCTGTCGTCTAGCGCACCGGTGCGGTTACCGTCTGCTTAAAGCAGTAAAGTCCATTTGATAGGGCCTGATTTTTTTTTTTTTTTTTTAGAGAAAAAAGGTAAAAGATTAACACGAATGTGAGAAAATTTATTTTAAATAATAAATTTTAGTAAATTTTAAAAAATTTAATTTGTAGAAAATTTGCCTGATTTTCGAAAAAGGAGAAAACACCCCCTTTAATAGCTAGGTAAGAGAACTAATAAAATAGAGAATAGCAATGGAATGACTGATTGCTGGGAACATCAGAAGTAAGTAAAGATGTGAAACGTTACAGAAAGAAAATTGCAAGTAAAGAGTAGTTCACTGCCCATAGTAATCGAAAGTTTAAAAGCGCCTTTAAAAAAGCCATTCAATTGTAATTCTGGAATGAAAGCTTTATTTCGGTTCTTATTAATTGCGAATGTTCATGCAAAAACAAATTGCCAGAAATTTTGACAAGAGCTTAAAGCCACTCGGAAATAGTTAATCTTCTCTTTTGTCTGTCACGGTCTTCGAAGATTAGCGCCTTCACCCTGCTTTCAAATTGTTCCTTTAGGGCTTCCTTTAGAGCAGTTGTTTCAGCAGTCCACAAGGTCTTTCAACACTTTTGGGTCTGTGGCAGCTCCCGAGTGCTGCTCCAGGGAGCGTACTCTATCTTCAAGGCCTGTGAACTTAGTGTCTATTTCAGCTTTCAGTCCATCTTTCAAGCTCAAAAAGGAGTCTTTAACCGCTTCTTTGATCTTCACATCCAGGTTCTTTATTGTGTCATCAAGACCGCCTAGTGACCTTTTTATGCTACTGTCCACAATTTTCGCTATACTGCCTTTTGGGTTGCCTTTGCACATTGGACACTTCCACTCACAGCCCATGTGGCGAGTCATCTTCGTTAATAAAATATATTCTGGATCCGAAAGATCAAGGCATTCTGCACACAGCCATCGCTCACAATCATCACAGTTCATAGCATTAGAACCTTCATTCAAATTATCTTCACAGGCTGCACCATTGTCCTTACCCTTCACCGGGCTAACACGCATCCGTTTGCTCGCCATTTCTGGTTCGGGATAAATAGCAGAAGTTTATCAATTCTCTTGGACAAATAACTCTTGGCAGATACCACTAGAGCACTTGCCATAGGTACTTTCGCCTCTTCTGCTAGCTTTTCCTCTCCTGGCGCTCAAATGAAAGTATTGTATCTCGTCGATGCTCAGAAACGCCTTGACAATTTCGAGGTAGACAGAATGTGGGAAGTGCAATACTCAAATCACCTATTCCAGCAGTTTAAGGATTAAAATCCCGCTGGTACCAACTCGGCCTCTTGTTTGTTTGGTATTGCTCCCTTCTGCACAAATTGTCACCAAAAATACGGAAAAATGGACGGGCCAACGTAATCAATGGTGTTTTTAATATTTAGCGTTTGGCAACTGCGCTTTGTTGCTGCCTACAAATCGGAAGAAATAGAATGACACTGAAATCAGCTTGGCCTTATTTACAAACAAACAAAACAGCTGTTTATTAGCAGACAAAGGACAAGTCCCTTGGGAATGAAAAATAAAAAATTCTGACTTCAAAATTCAGGTAAGTAAAGTGACACACCAGGGAAATCCACTTAAAATGACACTTAAGTTCAAATATAAGCAGATATGCTAAAATATGGGTAGAAATAAATATTCACTGGGTAGAAACTAATTAATATACACTGTCAAATTAGCCATCTGGTGGTATCCTGCTGGTCACCCTTTTGACTCTCAATAAGGGCATTATAGCCTTACTTTCAAATTCAAGTCAGAGCTGTTAGAAGTTGGCGCAACCACCCCTTCCATAAAAACCTTAGCCTATATGAAAACAATGGACCACTTGCATAGCTTAAACACTTGCCCAGGGGACTGAGGGGGATTTTTTTACCCTAGAGGCATAAGTTATTTGGTCTTTGGATTTTTTTAATCAAAATGGATGTATCAAAACTTTGATTGGTAAAATTCTACTAACTACTTTTGCTATCTTGGAAAGGGGTTAGGTTAGAAAAATGAAACTTTCAGAGATGTGTTTACAGGCTAAATTATGTCCCCAGAAGGTATTTTGAAGTACTTACCTCCACTCCTTCTCCCTCTAGGGGGTCCTGACCTTTTGATGACCTCTAAAAATCTGTGTGTTATGAAAGTGAACTTTGCAAAATAGATCTTCTTCTTAAATGTAGTACAACAAAAGTTAAAATTCTGCTTTAGCTACTTTTGGCAATCTTGGAAATGGGTTAGGTTAGGAAAATGAAAACTTTCAGGCATGGATGTACAGGCAAAAGTATGTCTGGGAAGGTATTTTGAAGTACCTACCTCCACTGCTTCTCTCTCTAGAGGGTCCTGAAATTTGCCAACATGACCTATTGAAATTTTGACAGAAAAACATTTTACCTTAATTTTCAGTTATCAGTTTCTCTGGCTTTAGTTCTGAAAATGCAATTCCTGATATTTGTGCAGAATTTTAAGCCATATCAATGTTTTTTTTTTTTAAATTAGGAAAGGTATTTGCATATCTTTAAAACCTTATAAATTGGGATTGAGCAAAGTTGTGAAGCTGAAAACAATTTAGTTGTACTTCATTTGAGCAGAAGATCTATTTTGGAATGTTTCCCTGTTATAATACATGAATTTTTCAAGGTCATCAAAGGTCAGGACCGTCTAGTGGGAGAAGGAGTGGAGATAGGTACTTCAAAATACCTTCCCAGGAAATACTTTAGCTTGTAGACCCATCTCTGAAAGTTTCATTTTCCTAATCTAACCTCTTTCCAAGATAGCCAAAAGTGGCCAAAGTAGAATTTTACCAAAAAGGAAATTATTTTCTGAACCTACAAGCTTACCTTCACACTTTTTTTCTTATACATCTACAAATTCTATCTAGCCTACAAAATAAGAACTAAAAATAAAAAATAAAAGCTAAAGAGAGTGATGAAAGAAAGTTAACTTGAGAAAACTCTGTGAAATAGGTGTAAATAGATGGGATATAAACTAGGTGTGGAATGGCTTGTGCACACTTTGCGTAATAAATCTCATTTCTCTGTTGCAAGATTTTTCCCAAAAAACAATCTCAAGAAGCTGTTACTTGCTGCATTGTTCCAGTAGCATTTGAAAAAGATTCAAGAGCTTGGACATAATTTTGAGTGCTTTGACATGCTCTTTCTTTCCCAATTTTTCACTATGCATCTGAGCCAGGTCTTACAATGAAATCTCAGCATTGGGTCAAATACTTCAGAAGTTCATTTAAGTAAGGGTACCAAGTTGTCTACCAAAATTAAATTTTGTTGTCTTTACTAAATACTAGAAATACCTGAAATTAATTGTACATTTGACTTAAGTGCATAATAAATGAAAGACTATATTTATTTACTAAACTAATTTCAACAAAACTTTCTGTTGTAAATCTAGTGTGATTCCTATTTAGCCTAAAATTCTTTTTGGTTCTAGGTTAAAATTCTTTTGGGTCCAGCAGCAACTATATAAGAAATTTAAAATAAATTTTCTTGTGAATTATTATTGCTTCTAATCAGCAGTTGTACCAATCCTGCTCAAAAACTCATCCTCAGGGCTATACTGTGGTGTTTCTCCTCCCCATAGTATAGTGCAGATGGTTGATATCATTCTATTATCCCTTCTTGTTTTAGTTTTGTTTTTTTTTGTTTAAAGCTTTTTCTTTTGGCAATGTTTAGAAGCGTTTTCCAAGTCCTTATTGTTTTAGTTTTGTTTTTTTTGTTTAAAGCTTTTTCCAATAGGCAATGTTTAGAAGTCCTCCAAAAAAAAAGTCCCCCCAGATCCCACCTCAAATGCCAGTGAAAGTGCCATAGTGAAGGATACCCATCTTGGCTGGTCAAGCACACTATCTCAAAGTTCAAATGATAGCTCCATTTCTGAGAATAGGACAATGATAAGTGTAGGGGCTAATGTAACCATAAATGATGATAATGGGTTTCAAGAGGTCCTAGCTAGAAGCTCTAAAAAAAGGAAAAAAATCTCCCCAATCAAAAGCATTTCCCCTCTCCCTGCCCAAGATCCTCCCTCCAAAAACTTAGGAATTTACCTTAAAATTACTCCTACTACCTATGAAATAAAAATGATCACTGCAATAAGAGTTGCAATTTTTAAATTGCTAAAATCAATGTTCTCTCTTAATATTACCCGTGATGGATCTCTGCTAATAGCTGTAGAAGATCAGAAATCAGCAGACATAATAATTAACCTAAAATCCCTTCTGAATACCCCAATTATTGCATCTAATTGGAACCCAAAACAATCACCAACAAAAATAGTAGTTTGTAATGTTCCCCCAGAGATATCCACTCAGGAGTTAAAAAGAAGGGCTCTCAGATAGGGCTGGAAACACAATCCCAGTTGAGGATGTTACCCAACTTGGCAAACCTAACTCTAATGTCCTAAAAACTAGTAGATCCTTCTTATTCGCTCTGAAGGAAAAAATTATATCCCAGAAAAATTATTCCTATTTGGGCAAATCAAACCACACAAGGAATACAAACCTAAGCCTATCCAGTGTCAGAAGTGTCTCAAACTGGGACACACAACAAAAACAAATGCAATGAAATCTCCGAGAATGTAGTAATTGTAAAGCTTTCCATCCTAAAGAGTTGACAACTTGCAACAACACTCAGCCTACATGCATCAATTGCAAAGGCCCACATGAATCTACAAATAAATCACTATGCCCTGCATACAAGAAAAGAGCTCTAACACTCCAAATATCAACAGAGAAGGCCATCCCATACCCCTTTGCAGCAATGGAAGCAAATGCTGCCCAACAATACCTGATAAAGCCTGTAATGAAACCAACCAAAACCCCCAAGTCAAACGCCCCCAATGCATCAAGCACCCCATATAAAACACCATCTTCTAAGCCCCCTAGCTAGGGGGCTATCAGAAGGAACATAGGGATGTGCCCTATCAGAAGGAATCACCAAGTCAACAAGCCTCCTTGTCCGGTGAGATGAGGTCAGACAGGCCCCCCCTCCCAAGAAGAAACAAACCAGAAACACTACCAGGAATTAGTCCCTTAACCAACAAACAGGATGCACAACCAAAAATGCAATCCCCAAATATATGCTTATTCATTCTAAACTGTAATGCAGTTCAGGCCATGAACATACATCAACTACAGAAAACAAAAATCATTGCAGAATTGGCAAAAATCTACATCTGATATGCTCATTCAAGCAAAAAAGATCTTGCTTTACTTTTAACAAAGCTGAACATTGATACACAGTCATATGAAGAATAAATCAACAAAAACAACATATATCAATACTCCAATGGAATGTAAGATCACTCACAGAAAATAAGCTAAATGAACTAATATCTTTTATGAATAATAATTCCATTAATATTGCTTGCCTCCAGGAAACTCATTTAACCCAAAATCAACAAATTAAGTCTCTGGGATATACTATCTTCAGAAAGGATAGATCTTCAGAGAGAAAAGGAGGTGGGGTAGCTTTATTAGTTAAAAATAATATAAAATTTTGTGTGGCATCAATTTTCCAGATTTTGCAAATGATGTTGATGCAATTGGTATCAGTGTTTGGCTGAATAATATAAAAACCTACATAATAAGCTTTTATAACCCTTATGGCCAAAAACTACAGATGCCATGGATTTCTTTAATTATATAAACAATTCTAATATGTTAAAAAATATCATTATTTGTGGAGATTTCAATGCCCACAGCCTTTTGTGGGGGAATAAACCAGCAAATAAAGCTGGTAAATTCATTGAGCTTATGACTTCAAATAATAATGAATTAGCTGTTGCTACCCCTCCAAACCTGAATACATATTTCAACCCCAAAAGTGGCAGATTCTCAACAATTGACCTACAAATTGTGTCATTAAATTTGTTGAATAAAATTTACATAAATAAAATTGATAGTCTATGTACTGACCACTTTGCTATAGTTTGCTCCCTAAATGAACCTGCTGAAACTCTATCACATACCTCCAAATATATCTACACTAAAGCAAATTGGTCAATGTTCCAAAATAAGCTAAATGATGAAATTACAAGTTTCACCCAAAATTCATGCATTTAAAACACAACAGTTGACACACATGCTGAAGCCTTGACATCTTTACTAATAAATACAGCTAATCATGCTATCCCCAGGACAACACCTAAGAAAACATTCCCTAAACAAATTCCTAAAGCATGGTGGACAAATGAGTGCCTAAATAAATGGAGAATAAAAAAGGCAGCTAGGACAGAATTCATAAAAAAAACCATCACCTACTACATATTTAAAAAAATTACAAGCAGAATCTAATCTAAAAAGGACTATAATAGATGCTAAATATGATTACTGGAATAATTTTGCAAATAATCTCTCCAGAGAAACACATGAGCCAATTATACATAAAGTCATAAGCCACATCTGTGGGAAAAAAGACTTCCCCCAACCCACTCCTCTATGAGCTTATACATAATAATACCCATTATGACAATGATAATGAAAAAGCTGACCTATTTGCAACTCTTTTTGTTAATAAGCTAACATCAAATAATCAAAGCAAACTGTCCCCAATTCCTATGAACCCAAGTTACCAACCACGCCCAGGATCTGAGTACATAACTAATCCATTTTCAATCCAGGAATTGAATAATGCAATATACATCATATTAGGACCAAAACTAGTGGCAGCTATGACAATATACACCCTACATGGATAAAGAATCTAACACCTTCATACAAACAAGAACTGCTAAATTGTTATAATCACGCTTGGGCATCTTCTATGTTCCCCAATATATGGAAATGTTCATCCCTCCTACCAATCCTAAAGAAAAATAAACCCAAAGATAACCCTGAGTCTTATAGGCCCATAATGATTACTCCTGTGATGGGGAAAATAATGGAGAAAATGATCTATCACAGACTCCTCTGGTTTGTTGAAAAAAAATAATATGATCCCTCACACTCAAACTGGATTCAGGAAACACCACTCCTCAAACAGATGCTTTCATTTTGCTAACAAATGCAATAAATGAATCTTTCTCAAAAAATAATGTCCTAGTTGCAGCTTTCCTAGATTTTGAAGGGGCATATGACAATGTGAACCACCAAAATCCTTTTAAACAAACTTGCAAACCTTGGAGTACCCCTTAAGCTACTATCTTTTATTAAATCCTTCATAGAACTGTGAAGTTTCATCGTTTGTGTTGGTTCAGCCTCTTCACCCCAAAAGACAATAACCAAAGGCCTACCTCAGGGAGCAGTCCTCAGTTGCCTCCTATTTGCCCTATATCTCTGGGACATGAACCTACCCCACACGAATCTACAATATGCTGATGATCTGGTGCTATGGTCATCTGGCAACACCTTTCAGATAGCACAGTCAAATCTGCAAAAGTCACTTTTCCAGTTTGAAAAACTCTCTCAACATTCACATTTACCCATTGCACCCACCAAGTCAAAAATAATCCAATTTCACTGGAAGCAAAACCATGTTAATGCAAAACTAACTCTAAATAAAACAACTATTCCAGAAGATAATCATATTAATTACCTAGGTCTCATGCTTGACCAAAAACTTAATTTCCACCTCCACATTTCAAACACAATAAAAAAATGCTATAGAAAAACAAAATATACTAAAAAGACTTCTTTCCACACCCTGGGGCTGTAAGGAGAAAACCTTACTCCAGTTTTATAAATCACATATAAGACCCCATATTGACTATGGGCTCATTGTCTATGGTGCATGTGCAAAGACCCAGATGAAAAAATTGAAACAACACAAAATGATATAATACGTCTCATATTCTGGTCTTAGGAAACCCACAAGCACCAAGTTTCTGCTTATGGAGAGTGGATTAACAACAATAAGGGAGAGACGTAGCTTTCTCTTGACAAAAGATCTTACAAAAATTGAATCAAATAGCTCACACACACTACATAATTGGTTAAGAAATCCAGCCATGTATAGAGGCATTGCAGATGAGTATGCCAATATTCAGAAGAAGTTCCCCATACCAGCAAAGTCTATTGCACCCACTTTCTCCCGATCCCCCCCATGGAATTGGTCAAGTCCCATAATAAATAATGAGTTCTCAAAGTGGAATAAAGATTTAGCCCCCATTGCTTTTGTCCAGAAAAATTTGTAGAACTTAATACAATTGCCTATAAAAATCACTTCCAAATATTTGTTGATGGGTCAAAAATGAATGAGAAGGTTGCAAGTGGTGTTTTCCTTCCTCACCTGAAAATTGCAATGGGCGAGAGATTATATAATAATTTATCTATAATGTCTGCTGAGTTAAATGCCATAACCATGGCATTAGAACACCTTAAGGAAAACCAACCTTTGTTTGCAAATTCAAATAATATTATCATATATTCCGACTCTCTATCAAGCCTTGAGTTGCTGGCCTCAGCTCCTCAATATAAGTTGGACATTGACACTTATCATTGTCTCAGTATTATAGATAATCTTGCTTCAAGTGGCATAAAAACTTATTTTCAGTAAATTCCTAGCCACTCTGGCATAAGTGGTAATCATCAGGTTGATGAAATAGCAAAAAATGCTATAAATATTGACCAGCCAAGTGGGAGACCAATCCCAATTAGAGATATTTACCAATGGAGGCTATCAGATATTAGTTTTAATAAGATTAATCCTATCCTTTCCCCCCTTTCCCAATAAGTATCTTTCAAAAATTTATCATAGAATTCGTTCTGGAACAAATGGACTAAATTTCCTTGCATCCTCATATAAGTTTTCTAATTCAAGTGGTTCAATTCCCCTGTCCCCTCTTTGCAGGTATTGTAATATGAATAATGAAACAATTGACCATTGCCTATTTGAATGTAATATGCTGACGTCTGCACAACATACCTTGCTTTGTAAACTGTTAAAATGCTTCAAACACTACAAAATCTCACTATCATCCCAAGAGCCTAGCCAACTATACCTGCACACAGAGCATAGAAATCGATATCTATCATCTTATATTTGAACTCCTTGAGTCAAAAGATCTACTGAAAGATATCTGAGAATATCTAATAAATAAGAGACAACCAAGCCAGTAGCTCTGTAGCCCACAGAGTGAAGCAAAAAAGAAAAGGGCTAAATAGTACCAACTGAATAGCCCGCCTGCTGTGAATTAGAAGAAGAAGAAGATTTAAGTATTATACATGTAATAAGTACAATTTATTGAATTTTTTTTTTTTTCTAGTTTCCAGATAAATTAAGAGAAAATTGAAAAAAAAGACGTACTTGGTACTATAGTACCAGTAAGCATATGGAAAAAAATAATGAATGTGTCTATAAAGCACTATTTCAAATATACTATATCCGAGCATAGTTTTAAGTAATTAAAAATACACATATGTGCATGTACTTCACTACGTTACCAGGATTGAATATACTATAATATACTAGTTTATATATTGAATATACTATAGATTGAATATACTATAATATACTAGGTATAATGTACTAGTTTACATATGGTCAGTAAGAACAACCTTGTTTACAATAGCTACATTGCATTTAGATGAGCAATTAAACGCCATTTTACGAAAATATTTTCATGGATCTTTTTGGAACGCGATAGAAATCGCAAAAAAGGAAGATCCATAATTCTCAAAGTGGGAGAACAGTGTGATTTTAGGAGGGAAGAGGATGTGCCAAACCAAATTTTTCATTGTAGGTTAATGATTGAGAAGTGCCTAAGTCATTATACACATTTAACTCTTAGTTTTATAGATTAAGAACAAGCATGTGATTCAACCAATGAAAGGGCTTTAGCTAAAGTCCCATCCTTGTACCGTGTACCAGACGGACACATCAAAATGATTGGTGCAATTTGTGAGAACAACACTGCTGTGGTTAAGGTAGTAAATAAGATAGTAGCTGGTTCTAAACCTGTTTATACGGCTTACTTCATTGGACTTCGTCCTATCTAAGACATTGAAGGCTAAGGGAGACCATGGATAAAATGGGTAAATGAAGCTCCCATAGACTTAGATTATGTTGATAATCTGAGTTTCAAGAAGAAAATATTGGCATAATGAATGATAATTTGGAGATTTTTAGAGTCAAGGTGTAAGAATAGGCTGGAAACCAATGTTAAGAAGACCAAGTCACTGTGACTAGGAATAAACGAAGATATCGTCACTGAGTGATGCTCAGTAACAAGAAGATTGATCAAGTGGGTAGCTCCACTTACCTGGGTAGCATTATTTGTAAAGATAATGCTACCCACTTCTTCACTATTCAATGAAGATGTTAAAAGTAGAGTAGTCAAAGAACAGAGTATTTTTCCGCTGTTGAAAAAAGCTTAGAAGAATAGAAAAATAATTCTGCAATCCTAGATTAGAGCATTGGAAGCTACCGTAATAAAAGTAGTCAAGTATGGTTTTGAAACATGGGTGCTGCAGAACACGGAAGAGGATTTGCTAGATGTTTTCCAGAGGAATTGTTTACGTACTGTTTTGGATGCCTGTCTGACAGACTGTATTTCAAAGAGCAAGCTAAAAAAAAAATGTGGCTCTATCCTGCCTCTAAGGCTATATTGAGAGACAGGCTCAGATGGCTAGGGCACGTTTTGCTGATGAAGGATGACAGATTGTCAAGATCCTCCTCTTCGGCCATCCATCTAGACCAAACGAAAAGCAAGTCGTCGTCCCCAAATGGGCTGGGAAGAGGTCATAATGAAGAATTTAAAGGAAATTGTAAAATCTTGGGGGGGGGGGGGGGTTAACGAGAGAAGTTTTGAATAGACTAGTAAGGAGGAGGAGCGTTTGCAGATACGTCGGCCTAATGAGGCTTTGGTAAAGCAGTGAATTGTTAATAGTAGTAGTAGTAAAGTTTTCTAAAACAAGGGATAAAGTCCAAATTTCACGCTGCTCGTTCTATTAAAATGTCAAAGCCAATAGTCAGCCATTTGATTCCCAGCCTAAATTTATTTGGGAAAAGCTAATTTTTGCCACTTTGGTGCAACCACCTACAACAACTATTGTATTTATTGGCGAAAGCTTAACAAATTTACGCAAAATTTCGGACAAAAACCCTCAAATTTATCGATTCTGATGGTAGTAAAAAAGATGGTGCACCTGTAGAATAGTAAATAAAAGGGAAGTTAACTCAATAAGTCAAAAGGACCAAGGAGCCAAAAATCAGCATATAATAGTTTTTGAACATACAAACTGATGATCCAGCATCAGGTTTTTCACTTTATCCGTCTTAGTAAACAATAAGTTACAGCCAAAGTTGCATCAGATCTTTTAACAGTAGAAAATTGTACTACTACTACTACCAACAACTCGGTGCAGCACCAAGCCGCCTGAGGCCAACAAATCTATGCGTGCTTTTCTTCTATCCCCATCTATCCAAAGCCTCTCTCTTAACACCTTCTAAGTAACTTCCAATTTCACTTAAATCTTTTACCTTACGACATCCTCCCCATCCCATTTGGAGACGAACTGCTTTTCCTTTGACCCTAGAAGGTTGGCTGACAAGAATAATCTTTAGCAATATGTTATCCTTCATCCCAGAACGTGTCCAAGCCATCTTAATCCCTCTCTTCTTTTAACCCTAGACAGCTGAATTAAACCACATTTTTCCTATAGCTTACTGTTTGAAATACGGTCAGTCAGACGTGTACCCGAGACAATCCGTGGGAAATTTCTCCGCCCACGCTTCAGAACCATACTCAACCATTGTCATCACTGTAGCTTCCAAGATTCTACTGCATTAATTCAAAAACGTTCAGAAATTAACTTAAAAAAACAAGTTTTTTTTACCTGAAAGTAATAGCGACATTAAAACTTAAAACGAACAGAAAATATTCCGTATATGAAAGGGGCTGTCCCCTCCTCAACGCCTCGCTCTTTACGCTAAAGTTTGACTCTCTCACAACTTTATTTTTTTAAAGAATAAAAAACTTTAGCGTCAAGAGCGAGGCGTTTTGAGGAGGAGACAGCCCCTTTCATATACGGAATAATTTCTGTTCGTTTTAAGTTTTAATGTCGCTCCTTAATTTCAGTTAAAAAAACTTGTTTTTTTAAGTTAATTTCTTAACTAAAACTGGACTGATGCGATCCATCGTCAAAACGCCAGGTTCACTCCGGTGCCTCGCTACCTATTCACGGAATAGTGATCTTAAAACAGCACAGGAATTCCCCGAATTTTTGGGATTTCCCCGAAAATCTCGCAAAAATGGAGCGGCAAACAACGCTTGGGCCTAGGAGTGTCAAAGCTTTAATCCGGCCCTGATTTTAGAGCCTTGTTTTTTCACATTTTGAACTGGATCAAGCTCATTTTCTGAATCCAGGTGATCATTCAGCATCACTCGTATGTCCACTATGTATTTTTTTTTTTTTTTTTTTTTTTTGTGAAGTTATATAATAGGTGCTTTGCCTTATGTAGGTTAAAATGAGAAAAAAATTATTTTCAACTGATATTGAATTACTAGCCACAAAAATTATATAAGACATTTTTTTGAGGTCTAAGTTTATGTAGCACATATCTACATTGCTGGTTTGTAGAATTGTGTAAAACTAGTGCTTTATTAAAAACTGACCTTGCTTTGGTTTCTTAGATCTTCCAACGACTTTCCGACTTTTCAGCTCCTAATCCGTTATTTGCGTCGGTTCTGTTTCTCTCAGTAATTTTTGCAGAGTTTAACAAAACATTGGGTATTATTACGGCTAAGTTTATTTTGTTAAAAACAGCCATTCAGTTTTATTTGTCTATCACGAGTTAATTACATAAACTTTGAAGAAATAATTTGTTTTCATTTCAAGTATCATCTTTGCTATTTAGTCCCATTAGAAGAACCTTATTTTTTAAGCATAAAAAGAAAATAGTTATTATTATAATAACTTATAACCAGTATCTAGTTTTACCGTTTTTTCACTTTCGCTTTTTTCGCTACTGGTAGGCTTTTCTGAGATTAACTCAACTTCTTCAGCTTAGAAAATTTATCCTTATGCAAAAAATTGACATAGAGTTGAATAATTATTTTGACATCATCTTAAACAGCTCTCTTCCGATTTTCCAGTGTCATTCTAGCAGCAGGTAAAAAAGACTCGGGGATTTCCCTGGGTTTTCAGGCTTAGGGAATGAGAATTTCCGTTTTAAGTGGTTTGACTATTCCAATAATGTATTTTTGTTCTGACGTGTGACTATTTCCGAGTGGTTTTAAGCTCTTGTCAAAATTTCTGGCAATTTGTTTTTGCATGAACATTCGCAATTAATAAGAACCGAAATAAAAGCTTTCATTCCAGAATTACAATTGAATGGCTTTTTTTTTAAAGGCGCTTTTAAACTTTCGATTACTATGGGCAGTGAACTACTCTTTACTTGCAATTTTCTTTCTGTAACGTTTCACATCTTTACTTACTTCTGATGTTCCCAGCAATCAGTCATTCCATTGCTATTCTCATTTTATTAGTTCTCTTACCTAGCTATAAAAGGGGGTGTTTTCTCCTTTTTTCGAAAATCAGGCAAATTTCCTATAACTTAAATTTTTTAAAATTTACTAAAATTTATTATTTAAAGTAAATTTTTCTCACATTCGTGTTAATCTTCTACCTTTTTTCTCTCTAAAAAAAAAAAAAAAAAAAAAAAAAAAAAAAAAAAAAAAAAAAAAAAAAAAAAAAAAATCAGGCCCTATCAAATGGACTTTACTGCTTTAAGCAGACGGTAACCGCACCGGTGCGCTAGACGACAGCGCCAAGGACGCTCGGTGATTACTTTGATTTTAGCTATAATTTGTGTGCAGGAATCATTTTGTTTTGTTATGTGTTAAAGCAAATGATGATATCAATGACCAGTCGTCATAATTCAATTGCCTAATGTAGGCAATTTATTTATTATGTTAAAGGTACAGAAAGATCACGGTTGCATGTTAAATTTAAAACCTCCCCCCTAAATATGTATGCTTCCAATAACAAATACTATACGTAAACAGTTGTTAAACTTTGCAACTTAAATACCTTTCCCCATGGGCTGTTTAAGGTCATGATTTATTTCCATCAACCCATGTATCTAAAAAAATAGATTTCCCAAGTGCATAAGAGGGGTTCCTATCCCAGTGAGGACTTTAAGGTAGGGGGTTCCTACCTCGGGAACTTTAAGGTAGAAGATTTCACACGAATGTGAGCAACCAGTGAGGAGGGGAGAGTGTGTTTTAACTGACAACTGATTAAATTTTTCAGCAGCAATAATTATTTGACATCATCTTAAACAGCTCTCTTAACCGATTTTCCATTGTCATTCTAGCAGCAATATTTTGACATAATTAAAAACAGGTCTCGGGGATTTCTTTTCTCGGCATTAGGAAAAAAGACTCGGGATTTCCTTGGGTTTTCAGGCTTAGGGAATGAGAATTTCCGTTTTAAGTGTTTTGACTATTCCAATAATGTATTTTTGTTCTGACGTGTGACTATTTCCGAGTGGTTTTAAGCTCTTGTCAAAATTTCTGGCAATTTGTTTTTGCATGAACATTCGCAATTAATAAGAACCGAAATAAAAGCTTTCATTCCAGAATTACAATTGAATGGCTTTTTTAAAGGCGCTTTTAAAGTTTCGATTACTATGGGCAGTGAACTAATCTTTACTTGCAATTTTCTTTCTGTAACGTTTCACATCTTTACTTACTTCTGATGTTCCCAGCAATCAGTCAATCCATTGCTATTCTCTATTTTATTAGCTCTCTTACCTAGCTATCAAAGGGGGTGTTTTCTCCTTTTTCGAAAATCAGGCAAATTTTCTATAACTTAAATTTTTTAAAATTTACTAAAATTTATTATTTAAAATAAATTTTCTCACATTCGTGTTAATCTTCTACCTTTTTTCTCTAAAAAAAAAAAAAAAAAAAAAAAAATCAGGCCCTATCAAATGGACTTTACTGCTTTAAGCAGACGGTAACCGCACCGGTGCGCTAGACGACAGCGCCAAGGACGCTCGGTGATTACTTTGATTTTAGCTATAATTTGTGTGCAGGAATCATTTTGTTTTGTTATGTGTTAAAGCAAATGATGATATCAATGACCAGTCGTCATAATTAAATTGCCTAATGTAGGCAATTTTATTTATATGTTAAAGGTACAGAAAGATCACGGTTGCATGTTAAATTTAACCTCCCCCCTAAATATGTATGCTTCCAATAACAAATACTATACGTAAACAGTTGTTAAAATTTTGCAACTTAAATACCTTTCCCATGGGCTGTTTAAGGTCATGATTTATTTCCATCAACCCATGTACCTAAAAAAATAGATTTCCCAAGTGCATAAGAGGGGTTCCTACCCCCGGTGAGGACTTGAAGGTAGGGGGTTCCTACCTCGGGAACTTTAAGGTAGAAGATTCACACGAATGTGAGCAACCAGTGAGGGAGGGGAGAGATAGTGTGTTTTAACTGACAACTGATTAAATTTTCTGCAGCAATAATTATTTTGACATCATCTTAAACAGATCTCTTCCGATTTCCAGTGTCATTCTAGCAGCAGGTAAAAAAGACTCGGGGATTTCCTTGGGTTTTCAGGCTTAGGGAATGAGAATTTCCGTTTTAAGTGTTTTGACTATTCCAATAATGTATTTTTTTAAAGTTCTTCTGACGTGTGACTATTTCCGAGTGGTTTTTAAGCTCTTGTCAAAATTTCTGGCAATTTGTTTTTGCATGAACATTCGCAATTAATAAGAACCGAAATAAAAGCTTTCATTCCAGAATTACAATTGAATGGCTTTTTTAAAGGCGCTTTTAAACTTTCGATTACTATGGGCAGTGAAGAACTCTTTACTTGCAATTTTCTTTCTGTAACGTTTCACATCTTTACTTACTTCTGATGTTCCCAGCAATCAGTCATTCCATTGCTATTCTCTATTTTATTAGTTCTCTTACCTAGCTATTAAAGGGGGTGTTTTCTCCTTTTTCGAAAATCAGGCAAATTTCCTATAACTTAAATTTTTTAAAATTTACTAAAATTTATTATTTAAAGTAAATTTTCTCACATTCGTGTTAATCTTCTACCTTTTTTCTCTAAAAAAAAAAAAAAAAAAAAAAAAAAAAAAAAAAAAAAAAAAAAAAAAAAAAAAAAAAAAATCAGGCCCTATCAAATGGACTTTACTGCTTTAAGCAGACGGTAACCGCACCGGTGCGCTAGACGACAGCGCCAAGGACGCTCGGTGATTACTTTGATTTTAGCTATAATTTGTGTGCAGGAATCATTTTGTTTTGTTATGTGTTAAAGCAAATGATGATATCAATGACCAGTCGTCATAATTAAATTGCCTAATGTAGGCAATTTATTTATATGTTAAAGGTACAGAAAGATCACGGTTGCATGTTAAATTTAACCTCCCCCCTAAATATGTATGCTTCCAATAACAAATACTATACGTAAACAGTTGTTAAATTTTGCAACTTAAATACCTTTCCCCATGGGCTGTTTAAGGTCATGATTTATTTCCATCAACCCATGTATCTAAAAAAATAGATTTCCCAAGTGCATAAGAGGGGGTTCCTATCCCCAGTGAGGACTTTAAGGTAGGGGGTTCCTACCTCGGGAACTTTAAGGTAGAAGATTCACACGAATGTGAGCAACCAGTGAGGGAGGGGAGAGTGTGTTTTAACTGACAACTGATTAAATTTTCTGCAGCAATAATTATTTTGACATCATCTTAAACAGCTCTCTTCCGATTTTCCATTGTCATTCTAGCAGCAGGTAAAAAGACTCGGGGATTTCCTTGGGTTTTCAGGCTTAGGGAATGAGAATTTCCGTTTTAAGTGTTTTGACTATTCCAATAATGTATTTTTGTTCTGACGTGTGACTATTTCCGAGTGGTTTTAAGCTCTTGTCAAAATTTCTGGCAATTTGTTTTTGCATGAACATTCGCAATTAATAAGAACCGAAATAAAAGCTTTCATTCCAGAATTACAATTGAATGGCTTTTTTAAAGGCGCTTTTAAAGTTTCGATTAGTATGGGCAGTGAACTACTCTTTACTTGCAATTTTCTTTCTGTAACGTTTCACATCTTTACTTACTTCTGATGTTCCCAGCAATCAGTCATTCCATTGCTATTCTCTATTTTATTAGTTCTCTTACCTAGCTATTAAAGGGGGTGTTTTTCTCCTTTTTCGAAAATCAGGCAAATTTTCTACAAATTTAAATTTTTTAAAATTTACTAAAATTTATTATTTAAAATAAATTTTCTCACATTCGTGTTAATCTTTTACCTTTTTTCTCTAAAAAAAAATCAAAAAAAAAATCAGGCCCTATCAAATGGACTTTACTGCTTTAAGCAGACGGTAACCGCACCGGTGCGCTAGACGACAGCGCCAAGGACGCTCGGTGATTACTTTGATTTTAGCTGTAATTTGTGTGCAGGAATCATTTTGTTTTGTTATGTGTTAAAGCAAATGATGATATCAATGACCAGTTGTCATAATTAAATTGCCTAATGTAGGCAATTTATTTATATGTTAAAGGTACAGAAAGATCACGGTTGCATGTTAAATTTAACCTCCCCCCTAAATATGTATGCTTCCAATAACAAAATACTATACGTAAACAGTTGTTAAATTTTGCAACTTAAATACCTTTCCCCATGGGCTGTTTAAGGTCATGATTTATTTCCATCAACCATGTACCTAAAAAAATAGATTTCCCAAGTGCATAAGAGGGGGTTCCTACCCCCCGGTGAGGACTTTAAGGTAGGGGGTTCCTACCTCGGGAACTTTAAGGTAGAAGATTCACACGAATGTGAGCAACCAGTGAGGGAGGGGAGAGTGTGCTTTAAACTGACACTGATTAAATTTTCTGCAGCAATAATTATTTTGACATCATCTTAAACAGCTCTCTTCCGATTTTCCAGTGTCATTCTAGCAGCAGGTAAAAAGACTCGGGGATTTCCTTGGGTTTTCAGGCTTAGGGAATGAGAATTTCCGTTTTAAGTGTTTTGACTATTCCAATAATGTATTTTTTGTTCTGACGTGTGTCTATTTCCGAGTGGTTTTTAAGCTCTTGTCAAAATTTCTGGCAATTTGTTTTTGCATGAACATTCGCAATTAATAAGAACCGAAATAAAAGCTTTCATTCCAGAATTACAATTGAATGGCTTTTTTAAAGGCGCTTTTAAACTTTCGATTACTATGGGCAGTGAACTACTCTTTACTTGCAATTTTCTTTCTGTAACGTTTCACATCTTTACTTACTTCTGATGTTCCCAGCAATCAGTCATTCCATTGCTATTCTCTATTTTATTAGTTCTCTTACCTAGCTATTAAAGGGGGTGTTTTCTCCTTTTCTTTTCGAAAATCAGGCAAATTTTCTATAAATTAAATTTTTTAAATTTACTAAAATTTATTATTTAAAATAAATTTTCTCACATTCGTGTTAATCTTTTTACCTTTTTTCTCTAAAAAAAAAAAAAAAAAAAAAAAAAAATCAGGCCCTATCAAATGGACTTTACTGCTTTAAGCAGACGGTAACCGCACCGGTGCGCTAGACGACAGCGCCAAGGACGCTCGGTTATTACTTTGATTTTAGCTATAATTTGTGTGCAGGAATCATTTTGTTTTGTTATGTGTTAAAGCAAATGATGATATCAATGACCAGTCGTCATAATTAAATTGCCTAATGTAGGCAATTTATTTATATGTTAAAGGTACAGAAAGATCACGGTTGCATGTTAAATTTAACCTCCCCCCTAAATATGTATGCTTCCAATAACAAATACTATACGTAAACAGTTGTTAAATTTTGCAACTTAAATACCTTTCCCCATGGGCTGTTTAAGGTCATGATTTATTTCCATCAACCATACCTACCTAAAAAAATAGATTTCCCAAGTGCATAAGAGGGGGTTCCTACCCCCGGTGAGGACTTGAAGGTAGGGGGTTCCTACCTCGGGAACTTTAAGGTAGAAGATTCACACGAATGTGAGCAACCAGTGAGGGAGGGGAGAGTGTGTTATAACTGACAACTGATTAAATTTTCTGCAGCAATAATTATTTTGACATCATCTTAAAACAGCTCTCTTCCGATTTTCCATTGTCATTCTAGCAGCAGGTAAAAAAGACTCGGGATTCCTTGGGTTTTCAGGCTTAGGGAATGAGAATTTCCGTTTTAAGTGTTTTGACTATTCCAATAATGTATTTTTTGTTCTGACGTGTGACTATTTCCGAGTGGTTTTAAGCTCTAGTCAAAATTTCTGGGCAATTTGTTTTTTGCATGAACATTCGCAATTAATAAGAACCGAAATAAAAGCTTTCATTCCAGAATTACAATGAATGGCTTTTTTAAAGGCGCTTTAAAGTTTCGATTACTATGGGCAGTGAACTAATCTTTACTTGCAATTTTCTTTCTGTAACGTTTCACATCTTTACTTACTTCTGATGTTCCCAGCAATCAGTCATTCCATTGCTATTCTCTATTTTATTAGCTCTCTTACCTAGCTATCAAAGGGGGTGTTTTCTCCTTTTTCGAAAATCAGGCAAAATTTTCTATAACTTAAATTTTTTAAAATTTACTAAAATTTATTATTTAAAATAAATTTTCTCACATTCGTGTTAATCTTCTACCTTTTTTTCTCTAAAAAAAAAAAAAAAAAAAAAAAAATCAGGCCCTATCAAATGGACTTTACTGCTTTAAGCAGACGTTAACCGCACCGGTGCGCTAGACGACAGCGCCAAGGACGCTCGGTGATTACTTTGATTTTAGCTATAATTTGTGTGCAGGAATCATTTTGTTTTGTTATGTGTTAAAGTAAATGATGATATCAATGACCAGTCGTCATAATTAAATTGCCTAATGTAGGCAATTTATTTATATGTTAGAGGTACAGAAAGATCACGGTTGCATGTTAAATTTAACCATCCCCACTAAATATGTATGCTTCCAATAACAAATACTATACGTAAACAGTTGTTAAATTTTGCAACTTAAATACCTTTCTCCATGGGCTGTTTAAGGTCATGATTTATTTCCATCAACCCATGTACCTAAAAAAAATAGATTTCCCAAGTGCATAAGAGGGGGTTCCTACCCCCGGTGAGGACTTTAAGGTAGGGGGTTCCTACCTCGGGAACTTTAAGGTAGAAGATTCACACGAATGTGAGCAACCAGTGAGGGAGGGGAGAGTGTGTTTTAACTGACAACTGATTAAATTTTCTGCAGCAATAATTATTTTGACATCATCTTAAACAGCTCTCTTCCGATTTTCCAGTGTCATTCTAGCAGCAGGTAAAAAAGACTCGGGGGATTTTCTTGGGTTTTCAGGTTTAGGGAATGAGAATTTTCCGTTTTAAGTGTTTTGACTATTCCAATCACAGTTTATAGAATTAGCAGTATGATCATACTCTATCTCTCCCATTATAAAAACCTGGACAGGGGTGCGAGTGCTCCGGAGAACGTTTTTGCAGATAGAAACATAGGCGTTATCAGATCTTTTCGCGGGTAGACAAGTCAGATTTCTTTTGGACACGAAACAAGTGGAAACCCGCTATTACGAATAATGCACTTGGTAACCATTTCTCAGTGATTGACGATAACAAACTAATCCGCTAAGGCAGAAACAAGTGGGAGGAGCTTTTTGTTCGCACCGAGACCGAAGACCAGAAATTATCTGCGATAAGCTTACTGTCTATAAACTGTGATAACAATAATGTATTTTTTGTGATGGAGATCTAGGAGTTGATGCCTGTCAAAACAATGTAAATAGTACTGTACATAGAAACTTTAGTGTGAGTGATTCAAACGCAAGCCCCACATTTGAGATCGATAATGATGAATCGTTTGCAAGTGCATTATCAAGTACTCATGGCGGAGAACCTTTGGATAGTTCCACTTTCGAATCTTGTGAGTCGGAATTTAGTGATATTGGTGATGCCCATATTGAAAATGAAGACGGACTATTAATGCTTTACAGTAACGTGGATTGCATCACCACAAAAATGGATGAAATAAAAGCTGTAGTTTCGGCAAGACCTGAAGTGAGTGTGTTTGCCTTCACTGAAGTTAAACCAAAGTATACTTCAGTGCCACTGACTGATGTACAAATCCAGATCACCGGATTCAGAATAATCTCAAATCTGTCGAAACCAGAAGGAAGAGGAATTGTCCTGTACGTCAAATCATCACTGAAGGTAGGAGACCTTAATCTTGGTTCTCAGTATGAGCCGTGGGTGGAGCAGGGTCTGGATAAAAATTGAGCTAAAGGGTCACCCCTTAATTATAGGTTGTATTTATAGAAGCCCAAGCTCTCCCTGTCAGAAAAGTTCTCACCTCGCGATTGCAAATTCTATAAGTTCGGTGATGAGTCGTCCTTGCCATAATATTGTAATTGTTGGAGACTTCAACCTGCCTCAGATCCAATGGATTAGTGGTTATGCTGCTACAGGAGATAACGATGACCAGATTGGCACACTCCTCGAATGCCTACAAGAACATTCATTGTACCAGACAATCAAATTTCCCGACTAGGTACAGAGAGGGCCAGAACCCATCTCTCTTAGATCTCCTATTTGTCAAAGATGAGGAGGCAATCCAAAGTATAGACTCAGAGCCACCTTTTGGCGCAAGCGACCATATAGCCATAACTTGTCGACTAAAGTTGTACCCGCAGACAAACAATTTTAGAAAACATGTGTTTACAAATTACAACAAGGTCAGGCAAGATTTGGCTAACCAAGATTGGTCTTTTGTCGAAAAGAATAATGTACAGGGAGCTTGGCTTGAGATGAAAAGGGTCCTCAGTGAGACAATCGCAAAACACACGACAACCACTTGGAAACGAAGACCAAGAACGCTCCCTTTCATCACACGAGAAATCAAGCTAGCAGTCCGGAAGAAAAAGAAGTTCTGGAGAAGGTACAAGGACGTCCCAACGCAGGCTAATCATGACAAATTCAAACAAATACGAAACAAATTCCGCTGCCTACAAGAGAAGTTACTAGCAAGTATGAGGAGTATTTAGCTTCAGCATCGAAAACAAATCCGAAGAAATTTTGGAAGTATGCCTCCACTCAAAAGCCCGGAAGACATTCAGTAACCGAACTCTCAGTTAATGGGAATACCATAAGCAACCCTGGAAATATAGCTGAAGCTCTGAACCAGCAGTTCAAGTCAATTTTTACTCCTCCAGATAATGACCACTTGCCACAAATTCTGGAATATGATATTCAGAAACCGATACAAATTATTACTGTCGGCACTTTGGATGTTGAATCACAGCTCAAAAGATTGAACCCAAATAAGTCAGTTGGCCCTGATGGGGTACACCCTTGAACCTTGAAAGAGGCTCATGCGGAGCTTGCCCTCCCCCTAGCAAAACTGTTCCAGAAGTCTCTTGACACGAAAAACAAGTCCCTCAAGATTGGAGAAATGCGAATATTACACCTGTTCACAAGGGTGGAAGCAGGAACTGTGCTGCCAATTACCGACCAATTAGCATCACCTCGACAGTCAGTAAAAATCCTCGAAGGAATTGCGAACACCGCTGTTATGAAACACCTGATTGACAACAAACTGCTTACCGATAGCCAACATGGATTCAGATCTGGACGCTCGGTCGAGACAAATCTTATTGACGCATATGAATGTGTCACCGAACTGCTAGACCAGGGTATCCCTGTTGATATGATTTTATTAGACTTTGCAAAGGCTTTTGACAAAGTTTGTCATCGTCGTTTGAAGGCTAAACTTTTAGCTACCGGGATACATGTGGAGGTTGTTGAATGGGTGATGCAGTTCCTCTCAGGAAGAAAGCAGAGAGTTAGAGTGTTTGGGGATAACGGGCAAGAGTTTTTCTCAGAAGTTGCTGGAGTTGATAGTGGCGTGCCCCAGGGAACGATCTTGGGCCCAACACTTTTCAATATTTACATTAATGATGCTCCACGGGCTGTAAGAAATAAGATGAGCCTCTATGCCGATGATTCAAAGCTTATTGGGCCCTCGGAGTCATCAGTGACTAGAGCCACCATACAGGAAGACCTGGATGCACTTTCCCTTTGGGCCCGCCAATGGAAGTTTGAGTTTAACATCCAGAAGTGCAAGGCGGTATATTTCGGGAAAAAGAATGAGAAGTGGCAGTACCATATGAGTGGGGGGGATGGCTCTAGACAATCGGTTGGTTCCTCGGTAGCTGAAAGAGATTTGGGAATAGTCGTCGATGAAGAATTAAAATCAACAAACACACACACAAACAGCGGTTGCCAAAGCATCTCAGACCCTCGGAATAATTAAGCGTACAGTACGTAGCAGATCATCTAAAGTCATGACGAAGCTTTACAAGGGTCTCGTGCGACCATTGCTGGAGTTTGGGATGTGTGTTGCCACGCCTCTGAATAAGAGTGACCAACAGAAAATAGAGTCTGTTCAAAGGCGCGCAACCAAGGCTGTTGATGGATGCAAGAACCTCGACTATCCATCCCGCCTGAACAAAAACAAACTACAGCTCCCAACACTCGTCTACAGACGGCGGAGGGGCGATGTCATTATGGCTTACAAGCTACTGCATGCTGATTCCTCTTCTTAGAGTCCTTTACAACTCGACGAATCATTCAGGACAAGAGGGAATAGTAAGAAGTTGCTCAGGAAGAGAGCTCACAGCAGACTCCGCAACCACTACTTCTCCAATAGAGTGGTGGGCCCCTGGATCAGTCTTCCCAATGCAGCTGTCACCGCTCCCTCTGTCAATGCATTCAAGATCGCCATTGATAAGAATTGGTCCACCAAACCATGGAAAACAGAGTGGGACGCCGCCGAACCAGTGACTCCCCATTGTCACTGACCAGCGACTCTACAGGATCTTTCCTTATTTCGCTGGATAATGCGATTTAAGGTAATTTTAAGGTTTATATGTACAAATCTTTAAATTAGCCAACCAGTATTGTAAGCCTAGGAGCCCAGCTGGACATTAGGAAACATGTTAAGAAAACTATTCTTACTCCATTAATAGGCAGAATAATCATAGTTAACACATTTTGCAGGGAGAGAACCTGTATTTTCACCTCTTTCCTTGTTTTTCTAAGAAATTCATGAATTTCTTAGAACCTATATATTTATAGGGTATATTCCCCCCCCCCCCCAATGTGCAAGTATGTACCCAGGATTGCACCCTGAATCTAAATATAACATTCATTTGCATCACAAATGAACTTTACCCCCATATTAGTCATATAGAGAAAGTCTGTGACCTGCTGCCCCATCCACACCTTTTTTTCCTTGAATGCATCAGATCAAAATTTTGGTATAAATGTCAGTGATGCCAGGTGTCTGACATTAAATAGCACACCAAGAGGAGCAAAAATGTGCCATCAGCACATTTTTGCTATATATTTTTTTGAGTAGAGAGTTTGAAATTCAGGCAAATTAGATCTTGTAGGGATGAGTGAAAAAAAAACAAAAAAACAAACAGAGATTCAGAGACAACATTACCCCATAGGCACAAATTGTGTGAATTTTGCCTTTCAGAAAACTAGAACTCAAAATTGGTAGGATTCAGTCTTCAATGACTTATTTCAGCACCAGATTCTGAAATCTGAAACAGTGAAGCATTTTTTGACTAATTAAATGCACTTTTGTGGTTGAAATTTTCTGTTCTCAGTCTCTGGCTTGACCAGAGAGATATTTTCCTCAGTCACTGATATGTCAGAGAATTAAATAAAAGTGGGAATTAAAGAAGATCTAAAAAAAATATACTTGCCAATATTTAAGATGGTATTTTACATGATTTTCTGGCTGATATGCTGAATTATTCCCTATCAACAATGGAAATTGTGATTAAAGAACTAAAAAAAGAAATAGGTACTCAGTATACTGGTTTGCAATATAGATAAGTTGTACAAAAACGTAGAACTTAAAGGCCCATTTGACAAAGATAACTAATAGATGAGATTTTCTAATGAAAAACAAAAAGAGAAGCATGATCCTTGAAGGTCACATCTCCCCAAAATGTCATTTAAGTAAGTAACATCAGAGTTTACTTCCTTATGCAATGTTTCTCTGACATTGCAATTCTAAGCTTCAAAAAGATGTAAATTCTCAAACTTAGTTATAAGAACAAAATGTTTTGTAGCTTTCAAAATATAAATTAGAACAACAAGAACATCCAAGTCAAAGATTAAAAATTAGACTGGCCATTATTAATGCAAATATCTATAAAATTGCAGGCCAAAGACAGTGTTCCGAGATTTTTTGTTTTGAAACAGAAGCCAAAGACATACATAAGAGACAAAATTGTACTTGGCAAGGTTGTTAAACATTTCTGATTGTTATTTTATTTGTGTTTCCCTTTTAATGAACTTTGAATGAGTTTTGTGCATTTTTAATCAAATATTATATTTATCTTTGACTGTTATTCAAAATCATTTTTGAAGTTAAACAACAAAGAAATAAAATATAAATTTCACTTCTAAAAAACAGCAAACTTGTCCTTCTTTTTTCAAACTTTAAAATTAAAAAAAAAAAAAAAAACATGATTTGAATAAATGTTTTCTCTGTTTTCAAATTTGTGCAGAATAATATGCCATCTTATAAATGTTTTTATAGATGGTGTTCATCCTGGCCATTGGTAATTTTGTAGATTATGTTCCATTACTTATCCTGGGTGAAATGAAATGCAGTCTACAAAATTAAATGGCCAGGATGGAAAAAAAAGGAAAGAAGTGAGGATAAAGGTGCTCCCCCTAGATGATATGTTAACTACTAGGATAATTTTGCATATTATGAAGAAAGAATTGTTTTCTTAACATGTCTCCTTATGACCTTGCATGGTCATACATTTATACCCTTGTTCTTTTAACATGGTGATTCCAATGGAGTACTTTTTTTTTTGCTCCAATGCCATTTTTGAGCAGTCAAGATCTCCCCAAAAAATCCTACAAAATTTGTTTTAAAAATAATATTTTAATATTAAGATCAATTGTAATAATAGTTACCATTCCTGAATTTTCTACAAGTGGCAATTTTTTCATACAAAATAGTTTTTTTTTTTTAAATGTATTCTTAAACTTTTTGTTACTCTTGGCTATTTTTGAACCCCTGTATGGACTCAAAATGTAAGTTCCCAAGAAGCAATTGTTGTATTTAGAAAGAGCATAAAAAGACATCAAGTGAATGTATTTACTTTCTTTGTAGCTAAATTATACAAAAGACTAAAAATTTACTGCCAACACAGGCTACCTCAATTTGTATAATACCTTAAATTGCATCATCCAGCAAAGAAGGTATTATCCTATAGGTGCTGGTTAGTGAAGATGTTGAGGCCAATGTGTTGACTGCATCCCATTCTTGAAGCCATGGCTTGGACAACCAACCTTTGTCCACAGCTCCCTTGAAGGCCTCCACACTAGGGGCTGAGACTGCTTCTTTGCTTAGGGAGTTCCAGAGCCCCATAAATCTATTCAGGAAGAAGTTGTTCTGTAGTTCTGGTGTTGACTTGTTTGCAGTACAGCTTCATGGTGTGTCTTATAGTCCTTTTTGATTGGTCATGTTCAAGAATATTTTGTTGCAACAGCTGAGTGTGCAGCATTTTGTATGCCATGATGACATCCCCAAGCTTCCATTGATAGGAGAGGGCAGGAATCTGTTCCTTCTCCGGGTGGGATGGGTAGTCCAGGCTTTTACAACCCTCTATTTATTTAGTTGCTTGCCTTTGGACACTCTAGTTTTTTCTTGTCACCTTTATTTAATGGGGTTACCACACACATACCAAACTCCAGTTTTGGTCAAAGAAGTCCTTTATATAGCTTTGACATAAGCTTTGGTGATCTACTGTAGAATGTTCTTTTTATAATTCTTGGAGTCTGGAGCTCTTTGGGGGCAACTGACTGAGTATGTTGGTCAAACTTTAATTCTTCATCCACAAGTATACCCAGGTCTCTTTTAGCATGATAAGAATCAATCATCTGCCCAGAACCATCTATTCCACACATGTGATACTGATCCTTCACATTCTTTCTGTCAAAACGAACTGTCCTGCATTTTTTAATGTTGAATTTTTAACATCCAGAGTTTTGCCCAATCTGAGAGTTTGTCTAGGTCAGCTTATAATAAGGGTTGCTCTTTGGCTGTATTTGCAGGGCTGATGATTTTCAAATCAATGGCATACAGGTTCTTTTTATTTTTGACAGATTGTGGAGCATTGTTGATATAAATGTTAAATAATGTTTGACCAAGGATTGTTCCCTTTGGGACTCCAGTTTACACTTCCGTACTATCTGAGGGAAATGCCAGACTGTTTTCTCCATGCACCTTTATGCTCTGCCCTCTATCTTTCAGGAATATCATCACCCACTCAACAACCTCCTGGCTTACCCCAATTGAAAATAATTTTGCCTGTAGTTGATGATGACATACTTTGTCAAATGAATATTTATTTATTTATTTCATTCAATACAGGAGAAAGCTGTAGTCTTGTTGCAATACAAACACAAGAAATGACAGCAACACTGCAAAACACAAAATAAAAAATATTCTTCAGTGAAAAAGAAGTATACAGCCAACTATATTACAGAAACTGTTTTCCATAGAACTCAGTTTCAACCAGAGCACTCTTAAATGTTTGCACCATTTGTGCAGAAACTATCATATCAGATAAACTATTCCATAGTTTTGTTGCTTGGTTAATAAAGCTACATTGACCTATTTTCTTGTGCACTTGGGGCTAGAACAGTTTATACAAGTTTTGTCAAGTGGCTGAGTAATGGCTACCACACTGCCTTTCCATGACGATAAATAAAAGTTCAAATAGGGATAAAATCCTTTTAATTGACAATGATGATGATAACAGTGATAGAAATTCAAAAAAAAAATACTAGATATTTCGGTCACATATGCAGTGACAGTCATCAGTAGTAAAACTAACAGTAGTAAAACCGTCATCAGTTTAGTTTTACTACTGATGACAGTCACTGCATATGTGACACAAATATCTAGTATTTTTGTGAATTTCTATCACTGTTATCATCATCACTGTCTATTAAAAGGATTTTTATCCCTATTTGAACTTTTATTTATCAATTTGCTGCAAGTCACATTTCCATGTTGGATGCCACACAAAGGAACAATATTCTACCACTGGCCATACTGGTCTTCTATAGTGTCATACAAGTTTGAAGGTTGAATTTCCTGAAATTTGTCTAATTTGAAGCAGACTATAATTAGCATTTTGCAAAATTATTGACACATGCTTGTGAAACTTCAACTAGTTATCAAAGTGAATACCTAAATCCCTTACTGAATCTGCAGATGAAACTAAATAATGATAAGTCAAGCTTTTCAAAAAGTAATGAATGACAAAGCATTTTTTGATGGTTTATAAACATGGAGTTCAATTTACACCAATCATTTAGGGCATTCAGATCCTCTTGAATAACGGTGACGTCTACCAAAGAGATGACACTTTTATACAGTTTGTTATTGTCTACAAACAGTTTAACAGTAGAGTGACAATATACTTCAGGCAAATCACTGACAAACAAACAAAATAACAGTGGGCCCAAACAACTGCCTTGTATCACACCACTCAAAATCAGGCTCTCACTTGAAAGTGCACTTCTGACTATAACTTGCTGGGAACAGCCTGATAAGCAATTTGTAATCCACTCTATAGCTCATACTTTTCACATTTTTCAAGCAAAAACTAACTGAAACTTTGTCAAATGCTTCACTGAAGTCAATGTACAAGCAATCAAACTTCAAACCGAAAACAGCCATATTTTGGAAATCCTTTATAACTTCTAGCAACTGCGTATTGCATGACCTGTTTTTTTCTGAAACCATGTTGTGATGGATGCCATAATTTATTTTCCTTAAAGTAATCCTGTATCCAATATACAATAATCTTCTCAAGAACTCTCAAAAAAATTGAGGTGCTTGAAATTGGACAATAATTTGCAAATTGGGACTTAGATCCTCCTTTATGGAGTGGCTTTACAGCTGCTTTTTTTCCATGCTAAGGGGCATTTGCCACTCAATAGATAATGGTTAAGCAAAAATGCAAGATGTTCAGCTAAACACGTGGCTGTCTTCTGAAGAAAAGCGTTAGAAATACCATCTATATCTGGAGCTTTATTAAAAAAAAGGTCACGGAGAATTTTTAAAACCTGGTCTGAAGAAATATCAGAGTCATCAAAGGGCACTTTATCTGGTAAAAAAACAAATTTGGGAAAATGGAGTGGACTGCATGCTTGAACATCATTTGGATTTACAAAAACTGACAAAAACACATGATTAAACACATCAGCCTTTTTCTGATCATTGCTTATTAATTCACTTGTAGCTGGGTCATCAAAATGCATGAATCAGTCTTGTTTCTGTTAACATACTTCCAAAACTTCTTTGGACATCCTCAAATATTAGTAATGATTAATGTTTTGAGTGATTCAAGGTCAATGCCTAATATTCTCTATGAATTTTCTATATTTCTTCTTCCTGTCTATTGTTTACCATATGCTTTTAAATTAAGTAAAAGATGAAAGTTTTACTAATATGAGTGGGTCTATAAATAATACCTTCCAGAATCTGATGAACTAGGGCTCAATATGCTGTTCTGTCAAGTGCAGTTTGGGATTGTTGGGCAAATAGTTGTTGGTCATAGTTTTCAATCCACCTTTTGCACGGTCTTCCCTGTGGTCAAAGTCCTTCAATTGTCCCTTGAAGCGTCATCTTGGGCAGGCGTTCAGGATTCATTTGGTTGACATGACCAAACCAGCGCAGCTGCTGTTTTCGGATTTTGTTCAGGATAGTGTCTTGCAACTTCAGCCTTCTTCAGACTTCTTTGTTTGTGACATGGCCAGTATATCTGATCGTGGCTATCCAGTGCAGACATCTCATTTTGAATGCAAGGAGGTTGCACTCATTTTCAGCTTTTAATGTCTAGGTGTCACACCCATACAGAGCAATGGGTATGATCAGACTGTTGAATAGATGCATTTTCAGATGGTTCAAAAGGTGGCTAGATTTCCAGATCTTTGATAGTCTTTTGAAGCTAGAGCTGGCAAGACCAAGTTGGTGTTTAATGTCAACAGTGTGGCAGTTGTCAGCCGTCAAAAGACTGCCAAGGTAAAGGAATTGATTGACTGTTTCCACTTGTTCACTGTCTATTACTATCAAGGGGGGAGGGGGTTATTATCTCTTGTCGTGATCTGACCATGATTTTGGTCTTGTTTGCGTTAATTTGCATATCAAACAGCTTTGTTGCTTGTAAGATGTAGTCAGCCTGACTCTGGAGTTCTTGGGCGGTAGTGGACATCAGGTCAATATCATTTGCATGTGCTAGTGCTCTGGCCCTGGAGCTTTGCCTTGCTTTAGGGAATCTATGGCCGCTTCGGTCTCGCTTGTAAGCGGAGGTGGAGGGAGGTCTTGATCTATGATTGGGAAGGAGTTTAGGACATTTGGGTTGGTCATTACTTCAGGTTTTGGTTTCTCCTCAAAGTATTCCTTACATTGTTTGAGCTTTATCTTGGCATCTTTAATGTTGTTCCCCTGCTTGTCTAGGATTCCAAGCGTTGAGGGATATTTTTTGGAGGATAGCTTGTTGACTGTTTTGAAGAGCTTGTGGCTGTTGCCTTTCATGAACTGGGTTTTTTTTCACAGTCCTTGCACTTTTCAGCGATATGGTTGCAGAATGCCTTCCTGATTGCACGCTCAACTTTCCGTTTGACATGTTTGTAGGTATCTCGGTTGTTTTGGTCAGATTTGTTGTTATGTAGGCGTTTCTGGCCACATAATCGAATTATTTCTTCAGTGATCCAAGGCTTTTTGTCTTTGGCTTTTCTACCAAGGATTTCGCTTGCAGTCTTGAGGATTGCAGAGGTAGCATGTTCAGCCAAGCAATTGATCACTTCAGGAGTTGCAAGCAGAGTAGATGTACTCAGGATGTCACGGAATTTTGTAGAAAGGCTATTGTTTTATGTGGCTTTTTTGGTGGGGTCTTGGAGGAGTTCTGTTTGGAATCTTGGGATTTTTTTGTGGTTTTTGGGAGATATTTTAACCTCAGCTTGAGTTTGGACATCAGGAGTGTGTGGTCCAACTTCTAGCAACTGCGTATTGCATGACCTGTTTTTTTCTGAAACCATGTTTGTGATGGATGCCATAATTTATTTTCCTTAAAGTAATCCTGTATCCAATATACAATAATCTTTTCAAGAACTCTCAAAAAAATTGAGGTGCTTGAAATTGGACAATAATTTGCAAATTGGGACTTAGATCCTCCTTTATGGAGTGGCTTTACAGCTGCTTTTTTTTCATGCTAAGGGGCATTTGCCACTCAATAGATAATGGTTAAGCAAAAATGCAAGAGGTTCAGCTAAACACGTGGCTGTCTTCTGAAGAAAAGCGTTAGAAATACCATCTATATCTGGAGCTTTATTAACAAAAAGGTCATGGAGAATTTTTAAAACCTGGTCTGAAGAAATATCAGAGTCATCAAAGGGCACTTTATCTGGTAAAACAAATTTGGGAAAATAGAGTGGACTGCATGCTTGAACATCATTTGGATTTACAAAAACTGACAAAAACACATGATTAAACACATCAGCCTTTTTCTGATCATTGCTTATTAATTCACTTGTAGCTGGGTCATCAAAATGCATGAATCAGTCTTGTTTCTGTTAACATACTTCCAAAACTTCTTTGGACATCCTCAAATATTAGTAATGATTAATGATTTGAGTGATTCAAGGTCAATGCCTAATATTCTCTATGAATTTTCTATATTTCTTCTTCCTGTCTATTGTTTACCATATGCTTTTAAATTAAGTAAAAGACCTTCCAGAATCTGATGAACTAGGGCTCAATATGCTGTTTTGTCAAGTGCAGTTTGGGATAGTTGGGCAATGAGTTGTTGGTCATAGTTTTCAATCCACCCTTTGCGCGGTCTTCCCTGTGGTCAAAGTCCTTCAGTTGTCCCTTGAAGCGTCATCTTGGGCAGGCGTTCAGGATTCATTTGCTTTACATGACCAAACCAGCGCAGCTGCTGTTTTCGGATTTTGTTCAGGATAGTGTCTTGCAACTTCAGCCTTCTTCAAACTTCTTTGTTTGTGACATGGCCAGTATATCTGATCTTGGCTATCCAGTGCAGACATCTCATTTTGAATGCAAGGAGGTTGCACTCATTTTCAGCTTTTATTATCCAGGTGTCACACCCATACAGAGCAATGGGTATGATCAGACTGTTGAATAGATGCATTTTCAGATGGTTCAAAAGGTGGCTAGATTTCCAGATCTTTGATAGTCTTTTGAAGCTAGAGCTGGCAAGACCAAGTTGGTGTTTAATGTCAACAGTGTGGCAGTTGTCAGCCGTCAAAAGACTGCCAAGGTAAAGGAATTGATTGACTGTTTCCACTTGTTCACTGTCTATTACTATCAAGGGGGGGAGGGGGTTATTATCTCTTGTCGTGATCTGACCATGATTTTGGTCTTGTTTGCGTTAATTTGCATATCAAACAGCTTTGTTGCTTGTAAGATGTAGTCAGCCTGACTCTGGAGTTCTTGGGCGGTAGTGGACATCAGGTCAATATCATTTGCATGTGCTAGTGCTCTGGCCCTGGAGCTTTGCCTTGCTTTAGGGAATCTATGGCCGCTTTGGTCTCGCTTGTAAGCGGAGGTGGAGGAGGTCTTGATCTATGATTGGGAAGGAGTTTAGGACATTTGGGTTGGTCATTACTTCAGGGTTTGGTTTCTCCTCAAAGTATTCCTTACATTGTTTGAGCTTTATCTTGGCATCTTTAATGTTGTTCCCCTGCTTGTCTAGGATTCCAAGCGTTGAGGGATATTTTTTGGAGGATAGCTTGTTGACTGTTTTGAAGAGCTTGTGGCTGTTGCCTTTCATGAACTGGGTTTCACAGTCCTTGCACTTTTCAGCGATATGGTTGCAGAATGCCTTCCTGATTTCACGCTCAACTTTCCGTTTGACATGTTTGTAGGTATCTCGGTTGTTTTTGGTCAGATTTGTTGTTATGTAGGCGTTTTCTGGCCACATAATCGAATTATTTCTTCAGTGATCCAAGGCTTTTTGTCTTTGGCTTTTCTACCAAGGATTTCGCTTGCAGTCTTGAGGATTGCAGAGGTAGCATGTTCAGCCAAGCAATTGATCACTTCAGGAGTTGCAAGCAGAGTAGATGTACTCAGGATGTCACGGAATTTTGTAGAAAGGCTATTGTTTTATGTGGCTTTTTTGGTGGGGTCTTGGAGGAGTTCTGTTTGGAATCTTGGGATTGTTGTGGGTTTTTGGGAGATATTTTAACCTCAGCTTGAGTTTGGACATCAGGAGTGTGTGGTCCAAGTCAAAATCTCCACCGGGGAGTGAGACAGTGTCCATTACAGATAACTTCCAATGTTTTGATATCAGGACATAGTCAATCATATTTTTGTTGACTCCATCAGGGGATCTCCATGTTACCTTTTGGTGGTGTCTGTGCTTAAAGGCGGTATTGGTGAAGTAGAGTTCATTCTTAGAAGTCAATAAGCTGTTCTCCCCTTGCATTAAGACGGCCATGTCCGTGTGGGCCCATGACATCTTCTCGACTTGCATGGCAACTGCCAGCTATTGCATTAAAGTCCATCAGTACATCTTTCTGATACAGGAGTGAAGGTTATTAATGAACTTTTGGCGACTGGAGAGAGGATGAAGCCGACACCCTGTCGATGAACACCATCAGTACATCCCAACAGTCAGCTTGAGCATTTTAACCTCAGCTTGAGTTTGGACATCAGGAGTGTGTGGTCTGAGTCAAAATCTCCACCAGGGAGTGGGACAGTGTCCATTACAGATGACTTCCAATGTTTGGATATCAGGAAGTAGTCAATCATATTTCTGATGACTCCGTCAGGGGATCTCCATGTTACCTTTTGGGGGTGTCTGTGCTTAAAGGCGGTATTGGTGATGTAGAGTTCATTCTCAGAAGTCAATAAGCCATTCTCCTTTTGCATTAAGACGGCCATGTCCGTGTGGGCCCATGACATCTTCTTGACCATCATGGCAACTGCCAACTATTACATTAAAGTTGCCCACATGATAAGTATATCATTTTTGGGGATCTGGTCAGTGATGGTTTGTAGCTGATAGTAGAATTGGTTGCACTCCTCTTCACTTGGGCTGTATCCGGGGCATATATCTGGACGACTGAGAGATTTTTGATTGACTCTTTTCAGGCAGATGGTCATTATTCTTTCTGATACAGGAGTGAAGGTCATTAATGACCTTTTGGCGGCCGGAGAGAGGATGATGCTAACACCCTGCCGATGAGCACCATCAGTATGTCCCAACAGTAGGAAAGTGGTTCCAAGGATGTTTTCATCTCCAATTCGAAGAAGGTGCGTTTCAGACATACCGACTATATCCCACTTGTATCTATCAATCTCTTTCAACACCAGATCAATTTTGCCAGGTTTAGCTAAAGTCCGGGTATTTAGTGTACCAATATTGCGAGTGTTTTTCGCCGATATTAAACTCTCATCCCGTCTGGGAGTCGTCCTAGGCCTATGATGGTCGTCGGCTTCCCCGTACGCAGTAGAAAATTCATCATCATCATTCACATTCCTTATTAGCATCAAATCGCAAAGGTCATCGGTTTCCCCGGACGCGGTAGCACTTCTACTTTGATCTTTTGAGCCTGTGTTCATATTTTGAAAAGGTATGGTTTCTTGGCTGATTCATTGACGGCGGCAAGCCACTCCTCTCCGTCAACTTGCAGAGGCCGTTGTCCAATTCTGGATCTTCTGCCCTTTTCGCAGTTGTCCTCCTGGAGAGGATCTCCCACGATGGTATCCTGCAGTACCATACAATTTAACCTATTGCTGGAAGAAGGTTCGCAACTAGCGGGACGTGTCCACACGCCGGTGGACCCTGCTCAGTGTGCGTCAGAAGGGCCTTCTTCCTGCTCCGCCTGTATTTATGACCCCTGTGCGTGGGTACCCTAGTTTTGATTATGGACCCCCAGGGGCTAGGTCCCCCCTTGGTCCGCACCTCCCTTTATGGAGGTACTCTGCATATCTGTTGGACGTTCCCTATCCGCCACCTGGGAATGCAATGAGTGGCCTGGGTAGGGCCCTTACTGAGAAGGTGACTCAGTAGATTCTCAGAAGTTTAGTCTAAGAAACTGTAGATTCTCAGAAACCGAGGCTAAAATTGTAATTCGGATGTTTCAAAATATTTAACAGTATGCAACATTAATTTTTCTTTTCTTAATCTTCAGTTTTTAGTACAACTTGCATTAGAGAATATCTGCTGTACTAAGCATAAATCTTAGGCTTCTAATGTCGAAGAGAAAAACAGGGCAAATAGATGTGTCACGATTGGGGTTTGATTTATGGTGAAGTTAGTATTTCAGGCCTTTATAGGTTAATAATTAGTATTGAGCTATCGTTGTATGTGTTCTAACAAGGGTTTGTGCCCTTTTTGTATTTCCCCCAACAAGTCATTGAGACAAGATAGAAGTTCTGAAAGTGATCTTCCAGTTTAAACTACTGATTTTTTTTTATTAATGAGTATATAGAAAACTGATTTGTTTTAACTTAATGCATCTAAAGCTGTCAGCTGTTATCATTTGCAAATATATGCAAGTTAGAAAAGAGCAAGAGGTCATGCTGAAAATTTTTTTTTTTTTGAATTTGGCTTTTCTGAGAATCCTAAGAGCATCTTTCTTTTGTTTTGCATTGCATTTGTACATTTTTTTTTTTTTTTTTTTTTTTTTGGGGGGGGGGGGGGCATAATTGGCAAAGTTGATTTTACAGACATGTGCATTTACCATCTGAGCTGGTGGTTTTGTTTTACCCTAAATTGCAGCTTGGGACAATCTAAGGATTTCTCCTTGTGAAGCTCCAGAGTTGATGATTGAAGTTGTTTCCTATGTTATATAGTGATCAGTTGCAGTTGGATGATCAGTAGCTTCCCAGTTGAGTATGCTCTCTAGAGAACCACACAGCATCCAGCCTTTGTTTGAAAATGTCAATGAATTCAGCAGTTACTGGGCTTATTCAAACCATTGACAATTCTTGAGAAAAAGAAATGAGTGTGGACTCTTGATAAAGTAGACTAATTAACAAGTTTCAGTTGGTGACCTCTAGTTCTTGAATTAGGACCAACAATAGGAAATAATGCTGGGGGAATATTAGCCTTCATTAACCTATAGGTTAGAATGACATCCTCTCTATTTCTCCTGTATAAAAGTGTTGAGAATTTCACCTTTGCTAGTCTTGCAAGGTAGGACAGCTCTCACATGCTGGATGTAACTTTGGTGGCAAGTCTCTGCTCATCTTCCAAAACTTTTCTGTCTTTTTCTAAAATAAGGAGAGGCTAGAGATATTCCAACTTTGAGCGTGGGACAAGCAAGTCCCTTATACAGAAGACTGATGAATTTAGGGGAACAAGTGGAAATAGTACACTTAATCAGCCCCAGAGTTGAACTAGCACCAGCAGCAGACATTTTAGCATGAATACTGAATTTTAGTTTCTAGTCAATAGTGACTCCAAGATCTTGCTTGTTATTTACTGAGGAGAGATGGGGTGGCCTGAGAAAAAAAAAAAATAAGAACAACAAGGATTCATCTTGCTGAAGTGAATGACATGGCACTTGGCAACATTGAATTGAAGAAGCCAAGCCTCAGCCCAATGACCAAGCAGTCCAAGATTATTTTATAGAAGGGCATGATCTTCACAGGACAAGGCTGGTCCAAGAAGCCTCAAGTTCTCAGCATAGAGCATTAGTTTATTGCTGGTTTGATAGGAGAATCATTGATGAAGATATTAAACAGTGTAGGACCCAAAACGCTTTCCTGAGGAACTCCACTCAAAACATGCTTATAGGAAGAAAGAATATGGTTACCAGAACCATCAAATAACTGAACACACTGAGATCACTGGTGAAGAAAATCAAGGATCCAGAGCAGGGATTTCTCTTCAAGCTTGACTCCACGTAGCTTAATTGCAAGTTATCTGTGACAAACTTTGTCAAAACCTCTAGAAAAGTCGGGCAGAATCTTGTCAGCTGGCACCCCAGTATCAAGTAACTTAGTGATGTGGTCATATGATTCAAGGAGACTGATACCAACAGATCTTCTAGAACAAAAGCCATGCTGTGAGCTGTGCAAGTGATTATCTGCATCAAGATAGCCTTAACATCTTCAGCCATTTTTTCGTCAAACCTTCTCTTCATTTGGTTATTTGTTACTCCTCGATTTGGTTATTTGTCTTGTTTCAAAAAGTTTTGAAGACTTGATAGTTTTTGGAGGTTTTCTTTTTTTTCTGTAGTGATTCCATGCTCAATGTTGTCTGTTAATTAGCTTACTTATTTCAGTAGTTAAAAAGATAAACTTTTGGCCTGTTTTGCCCAAAAATTCAGGTGCAAGACTTTTCAGCATGCAAAATTTCACTTTTTACATTAGACAAACTCATATCAATGCCATCAGTATAACATTATTTCCAATTGACATTGGCAAGTCTTTTGGAGACTATTTTGTAATTGATAGATTTTTGTTGCTCAGAAGAAGGTTGTTTAGTAGGCAAACACACCTCTGAAATATTTACATCATGGTCACTGTTACCAGTAGGTGTGGATATTACCTTCTTAATAAGAAGGTCTGGATAGCTGAGAACAACTTATCAAGAGTGTTAGAAGCTTTACTCTTTCTGAAACGAGTTGGTTAAGATAATGTTTGACAGAGAGAATTATCAAAGAGGGCCAACAAAAAAGGAGAATCCCTAATGCTAAAACTAGATACATCAATCCATTAGATTGCAGGAAGGTTAAAGTCCCTCAGAAGGACAAGATCATAATTTGCAAAATCAGACATCACATGTGATAGCATAGCAGCTAAAGTAGACTCAGAACCTAAAAAATTTGGAGCACTGGGCCTTCTATATGCAACATGCCCATCAATCATTTTATTGCAAAATTGTTTCAGAAAGCAATTATAACACTTAAGTACTAAAGGGAAGGGATTTCAAGTGTCGTTTGATTCCTGTAATGTTGGATGTTCTATCTCCAACGCTGTCAAAATCCCCTTTCTCCAAAAAAACTTGCCTTTAGCTCCTGTTTGCTTGGTTTAGGCCAATATTGTAACTTGCTGTACACTAATGTTTTTTCCATCAATCCCAAATTTCAAAATAGATGAGTTTTGATTTAAGGAAAACCAATAATTTTTTTTTTACCCATAAATCTTTCTATTGTTGTTTGGAAATAGCCTCTTGAGCTCTTGTTACGTTTTTTGAGTCAGACGTTACCTTCTTAATTTTCACCTTTAGTGCCTATGATGCTGGTGATTTTGAATATTTATTTGTATATTTAAATCTATTTCAGCAAGTTTGTGTCATTCAAGGATTTAGTCACTACTTTTGAAATGGAGCAAAAACAATTTTGTTTAAAGTGGAACAACTACCTGGATGTATTTCATGGAGCTTTTCTACCTCTATTAAACAGTGAACATTTCACAGATGTCACCCTATCATGTGACAGTCAAAGCATCAAATGTCACAGACTTGTTCTCTCATCTTTTAGTTCCTACTTTGAAACACTGCTTCTAGAGATTTCGCATCCCCATCCTATTATTATTCTAAAGGATGTGAAATTTCCTGATCTGCTAGCTTTGGTGAAATTTATGTATACTGGCGAAGTGACTGTTCCACAAGCTCAAACTAGTTCATTAATAGAAGTAGCTGAAATGCTTAAAGTCAAAGTTCTTGCTTATCCTGATGAGACTGTGTAACCAGATACAGAAACCTACCTATCTTGCTCAAAATACTCAAATGTCTCAACCTGCTGTAAAGAGAAACAGAGTTGATACAACCTCTGAGAGCAACTTCGTGGCTGAAGATTCTTCCAATAATCTAGAACCTCCTGTGGTGGATCCCTCAAATGATAAGCTGGTAAACTATCCTGATGAAACTAGTTCCTCTGCTTATCAAACAGATATTGCTGCATGCAACCAAGTGGTAAGTTTTCTTTTATTATTGAGGTTCACTTTATTCAAAGTCAAGTGACCAAAGGATGGTTATGTATTGGATATTATTTCAATTTCAGAAAGGAACTTGGCTAGGTTGAAGTCAAAAGGTAACATAATATTTGTGTAATACCTAGACACTAGAATCTCCATCCCCACCTGAAAAATACCTTGGGCTAGAAATTTATTAACTTAAAAGTTAAAAAGTATAAAGTGCAAGGTCTTATTTTGCTATTAAGATTTTCTTCTTTAATCTGACATTTCTTTTTTCTCACATTCTGGTTTTGTTTAGTTCAAAGTGCCCATAGGCTACCATTATTCTTCCCGGTGTTTGCCAAAACTCCTTAAGTTTATTTTTATCTATTTTTTTCTACAAGACATTGATAGAGGAATTTAATAATATTTATATCAAAGTCCGGTACTTGTCTGTTATATAAAAGACACTCGAGAAGTGAAGTTTGGTGCATGCTAATGAAAGAAACAAAATATGATGAAAATATAAATGGTTTAATAACAAAATTATGAAAACTACCAAAAAGAATTATGGAAAGGGGGCCGCCCAGAGCGCGTAACCTTACCTAACCGAAATACCAACTAAATATTTAATTAAAAAAAAGCTATATTGTGGTTTCTCAACGAGCCAAGGGTTATTGCCTGGTATAGACAGCGTGAAAAACTGGGTATTTGCAATACAAGTTCTTGAGTGGGTTTTATATTTTAGACTAGTACCCAAAGTCTTTAGACCACTTATTTGATTAGAATGAACATTTATATATTGAGAAATGATCTGGGATATAAAATGTGAGGTTAGGGTCTTCACACATTAGGCTTAATTGAAGAAAATTGTTTCAATGTTTTTTCATTACAAGATAAACTGATGAGTGCTGGAAATAGGTATTGCCAAACATATTTATGCATGATCTGTTTAAACTTTTTAAGGAACAAAATCCAGAACACTTTTTCAAAACAAATCTAAGACAAAACAAAACCTTGGGCTCTTGATTTTTCAACCTAGCAAATCTTGGTAAGTTTGCAATCTTAACCCCTTTAGGGACTGTTTTCAGTTCAGGAATTTAATGTATGCTATAGTTCACAGGTGTGGCCTTTTTCCCAGTCCTGTTAAAAATCTACCAGAAAATCTCTCTACCACATAAGTTCAAATTTTAAGGAAACTATGTTTTCAGGTCACTGTTTTTCTTTGTTTATTAAGATGGGAACCGAGCCTTAGCTGTTTTTGTTTACAAAGGCTCCTGGCCATCTGTATTTTTTGTATTTTTGAAACCTTTTTAATTTCATACCCTTGAACATGCTAAGATAAGTATTTGGCTAAATTGCTTGTTCATTTCTTTGTGGGAGATATGTCCTGGCAAATTTGCTCTGGCATAGACAGTCACATCAAGCATTTCTCTAAAATAATTATGTTCATTTGCAGTAATCAATTTGAAAAAGATATTCATATTATATATGTTGTAATAAGAACTACTAAGCTATCTGAATGTGTCTGTTTTCTTCTGAACAGGATCAAGTAAGGTGTATAGAAAGTAACCTCAATTTTGTCATAATGTTTGATAGATTCATCTATCAGTCCGTAAACTATCTACTTTGGATGGAAGATTAAATTTGGTCTATACTATTCTGAATTTTTTTTTTTTTTGACTATTCTATGTCAGCTTTGACTCTCGATGAGACTTATCTTTGCTTTACTCTAATTAGCCATGGTTCTCAAGTTTTTCATCACAGTCCACCAGGTTGATTTTAATTCAAAATCAACAATGTTAACAATGATATTATCCTTTGATAACATTCATTGTTATTTGGATCGTTTTTTTTTAGCTAGTCAAAGATGAATTTGCTGTAGGTATTGACAATGGGTGGTACAATAGTTGTAGTCAGTTTGAAGTTGATGGAGAACATTTTGATAATGGCAGTGAAAAAGTAAGCATTTGTTTTCTTTTATTACTTTTTAGCTTCTTTTCAAAGCACATGATTGATCATTGCTTTTTATTTGGAAACAGGTCTTTCTCCATTTGGCTAAATGGTAGTTCTCTTTCTATTTTTAGATCTGTAGTAAGAACAGTTAAGGATGACTTTAACTGTTTATCTCCTTTGTAATTTGTTATCTTCTTTGTTAAAATTATTTTATTCTGTTTACCAAAAAAGAAAAATGACATTTTTCTTTTTACAAAATTGTAGTAGTTGTTTAGTGAAAAGGTATTTAGTTGTAGCTGCAAATAATCATGGTTGCTGAATTTTTTAATCATGTTTAGGTCTCCAATACCCTTCTAATGGCTCACGGAACTGATAGACTATCTGAATTACCCTTGCAGCATTTTGTATCTGCCTCAGTTCTAACCTAGGATGATAGACTATTGTGAAAAAGTGAAAATAATCATTATTATACAACTCTAAAAAAGTTTTGTAAGCTTTGCCTCTCACAGAGACTATCTGTCTTGGCTTTGCTCTAATTAGGCTTGCTTTGTCTTTGATTTTGATCACTTTGGCAAAGTTTTTCGCTACCAACCATTACCTTCGACCAAATCACTACCTGCAACCTAGTAGGGAACAAACCACAGCCCACAACAACCAGAAATTAATAAACGATTTTTTAAAAGAAAACTGGGAAGTTAAAAAAAATTGCCATTTTTAGCTAATTCATGGATGGTAATTATTATCTAAATCAGTCTTTAATAGTAAAATGTTATTTTGAAAGCATATAAAAAGGAAATTCAAACAGTAGCCTGAAACCCCCTAAATATGGCATCAGATTAAAACAAAAAGTACACCTTAGGAATTGCAATGGCTGAAAACCCACATTCCCCTTGATTGGATATCAAGGAAAATCTTTTTTTGCATGGGTAGCACTGATGTCTTCTTCTTCTTCTATTTGATGTGTGCTTTTTTGTATCTTTTTCTTTTCCTTCTTCACTACTTGTGGGGCTCTAGAGCATCATAGAGGGCTTTTTAAGGTATCATTAGAAAAAACTTGGCTATCTCTAAAGCTTTTCGTAGGTACCAAGACATAATATTAAAAATAAAATTAATTTTTTGACAAAAAAATTACAGTCATATATAAGAAGATGAATGACATAATCACTGGTTACAACCATAAATGACATTACACAGTAAAACTTTATTATAAAATCTGTTGCAACTGGGGTTTGTTATTTACTATATCCAGCCAAAAAAAAGCCAAAGGCCGTTTTGTGTTATATATAATCCTGGTTGCATCATAGTAATGGCTCATGGCCTGTAGTGATAAAAAATTTAAAAATACATTAAAAAAAACTGGTGAGAAAAGTGAGAAAAATTATCATCTCTTGCGGATTCTTGAATATTAATTATTATCTAAATCAGTTTGAAGAGTAAAATATTGTTTTGAGAATAAATTGAAAGGTATTTTGAAAAACAGCCTGAACCCTCTAAAAATGGTGTTGGGTTGAAACAATTACCTATAAGAGAAGTTCTCATCATTTTTCTCCCACATTAGGCAAGACCAAGTATTCAAGTTCCAGTTCCAAAAATTTGTAGCAGGGTATATGAACTACCAACAGTCTGTTCACCCCTTTGACTCTCCAAAAAGTATCATCAGACATTTAGAAATCCATTGTCCTCATCTGTATTCAAGTCTTCTTATCAGTTAAAACAAACCAATCATCCCAATCAAACTTCTTAATTCAATTGATGAGTTTGCAGGAAGTGCGGGTACTTGAGTCATCTTTCCCAAGCAGTTTAAGACCCATAGGCCAGCCGGTACCAATACGGCTCTTGAAGCTCACTCCCGCTCTCTTCTACACTCTCCAAAAGAAATGATGAATAACCTCCTTCTTTTTAATGACTTCAATATGCATTAATAAACTCTAATCAATTAGACTCTTCTTTTAAATATCAATAGATGCCTTAAAAATCTTTCTATCCACGTGCCAAGGCAGGTTAGAATTCAGGATTGCAGTGTAGGTATTTGGAATATTAGCCATATAGCAGAGGCGTTTAAGGGAAATAGTCTCCACACTCAGTGGCTGACAATCAAATAAGACATGCTGGATAGTTTCATCGGTTGAGAATCAGACCCGGCATAGAAGGGATTTGATGTAGCTTCCGATTAAATAACAAACTATTAAGAAGAAGGGCACCTGATTTCAGACGGTAATATATCACTGTGTGCAATCTAGTATGAAAAGGAGATAAAGTCAATTTACTGTGATTAACATTAGATCTTTGCCTAATAATATCACGTGAATTGAGGTCAGACAGAGGACTTGGGTTTAACAAAGAAGCCTTGACTGCCAGTAAATTAGCAGTATCATTATATTTGATACCTTATGGCTTGGGACATGTTAGAAATAAATCTGGTTACCTTTGGCCTGGAGGTTCAGAAGCTGTCTTCTAATGTTGAATAGGTCCTGATCATTGGCGATTCTATGAATTTTCTTGAGCAATAGTATTGCCGATTTGGAGGCAGAAAGGCAAAGAATATTCTTCTCTACAATGTTATAATATATGAGAACATCTAGGGCCAAGCGAATGGCACATTATCCAGCTGACAAAATGGAAGATCCCAAAGGAAGGGATGAAAAAAGTTAAGGTTCAGTGACGTAATACATACTCCTGCTCCAGCTCTCTCATCCTGAACACATCTGAATAGATTTTCCTGTGATGAGGGGGTACAACTTTGAAATCTGTTCAGCCAGAATGCTCTGAATCTCATGATTGGGAATTTGGTTTTTATTTATTGGAATAAGTTCTGCTGGACAAATAGGTGGACTCATTTCTCAAGGTGGAGTGTCAGTAAAGGGGTGCGCATAGGGGGAATATTGACTCCAATCTCCAGTTGAAACTGATTCCAAGATGAATGGCGATTGGTGCCAGCTGCCTTCAAAGCAAAGGTATTTTTTATACGCAACATGCTTGCTTCCATAAGCTTGAATTAGCGAGAAATATTTCTTCCTTTGACTGGATGCTCTTTCACTTAGGGAAACCAAACCAGACAGTTGTTTTTAATTTAGACAGAAGAGTATGCCTGTGCAAACCCAGAGCAATTCGAATAGCTGAATTTTGTTTCCAGGGTTGTAAATGCAGATTATGAACGAATTGAGAAGAATTGGATACCATATTCTAGATTTGATCTGATATACAATTTATAAAAATCCAAAATAACTTTAGGGTGGCATCCTCATTTACTTCCAGCCAGTCTCTTTAGAACACAAAGTCTCCGAATAATCATGGATTTCAAAGAATTAATATGTGCATGCCATAACATTTTAGAATCTATCCATAGGCCCAGTAGCTTCACTGAGATGTAATATGGAATTTTACTAGAGAAAATTTGAAGTGGATTGGGAGGATATCTTGAGCAATTAGCAAATATAATGGCTTTGGTTTTACTAATTGAAATTGGAAAACCAAAAGCTGAAGAGAATCTCTGAACTTATCTTATATCCTGTTGAATAAGACTTTGAAGAAGTACAATTTCCTTTCGGACTTCCAAATAATCGAATCATCTACATAACGGCCAAACAACGAGTGAGATAATTACAATTCTGAAACATACAAATTGAACAGAAAGGGACTCAAAATCAATCACTCCTTGAGGAAGAACTCTAATAATGGGGTTCATATCCCCCCTATACTCATTAACTTGAACATGAAAACTTCTATCATAGGCAGCGCCGTAGCGCTGCCTAAGTAAAGAACGATGTGGCCACAATGTGTTTTTTTTTTCTTCTTCGACAGGCACTTCGTATTGAAGGAGTTGTCGTAGAAACTTCGAAAAGGGCTCATTCGACTGGAAATTGGGGTGGCTAGTGCCCTTTTAATAGTCGAAAGTGATTGGAGGGCAACTAGCCCCCCCCTACGCCCATCATTCCCCAAAGACATCCAATCAAAATTTTGAGATAGCCATTTTGTTCAGCGTAGTTGATTTCCAGATAGAAAATATGTTTTTGAGGAGGAGACTCCCCACAACCCTCAGGACAAGGGTTTTAAGTTATGCCCTTGGGGCAACTAAGGTTTTTTATAGAAGGCGTTGTCATAGAAACTTCAAAAAAGGCTCATTCGTTTGGAATTCAAAGGGCTAGTGCCCTCTTTAATAGTCAAAAGTGATTGGAGGGCAACTAGCCCCCCCCCTGCTCATAATGTCCCCAAACACATCCAATCAAAATTTTTGAGATAGCCATTTGTTTCAGCGTAGTTGATTTCCAGATAGAAAAGCTCGGGGCAAGGGTTTTAAGTTATGCCCTGAGGGCATATAAAACGATGTTGGCACAATGTACTATTTATTATTTTTTTCCTTTAGAGATGGGCACTTCATATGGAAGGGGTCGTCGTAGAAACTTTAAAAGGGGCTCTTTCGATTGGAAATTGAGAGTTCTAGTGCCCTTTTTAGTAGTCGAAATTGATTGGAGGGCAACTAGCCCCCCCCCACGCCCATCATTCCCCCAAACACATCCAATCAAAATTTTTAGATAGCCATTTTGTTCAGCGTAGTTGATTTCCAAATAGAAAATATGTTTTTGAGGAGGACATTTTTAGAGTTTCGGTTACTACTGAGCCGGGTCGCTTCTTACTTATAGTTCGTTACCACGAACTGTTTGAAACATACCGACGATTACAAAACACTGATACCCCGAGTCCGATTTGTCGAAACAGATTGTTCCTTTTTTTTTCATAGGCAGCGCTAGCGCTGCCTAAGTAAAGAGAACGATGTGGCCACAATGTGTTTTTTTTTTTCTTTCTTCGACAGGCACTTCGTATCGAAGGAGTTGTCATAGAAACTTCGAAAAGGGCTCATTCGATTGGAAATTGGGGTGGCTAGTGCCCTTTTTAATGGTCGAAAGTGAATGGAGGGCAACTAGCCCCCCCCCCCCCCCCTCCCCATCATTCCCCCAAACACATCCAATCAAAATTTTTGAGATAGCCATTTTGTTCAGCGTAGTTGATTTCAAGATAAAAAATATCTTTTTGAGGAGGACACTCCCCCACAACCCTCGGGGCGAGGGTTTTAAGTTATGACCTGAGGGCAACTAAGGTTTTATAGATGGTGTTGTCGTAGGAACTCCAAAACAGGCTCATTCGATTGGAAATTCGAAGGGCTAGTACCCTTTTTAATAGTCGAAAGTTAATAGAGGGCAACTAGCCCCCCCCCCCCCACGCTCATCATTCCCCCAAACACATACGATCAAAATTTGAGATAGCCATTTTGTTCAGCATAGTTGATTTCCAGATAGAAAATATATTTTTGAGGAGGACACTCCCCCACAACCCTCAGGGCAAGGGTCTTAAGTTATGCCCTGTGGGCATATAAGGTTTTTATAGAAGGCGTTGTCATAGAAACTTCAAAATGTTGTAAGGTGTATTTTATGGTATTTGGGTGATGTAATCGTAGATGCCTTTATTTCTCCCTTTATAGGGGAAGTAAACTCTGGCCCTAAGGGTAATTAAACTTTGGTAGCGTGCCTTAGGCTATGACTGAACTAATGAGGCGTACCAGCTGGGTATTTCGAGTGGCTAAAGGTAGATTGTATAGAGGTTGTCCATAACACAATACTTTTATTCAGTTAACATATAATAATAACAGATATATATTTTCTACTGGGACTGGCTGTCCCAAATAGGCCACAAGTCTCGGAAAAACTACAATAATATATAATAGAATACTTAGACATTTACAATGATCCGACAAGATTCCAATGTATTTCTAAAAACAACGGACCAGAGGTCAGTCCGGCATAAAATTAGTATCAGTCTACCCCTTCCCATAAAATGTATCTTTTATACATTTTTATCAACCACACCTTCCTCTAACCAACCAACGCAATAGCTAGGAAGTGGTGATTTCTCAATTTCCCTTTAAGCAAAACTTGGCAGGATATATTCCTTATCTTAATAAAAAGTGGTATTTCTAAACTTTGTATTTGCGTCTTAATATATTTTTACTAAATTAATAATTAACTAAATTAGAAAGCTTTACCACAAAAACAGGCTCATTCGATTGGAAATTTGAAGGGCTAGTACCCTTTTTAATAGTCGAAAGTGATTGGAGGGCAACTAGCCCCCCTCCCCCCCCACACGACCATCATTCCCCCAAACACATCCAATCAAAATTTTGAGATAGCCATTTTGTTCAGCGTAGTTGATTTCCTGATAGAAAATATGTTTTTGAGGAGGACACTCCCCCACAACCCTCAGGGCAAGGGTTTTAAGTTATGCCCTGGGGGCACATAAGGTTTTTATAGATGGCTTTGTCGTAGAAATTTCAAAAAAGGCTCATTCGATTGGAAATTCCAAGGGCTAGTGCCCTTTTTAATAGTCGAAAGTGATTGGATGGCAACTAGCCCCCCCCCCACGCCCATCATTTCCCCAAACACATCCAATCAAAATTTTGAGATAGCGATTTGGTTCAGCGTAGTTGATTTCCAAATAAAAAATATGTTTTTGAGGGGGACAATCCCCCACAACCCTCAGGGCAAGGGTTTTAAGTTATGCCCTGGTGGCATATAAGGTTTTTATAAAAGGTGTTGTCGCAAAAACTTCAAAACAGGCTCATTCGATTGGAAATTCGAAGGGCTAGTACCCTTTTTAATAGTCGAAAGTGATCGGAGGGCAAACTAGCCCCCCCCCCACGCCCATCATTCCCCCAAACACATCCAATCTTTGTTTTGAGATAGCCATTTTGTTCAGCTTAGTTGATTTCCTAATAGAAAATATGTTTTTGAGGAGGACAATCCCTACAACCCTCAGGGCAAGAGTTTTAAGTTATGCCCCGGGGGCATATAAGGTTTTTATAGAAGGCGTTGTCGTAGAAACTTCAAAAAAAGCTCATGCAATTGGAAATTCAAAAGGCTAGTGCCCTTTTAATAGTCGAAAGTGATTGGAGGGCAACTAGCCCCCCCCCCCCCTTCTCCGCCACGCCCATCATTTCCCCAAAACATATCCAATCAAAATTTTGAGATAGCCATTTTGTTCAGCGTAGTTGATTTCCAGATAGAAAATATGTTTTTGAGGGGGACAATCCCCCACAACCCTCAGGGCAAGGGTTTTAAGTTATGCCCTGGTGGCATATAAGGTTTTTATAGAAGGCGTTGTCGCAAAAACTTCAAAACAGGCTCATTCGACTGGAAATTCGAAGGGCTAGTACCCTTTTTAATAGTCGAAAGTGATCGGAGGGCAACTAGCCCCCCCCTACGCCCATCATTCCCCCAAACACATCCAATCAAAATTTGTAGATAGCCATTTCGTTCAGCTTAGTTGATTTCCTGATAGAAAATATGTTTTTGAGGAGGGCAATCCCCCACAACCCTCAGGGCAAGAGTTTTAAGTTATGCCCCGGGGGCATATAAGGTTTTTATAGAAGGCGTTGTCGTAGAAACTTCAAAAAAAGCTCATTCGATTGGAAATTAAAAGAGCTAGTGCCCTTTTTAATAGTCGAAAGTGATTGAAAGGCAACTAGCCTCCCCTCCACGCCCATCATTCCCCCAAAAACATCCAATCATAATTTTGAGATAGCCATTTTGTTCAGCGTAGTAGATTTCCAGATAGAAATATATTTTTGAGGAGGGAACTCCCCCACAATCCTCAGGTCAAGGATTATAAGCTGTGCCCTGGGGGCATATTTGGTTTTTATAGAAGGTGTTGTCGTAGAAACTTAAAAAAAGGCTCATTTGATTGGAAATTCAAATAAGTTTTTTCAAAGGAAATTCACGCTTGGTAGATTATTTGATTTTATTTTTGCTCATTTTTTGTTTAATGGAGTTCTTTACTTTTCTTTGAAAAACTTATTTTGTGGAAAAAGTTTTTTTTAATTAATCACTTAAAAAGGACTTCATAAAATTATGAAAGAGAATGGAAAATCCAGGTTAAAAGATCAATCAATTTATCATGCACTACATTTCCATAGGCATCTGGCCAGTCAAACAGGACTGCCATTGTGGCCTGTCTGGTTTTAAGAGAGTTACAAACATCAATTTCAAGGCGAGTGATGTTATCCACAGAGCTATGTTCTTTTCTGAAGCCTGTTTGTTCACTTGGAAAAAGATTATTAATTTCAGCAAACCACTCAATTCTTGATAAAATAAGCCTTTCAAGGACTTTACTGAAGGCTGGTAAAACAGGTATAGGTCGTTAAGACTTGGGGTCACTAGATGGGTAAGAAGGTTTTAAAGCAGGAAAGACCCGGGCAATCTTCCAAGCATCTGGGAACTTTTGGCTTGGCCAAATAAGATTATACAGACTTAAGAGGGCAGTATGGAAAACCTCTGGGGACTCAAAAGTCCATTTAATATAAATACCATCATGTCCCAGAGAAGACTTGATATTAAGAGAATTAAATGCTGCACTAAATTCATCTAGGGAAAATGGTTCCATCAAGGACCTTTTATGTAAAGACGTACGAGGTAGAGAACAAAATGGAGGCCGAGGGTAATGAGAATCAGAATGATCATTTTTATAAATATCAGAAAAAAATTTTGCTTTCATCTTATCTGATGAAACTGGAGATCCATCCTGCATGATATCATATTTACGGTCATCGTTAGACTGTTTACCACTATTGAGTTGGCTAATGAAGTTTTGTGAACCTTTTAAATTGGGGTTCTGAAGCAAATACCTGCTCTAAAATTGGTCCATGTATACTGTTTAGCTTTCTTACATACCAATTTTACTTTAGCACATGCTTGCTTATAGGAAATTGTTGTAGATGGAGAAAGATTCTTCTGAAACAATTTACGGGCCTTCCTTTTTACCTGTACTGCAACCATGCACTCCTCATTCCACCAATTCTTGGATATCTTGGAACCCTTATAAGAAATTGGCTTAGACATGGGTATGGAAGATTTAGCTGACTGTAACAGAATGGATTTCATATTGGACTTAATAGCATTAATATCAGAACTAGTTGATAAAAAGCAAAATTCAGCTTCCATCAAAATTTCCCGAAACTGGGGCCAATTGCCTTTGGAGTTATTAAAATGTGCTATGTGGGGTTTGGGTTAATAGCATACATTTTAAATTAATGTTAGAATTGCAGAATGATCAGATTGCAGAGAGGGAACCTTTACCATCTGAATGATTGATCACAATATAAAGATGGACCCAGTAGCAAGTCAATAGTAGAGAAAGTATTAGATGAAATATTGTACTGGGTTTGGAAATTAAATGGAGTGAACATCAATGTATCTGGAATATTGGATAAAATATTCTCAATGCCTCTTCCTGCTTTTTTACTATAGGCTATTTGTTCCCAAAGAGAGCTATGCGTATTAAAATCACCAAAAAATAAAAGAATTATTTCCTAAAAGTTGAGATTCCTAAACCTTTTGGATATCATTGTTTCCACATGGATTATACAATGATTTAATGACAAGATGACTACCATTAGCCGGTTAAGTATAATACCTATGATATCGATTTCATCCCTGTAAAGACTTAATAGTTGAGGGGAATGAGGGATTGAATCATGAACAAAGATGGCAACTCCTCCTCCCTTTCTATTGGTAGATCTGTCATTCCTGTAACACCTGTAGCCAGGCATTTTAATTTTCTTAAATTGATGAAGGTTGTCTCTTTTAAACAGATAATATCAATTTTATTCTTAGAAGCATAATGAATTAGATCACCAAGTTTATTTGAATTAAGAGAGGCACAATAATTTATATGACCCTACATACCCTGACAAATGTAGAGGCTATTTTCACACAAGACATTTCACATTTTTAACTATTTAGGATTTGAGTAGGTATTTAAATACTGAATAGTTAGAAATGTGGAATGGCTTTGGCAGACTAATTTTTTTGTTGAATGTTTCATGTCAATCTTATTTGGAAAAAAATAATAATCTATTTTTGGATGAATATACTGAACTAGCAAACTCTAAATAGCAAACATAAAAAAACACTTTTTCACATGTCATTTTTCAAGATTGATATAATGTCTCCCACAACTGATGGTCCCTTGTCCTTGAGGTAGTCCTTATTGAGATCAACAAGCAGCTCTTTTCTTATTCGGTTTTCTTTGAATATTTGAGCATAGTTTGCAGTTGCTCCTTCAGGAACACCTGCCTCTCTGAAAAACGTTATCCAATCTGAAAAAAAACAAAAACGAAAAAACAAACATAGATTGTTAAAAATACAGAAACATCCAGAAATGAACAACTAGCTGCGACTGCGTCAACGGAAGATAAGTCCTTTCCTATCTCTTCAAAGATAGAATTAAAAAAGTAGTATTTAGCAATATCTTTAGTTAAAGTAGCTTTTAGGGCTTTAGGCAGATTTGACTGGATGATTTGATCCACTGAAGCTATATATTTAATTAGTTTTGTCATATAAGAACCATCACTATTTTGAACAGTGTTTGCTTGAGAGGATATATTAAGTGATGCTGCCACTCTTTCAGCCCATGATTTTTTCTGACTAAATCTAGGATTTTGGAGGGCTGGGCTTGCTTTGATTGCATTAGGGAGCTCAATACCCTGCTGAGGGATGGATATCTCTAGAACCTGATTTTGGTTATTTTTGGGATTGCAAGGCCAAGGGTTGGGTAAAAGGATTGAGGTTGCTTTCTTAGCCTCATTAGTTTTTGGAGATGAAGGTCCTGTGGAAAGCTTAGCAAGCTGCGTTGCAGCTATAGGAAATGGGACATTTTCTTGATGGGCTATCCTTAAAACTTTGGCCCGTTGGATATATTTAGGACATAAGTTACGATTTGTAAACTGGTGGTCACCTTCACAGTTGATGCATTTAGGAGCTGTAGAACATCTAATATCACTAGAAACCGGATGATTACAAAGGCAAGTGGGGTAGATTGTGTCAGAGGAAGAGCAGTACTTAGATGAGCGACTAAGCTTAAAACATTTTGAGCATTGAATAGGCCTTTCTTGGTAAGATTTATAAGCTTTAGGTAGACCAAAAAGGAACAATAAGTCAAACTGGGTACTCACTGGTAAGATAAAAAGGACACTCATACTGTTTAGTAACCCATTAGTATCTGGCTTGCCCGTCCTATGGACTTCCAGGACCTCCAGCATTTCTCCCTTATTATTCATGAGACCATCTTTCAGGTCTTCAGTTAATAGTTCGATTGGGACATTATACATCACTATTTTCTGTGTGTTTTTCATAGGTGGAGTCCACTATTTAGAGGTAACTGGTGTATTGCCAATTTTATTTTGGTTAAGAGCTTCGCAGGCATTCTTTCTGTCTTGGAACATAACTGTAAGAGAGCCATCTCTATTAACATTCACACTGAAACTACATCTTAAAGATTTGAATAGATTCATTCTAATGTTAGAAATATTTTTGGTGGTAAACACTTGGTCTTTTACTGTTGAGGTGAAAAAAATGATTGGTTTGTTCTTCAATTCCATAGCTGAAACTGAGTTAGGATTTCTGTTATTTCAGGAGGGCTTTTTGCGTTTCTGCTTTCTAATAACTGTCTGAAAATCATCATTGAGCTGGGAATCAGTTTTTGGGTTTGGGGACTCTGAGACTGTTATCATGGTGTTGTTCCGGGTGTCATCACTAGAGATTGGAGATACAGCAATGGCATTGGCAGCTATGGGGATGTCAGCTTCTGAATGCCAATTTGATAGTTAACCCTCTTCTCTGAGGGGACTAGAAGAGCTAGGATACATACAGTTAAGGAAAGAAAAATTCCAAAACAAATCCTACCCATAGTAAACTTAAATGAAAAACTAATAAAGTGCTTCCCCAAAAGAGAGGATAATAAAGGCTTAATTCCGATCACTGAGGATGAAAAAGGATATCAATAAAATAATTTTTCCAAACATCCGATTTCTTCTTTTCTTCCAAAGGCTGTTTTGTGTTATATATAATCCTGGTTGCATCATAGTAATGGCTCATGGCCTGTAGTGATCAAAAATTTAAAAATGTATTAAAAAAAAAACTGGTGAGAAAAGTCAGAAAAATGTCAGTTCTAGCTGATTCTTTAATAGTAATTATTATCTAAATCAGTCTGGACAGTAAAATATTGTTTTGAGAATAAATTGAAAGGTATTTTGAAAAACAGCCTTAACCCTCTAAAAATGGTGTTGGGTTGAAACAATTACCTATAAGAGAAGTTCTCATCATTTTTGTCCCGCATTAGGCAAGGCCAAGTATTATGGTCATGTCTCAAAAAAGTTAAATTTTTATGCATGAACACGTATATTAGAATACAGGGGTGCCGTTTGGGGGGGGGGGGGGGGCAAGGGTGGCAATTGTCCCCCCAATAATTTGGAGAAAAGATTATTATATAACCCATGCCCCTTGATTATCTGGATATGGATCCCTATTCCCCCCTCCCCTCCTGTAAATGCTGGAGATTTGTCCCTGATAGAATCTTGATGGGACTGACTTCAGATTGACATGCTTGTGATAGGTATTGCAGCACTGCCTTAGTAAAAGGCAAAGTGGGCTCTATCCATTTTTTTTTCCAGTCCATTGGATTTGTAACTAGTTGTAGAAACTTTGAAGGGCCTCATTCAATTAGAAATTGAAATTAAAAGTAACTAACAACTGTTACTGACTGTAGCTGCTACTGCTTGTGACTTCGACGTCCTTTGCGACTGTGACTTCTTTCATCTGCGACTTCTTGTGATTATGACTACTTGTGACGGCACCTGCTACTGCTTTCCATTGCAACAGTCGCTAATTGTAACTTTTACTACTTGCTGCTGCAACTACTTATGACTTCCACTATTTACATCTCTGCCACTAATTACGACTTTGACTAATTCTAACTGTAGCTGCCATTGCTTGCAGCCGCAACTGTTACTAATTTGACTGAGACAGCAACTACTGATGACTGTGATTAAGACTAAGTGTGACTGAGGCTGTGACTGCTTACGACTGTGACTACTTGCGACTGTGAGTGATGCTATGTGCGACTGAAGCTATTGTTATTGCTACTGCTATTACTGCGCCCAAATATATTGAGCCAAGTCAAAGGAGTTTAAGTGAATCCTGGCTGTCAAAATGTTGTAGATGCAATTACTCAGGAATAGAACAGAGCTTTAAGTTGAAATTTTCAGGGAAAGTTCAGTGGGATGGATATACAGCTAAATTTAAAAATATTATTACGCACCCAAATTGTCAAAAGGGTGTCTGGTGTTTTTGTTTTGTCTGTTTTTTAGTAATACCAATTAAATTGACATCAATAATAACAGGATTGACATTACTAGAAGATGTGTGGTTAAGTTTTTTTATATTCAAGTCTATCACAACTCTAAAGATTTGCCCTTATTTCTGTGTGTAATTTTTCTTTCTTTTTTAAGCTCATTGGGAATCAGATTTTGGAAAGAACAGAGAGAAAACCAGGTTAGTCTCTCCTTGTTTAATTAAAAAGTAAGGAGAAGCCATATATACTGTTCGTTCTTTCCTTTTTTCTTTATTTATTTTGATTAGAATATAAAAAACAAGAGGAATAACTTGCTTAAACTACTGTTACAAAATTAACATAAAATACAAATCCGTTCAGTAAAATGGGTAAAAAAAAGGGAAAAATTGGTAAAATAAGGCACTCCCTAGGAAATATAGGGTCAAAAGTAGTAATCAACATTATATTTCTATGGCCCCTCCGTACCAAACAGGTTTTTCTGATAGGTATTCTATTCTACAGGTCATTACACTCTTTCAGTGGATTTTGTGTAGACATAGTTTTTTCTGACGTAGATTTCTAGTTCATGTTATACAAGTTTTTTTTTAGGTTAAATCCGTGGTCATTCATCTGTAAGTTGATTAGTAGGTTTTTTTTTTTTTTTAAACTTGGCTAATAGGTTTTTAAACCTATTGCTACGAACGCTACATGCATTCCATTTTTGGAACTAGGAGCGAGATTGTGTGTGATGCTATCAGACTGGTTTCGTTTCATGGGTTCATTAATAGAAGGACTAATGTTCTTGAAAAGGGTAATTACTTCTTTAGTTTACGAGATTTGCGAATTTTTTGCGAAAAGATATTTGCGTAAAGGTATTGCGATGGTTAAGAATGCCTCACGGGTAATTAAAGAATGGGATGCTTGCATCAACAATACAAAGAATTTGCTCAGATACTTAATAGATTTGACGCTTACAAGAGACATTGGTTAGAAGGTATTCAATAGCTTAATTGAAAAGTAACGATAGAATGACATTGTGACTTGACCTGGCTTTACCTCGCCGATGTGGTCTGTATAATACATAAGTAACGTTTGGAAAGTATTGTCAATTTAAAAAGAAATGGCTGAAAAGTGTTTTGAGGGGGATGGGTTGCATGGAGGGTTGAGTTGCACGAGGGTTCAGTTAAAGGGGATACAGTTGCACGGGGGTTTCGGTTATACAGGGGTTCAGTTACAAGGAGGATTCAGTTGCACGGGGGTTGAGTTAAATGGGAATTGAGTTCCACGAGAGTAGTGCTTTGTCGTGGTTTAGCCGTGAGGTCCCTTACCACAACCCCAAAGGGCTCCGATCCCCCCACCCCAACCCCGAAGGAACCCCCCCGGTCCTCAAAGGTTCTCTAGGCTCCCAAAGGGGCCGTGGTTTACCTTGTAACTTTTACATTCTCTTGATTTTCAAAGTTCCGTTTGAAGGACTCTGTTGTTTTAAGCCAGTGTGATTTTTTCTTTACATGGTGTTTGTTCAAAAAAGCGAGAATTTCTGTTAAATAAATAATTCTTATATTTTTTCCGTTCAATTGAAGGCGAGGATTTCTGTTAAATAAATAATTGTTATACCTTTTAAAATGACTTCACGGGGGTTTGAGGGGGCTCTGTTGTTTTAAGCCGTTTGATTTTTTCTTTACATGGTGTTCGTTCAAAAAGCGAGGATATTCCGTGTGATTTTTTTTGGGAAGTTTAATGAATTTATTAGTTACCGAGAGTTCAATGACTCCTCCCCTCAATGACTTCCAGGGGTTTTATGACTCCTCCTCACAATGAATTCAGATGGTTTTAGGACTCATCCCCCCTAGCCATAACTCCATTCGACCTTGAGCGAAGATATAAAAGTTTGATGAAGTATTTTTCTGCTTAAACAACTACATTAATAACTTCCAAGATGATAGGACTTATTTTTTAATTTAATTGGGAATGAAAAGTCAAAGTCTAACATAAAGAACAAGGTATTTCGGAGGGGGTAGCTAACTTCATATACGGGATAATTTCCATTCGTCTTAGTTTTTAACGATGGTTAAGAATGCCTCACGGGTAATTAAAGAATGGGATGCTTGCATCAACAATACAAAGAATTTGCTCAGATACTTAATAGATTTGACGCTTACAAGAGACATTGGTTAGAAGGTATTCAATAGCTTAATTGAAAAGTAACGATAGAATGACATTGTGACTTGACCTAGCTTTACCTCGCCGATGTGGTCTGTATAATACATAAGTAACGTTTGAAAAGTATTGTCAATTTTAAAAAGAAATGGCTGAAAAGTGTTTTGAGGGGGATGGGTTGCATGGAGGGTTGAGTTGCACGAGGGTTCAGTTAAAGGGGATAGAGTTGCACGGGGGTTTCGGTTATACAGGGGTTCAGCTACAAGGAGGATTCAGTTGCACGGGGGTTGAGTTAAATGGGAATTGAGTTCCACGAGAGTAGTGCTTTGTCGTGGTTTAGCCGTGAGGTCCCTTACCACAACCCCAAAGGGCTCTGATCCCCCCACCCCAACCCCGAAGGAACCCCCCGGTCCTCAAAGGTTCTCTAGGCTCCCAAAGGGGCTGTGGTTTACCTTGTAACTTTTACATTCTCTTGATTTTCAAAGTTCCGTTTGAAGGACTCTGTTGTTTTAAGCCAGTGTGATTTTTTCTTTACATGGTGTTTGTTCAAAAAAAGCGAGAATTTCTGTTAAATAAATAATTCTTATATTTTTTCCGTTCAATTGAAGGCGAGGATTTCTGTTAAATAAATAATTGTTATACCTTTTAAAATGACTTCACGGGGGTTTGAGGGGGCTCTGTTGTTTTAAGCCGTTTGATTTTTTCTTTACATGGTGTTCGTTCAAAAAGCGAGGATATTCCGTGTGATTTTTTTTTTGGGAAGTTTAATGAATTTATTAGTTACCGAGAGTTCAATGACTCCTCCCCTCAATGACTTCCAGGGGTTTTATGACTCCTCCTCACAATGAATTCAGATGGTTTTAGGACTCATCCCCCCTAGCCATAACTCCATTCAACCTTGAGCGAAGATATAAAAGTTTGATGAAGTATTTTTCTGCTTAACAACTACATTAATAACTTCCAAGATGATAGGACTTATTTTTTAATTTAATTGGGAATGAAAAGTCAAAGTCTAACATAAAGAACAAGGTATTTCGGAGGGGGTAGCTAACTTCATATACGGGATAATTTCCATTCGTCTTAGTTTTTAACGATGGTTAAGAATGCCTCACGGGTAATTAAAGAATGGGATGCTTGCATCAACAATACAAAGAATTTGCTCAGATACTTAATAGATTTGACGCTTACAAGAGACATTGGTTAGAAGGTTTTCAATAGCTTAATTGAAAAGTAACGATAGAATGACATTGTGACTTGACCTAGCTTTACCTCGCCGATGTGGTCTGTATAATACATAAGTAACGTTTGAAAAGTATTGTCAATTTAAAAAGAAATGGCTGAAAAGTGTTTTGAGGGGGATGGGTTGCATGGAGGGTTGAGTTGCACGAGGGTCAGTTAAAGGGAGTACAGTTGCACGGGGGTTTCGGTTATACAGGGGTTCAGTTACAAGGAGGATTCAATTGCACGGGGGTTGAGTTAAATGGGAATTGAGTTCCACGAGAGTAGTGCGTTGTCGTGGTTTAGCCGTGAGGTCCCTTACCACAACCCCAAAGGGCTCCGACCCCCCCACCCCAACCCCGAAGGAACCCCCCGGTCCTCAAAGTTTCTCTAGGCTCCCAAAGGGGCCGTGGTTTACCTTGTAACTTTTACATTCTCTTGATTTTCAAAGTTTTTCTTGATTTTTCAAAGTTCATTTTGAATTTCTTTCGCTGAAATGCAAGAGTTGGAATATTTCAGTAGTGTTTGGTTTTGGTTTACCTTGTCACAGTTACATTTTCTTGATATTTCAAAGTTCATTTTGAATTTCTTTCGTTGAAATGCAAGAGTTGGAATATTTCAGTAGTGTTTGGTTTGTGGTTTACCTTATCACAGTTACATTTTCTTGATTTTTCAAAGTTCATTTTGAATTTCTTTTGCTGAAATGCAAGAGTTGGAATATTTCAGTAGTGTTTGGTTGTGGTTTACCTTGTCACAGTTACATTTTCTTGATTTTTCAGAGTTCATTTTGAATTTCTTTCGTTGAAATGCAAGAGTTGGAATATTTCAGTAGTGTTTGGTTGTGGTTTACCTTGTCACAGTTACATTTTCTTGATTTTTCAAAGTTCATTTTGAATTTCTTTCGTCGAAATGCAAGAGTTGGAATATTTCAGTAGTGTTTGGTTGTGGTTTACCTTGTCACAGTTACATTTTCTTGATTTTTCAAAGTTCATTTTGAATTTCTTTCGTTGAAATGCAAGAGTTGGAATATTTCAGTAGTGTTTGGTTGTGGTTTACCTTGTCACAGTTACATTTTCTTGATTTTTCAAAGTTCATTTTGAATTTCTTTCGTTGAAATGCAAGAGTTGGAATATTTCAGTAGTGTTTGGTTGTGGTTTACCTTGTCACAGTTACATTTTCTTGATTTTTCAAAGTTCATTTTGAATTTCTTTCGTTGAAATGCAAGAGTTGGAATATTTCAGTAGTGTTTGGTTGTGGTTTACCTTGTCACAGTTACATTTTCTTGATTTTTCAAAGTTCATTTTGAATTTCTTTCGTTGAAATGCAAGAGTTGGAATATTTCAGTAGTGTTTGGTTGTGGTTTACCTTGTCACAATTACATTTTCTTGATTTTTCAAAGTTCATTTTGAATTTCTCTTTCGTTGAATTGCAAGAGTTGGAATATTTCAGTAGTGTTTGGTTGTGGTTTACCTTGTCACAGTTACATTTTCTTGATTTTTCAAAGTTCATTTTGAATTTCTTTCGTTGTTTGAAATGCAAGAGTTGGAATATTTCAGTAGTGTTTGGTTGTGGTTTACCTTGTCACAGTTACATTTTCTTGATTTTTCAAAGTTCATTTTGAATTTCTTTCGTTGAAATGCAAGAGTTGGAATATTTCAGTAGTGTTTGGTTGTGGTTTACCTTGTCACAGTTACATTTTCTTGATTTTTCAAAGTTCATTTGAATTTCTTTCGTTGAAATGCAAGAGTTGGAATATTTCAGTAGTGTTTGGTTGTGGTTTACCATGTCAAAGTTACATTTTCTTGATTTTTCAAAGTTCATTTTGAATTTCTTTCATTGAAATGCAAGAGTTGGAATATTTCAGTAGTGTTTGGTTGTGGTTTACCTTGTCACAGTTACATTTTCTTGATTTTTCAAAGTTCATTTTGAATTTCTTTCGTTGAAATGCAAGAGTTGGAATATTTCAGTAGTGTATGGTTGTGGTTTACCTTGTCACAGTTACATTTTCTTGATTTTTCAAAGTTCATTTTGAATTTCTTTCGTTGAAATGCAAGAGTTGGAATATTTCAGTAGTGTTTGGTTGTGGTTTACCTTGTCACAGTTACATTTTCTTGATTTTTTCAAAGTTCATTTTGAATTTCTTTCGTTGAAATGCAAGAGTTGGAATATTTCAGTAGTGTTTGGTTGTGGTTTACCTTGTCACAGTTACATTTTCTTGATTTTTCAAAGTTCATTTTGAATTTCTTTCGCTGAAATGCAAGAGTTGGAATATTTCAGTGTCACAGTTACATTTTCTTGATTTTTCAAAGTTCATTTTGAATTTCTTTCGTTGAAATGCAAGAGTTGGAATATTTCAGTAGTGTTTGGTTGTGGTTTACCTTGTCACAGTTACATTTTCTTGATTTTTCAAAGTTCATTTTGAATTTCTTTCGCTGAAATGCAAGAGTTGGAATATTTCAGTGTCACAGTTACATTTTCTTGATTTTTCAAAGTTCATTTTGAATTTCTTTCGTTGAAATGCAAGAGTTGGAATATTTCAGTAGTGTTTGGTTGTGGTTTACCTTGTCACAGTTACATTTTCTTGATTTTTTCAAAGTTCATTTTGAATTTCTTTCGTTGAAATGCAAGAGTTGGAATATTTCAGTAGTGTTTGGTTATGGTTTACCTTGTCACAGTTACATTTTCTTGATTTTTCAAAGTTCATTTTGAATTTCTTTCGTTGAAATGCAAGAGTTGGAATATTTCAGTAGTGTTTGGTTGTGGTTTACCTTGTCACAGTTACATTTTCTTGATTTTTCAAAGTTCATTTTGAATTTCTTTCATTGAAATGCAAGAGTTGGAATATTTCAGTAGTGTTTGGTTGTGGTTTACCTTGTCACAGTTACATTTTCTTGATTTTTCAAAGTTCATTTTGAATTTCTTTCGTTGAAATGCAAGAGTTGGAATATTTCAGTAGTGTTTGGTTGTGGTTTACCTTGTCACAGTTACATTTTCTTGATTTTTCAAAGTTCATTTTGAATTTCTTTCGTTGAAATGCAAGAGTTGGAATATTTCAGTAGTGTTTGGTTGTGGTTTACCTTGTCACAGTTACATTTTCTTGATTTTTCAAAGTTCATTTTGATTTCTTTCGTTGAAATGCAAGAGTTGGAATATTTCAGTAGTGTTTGGTTGTGGTTTACCTTGTCACAGTTACATTTTCTTGATTTTTCAAAGTTCATTTTGAATTTCTTTCGTTGAAATGCAAGAGTTGGAATATTTCAGTAGTGTTTGGTTGTGGTTTACCTTGTCACAGTTACATTTTCTTGATTTTTCAAAGTTCATTTTGAATTTCTTTCGTTGAAATGCAAGAGTTGGAATATTTCAGTAGTGTTTGGTTGTGGTTTACCTTGTCACAGTTACATTTTCTTGATTTTTCAAAGTTCATTTTGAATTTCTTTCGTTGAAATGCAAGAGTTGGAATATTTCAGTAGTGTTTGGTTGTGGTTTACCTTGTCACAGTTATACATTTTCTTGATTTTTCAAAGTTCATTTTGAATTTCTTTCGTTGAAATGCAAGAGTTGGAATATTTCAGTAGTGTTTGCTTGTGGTTTACCTTGTCACAGTTACATTTTCTTGATTTTTCAAGGTTCATTTTGAATCATTCAAGAAACGTGATTAAACACGTTTTTAAACTACATGCTATTTGCATGCCTTTCCTTGGCACCTTTCCAAACGAGCGGGGATTCCCCGCTGGTTCCTACACATTGCAAAAAAAGTGAGCAGTACGAAAACTCCACGTTTTCAACCAGACTGGTTTTTTTTAGACAACACACCCACAGAGATGACACACACACATAGAGACGAGACACGCACAGACACGACACACAAACAGAGTCATAGTGAGAGAGATATCCAAAAAGTTAGGTTGATCTAGGTTCACTTAGAGTGGCGCGCCCACTACTGAAATATTCCAACTCTTGCATTTCGACGAAAGAAATTCAAAATGAACTTTGAAAAATCAAGAAAATGTAACTGTGACAAGGTAAACCACAACCATACACTACTGAAATATTCCAACTCTTGCATTTCAACGAAAGAAATTCAAAATGAACTTTGAAAAATCAAGAAAATGTAACTTTTACAAGGTAAACCACAACCAAACACTACTGAAATATTCCAACTCTTGCATTTCAGCGAAAGAAATTCAAAATGAACTTTGAAAAATCAAGAAAATGTAACTGTGACAAGGTAAACAACAACCAAACACTACTGAAATATTCCAACTCATGCATTTCAACGAAAGAAATTCAAAATGAACTTTGAAAAATCAAGAAAATGTAACTGTGACAAGGTAAACCACAACCAAACACTACTGAAATATTCCAACTCTTGCATTTCAGCGAAAGAAATTCAAAATGAACTTTGAAAAATCAAGAAAAACTTTGAAAATCAAGAGAATGTAAAAGTTACAAGGTAAACCACGGCCCCTTTGGGAGCCTAGAGAACCTTTGAGGACTGGGGGGTTCCTTCGGGGTTTGGGTGGGGGGATCGGAGCCCTTTGGGGTTGTGGTAAGGGACCTCACGGCTAAACCACGACAAAGCACTACTCTCGTGGAACTCAATTCCCATTTAACTCAACCCCCGTGCAACTGAATCCTCCTTGTAACTGAACCCCTGTATAACCGAAACCCCCGTGCAACTGTACTCCCTTTAACTGAACCCTCGTGCAACTCAACCCTCCATGCAACCCATCCCCCTCAAAACACTTTTCAGCCATTTCTTTTTAAATTGACAATACTTTTCAAACGTTACTTATGTATTATACAGACCACATCGGCGAGGTAAAGCTAGGTCAAGTCACAATGTCATTCTATCGTTACTTTTCAATTAAGCTATTGAATACCTTCTAACCAATGTCTCTTGTAAGCGTCAAATCTATTAAGTATCTGAGCAAATTCTTTGTATTGTTGATGCAAGCATCCCATTCTTTAATTACCCGTGAGGCATTCTTAACCATCGTTAAAAACAAAGACGAATGGAAATTATCCCGTATATGAAGTTAGCTACCCCCTCCGAAATACCTTGTTCTTTATGTTAGACTTTGACTTTTCATTCCCAATTAAATTAAAAAATAAGTCCTATCATCTTGGAAGTTATTAATGTAGTTGTTAAGCAGAAAAATACTTCATCAAACTTTTATATCTTCGCTCAAGGTTGAATGGAGTTATGGCTAGGGGGGATGAGTCCTAAAACCATCTGAATTCATTGTGAGGAGGAGTCATAAAACCCCTGGAAGTCATTGAGGGGAGGAGTCATTGAACTCTCGGTAACTAATAAATTCATTAAACTTCCCAAAAAAAATCACACGGAATATCCTCGCTTTTTGAACGAACACCATTTAAAGAAAAAAAATCAAACGGCTTAAAACAACAGAGCCCCCTCAAACCCCCGTGAAGTCATTTTAAAAGGTATAACAATTATTTATTTAACAGAAATCCTCGCCTTCAATTGAACGGAAAAAATATAAGAATTATTTATTTAACAGAAATTCTCGCTTTTTTTTGAACAAACACCCATGTAAAGAAAAAAATCACACTGGCTTAAAACAACAGAGTCCTTCAAACGGAACTTTGAAAATCAAGAGAATGTAAAAGTTACAAGGTAAACCACGGCCCCTTTGGGAGCCTAGAGAACCTTTGAGGACCGGGGGGTTCCTTCGGGGTTGGGGTGGGGGGATCGGAGCCCTTTGGGGTTGTGGTAAGGGACCTCACGGCTAAACCACGACAAAGCACTACTCTCGTGGAACTCAGTTCCCATTTAACTCAACCCCCGTGCAACTGAATCCTCCTTGTAACTGAACCCCTGTATAACCGAAACCCCCGTGCAACTGTATCCCCTTTAACTGAACCCTCGTGCAACTCAACCCTCCATGCAACCCATCCCCCTCAAAACACTTTTCAGCCATTTCTTTTTAAATTGACAATACTTTTCAAACGTTACTTATGTATTATACAGACCACATCGGCGAGGTAAAGCTAGGTCAAGTCACAATGTCATTCTATCGTTACTTTTCAATTAAGCTATTGAATACCTTCTAACCAATGTCTCTTGTAAGCGTCAAATCTATTATCTGAGCAAATTCTTTGTATTGTTGATGCAAGCATCCCATTCTTTAATTACCCGTGAGGCATTCTTAACCATCGTTAAAAAACTAAGACGAATGGAAATTATCCCGTATATGAAGTTAGCTACCCCCTCCGAAATATCTTGTTCTTTATGTTAGACTTTGACTTTTCATTCCCAATTAAATTAAAAAATAAGTCCTATCATCTTGGAAGTTATTAATGTAGTTGTTAAGCAGAAAAATACTTCATCAAACTTGTATATCTTCGCTCAAGGTCGAATGGAGTTATGGCTAGGGGGATGAGTCCTAAAACCATCTGAATTCATTGTGAGGAGGAGTCATAAAACCCCTGGAAGTCATTGAGGGGAGGAGTCATTGAACTCTCGGTAACTAATAAATTCATTAAACTTTCCAAAAAAAATCACACGGAATATCCTCGCTTTTTGAACGAACACCATGTAAAGAAAAAATCAAACGGCTTAAAACAACAGAGCCCCCTCAAACCCCCGTGAAGTCATTTTAAAAGGTATAACAATTATTTATTTGACAGAAATCCTCGCCTTCAATTGAACGGAAAAAATATAAAGAATTATTTATTTAACAGAAATTCTCGCTTTTTTGAACAAACACCATGTAAAGAAAAAATCACACTGGCTTAAAACAACAGAGTCCTTCAAACGGAACTTTGAAAATCAAGAGAATGTAAAAGTTACAAGGTAAACCACGGCCCCTTTGGGAGCCTAGAGAACCTTTGAGGACCGGGGGGGGGGGGGGGTTCCTTCGGGGTTGGGGTTGGGGGATCGGAGCCCTTTGGGGTTGTGGTAAGGGACCTCACGGCTAAACCACGACAAAAAAACTACTCTCGTGGAACTCAATTCCCATTTAACTCAACCCCCGTGCAACTGAATCCTCCTTGTAACTGAACCCATGTATAACCGAAACCCCCGTGCAACTGTATCCCCTTTAACTGAACCCTCGTGCAACTCAACCCTCCATGCAACCCATCCCCCTCAAAACACTTTTCAGCCATTTCTTTTTAAATTGACAATACTTTTCAAACGTTACTTATGTATTATACAGACCACATCGGCGAGGTAAAGCTAGGTCAAGTCACAATGTCATTCTATCGTTACTTTTCAATTAAGCTATTGAATACCTTCTAACCAATGTCTCTTGTAAGCGTCAAATCTATTAAGTATCTGAGCAAATTCTTTGTATTGTTGATGCAAGCATCCCATTCTTTAATTACCCGTGAGGCATTCTTAACCATCGCAATACCTTTACGCAAATATCTTTTCGCAAAAAATTCGCAAATCTCGTAAACTAAAGAAGTAATTACCTTTTTCAAGAACATTAGTCCTTCTATTAATGAACCCATGAAACGAAACCAGTCTGATAGCATCACACACAATCTCGCTCCTAGTTCCAAAAATGGAATGCATGTAGCGTTCGTAGTAATAGGTTTAAAAACCTATTAGCCAAGTTTAAAAAAAAAAAATCCTACTAATCAACTTACAGATGAATGACCACGGATTTAACCTAAAAAAAAAAACTTGTATATCATGAACTAGAAATCTACGTCAGAAAAACTATGTCTACGCAAAATCCATTGAAAGAGTGTAATGACCTGTAGAATAGAATACCTATCAGAAAAACCTGTTTGGTACGGAGGGGCCATAGAAATATAATGTTGATTACTACTGTCAAATTGCATTTTTTTTTTTTTTTTTTTTTTTTTTTTTTTTTTTTTTTTTTTTTTTTTTTTTTTTTTTTTTTTTTGTCTATATTATTTTTTCAGCTCTTAATGAAAATGATATTTCTAGGCTTAAAAAGGTAATACCCTCCTCTAATTTGAAAAACAATTTGAAAAAGTAACTAAATCCATGTTTTGTTAAAAATACTATTTAGTTTAGGGCAAATAAATCGGATAAACATTCGTTTTATTTATAATAAATTGGCTTTGATTTGCTAAGGACCAAATCAGGGGATAATTTGGGTCCAATCCCCTGACACTTCTAATTTCTGGATTAATCAAATTATCTAGCATTTTCTTTTTTTTACAATCGTACTCTCCCTTGCCAGAAAAAAAAATCATTTATGACTTCCAATTAATTTTTTTTTTTTCATGATAAAACTTCTGCAAATGCTCTCATTCATCACCAGTAAAAAAAGAAAGAAAAAAAACACTTTGTGTGTCCTCTGCCATTTTGTTCCGCTTCCATCTCAGCGTGGGTGTTAAAATAAACGACCGATTATTTCGCCCTTTGTTTATTGTAGTGACAATAGACCAAGCTTTTCTTTTTCACTGCCCAATGTGTCCGTCGTAATACTATCCTATACACCTCTAAAAAACGCTCAGTAAAATAAACTGTTAGTAAAAAATGCCAAGTGTGCTTTTTTTTGGCAAAAAATAAATCTCAGTTAGGGGGGGGGGGGAGCAAACCGGGGTCTGGAGGGGGCATTTCCCTCCCCCTGTCCCGTAGCAAATTACGCACCTGCAAGGCGTCATAAAATACGTCAGTAAAATATCGGCAAAATAAGGGTAAAATGCGTAAAATAGCTAGAATACAAACTTTACAAGGGTCCGTAAATTTTCCGTAAAACACGTAAAATACCCAATTTAACCGTGACCGATTTTACCATTTATAACACTAGCCTAAACACATTAAAGTCTTATCAAACCTAATCTTTTGTTCAAACCTTCTCTCACTTGGTGCCCTAAGGAACATCGAAGGGTCCTGAAGGAATCAGTAGAACAAATAAAGATTTTGTACATTTTGAGTAATAATGCCCCCTTTGGCTGCACTATGCAGCCAAAGGAGATACGTTGAGCGTTATGATTTTCTATATCATATTTGTTTATCCTTATAATAATATTATGCACTCGTTGGCCTAAGAGGGATATATTTTTTTTATTATTGAAAAAAGATTATATTAGTACAATAATTTAGTGTCACTCAATAATCGATTGTCAACTTTATCAAATATATGACAGGTCTGAAGCATAAGATATAAAATACTCGTTTAAGTTTGACTGTTGAGATCCACACCTGTTTCCAATATTTTGGTTCTTTCTTATTTTGTCTTAATTTATGTCTCTAGATGTTTATCAAGATATGGATATAGTTCTAGATAAAGTTTGTCTAGATATAGATCCACAATTAGTTCCAATACTTTGTTTAATTTGGATTTATCCTGATATTCTTTAGATACCATGTTCTAGATATCCTCCAACTAATGGTAAGGGTCATTGCTTCCTCTCCTAAATGCATAATTTTTAATTCTGTCATTATCGAATATCTGAGATACCCTTAGACGGGAGCGCTATGACGTAATTTTATTTAATTTGGTTGCTCAAAGTGTTGCTTGCATAATCTGTGATAACAGCAATCTGCCCGAGAGTTGTGTCATAAACAGAGCAACTAGAACCCATAACCATTAGGTTGCAGGATGAAAAGTATTTAATAGTTTGATGGTAATTCATGCTCTTATATGTGCCTATTTCAGGGTCATAAGGTTCTTCCCATTTTGCCAAATATGGTCTAAAGAAATATATTGTAGTCAACTAAATTGCATTCTGGAATGTTTTTCATATTTCTGCTGTATTTCTGTTCATATTTTCATATTTCTACTGTGAGGTTGTTAGATGGGAAGAAAGTTTGAAATGACAAGGAAAGTTGGTATACCACCAGACCAAAACCATTCTGAGAATGTTTTGCCATAATTACGTCGCAATCACGTTTCTTTTTATTTTTCAACCCTTTTAGTATTGCCACTAAATCATCCTCACAAAATAAATCCTCATTATCATCCAAAGTATCACAAACATTTTTATCAATGACCTCCACTTCAAACCTCCTTAACTCGTATTTTAATGCTTTCCACTTTCCTTAAATTTCTCTTATCTTCATATAGTATGTCACGAAATAATTGCTTGTGAAAGTCCCTCCTTTCTATTATTAAATAAAAAAACAAGTTTTTTTTAACTGAAAGTAAGGAGCGAAATTAAAAACTTGAATCGAACAAAAATTATTCCGTATATGAAAGGGGCTGTCCCCTCCTCAACGCCTCGCTGTTTACGCTAAAGTTTTTTTATTGTTTAAAAAAATAGAGTTGTGAGAAAGACTCAAACTTTAGCGTAAAGAGCGAGGCGTTGAGGAGGGGACAGCCCCTTTCAAATACGGAATAATTTCTTGTTCGTTTTGATTTTTAATGTCGCTCCTTACTTTCAGTTAAAAAAAACTTTTTTTTTATTTAATTTGTGAGCATTTTTAAGTTAATGCAGGTTTTGATTTTGGCTCACCGTACATGAACAATTAAAACGAAATTTGCATATTAATTTTACTTTTTTTTTTGGCTAAATGGCTTTCTCGAAAGTTGTTTAATTTTATTTAAAAAACGTTTTTATTAGTAATAAATATACGTAACTTACGAATTAACTTACGTAACGAACTTCTATATTCGTATATTTTTAATACGTATATTAGGGGGGTTTGCCCTCTAGTCAATACCTCGCTCTTAACGCTAAACTTCGAATTTTTCTCCAATTCTTTAAGAATGACCCCTTAATCACAAAGGCTGTTAATTAGAATAAATAGCTCTTATGAAAGTACTAAAAAAAACTTTAGAGTAAAGAGCGAGGTATTGACTAGGGGGCGAACCCAATCATATACGTAATAGTTTCTGTTCGTTTTAAGTTTTGATGTTGAAAAGTTTTCAGTTGAAAACTTGTTTTTTTTTATTTAATTTCTTATCGTTTTTTTATATAATGGTGGGAAATCCGGCGCCCCCTTCATAGCAATGTCCCTTCCCCCATGAAGACTTCCCCCATGGAAAGATCTTCCCCTGTGACCCCCGACCCCCCCCCCCCCACTACCAGGAAAAATTCCCTTGACAATGCCTGCAGCTGGATTGCGGTATTTTTATATACTGGTTTTTATGTACACGTATTGTAAGTGGTGCCTTCTTGACTGTTTTGTGTGGAAATTTTTTCATGAAAGGTCGAATGTTCATTGTTACGAAACTCGGACCAGAGGAGGTATTGAGGTTGCTCGCCTAGTTTTAAGTAGCACTGCTTTTTCGGTTATTATAGAGGGGATCAGCTAGGCAATAAGCTTATCCCAAGTACCTAGGAATTACCCATTAATCAATTTAGATCGGAGTTACATTTGGGGTTGCTCGGTAAGTATACCTTGGAAACAGATTGATATTGATGGAATTAGAAATGATAGTAAATGTATATGTATTTTTACTTCGAGATCATGATATTATATAGTTTTATTGTGTAGAAAATTACATGTCTAATTTACAATTACATTAAATCTAATTTAATGTCTAAATGGTTTTTTTCTATTTTTTTTTTTACAATTAAGTTTTCTTTTCTGATTTTTAAAGTACCATGTAATGATCACTTTCTGTTCTTCATATTTTTTAATGACAGAAGGGTTACTTTTGGGAGGGCTTTAATGTTGATTTATTTTCAATTTTTTTAGAAGTTGAAGAACCATTCCCAAATTTTAGTGAAGATATTTTTGGAAGGAAATATCCTATTTTATCACCCAAACATGAAGATGTTCCTTTGGTGGTTTCTCCTGACGTATCTGAACAGCTTAATCGTAATTTCAAGCCTTCTGAACTTGAATCAAATATTCGTGAGAATGAAGGTGAGTTTTTCTAACAATATTTTTTTTTTTATCATTCAATCCAGAACCCATCTGACTTGCTCCAAAACTCTTCTAGAAAATGGTGGAAATTTCTTATTTCCACTCTAAATGTATATAGCGAAAGTACCATGTTGGTTATTTTGGTGGCAGAGAAGTGTATGATCAGGGCACCAAGGGCATCAAAATGAAAACAAATTTTCCCCATCTTGGATTTATTCATTCCTGACAAAGGTATTTTTTTACGATTATTTTTTAAGTTGTTATTAAAGCATTAAGATCGTTTTGATCATGGAAGATCTCTCCTTAGTTGCCACACTGAATCGTGGAGTGAAAAGGCAAAAAGTTGTGCTTTATACACTAAAGCAGAACAAAACACTTGTACCGCCCATTTTACGCGCATCGATTGAGTCAGGTTTTTTAATTATCATTGGAGCTGTAGAACTCTTTTCCTTGAAGAAATATAGAACAGTGAGAACATGCCAATATTAAGTAAGGTTAGTAACAACAGTCAACTAAATGGTAAATACAACAATATAGGATAGCCTAATTGGTCTTTCTAAAAATACTCACTTGTAGGTAAGTAAATAGATAAAAAAAAAAATTTGAAGTGTTGAATCTCGAAGAATTTTAATAATTACCATATATGAAATGAAGACTTTTATCATGTATTTGAATTGTCAATGTGTGTTTGTGTCCTTTTTCTTTTTGTTCTCTTTAGTGATTACTCCGTCTATTGTATCTTTTTTTGACGGGCAATAAATGAATAAGAAGTATAATATTGGTGCATACTTAAATTTTTAGCTATTCAGTGATATCTACATTTTTTAAAAGAGTTGTATTCATGTGTAAATCCAACAAAAATATACAAAGGCAACAGATCCTAACAAGATGTGTGTACAAGTAAACTTAAGATGCTTAAAGTATTAGTAATCTAACAAGCCGTGTCCTAACCATTAGTAAATATCCGCTGTCTTCATCACATTGAATTTTCATCAATTTGTTAGGTGATCATTGAAGCTCGGTTTCCTTTTTTGGGGTTCATTTTTCTAGCCCAATTAATTTCTAAGATAGGAAATTCCCTTAACTGGGATTAAAATAGGGATGAGGTAGAAAAGCCAAAATACCTCCCTTTGAGATACCTTAGGCTACTATTTGAGACACAAAATTGGTATTGCCATCGCTGAAGGTTTTTATATTTTATGTCTATTGCTGAAAGTTTTATTCTCGTAATTCTTCTAGTTTCCAAGATAGCAATCACAAAATCCTTCAGAAATTTTAGGGGAAAAAATGTAAAATTATTTGTGAATAAATGATAAATCTTTTACAGTGTAGCGATGTGCAAACATTTGACGAACTTGGAAGGACATAGTATCTTTTGATTTACTTCAACATCATTAAAAACATACTATGAAAGTTCCAACGTAATACCTCCAGCTTTTCATGGAATATTGCATATACGCCTTTTTGGCAATCTCATTTCACATACTATCTTATTTAGCTCAGTTGCAGAAACAGTAGTAATTGTTAAATCCCTCAAAGTTTCACCTTAATACCGTAAACCATTGATGAGAGGGCATTGCTTCATTCCTACTTAATACCTTTAGCTTTTTCTGGATATTATGTGGACGCACTTGTTAAGATTTGGATAACCCTAAACTCTTTTGATTTAGTTCAATATTAGTAGCAATATTAAAAGTTGTATCCCTGAAAGTTTCAATTTAATATCATATGCTGTTGCTAAAATATTGCTGATACGCCCTTTTGTCAATCTGCGTGCAGATACTGTTTTCTTTATTATTTTCTATATTTCTCAAAACTTTGACTTAAACACCCATAGCCTTATTCAAGACCGAGGCTAAAACACGCCTCCCTTTCAAAATAACAATTACAATGCTTACTTACTTACTTAAGTCGAGACAAAGGCTATTCAGCCCAACTCGGCACCAAGAAGCTGCTGGACCAAATTCTTCTATTGGGTTCTGTCATCTGTGAGTGGTCGAATAAACTCCAATCACGCCTTGTCCCACTCATGACCATCCAATTGGAATCCCCCATGCGGTTCTGAATCCTTTCTGACGAATTTATGCCAAGATTTCATCTGGTCACTTGGTTTTTTCTTCCTTGAGAAAGTGGGGGCTGCTGGTAGTTCCTGAAGTGTCAGGGTTTCTTTCTGGGCGTCTCATTACGTGGCCTAGCAACCCGAGATGTCTTTTCTTGATCATGGTGGAAACGTCACGCTTTTGTCTGCATAATTTCATCAGCTGTTGGTTGCTGATTCTTTGCGCAAGCTGTCTGTTGCTAATGCCCCATGGACATAATCAATACAACAATATAACAAAATCAATATATAAACACTGGACAGCTTGTATAACTTATAGCCCTTGGGCCGAAGATTCTGGTGGGGTATCTCACACGAAGAGGCATAGTGATAGAAACGTTCTATCATTTTGAGATAAAATGGTTACATTGAAAATTTTGCTTGGATGTCGTTTTAGTGAAAGCAATCAAAGGACGCATGGGAGGGGTGGCTGGTTGCTTTTGACTCTTAAAAGGGACACTCAAATTTTCATGCTCTTTTTGAATGAGCCACCTCCGAAGTATCAACCACAATTTCTTATTTATTTTATTACTTATTTTATTCAATAAAGGAGAAAGCCATAGGCTTGTCAGTCACTTTCTGGCATTTGACCTGTTAACACCTATGCTGGGTTAAATTTTTGAAACCCGTTTTTGGAAGTTATTATAATCCAAGTTTCAGTCATTGACCAGTTTCGAGCTATATTAACTGGATTTATTGTTTCACTATTATGTCAAGGCCCATGAAATTCACATGCCCTGAGTGCAGACTTCGTGCCGCCAGTGGAACAGTGCAGTGCAGTCGGTGTCAACAGTGGTTTCATCCAAAATGTGCAGGCATTTCTATTGAGGAGAGAAAACAATGTGGTGAGTGGTTTTGTTTTAAACTGCCAGTCCTCCCGTTCTTTGAATGAGGACCCCCCGAACCACCTTTAACACCACTTTCTCTACCCCCTGGCTCTAAGCCACGCTCTACACCCAAGTCTGCCACAAAACCTACAACCCCAAAATCAGTTTCAAAAAAATCAAGCTCCCCAAGCCCCCCCTTGTGTTGCCTGTGTTAAACATATCAAACAGCTGGCTGATCTCCGAGCTAAATACGATTCCCAGTTAGAGAAGAATTCAGAGCAAGAAGTAGCCATAGAAGATTTGAAAAAACAAGTTGATATTTTTCTCAATGACCAAAAAATTGGTAAAGATATACTCCATGAACGCGATCTTGAAATAAAAAAATTATTTTGAAAATATCAACTCCCATAATTCCCAACGCCTCCTTATGGAAGATGAACTCTGCAGTCTAGAAAACAATCAAGTGACCCTTAAATCGAAAATCACCAAATTACAAGAGGATTTAAAAAACAACGAAGCAATTATTACTACACTAGGGAATCAATTATCAGAGTTCAGCAAATCCAGCATTAATTGCAGAGTATCCCATGAGAGCATACGAATACCTACGTGTAGAATGACTACTGATGACGCCCTTGAGTTCGTGAATAGTCCAGTGACTTTCGGTTTTTCACATAAGTTATCAGGTGATAATGAACTAAACAAAAAGGTTATGGAGAAGTCATTACCAGACGATGACATTTTTTATTATTTTTGAAAAAATTACGAAGTGAAGGATAAAAGTGAAATAAACATAAAAAAATAAGCAGAAAGGAAAATGTGATCTGCAAGCATTTTGATAGTGGTTTCTGCAAGTTTCGCAAACAATGCAAGTTTCTACATATTTGTCGTCAGTTTATTTCGAGATTTTGTGTGTCTTATAAGTGTATTTTTGACCATGTTGATCTTTGTTCTGTTATATCTTGTATTGATAAGTCGTGTACTTTTGCTCATGCATCTTCAGGATTGGAGCGCAGGTTTTTTTAAAACCCAACGTTTTTTAGAGCGACGCCGAAAGTATTCACGACCCCCTCCCCTTGTTCGTGTTCCATCCGACTTTCAGTCTTATCCCCCTTCATACCCGATACAGAGCAGTATACCACAGGAATCCATCCCTCGAAACAATCCTCCGCCCCAAGTACTTACGCGTGTGCCCAATCAGTCCAACCCCCACATTCACTTCACTCAATTTGGACCATCCCCAAACCCCCCCCTCACTCATATTCCTCCCAAAAATCCACTTCCTTTCGACTCCTTTCTTCTCTGTGCGTCCAAGAAGTTACCGACCGGTTCTGGACTCCACCCGTTATTTGCCGAAACAAACCCAACCCTCCCCTCTCAGACACCCCCCCCCCGTACTTCCGTCCCTCAGCATCATCTTGCCCCCCGACCCCCCCCCCCCCCCCCCCCCCCCCCCACCCCCCCCCCCCATTTAAAGAACACTCCCTACTTGACTTATTCCCAGATCACCAGGAAACCTTTCTCCCTTCCCTTGAACTTTATCCCCCCCTGGCTACCCTACCAGTATGACTCTGGTTTAAGAGTAAGCAGGCAGGACGATCCAAAGGTAACACATCCATGCAGAGTTTCTAAAACTTCAAATAGTAAGACGAATTCCACCGTAGTTCCATCCCAACTTAATAATATTCTCATAATTTGTCCGCTGTCCTCCTTTCCTCTCAAGCCCGGTCCAGTCCCGCCTTTTAATAATGCCTCAAAACCACACCCTTACCCACAGCATCCTTCTCATAAACTTCAACCCCAAATAACTCCCTCCCGAATTGAAAAAAAAATCCCAATACCCAAATCGGTTTAAATTTCCAACTTTCCTACTTACCAATGCTGAGAACCTGAATTTTGACAAAATTACCGAACTCGAGGGTATCTCTGAAATTCATAAAATTAATATTATTGCTGTGACAGAGGTTCAGTCCCAGAACCCAGATTTCCTAAAAATCAGCAATTATACTCAGTTTATAAAACTTCGCCCTCCCGATCACCCTCTCGGGAAAAAAAGGGGTGGTATATTATTTTTTGTCCGAGATAACCTCCAACCTAAACTCATCCCCACCCCCAACTTATCAGATTATGATGAAATTCTATGGCTGAGCCTTAGACCGAAAGTACTTCCCCGCCCTTTCAATTTAATTGTAACCGCCGTCTTTTATCATTCCCCTAACCAAAGTATTGACCAGAAACGCAAATTTATACAACAATTTCTTATAAGTGCTGACTTTGTGTTATCAAAGTATCCGAACGCTGGTATTTGCTTACTTGGCGATGCGAATGACCTGAGGATAGACTCTATCTGCACCTCTCTTAATATTAAACAACTGGTTAAAATATCTACAACAAAAGGTAACACCTCTCTGGATGTTATTTGTTCAAACATGAGTAAGTATTACAACTCCCCGCAAGCACTGCCACCACTAGGAGGCAGTTACCACTATTGTCTTCTTTTTTCTCCCTCTTCAGCCATTGAACATTCCTTTACTACCTCCATTGGGGTTTGCCGTCCCCTCAGTGACACAGGCCTTTTTTCTTTTGGATCATGGCTGACCAGTGAAAGTTGGCCAGACCTTTATAATTCTAATAACCTTGATGACAAAATTTTGATTTTTCACAAAAAACTAATTGATTCCTACTCATTATGTTTCCCAGAAAAAAAAAAATCAGAAAATGCTCCAGTGATAAACCTTACATAAATAATCACATAAAAATATTAATCCGCACGAAAATAAGCTTATTTAAGAGGGGTAATTTAGCTGAAGCAAATAAGTTAAGAAAGGAATTAAAAAGTCAAATTACAAAAGCTGCCCAAGCCTATTATAAAAATAAAATTAAAGACTTGCGCCATGATAAACCAAAGAACTGGTACTCTGAAATTAAAAAACTTACCGGCAAGAGTCAAGAACAGCTAAATTTTGAACCTCCAAAGACCACAGCTAATGACCTCAATAAGTTTCTGGCTTCTATTGTCCAGAGTCTCCCACCACTATCTTACGCATTTCCAGATATTCCTGATCCTTTTTCACTCCCACATATTTCTCCACTTGATGTTGTAAAAAAAAATTGAAAAACTAAAACGATCAAGCATTTGCCCTTTAGATATTCCTGTTCCTCTGATTAAAGCTTTCAGTGATTACCTCTCAAAACCCCTATCCACCCTGTTTAATGAAATTACCGAATCTGGACAGTTCCCTCAATATTGGTAACAAGGCTTTATTACCCCAATCAAAAAGAAAAATGGGAAGCCTGGCTTTGATGGCATTCGTCCTATTACCCTCACCTCGATTTTTTCAAAATTGTATGAAAGTTTTTTCGCAGACTGGCTTAAGATGAAAGTCCTCCCCCTCATTGATCTTAGACAGTTTGGTAATCTCAAATCCACGTCAACCTCTCATTACCTGATCCATCTTGTTGATACCATGGGTAAATTACTTGAAAAACCTAACACTTGGCTTAATCTAATTTCTATTGATCTTCAAAAAGCTTTCGATTTGATTAACCACAATTTACTCATAGATAAACTTATAAATTAATTCCACATTGAAACTTTCCTTGTTAAGCTCGTTGCCTCGTTACCTAGAATTCCGATATTTGATTATTTATTTACTTTTATTTTTTTTGCATTGGTTGCCAATCTTTAAGTTGTTGTGCTTTTGTTATGATTTTCTTGCTTCTTTGTTTTTTTATGGACTTCGAAATTCGAATTCGGCCCTTCAGGGCTTGTGATAGTAATTTCTCGAAATAAATATCTTATCTATCTCATCTCATACGAAATGTTGAATTTGTTTAGTAAACTTTACTGTTGAGTTTTTTTTTATGTCAATTTTGTCTATATTTTGTTTTAGAAGTTGAAGATGCTTTACCAAGTCATAATGAAGAGGTCTTTGGCGTTCAAAACCTTCTTTTATTTCCTAAACGTGAAGATGTTCCTTCGGCTAATTTTCCTGGCTTTTTAGGACCTTTAAAACTTCAACCTAACACCCAGGAATCAGGTGCCATAGTTTTGGACTGTCAAGGTATATTTCAGTTTGTTTTTTTGTAGAATCAGATATATTGGATGATGGGTTATTTGAAGAAAAAAAAAACTGGGACGGATAATTGACGATGTTACGAATTTAGACTAATCTGAAAACGGATTTTTTTTTTTTGGTCTAGTAGGAACGTTTCACATCGTAACTTGAAAGAGTTTCATTTTTTATAAATCAAGACTTGAATTGTTTATTATCATCTGATTTCATTGTGATAGATTATGATCTGGATAAAAGCACAAATGAGTCTCTGCTGCCTACCAGAAGTTTTTAACTATATTTTATAACACACTTTTAATATATATTTTCTTATATATATATTTTATAGTATAGAGTATTAATTTTACTAAAAGCTTTAGACTCAAACAAAAACACAGAATTAATTTTGTTGAGATAAGAGTCAAAAGTTTTTTTGGGTTTTGATTATTTTTTTTTCTAATTTTTGCGGAATGAGGTCAATTGAACTTATATCCTCATGAAAAAGTCTTGCACGAAATTCTGGAGAGCTCAAATGAAAAATAGAAACTTTAGACAAGCCTAATGTAAGATCGAGGAATATGCTCATCAATGAATCAATGAAAGTGAAATAAATATAAAATCAATGAAATGAACATATATAGATAGTTGTTTGCCTGAAAATGTATTATTTTGTTTATATTTTCATCATTATGAAATTTATTTATTTTATTTTTTTATCTTCTAAGCCGTTTTTCTATTGATATCAAATTAAACAATACTATTTGTGTCAGGATTAAAAATTATTGAAGAAGTAGCAAGCCAAACTAAGGATTGTTATAGAAAAAAAAAAATCAAAAAGATTTATATTTTTTTGTAAAAATGACAATGTCAATAAAAAATGAACAGAAATTAATTTAAAACACTTTTTCCACAAAAGTAGTTCTTCAAAGAAAAGTAAAGAGCAGCATTAAACCAAAAATGAGCAGAAAATAAAATAAAAAATCTTCCAAGCGTAAAACTACCACAAATCACAATCAATTAATAAATAAAACCCCAAACCAACAGAAATTACAATAAAAAACCGAGTCAAACTCAAAATGAGAAAAAATTAACATGAGTAGGGCTGGCAACCCCCATGCCAGAACATTGTTTGCACTTTACTGAAAAAAATAAAGCAAATGACCATGGTTTTGTAAGTTTAATATACTTATACTAATATTTATTTCTTAAAGTTGTAATAATTTTTATTGAATAAAGACAAAAAGTGAAAACATTTAAAATCTATTTTGTTTTCATTAAATTGCAAATTATGTTCTGGTCTTGAGAATGCATGAGGGAGGTCAGTCGCTCAATTGCTGTAAATTGACAATTGCTCAAAATGAACAAACTGAGCCATCAAATGCGGCAAGATCAAGAGGACGACCTGATAAATTTAAATTTACGTGTAAAAATCAACAACCAAGACTATCAAAAGTGACAAGACCAATCTGAGCAGCTAAGGTGAAGGGCATTGAAAAATAAATGTCTGAAAACTAACAAACGATAATGAAGAACAAAGAAATATGCAATAAAAGATAAGGGGGAGCGAAAAATACAACGCATCAAAAACGAAAGTGAATCACAAGAAAATATGCGGCTACAAGACAACATGCCACAACGAGGATCAGAACAAATCAAAAATAAAATTGAAGAACAAAGAAATAAAGATGCAGTAAACTCTGCAAATGCTAATTTAGATTTATTGGGACCCTACAGGTGTGTATTTATTCGCTTTGGAGTCCTCCATTTTTCCGAAGAAAGAATAGCCAACAAAGATGATTCATTTTGAGGTTGCTGCTTACTTGCTTGAATTGCATTGCCACGTCCACAATTTCCAAGTAAATGGGTTTGGCCTTTTATAGGACGTCACTAGTTCTCTAAAGATTTCCACAAACAAATCCGAAACTTGAACTCATGTGTTGCTTGAGCTTCACTTTACATAAGCGATAATCGAACCATCAATAGTTGGTATGTTTTCAGCTTCAAAGTAGGTGGACAAATTTATCACCAATTAAACGGCACATCCATCACAAACACCTGAAGGGGATTTTGAACGACCTTCATATAGCCAAATCTGCTTTTTAGACCCTAAGATAAAGCTGTTGAAGAACGTATTGAACATTCTTCAAACTATTGGATCTCTTGGAAGAAATATTGCAAGACATTAACAACTATGTCAAAGGTTACATGAAAATGTGAGAAGTGGAGGATGATGTAAATCAACCTGCTGATTCACTGGAACAACAGCCTCAGGTAGAAGATAAGCGACAATGAGAATCAATATATAAAAGTCTGTCGCGTAGCCGTGCCGGAAACCCATGGCTTTGTCACATAAAGATAATATGGTATTTGATGTGGTGTTTCTGCTTATATCCCTTAAACTTTTGACAGCTCAAAAACAAAGGAACTATTAATTTTTTGAACGAAAATTTTATGTCTATGGGAAAAGGCATTTTAAGAGTTGCCGTGTTTATATGCATAATATTTTAATATCCAAGCTACAAAAATGTACAGGATTTTAAACTAAATAGTTTCAGGTGGTAAAATATATTTTTAGTAAACTAATAAACAAGCATAAATTATTATGTTGAGTTCTTAACATTCTTCATCTCCCCAATAATTCACTCCAATAAAAATTTACATTGACGTAAATACATAAATATAGTGTGTGTAAATGAGCTGCATCAGCAATAACGAGTGCTTACTAATGAGAAACCATGTAAATGTAATCCATACAATAAAACCTTCTTTTTACAATAAAAACCTTCTTTTTTCGCAGACAGACAGAAGAATACTCATTGAAGAATTAAAGCTATTCCGTGCAAATAAAACGTAATTAATTTATGCATATTTCTTTTGATAGGCGAATAAAACTTTCACAAATAGATTTACACTTTCTAAAACCACCTCTCTATCTCAAATATCTATTCTTTAAAATAGTTGTGAAAAATTAATTGAAAGGATCTCCAAGCTCCCCCCCTTTCCTCATCAACAGCCAAATCTTCCAACTGTTAAAACTCAACCTTCAAAACCTAGAGATTAATCTTCTGCCAATTCGCCCAGAATTTTTTGTGATAAAATTGTCCGTAAGTTAACACGGTACTCACAAGATAGTAAGATGGCTAACCTTATTAACACTATCTTTGTAAGCCAAAGACTGGCAGAATCGATACAAGATAATTGGGTATATAGGAGTGATGTTATTATATACACAATGGTAAATGATCCAGTTCAAATTGTTTCCAACGATTTATGAGCTTTAAAAATATCTTATGAGCTTAATTTATGAGCTTTAAAAAATAAAAATAATGCTTCTAGCAATATATTTGAATCTGTCCAAACCTCTCGTTTTGCTATTTTTTTTCTGAATTTGTCGGAGTTTTTTGTGATTACTTTGGGATATATGATTGTGAATGTCTTATTATAGGGTTTTAGCTTTTTTCCATCCCCTTTATTTTATTTTTATTGTAGGAGTTGCAGATACTTCACCGAGTAACATCAATACACCTATGGAAGCTGCAAATTCTAATATTGGCTTGAATAAGAAAAAATGCAGAAAAGACTATGAGTGCAATATATGCACAAAAAGATTTCACATCCATTCAAAATTGGAAAGACATCAAAGAATTCATACAGGAAAAAAACTGTTTAAATGTGATGTGTGTCAGAAGAGTTTTTTCTCGATTGGACTCTTTAAATATACATCAAAGAATGCATACAGGGAAACAACCGTTTAAATGTGATGTGTGCAAAAAGAGCTTTTCTCGATCAAACCATTTAAATAGACATCAGAGACTGCATACAGGTGAAAAACCGTTTAAATGTAATGTGTGTCAGAAGAGTTTTTCTCGATTGGACTCTTTAAATATACATCAAAGACTGCATACAGGTGAGAAGCCTTATAAATGTGATGTATGTGAGAAGAGCTTTTGTGATGCGAGTGCTTTGAGTAAGCATCAAACAGTTCATACAGGTGAGAAACCATTTGAATGTGATGTGTGCAAAAAGAGCTTTTCTCGATCAGACCATTTAAATAGACATCAAAGACTGCATTAAGGTGAAAAACCGTTTAAATGTGATGTGTGTCAGAAGAGTTTTTCTCGATTGGACTCTTTAAATATACATCAAAGACTGCATACAGGTGAGAAGCCTTATAAATGTGATGTATGTGAGAAGAGCTTTTGTGATGCGAGTGCTTTGAGTAAGCATCAAACAGTTCATACAGGTGAGAAACCATTTGAATGTGATGTGTGCAAAAAGAGCTTTTCTCGATCAGACCATTTAAATAGACATCAAAGACTGCATTAAAGTGAGAAACCGTTTAAATGTGATGTGTGTAAAAAATGTTTTTCTTAATCAAGCCGTTATAATAAGCACCAAAAAGTGCATGAGAGAGTATTTTCAGTTTAAGACGAATCTGAACTGTCATCTCACAACCCATTCTTGGAGAAACCCCACTAGTTTGTAGTTTATGACAAAAACTAGTTACAAAATAGCGATTTTCATAGACGACTAACTCCATTAATGCTATCATTGTAAACCGAAGACTGGATCAGTGCAAGGCACTAGGCTATATAGGAGTGATGTTATTAAATACATGTTGGTATATATTCAAGTTCCGACTGCTTATAATGATTTACAAGGTTCAAAAATAATGTATTCTGACGGCTTATCGTTTATTATTTCTAAACATAATATAATCAAGTTCCAGCTGCCTCCAACGATTTAGGATTAAAAATCACGTGTTCCGACTGCTGATTAGCTGATCGGTTTTTTTATTTCTATATATGATATAATCAAGTTCAGACTCTTTCCAACGATTTGGGAGCTTTAAAAAGCACGTGTTCTGAATGCTGATCTGTCGGATCAGCACTTTCTACTGTATTGATATCTATAACTGTTTTTTTCACGGGTGAATGCCAAAACAAGATGTGAAAAAAAAAGTAAAATTAGAACATCAATTCATGAGATTCCCTAACAATCACGTGTTCTGACTAATGATCAGTAAACTATGACATGCATTTTTGATTTTGTAATTATTCTCAAATACAAATTACTTTCATCAATCTTTTGCTTTAAAGAAATAACTGTTCTAAAGGACCCCTAGACGGTCAATCATTTTTATCAAAAGCCTTTCAATCGATTGACTTGTGCTTCAATCGACTCGAAAATCAACCCTTCAATGTTGACCGAAGCTAATCTCACGGCGAGATTTTTAGTTTCAGTTCAGTGCCGTGTAGTGAATTTCTATCGCGTGTGAAATGCAGAATAATACTGATTTGGCTATTCTAGCCTGTACTTTGGTTGCGCTAAAGCGGGAAAAAAAA